>CM067171.1:31137492-31270998 GCA_034093135.1 Erigeron breviscapus
GGTTATTGACATCTTTTGCGCATATTCATTACACGCTTGCTTGTCTTGTGAAATCTTATTGTGGATGTTATTGTGTTTTCGTAGAGGCTCACTGTAAGTCATGTTTCGCCTCTACTCGTATATTGTGATTATTGACGGTGGTTCCTTATGGACCATTACTACGAACTCACCAACCTTGTGTTGACTATGCTTAGTACACTTTTCAGGTAACCAAGTTATTCCAGGCGTGGGTTTGATTGTTTGCTTGCTGTTGAACCCGGACTTGGACTTATATGGATCAAGGATCCATTTGCCTTCTTTTGCATCGTACTTAGGACTGTTAGCCATCTTTTGATGTTGTTTTGTAACTTTGATGGTTACTTGCTCCTTATGTATTTTGATACTTGTTATTCGTTTTGTATGGATTCACTGAATCCTTTATTTGCATTTAGTTCATGTTCTACATTAATCCCACCTTGTGCTATATGATTTCCGTGATATTTCGAGCCTCGGCTTGGGGTGTTACAGAATGGTGGCCCATGCGTGGTCGTAGAGAATTAGGCGGTTTGACCTAGACTACGACTTAAATTAAAACTCTTCATATAGCATGCATGGTTAGGAAATTCGTGTGCAATGTGAATTATGTGAATCCCCGTGTGAGTTCGTAGTTAAGACCACTTGTGTGAGAACTTGAGTTCAATGTGATGAATGTGGAATGAGTATAATGTGGTTAATGTGTGCATTGATTGAAATTGATTGTCGTTGATATGGATTGTTACTATTAATTGGTGTTAGTTGGATGATTTAGAGCAAAATGAAGTTATGCCATTAACTTAGTATAATATTGTGGCAACCCTAAAAGAACCCGGTCAACTCTTTTATGGTCACCCAATATTATAACAAGTTAATGACATCATGGATTGAGCATACGTGGCTTAGAGTATAATAAGGAACCGATATGCTTAATGGAAGTTGATTAGGTGGAGGGTTAGCCATTGGTACACCCTGTATACATACCCGGTCAATAACTAGAGAGCATATCGAATTCGGACTACACTTTAAACCACTTGTGTTAGTTGACTTATTTTAGTTGCTTGTAATGAGATGTGTGGAACACGAGTATTTGGTTTGATGGTGGACAATTGTTGTGAACTTAGCACGAGAACATGATAGATAACGATTACTTGAGAACTTTGATATATTGTCCTTAGCGTAGTGATATGAAAAACGTATGATAGGTTGGTATGATAGCACAATATATGACAGTTAGTTGAGAATATTTATATGTCGGCTTTAATAAAAGACACTGAACGTGTGTGGTGTGTCGGTGTTAAAACATTGACTACTAATGCGGCTAACCTGAGAGAAATTATGAAGCAAACCCCTGGGTCATAAACTTTAGAACTATTACTATGATTGGATTTGGTAGTGGAATGACATGTTATCTAGTATGATTAACATATAGATTATGCATGTGTGTATGTATGTATGCCCTGTAGTGGTCACATTGATGCTGTAAACGTTTTCGTTGTTGCCCGACTTAAACGTGTTGATAAACGGTTAGGATACAATGTGATAAATATGTTGATATGCACCCTACGGGAGTGTCAAAGTTGTAAGCATCTTAACTCCCATGTATTATAAACGGATGATATTCCAACACAAATGATGTTAATTGTAATCTGTAAACAATAGGGATATGTTGCTTAATGGTATGTGAAATTGAACATGTATGAGACATTGTTAAACTTGGTTGTAAGCATGATATAACGTAGTTGGTAATACACGTGTAAAAATGTATTAGTAGATGGACGATTGTATGAATGAAGTTAACAAGTTAGTTTTATTGTATGATGTGTTGACATGACTACTTGAATTAACGATAAACAACTATAGTGAACTTGACATGATAAAATGATAAGTAACAATCCCATAGGATTCTAGCACTCTTACATTAGCTTGATGATATGAAATGAGTATATTATATCGGTATGGGAGCATTGACTACTTGTGTGACTAACATGTGAGCATTTGAGACTAACTCTCGGGTCAACGCGTCACTTGCTTTATAGAAATGAGGCCAAGGAGAGTCGGAATGAACTATAGGGCTGAACCGGAAGAACCTCAACCGGAAGCTCAACCGGAGGTACAAGGAGGTAGAGGTAGGGGCCGTGGTAGAGGTCGTGGTAGAGGCCAAGGAAGGGGTCGTGGTGAAGCTCCCGTGCCAAACTTGGCTGAGGTGATCGCTCAAACGGTCACCAATATCATGCCGACCATTATTGCTCAAGTCACGGCAAGTCTTGGAGGAAACAATGCGGCTCCAAACAATGGGCCTCAAAACAATGAAGCCCCAGTTAATATGAATAATGAAAATGCTCAACCTCATGCTGTGGAGGAGGAAGAAGAGGAACCAGTGGGAGTTGATAACCGTATGCCCATGTATAATCAACATGGAGGATACCGACAGGGGTGCATATTTAAAGACTTCAAAAGCTGTGGGGCACCGGAGTTTGATGGAAGAGGCGGTCCCACAGAGTGTATAAGGTGGTTTGAGGAGATCGAGGCAGTGATTGAAAGAAGTCATTACACTTATGACGACCGGATTTCTTATGCATCCGGCATGTTTAAAAATGACGCCTTGAGTTGGTAGAACCAAGAGATAACTTTGGGCGGACTTATAACTTGGAATGGATCGATTTCAAGAACAAGGTGAAGGCGAAGTTTTGTCCTCCCTATGAACTACAAAACTTGACCATTGAGTTTGTTAATCTCAAAATGGACGGATCTGATTACAAGAGCTATGTTAGACGCTTTCAGGAGTTGTCTACCCTCATTCCTCATTTGGTGGATTCCGAGACCCGTGCCACCGAGAAGTTTTTGTTGGGCTTGAATCCTCAGGTCCGATCTTATGTAAATTCCAACATGCCTACTTCTTTGGCCGATGCTGTCAACCGAGCCAGCAGTGTGACTGAAGACTTGTTGAGGAGCGGTGTTTTGAGTAACTCCTTAACAAACAAGAGAAAGGAAGTGGGAGAGTCAAGTGGGGTGAAGAAAATGGGAAGGCTTGATCCCAAGAATGCTAACCGGGGAAGAGTGATAGCGACAGTTGAGCCGGCGAGGAGGCCTTATGTGGGACCTCATCCTTTTTGTAACAAGTGTAACAAGCATCATCCAACTAACACCCAATGTGGGGCTTGCCTCAATTGTAATTGACTTGGACATTTGGCAAGAGATTGTAGAGCTCCGAGAACGGGTCCAAGGAATGTGACTCCTATTCGAGCCGTCCCTCCTCAAGGTAATCAACTAAGAGGCGAGTGTTTTGGATGTGGTAGTCGTACTCACTACCGTAACAATTGTTCGCAATGGGTTGGACAACAAGTTGAAGTGGCGGTCCATCCGAATCAACTCCAAATTACCGGGCCAAACCAAAACCGTGGCCAACAAGTTCAACCTCGTGGCCGAGCTTTTGCGGGAAATGGCAATGGGGGCCAAAATGATCCAAATGTCGGTTAAGGTACATTCCTCTTAACGGTCATTATGTCATGGCACTATTCGATATGGGAACAGACTATGATCTCGTTTATCCTAACGTTACTCCTTTGAGTTACGTTCGTTCGTGTGTTTTGGAATTATATGTTTAAAATTTTTGGATGTTTAGCGACTCCCTAACTAAATTTGGTCAAATACCCCGTGTATGTATCTTGACTCTAGAAGACGAAAAACTCTTCACGTACTTGGTGCTCTATGATATTAAGGTTCTTGACGATAAAGTAAGTACAATCTGAATGCCAATGGTTAATACGGTTCTTAATTGTGTAGTAGGGTTGCTAATGTAAAAATATCTAATGGTAGAATTCTTAGGGTTAAAGACGAGATCTCCGATTCCTCTAATTCTAAGGTCCTTAGAGCTACCGTCTCAAGAATCTGAAAAGTAACGTCGTCTCTGTTAATCTTGAGTCTCCTGAGGCTTTTCCGGGTGACTTACCGGGCTTGTCCCATCTCGATAACTTAAATTTCGTATATGCCTAACTACTTAACGTCGCACGCGTAATCAAAGCCCTTATAGACTTCTGAGATACGAATAAGCTTGTAGTGAAAGACCGGGAAAGATATTCGAAGGAAAACAAATTGTAATGGATTTCACCATGAAGTCACCGACGATAAGAAGTGGTCACGATACGACGAACCCGGAAAAATTTGACAACTTGGCACATTAGTATGTTGAAGAAATGGTGTAGGCGCACGGATATTCGATTTCTATCATTTCAGATAAAGAAAGTCGCTTAATTCCAATTCAGGGAGCCATCCAATGAGCAACGGGTACTCAACCCGACTTGAGACATAATCACATGTAAAGAGCATGTACTTATGACCCTGGCGGAAATCTTGTGCAATGATGGGTGCTACGTGAATATTCGAATGTCACCAACCAAAGCACTGGGTAGTAGAGGTGTTACCCTCTACTGGATGAGCCAAGAATCGAAGAAAGCTAATGTAACGGGCCGGGAATAGTAATTGGAATGACAAGAACAACTTTTCAAGCTAAGAGAATAGCCCAACTAGCTCGCATGCTACGAAGAAAATGGGTCGATGTGTGGTGAAGACCGCTAGAGTTGAGACCTAAGTACCCACATTGTTTAACAATTAGTGTTTTGTTGAATTTCGGGACGAAATTCTTTTGACGGGGGAATAATGTAACATCCGCGAGATTTGACCCATTGACTTTACGTGTAATTTGACTAACAATTTAAGTTAATGAAATAATTGGGTCGTTTTGGTGATTAAATGATTATGTGGTATGTTTGTAGGGTTGATGTTATGACTTATTTGATGATTAAACGTAAAACGGTGTGTAAATTAGCTTGAAATTGGAAACGGGTCGACCCATACCCGTACCCGACCCATCAGCCCTATAGGATCCACCCTTTTTCCTCTTATCCTCCCATTCACCACAAATATCTCTTATCTAGATTTCCAAAAGAAAGATCAAGCTCTCTTCTTCTCTTCTCTCAAAAATTCTACCAATTTAATGTTATTGAATCTGATTCAATACTAAAATCATCATCTTTGCCATCTCTTAATCCTCATTGAATCATAAGCTTGAAGTTCTAGTGCAAGATTTCTACCTGTTTGGGTCAAATTCAGGTTTGACTTTTGAAGCTAGATTGGTAAGTCAAATTCATCTATTTATGTTTACTTGTATGCTTTTAGTCATTACAATGTAATTTCAGGTTTTAAATTGGTCAAAAACGGATTTTTAGCCAATTAGGGTTTTGATTAGGGTTAGAATGATTGGGAAGTAATTTTGATGTTTTGGTCGAATTTGTGGAATGGGTTATGTGTATTTATGTTTAACGGTGCTTAGTTAAGCTTCAAAATGAGTTTCAAACTCCTGCAAATCGTTTTGGTATGGTTTGGGTCGAGTTTGGGGGTTTTTGGCTCGTTTTCTGCACTTAAGAACTGCTGTTGCAGGTGCAGGGATTTGTCCCACTGCGGCGCAGTGGAAAGACTTTGCCTCACTGCGGCGTAGTGGCTATTTTCTGACCTTTTGCACCATTTTGCCTCACTGCGGCGCAGTGGCAAGGCAATGCCTTGACTGCGGCGCAGTGAGATACTTCTGGGAAATACGCGCGTCAGTTTTCAAACGTTAATAACTTTTGAACCGTAAGTCCGTTTTAGTCGTATGACCTATCGTTGGAATCGTGAGAGAGCCTAGTTTCTTGTAGTAATGCTCATTTTGTATGAATCTTCTTCCATTTCTAAAAATGTTGAGTCAAATGCGTCTTGTTCTTACTCGTTAAAGTTGTAAATGTGTCTAGGAGTTTGTGACTTGACTTAAACGTGCTAAACCAACTTGTTTAAGATTGTAGAGTGACATTTATGGTATTATGATGTACATTGATAGGTTGTGGACGCGTAGAGCCCAATACTCGCTTATAATCTTATATTATCAATACTAGCTTCTTTTGCCGATCAAGGTGAGTTTCGTAGCTCCCTACTAAATAGAGATTCGGGCTGAAAAGTGTACATATACGTGTTGTTGGATTGTTTGGTTGTTTTGATTGACTGTCTAGTAAATTTCTGATTGATTATCGATTGATAGATAGTTTTGATTGATTGTGTGATGGTTTACGAATGTGATTGTGATATTGTAATTTATTAGGATAGAAGTACATACATGGAAGTCGGTTCTACTTTCAAAGAGTTTTAGATGTGGTGGGAAGGCTGCGGGTGACCCTATATATAAGCATCTGGGACTCGAAGAATGTAGAATCCTCCTAAGTGTATGTACGTATAGTTTAATTTGGGAAAATGATTGATGGTTGATAATTGTTGAATTTGTGGTTGATGTATATACGCGGTTTACACACAAGCATTCTATATGTATATACGCGGTTTACACGCAAGCATTCCATATATATATATATAATATACGCAAGCATACTATATATAATGTATATACGCGGTTTACACGCAAGCATTCTATATGTATATACGCGGTTTACACGCAAGCATTCTATATGTATATACGCGGTTTACACGCAAGCATTCTATATATATATATATACGCGGTTTACACGCAAGCATTCATATATATATATACGCGGTTTACACGCAAGCATTATATATATATATACGCGGTTTACACGCAAGCATTCTATATATATATACGCGGTTTACACGCAAGCATTCTATATATATATACGCGGTTTACACGCAAGCATTCTATATGTATATACGCGGTTTACACGCAAGCATTCTATATATATATATACGCGGTTTACACGCAAGCATTCTATATGTATATACGCGGTTTACACGCAAGCATTCTATATGTATATACGCGGTTTACACGCAAGCATTCTATATATATATATACGCGGTTTACACGCAAGCATTCTATATGTATATACGCGGTTTACACGCAAGCATTCTATATATATATATACGCGGTTTACACGCAAGCATTCTATATGTATATACGCGGTTTACACGCAAGCATTCTATATGTATATACGCGGTTTACACGCAAGCATTCTATATGTATATACGCGGTTTACACGCAAGCATTCTATATGTATATACGCGGTTTACACGCAAGCATTCTATATGTATATACGCGGTTTACACGCAAGCATTCTATATATATATATATGTATTATTGACGGTGGTTCCTTATGGACCATTACTACGAACTCACCAACCTTGTGTTGACTATGCTTAGTACACTTTTCAGGTTATCAGGTTATTCCAGGGCGTGGAGTTTGATTGTTTGCTTGCTGTTGAACCCGGACTTGGACTTATATGGATCAAGGATCCATTTGCCTTCTTTTGCATCGTACTTAGGACTGTTAGCCATCTTTTGATGTTCTTTTGTAACTTTGATGGTTACTTGCTCCTTATGTATTTTGATACTTGTTATTCGTTTTGTATGGATTCACTGAATCCTTTATTTGCATTTAGTTCATGTTCTACATTAATCCCACCTTGTGCTATATGATTTCCGTGATACTTTTAAGCCTCGGCTTGGGGTGTTACAGTAGCGCTCCCCAGTCGTGTGTCTATAGGTCCCAAACTGGGGCGTATCCTGAGTGCCCCTTGTGCTGCTGCTAGCACCTGCTGTGCTCGAACTCGGACCTGCCCAACCGGGCTGCTGTGGTGGATGCTGCTGACCTGGGTGCGGGCTGTAGAACCCGAAAGTGGTGCTGGCTGGCATGAAGATGGAAGGAGGACTAAAGGTCTGAGTAGGCGGTGGTGGAGGCGGAGAGTCCGATCGGATCCAATGGTTAATGTAGGGAGACCAAGACTCGCACTGGAAGCCCATGCGGTTCACCTGGCTCCACATGGTTCTATGACCGTCCATCATCATGTCTTGAGTGTCCTGGAGCTCCCGCTGATGTCCCAGGATCTCATCGAGCTTGGTTCCCCAACCTGCAAAATCATAAGCTGGATAAGGGTTAGGCTGCTGCTGCTGCATCTGGGGTGGTGGCTCCACCCTCTGCCTCTGTGCAGGCGGCTCCTGCTCGCCATCCGAGTATAAATCCCGCGGGTCAGTAGTCCTTATCACTTTGGCTTTCTTCATCTCCTTAACGTCCATAAGAGTGGTCTCCGCCCTACCAGTAATCTTCGACTGACCCTCGGATGTATCACAACCTAATCTCTCTACCATCTTGGTCACAAAGTGACCACACAAGTATCTCTGCTCCTTACACATATACATGTGTCTAGCCAAAACATATGGAGCGCAACAGAACCAACCAAAAGTGGGGAGCTCCTCAAACTGTCTAAGCAACCATAAATCATCGGTGGTGACCTTATCGGTCGCATTTCCCCTATGGAGGAATGAGTAGGTGATCATCTTATGTAGAATCTTCAACCTCTTGGACCTAATGTCCGACATCTTACTCCTCCCCGGAATAAAACTTCTCCTTCCCAGAAATACTAGACCAATAAGAGTCAAAAGTCATGTTATCATCAAAGCCAGAGGTATGAAATGAACTCCTGCCCACAAACGGATAGACCGAGCCATCCTCAAACTCCCCAATCTCGAACATCCCACAGAGATACCCAAACTCAGCAATGGTACAATGGCGCTGCCTACCCCCCAACCGAAAATGGATCACCCGATCCTCACAAAATTCATCAATGGGTAGCTCCTGTACCACGAGAGTGGAATAGAACTCCTGACACCACTCTTTAACAGCTGTCTTCCTTAGTTCAAAAATTCTCTTCCACATCGGTATCCGCACCATCCTACCGCTTGTTTCGTTCATAAACTCAGTTAACATTCTTTGCTCAAAGTAATCCATGAGACCCGCCTCCCGAATCATTTGCCAATCTATGGTCCTAGGGGAGACCAAATCATAATCTTGAATCACACACAACCTATTCATGTAGGCTTGACGCTCCCCCTTTGGAGCATTAGGGAACTTAAGCCAAGGGTGGGTTGGTGTTCTCAACGTTTTAATTATGCTGCTTCGTTTCTCAGAAGGGGCCTCGTAGCTTTCATCCACGTAATCGAACTGATAACCTTCCGGCCAAACGTTGTCCTCATACCTTTGTGGTACCTGTTCCCTCTGACAAAAACAACCAAAAATGTACTAAATAAGTGATGGGAGACACTAATGGGCGATAACGAAAGGCTAAGGCAAAGAAACGACAAAAATGGGCGCACAGGGCAAAAACTCGCGCCGCGAGTTACCCTGATCGCGCCGCGAGTCAGTACGATTTTTTTTATTTTATTTTATTTTTTTTTGGATTTTCTGGATGGGTTTTCTCACTAGTTAACAATGTAGTAACTAATTTGAATTAAAAGAACAAAATGATGATTTAATCTTAAAAAAAAACCAAATTAAAATGGATGAACCCTAATTGTATTTTTCTAAGATTCATCTCCAAAATTAGACAATACTAAGTGACATAACATCAATACAACACTATCTAAGCAATCAACAAGCATCAATTGAAAGAAAAAATTAAAGATACAACAAACCCTAATTATTATTGAAATAAAGATTAAAAAAAAGAAAAGAAAAGAAAACTTACCCTTGACATGATGAGGATGATGATATGAGGATGAAGAGAAGAAGATCTTGAAGAGAGGAAGAAGAAATTACAAACCCTAAGTGTGTGTGTGTGTGTGTGTGTGTGTGATTTTAGAGAAAAAGAGAGTTTGAGAGGGAAAGAATGAGAGTGAGAAGGAAAAGGAATCGGCCCCTGTGGTGTTATTTTATCCCCATTTATTTTTACTTAGATTTTAATTAAAAGGGAAAAACTTACCTGGCACCTACCTGCTCGCGCCGCGACCTTTTGAAAGCTTACCTTGCGCCGCGACATCCTTTCTCGCGCCCCGCGAGAAAATCCTCTGACCCCGTTTTCACCAAAATCGCGCCGCGACCCAGGAACCTTGCGCCGTGATTTTCCCAATTCTCTCGCGCCGCGACCTTCCTTGCGCCGTGATTTTCCCAATTCTCTCGCGCCGCGACCTTCACTACTCGCGCCGCGAGGTACTGCTGTTTCTTCGATTCCGGACTTTTTAACACACTTTTGCACATACCGGTTCACCCGAAGTCATTTCTCACCTGTGATTCTCAACAAATAACACAAAAATAGAACAAACCTACTGAAAGCAACTAAAAATTGATTAAAAACACATGGGTTGCCTCCCGAGAAGCGCTTTGTTTATTAACGAGTCATTAGCTTGACTCAATCAAACCTCAAAGATTTACCAAGTTGGGGCCTTTAACCCCCTCCCCACACTTAAGTTGTTGGGAGTCCTATCCCTAATCGGTGGGAAGCAATCATCTTTCATCTTCGCCCGAATCCAATCATTTGCTCTACCAAAAGCATCCACCTCCAACATCAACTCCTCTTTTTCTTTGGTTGACAAATTCGAACATAGTTCTTTTGACAACTTCACATTGCAATGAGAAACCGTGGACTTGACACGATCGTACAATTTACGGATCTTGGCACTTCGGCTACTTGTCGGTAGAGAATTAATCACTAGTGTTATCTTCCCCTCATTTTCCTTTTTCTCCAACTTATCGTCTACCATTTCATCAATCAGAGAGTCACCAGAACTAACACAAACGGTCTCAATAGAATTAACAACATTATGTGAAGAAAAATAAGTAGTGTTCAAGAATTCTACCGATTCATCCCCCGTTCTCAATGTAAGCTTACCACACCCGACCTCAATGGTAGCATCGGCTGTAGCAAGAAATGGTCTTCCTAGAATAAGGGGTACGTTTAATGCTTCACCCACATCAATAATGATAAAATCCACCGGAAAGACCAAACCACCCACTTTGACCAACACGTCTTCTAAAATTCCCATAGGTCTTATAACGGATTTATCGGCCAATTGAATTTTCATGTTGATGGGTTTAGGTTTTCCTAAGTTTAGTTTAGCATAAATAGATGAAGGCATTAAATCAATACTAGCACCTGAATCTGTCAATGCCTTACTCACAGTCAAATCACCAATCTTGCAAGAAACGGTAAAACTACCTGGATCCTTACGCTTTTCGGGCAACTTACCCGCCACTGCCGCCGAACAAACATTCTCCAAAATTTTAGTCTCCACCTCAGCCAATCTTTCATCCATTTGCTCAACCTGTGGAAAAACGTGAGAAGCATAAGAGTTATCACTAGGAGGAACAATTACCTTGCCGGATCGCGTAGTTATGGCATTGACGGTTTCGTTCCGGTGTTGGGGACCTTTATATTTGTCGTCCCCACTCCTCCATGAGCCTTTGTCTTGATTCAGGTTCTATTGGGTATTGCTTGGAAGAGTACCCGGTTGCCTTTGTTGAGTGCCCATTCTATCAATTCTCTTTTCCAAATTGGAAATCAAAGCATGGGTGTTGCGATTGTTTACGTCAATCTTGTCATGCAAGCCCCCGATCTTGTCATTCAAAAGCTTGGAATAATTCTCCATTGAGATATTCCTTTTCTCTTGGGCCTCCTCTCGTTTGTCTTATTTGTCAAGGAACTTGGACATCATGGCCATGAGAGGTGATCCTTCGCCCTCGTCTTCTTCTCGCCTTGGAGGTGATGGTGGTTGTTGTTGGTTAGGCGCGCCATGATTGTCATCCTTCTGCCACCTACTTTGAAAGTTTCCACCACGATTGTTAGAATAAGTATTAGAAGAGTTAGAAGGGTTACCTTGATATCGGCCTTGGTAATTGTCACCACGTTGAAAGAGAGGTTGGTATTGGCCTTGGCGTTGATTTTGCACAAAATTCACATCTTCTTGAGCTATCGAATCACACTCGTCGGAATGATGTGGACCTCCACAATGAGTACATCCCCCGACCATAATCTTCACATCCCGCTCAAGTCCACCAAAGTTGTTCTCCACCATTGAGAACCTTTCGTCCATTCGGTTTGAAAGTGCCCGAATTTCAGAAATCACCTCGGATGTTTCCCCTTCATCAACCCTAGCCACTACCTTACGTGACCTCCTATCTCTATTTGAAGTCCTAGAAACTTGAGCTTTTGCCATATCTTCAAACATTTTCCAAAGCTCACTCGAGGTCTTGTAACTAATGCTACCTCCACACGTCATTACCATTTTCTCATAGCTCTCCCTATTCAACCCATCCATAAATATCCCCATAATCTCGGTGTCACTCACCCCATGCCCGGGACATTCCCACAATAGATCTTTCATTCTTAACCAAGCTTTAACAATAGACTCATCCTCATCTTGCCTAAAAGATCTAATTACAAGTATGAGCTCTCTTTCCCGATTAGCCGGAAAGAATCTCTCAATCAACGCTTCCCTAACCGCACCCCAAGTAGTCAAACTATCCGGTGCCAAACCTTTCAACCATTTGTGAGCCTCTCCCGTGAGAGACATGGGAAAAAGCTTCATCTTGACGTTGTTGGCCTGATTTTCCCCATAATTGAATAGATTGCAAATCATCTCGAATTTGTCAAGATGCTCATGAGGATCTCTTTTGTGCCTTCCGTCAAAACACAAATCTTTAACCATTTGCAAGTGATTGCCTTTCACCGTGAAAGTGTCAATTTCGGGTGCACGAATGGCCGATTGGCGAGATGTTGGTATAGTTCGAGGAAGGTCCTCGATCTTCATGTTGAAAAGATTGGGAGGGTTTTGTTGTCCGGCCATGTTAACGGTTGTTTTTGGTGATTCGGGTGGAGTAGGTGTTTTATCGGAAAGTGGTTCTTCTTTTTCGGAATGGTAACCCCACTCGTTACTTCCCGACTCGTAATAAGTCTCGTGAAGTATGTGGTCGGATTTGGGTCTAGGAGTGGTGTCTATGAAAAACGGGTCGGAGGTTGATGGTTGTGATGTTTGTGTTTTGGTGCGCTTTTTGAGTTTTTCGGGATTGGATGTGGCCTTCACTAATGGTCTTCCAGAAGTACGAGTGTTCATCCACTACCTGTGAATAATCTGCGAACACAACACAACAAACAAACCTTAATAGCACCTGGGGTACAATTAAAGCAGACTAAAATAAAATAAAGCAAGTAACTTCTCCGTGAAAAGCACGAAAAAGGATCGATTCACAGAATCTCAACCAAAAGTACTAAAAATCAATCCCCGGCAGCGGCGCCAAAAACTTGATGTGTGAAATCTAGTTTAAAATGTATAACAAGATCTACCGCTAACTGACTACAACACACTTACGGGCAGTGTACCCGTTCGTATGTAATATAGCTAACTGGCAAGACCAGGATCGAACACAAGGACTGATTTTTGTACTAAAGTTTGTTAAAATGTAAATCAAGAGAAAGTTTGGTTTGTGACCGAATTATCACTTTGCGTTACTGAAAGCTATGTAATCAACAAGTAAATGAAAGTACTCAACCGACGTCAATCGAGAGCACACGAAAATAGTGGGATTTATAACAAATAATTAAAAAACCATCTATGTTGAATCCGCTACACAAAAAGTCTAGGTTGCATATGGGTTAAGCTCAAAATTCTTTAATGTTGGTGATAATAATCATGACAAGACTAAAACACAACCGGCGTGCACTCCGTTTGTAAAATCGACTCAATCACCTATTCAATCCAATTTCTTGCAACAAGTGGTACCACCAACCCTATTACAATTCCTCGAACTAACTAGTTTGTTTGATTATTTAAATAACAATTTTTATCCTTGTGAAAGAAACGTGGTACCACCACCCGTTAAATCCACTTAACAAAGTAATTTCTATTAGACTTGTATTCTTTACTATCATACCATGACCTAGCAAGAGTTATTCAGAGACAAACAACTAAAATAATACTTGCATTCAACTAGTACCACTATCGAAGAACACAAATTTTACCAAGAACACAAGTTTAAGTAGAAGAAATCACTTCATTAAGATCTTGACAAAATGTTAAGTAAAACCAACTTGAATTCAAAATATTATGCAACCATAACTAATTGTTTCACTTCATCTTCATAGATGTATAGAGATTTAGCTACTCATAATGAAAGTAACTAGAGATTCAAATAAAAAGGAGAACATAATGTACCAATTATGAAGTAGTAATCCAAATCGAAGTTACAACCAAGCTACAATCACTAATCAAGAACCAAAATTAATCTTCGAGTCTTCAAATGATGTTGGAGTAGTGAAAAACCTTGAAAAACCCTAAAAATCGTCTGGAAGAAAAGTGTGTAGGCTGTGGTATCCCCAATTAGGTTTAGGGTTAAAATGGATGTTGGTATTTATACCCAGGAGAAGGAAAAAGCTGTTTGTCAGACACGGGTCGCGCCGCGACCTCCCTAGCTCGCGCCGCGAGTTAACCAAACATCGAACAGAAGATTTCAGACCAAAAACTCGCGCCGCGAGAATGCTGGTGATCGGAGAACGGGCAAGCGACTGGACTGGTGAACGGGCTCGTGAACGGCTCACGACGCGAACCACCTTCCTCACGCCGCGAGGTGTGCCTGGGATTGCCGTTTCAGCTTCGTTTTCAACCATTCTTCATCCGTTAGCGCATATGGATGATCGTTAAGCTATTTTCTACCATTTATGAGCCTTGTACCTGCTGTAATCCTGAAACCACTAGCAAATGCCATAAAGCACCACAAAATATGTATAAACGGCTATAAATCGTGTACAAAACGTCCAAATTAGATGTGAGAAATATGTATATATAGAGACACATCAGTCAGCCAAAGGAGAGAAGTATCGAACGCACTTGTGACACTGCTTCTCCTCCCCAAGCTGATCAGACTCCTTCCTTCTTACACTCTGAGTCTGCACAGGCTGCCAATGCCCCTTCTAGATCACAAGGAGGGGTACAGGCCTCAATAATTCTCCCTAAGGATACTTTGGTGCAACAACACACCTCTGTTGAAGGGCAATCAATTACACAAAACATTACACCTGCAGGGTCTGTGTCTGCATCTGTCCTTGGACAGAGGGATCCTGTAGGTTACATGGATGTCTTTAAGGCAGTCATGTTAGCCCCATGTGCAGCAATGGGAACCATTGGTGGTCCTCTCGATGCCAATGAGAACAAGATCACTATCTCTGGAAGTGATTCTTCATTCGATGATGTGCTTGCCCATCCATCCTCAAGGGATGATCTGATGGAAGATGCCAGTGGAGGAGTTGGTCAACATCATGATCAACACATTCCCACTGGCCCTCAGCCTGAATTAAACGTCAATCTTTCTCAGGCTAACCAGCACATCATCATTTCTGAAAAATCCACTCATGAGACTCACTCTCATGAGCATATTCACCAAAACTCCCTTAGCCTCCACCCCCTTCTATATGAGCCCAATGACCCTGATTTTAAGGATTGCAGGATGCTCTTTCCAGAGTCAGTGGTTTTTAAGCCAACTGTAAGTCCTTCCCAAGCTGCCATTATCTCATTTTCAGATGTGGTGGGTCAGCTCACTGAGTTCACTTCAACCTATAAGGTTGAGAGCTTACAGCTGACTAAATGCTTGGAAAAGATCCAAAAGGATCATGAATTGACAGACAAGAAGGTAGATAAGCTGAGTCAAGATCAGACTGCACTGGATGAAAGTGTAAAGAAGGCAGTTGATTTGATGCAGCAGAACCAGAGCAAGCTGACAGAGTCTCTTGATGGTCTTACAAAGGCAATCAATGAAGAGAAGGAAAGAAACAAGAGCACTCTGAGTCAGATTGAAGAAAGCTGCAACCAAGTTCACAAGAGATGTCACTATTGAGCTTCAATCTGCAAACAAATCACAAGCAGATTTTAAGAATGATCTGATTGAAGCCTCAAAAAGTGTTAAAACAAAAATTGGACTCCTCCATGAAGATTATGTTGAATTAAGGAGAGCCTGCTGTCTAACAAATATCAAGATTGACTTGATCAACCAGGATCTAAAAGGACTCTTTGCCACTCCAGTAAGCTCTCTCCCTACTGATGATGACAAAAAGGGGGAGAAGAGTGCTGTTGAAGCTGAGCAGAAAAAAGAATTAGAAAGAGAAAGACAAAAAGCTAAGGTTGACAAAGAAATTGAAGAGTACTTTGATAGAATGAAAGAAAGACAGAGGAAGGCTAGAGCTGAGGGGGAGGCCAATGATAGAAGAATGATTGTTTATGGTTCAAGTGTGGAATGTGAGAAGGAGATAAAAATACCAGAATCTGAGTCTGGTGGTGAAAAGGGTGGAAATGTGAATGAAGAAGCTGAGAAGGAGAGTGATACAATTAAGGGGGAGACTGATGTTAAAATAGGAGATATAAGGAAGGAAGTTGGAGTTGAAAAAGTTGTTGAAAAAGGAAAGTCTTCCCAAGCTGACCCTGAACAAGCTGTGTCATCTCAAGCTGACCCAGCTCCCAAAGAAAAACCTGTTGAATCTTCTTCAAGTGAAGACACAGCCACTCTGTCTCAGTTTATGATAAAGAAAAGGCCAACTGAAGCTGAGTCAAGTGGTGTGAAGATTCTTACTGACAAAGAAAACGATTGGGAGCTTGCAATTAAACAGGCTCCAGAACTTGGGGTAACAGTTGAGGTGGCATACAAAATGGTTAAGGAAGACAGAATGCAAAGAGAGAAAATGGCAGTGACTAAATCTGATCCAGAAGTTGCTAAGGTTCTTCAAGAAACATTGAACAAGGAAGATGAAGAAGACCTTGCAGCTATTGGTTCCAAAAAGAAAGATGTGGGCAAAGGCAAAGGCAAGAAGAAGGTGGTTCACACTAAACCATCACATAAAGTAAAAGATGTGAAGAAAAGTGTTGAAGCCCATGATAGGTGGGAGGCTCTGGAGAAAAGAAAGGTGACTGAAAATCTTAATTATAGAAGGCATCCAGAGCCAATTACCCAGGTTCAACTAAAAAGAAAATGAGGAAAGAACATTCCCAGCATCAGGTTTACAAGAGAAGGATATGAAACAAGCTGGGAAACCCATGATCTTGATAATCTGTTTGACTTAGGATACACTGAGTGGGTGGAGTTTCATAATATCATAACTGGTATGCCTGGAATCCATAGAGAGACAGTATTGGAAGCCATTGAAAAGAAGTTGGCTGTAATTGTGAAATTCAAGATTGATATCACTGGCCTTCCAAGACCAAAAGCATATGATTTGGATGATGAAGATGAGTCAGCTGAGCCACTTAAAAAGAAAAGGAGAAGGTTTGAAAGAATCAATGCTCCTGAGGGTGATCACACAGATTTCCTCAAGAACTTGAATCCTTCAGAGTTGCTTGCTCAATTATCTTTTGATGCTCTTGACAAGATTCTTAATAATCTTAATCTGTCTCTGCCTGCTGGTGTTGAAAATGCAAGATGTGGGTTGTTCATCACTGAACCTGAACATGGGATGTATTTTGTGAATGCAAGAGGGAAATTGGTTTTCCAAAGGACCGCTGAACTACAACAGGTACCAGCTATGCACCTTTTTACCTTATACAGATTCTGCAGAAATTTTAGTGAAGAAGGTAATGCGTATGAGCAGTTCCTTATTGATGAGGGTTAGATAGGCAGTTAAATGTGAAAATTGCCCCATCATTTGAAGTTAAACAAGAAGCTGTAGAAATGCTTGGGGAATAGTTACCTATCTTGTAATATATTTTTTTTATTTCTCTATATATGCAAAAGTAGTTGTACAAATTCAGTTTCTTTGTTAGAACTTCATATCAGTTCAAAAGAACCCAAAAGATTCAAAGGGTCACAATCTGTTAGTCATATTTTACTTTGATTCTTTGTAAGCTGATAGTTAGAAGTGTTGTTGGGTTTTGTCATCATCAAATAGGGGGAGATTGTTGAGTCCCAATGTTCAGTGATAAAGGTTTGTAAATTTGGTGATGACAAATCTGACTTGTAAACTGTTAGGTCCAGATTTACTGGACTCGCTCCAGACTCGACTACTGGAGCCTTACTGAAGATCTGTCCAGAAACGTGTTCTACTGGACCTACTCCAGACTTGGAATCTGGAGTCCCTCTGAAGATTTGTCCAGAAATAATGGAAGACCAGTGAGCAAATACTTGTATAGGAAATCTGGAGTATTCTCCAGATTAGCTCACTGGACTTCACCCCAGTCCAGATCTACTCTACTGAAGACGTTCTCACTAAAGTCAAAGACTGAAGTCAGAATAAAGAAGACTGACAAATGGCGGAGTCCACTGGAAGTCTTACCAGATCTGTACACTGGAGGATTGTCAGTGTTCTAGACCTTACAAGTCTGAACACTGATATCGAGGAATTGACTTTTGCCTTTACACACTTTCCAAAGAACACTCCACTTGTTCTTTACCAAAGTTTATACGTGTGTAAAGGTGGTTGGTTAAAAGAATAAAGTCATATTGATGTGACTTTATCCTTGTACCGTAACCAATGCATTTAATATTCTTGTCGGTTCATTAAATGCATGCAACCATATTTGTACGGCACAAAATTCACTGGTGAATTTTGTTGCCTATAAATACAAAGTCATTTCTTTGAGAAAATTACTTTAAAGCATACATTTAGCATTAGAGTGAATTTGTCTAAATACTCTCGATCTTAAACAGGGATACTTCACAACTTTAAGTATCTCGATCCAAAAGAGTTATTTGACAAATATAGATTGTAATTCATAGGTTGTTAGGATACATACTTATTTGTATTATCTTGATTCCGCACAACCTTGTATTTTATTTAACATCATAAATAAAATACACCTTGAAAAATACATTATGTTCCACTTTACTTGTTTATTGCTTTAAGTCTTGTATTACTTTGTTTATATATTCTTGCATTTATTTACAAGTAATACTAGTCCATTCTAGTGATTATTAGACTTGTTGTATTATACACTTCTGGGTTTAACCATCGTATTTGGGACCTCACAATTGGTATCAGAGCAGAAGGCTAAACATTGCCTAGATCTGCTTCTTTGATGGCCACCCCAGATAATACACAAGGAAGTTTTAATTTTGGTCCCGATCCTAATGTTAATGTTAATGATCAAAATAATGAACCACCTATTGTTAATAACACTAATCCACCACCTCCTCCTCCTACTCCTGCTTCTCCACACGTGCATGTGCACTATTCAAATAATCCTGTTCCTAAATTCAGTGGGAACAGTGATGAGTTTGGTACGTGGAAGGCTAGGATGATATTGCATATCACTGGTATTGAGAGGAACATGATGAAAATCTTAAATGAAGGTCCTTATGTCCCTACATCACCTCTCAAAGCTCTTCTAGATCCTACTGGTTCTAGAAGAGGTCGGGAAAAGAGGGAGGAACATTGGTCTGAAGAGGAGAGGAGATTGGTGAATCTAGACACCCTTATCAAAAACATGATCCTCGGGGCCGTTCCAGAAACCCTAATTCCCACACTAGTTCTTTTTCCTAGTGCTAAAACCATGTGGGATGAACTTCTAAACCAGCATGAAGGAGGAGATGACACCATTGTCACCAGAAAGGTCTCCTTAAACAAAAGGTATGAGTCATTTTTTGCTCAACCTAATGAGTCTCTCACTGGTACTTACACCAGATTTATGAGTATCATAAACCAGTTGAGAGGTCTCGGGGTTGAAAAAGACAAGGATATACTTCTGGAGAAATTTTGTGATATTCTGCCCACCAAATGGTCTCACATGATCCTGGTCTTACGATAAGGTAAAACTCTGCACACACACACTCTCTCAACTCTTTATGGAGCTTTCAGGTACACTGAAGAAAATCAAGCTCAGAGAGTGGTGGCAGAACAAGATGCTTATAACCATGCCTCCAGTAGTCCTGTTGTGGTTGGTCATACTGAACCACAAAGTACAACACTGATATCTTCTAAGAATGTATTTTCTATGAAGAAGATGGTGTCTGAACTCATGGATTCTGGAGAAGCCAGTCAAATCTCTCCAGACTGTTGTGATGAAACTGATGATGATGACCTTGTTGCAATGATTGCTAAAATGTTTAACCGTTTCAAAGCAAGAGCAAATAGGCCATCTGGACAATTTGCATCCAGTTCTTCAACTGATAAGACCAATTTGACATGCTTTAAGTGTGGCAAAAAGGGTCATTTCATGAAAGATTGCAGGTCCAGCCAGTTTGTATCCAAGCCTGGTCCATTTTCTTCAAATAATAAGCCTGATGATAGCTATAAATCTAAATATAAAAAGCTTAAGGCTCAGATTGCTCTCATGGCACAACAAATGGAAAACAATAATAAGTGCATGATTGCAACAACTGAAGAGAAGTGGGTTCCTTCTGATGAATCATCTGCTGATGAAGAAGAAGAAAGAGATTGATGTTACATGGCTCTGGCAGACGAAGAGCACCTAGTGAAGGAAGATGTCACATCTGGATGATGGGTGGACATTGTTATTAAAAAGGTTAGTGATTATGATACTGCAACTGACCAAGAATTAAAACTGGACATCGCTGAAGCTCTTAATTCTGATTTAATATTTGTTGAAACTGTTAGATCTGACTGTGTAAATGGTATAGAAACAGATTTTTCTGAAATAACTGTTTTAAAATCAAAATTGAAAGAACTTCAAGACATTGAACTGGCATTTCAAGCCCAGGTTCTGGTAACTGAACAATTGATTCAAGAAAAACAAGATCTTGAAGTCATTTTAGAGAAAGAAAAACTGGTGATTAAATCATGGCTAGAAACCAGAAAGCCATATGATGCTAGAGTAAATCAATTTCCTGCTCAAAAACGTGCATATTTAGATGGAAATACTCATGTAGCATCATTAATACCAGTAATCGATCGATTACCAGAGGGGTTCAGGCCCACCACTGTTTATGATGAGCCTGTAACTCCCAAGGCCAATATTTTCCCAGTTCAATCCCCAGAGGTTAAGACTGGAGCATTCCAGATGACTGCTCCAGTTAAAGAGGTTTATCGGAATAAACCTTTGCCTCAGACTAATCCCTACCTAAGCCTAGAACTGGAAAGGCTAAGGTATCATCTGATGAAAATATTTTGTCCAGGTTAGAGAGCCAGATTCAAATACTGACTTGTCAATTTCAAAGTTTTAATGCAAGATTAAACTTTATTGAGGGTACTTCATCTGGCCCTAGACAAAATACAAAACCTTTTCCAAAGAAAGTTAAATCTATTTCTCCAGTTTAGAAAAAGAAAAAGGTTTCAAAACTATCAACCCCAGTGGTCTTTTCAACTAAGACCACTGTTGAAGAAAGTGAACTAAACCAGATTGCCCCAGGGACCTATAAGGGAGGGTCCAGTGAACCCATCAGTCGATGGGTTCCCAAATCTAACTGATAATATCTGGTGGATGTGCAGGGCGATCGAAAGAAATATATCTGGTATCTTGACAGTGCTGCTGGCAGGACGATGACCGGATGTAAGACCCTGCTAGAGGAGTTCACCATTTCTGATGGACCCTCCATTACTTTTGGAAATGATGGTTGTGGAAAGACTGAGGGATACGGTGTTCTGAACAATGGACAAGTCAAGTTCAGACGTGTTGCATTTGTGAATGGTTTGAAATATAATCTGATCAGTGTAAGCCAACTGTGTGATGATGGCTATCAAGTTTTATTCAATATTGCTCAGGGTATCGTATTCAACAAGGACTGGAAGGTAGTGTTGATTGCTCCCAAAAAAGGGAATGTGTACGTGATGGATATGGAAAGCTCTCCTTCAGAGCAGTGTTTCTATACTCAAGCTGATGAAGACACAAACTGGTTATGGCACAAAAGGTTATCCCATTTAAATTTCAAGAATATTAATAAGTTGTCCAGAAAACAACTTGCAGATGGGATACCTTTAGTTTCCTTCAAAAAGGAAAGGCCATGTCCAGGATGTGAGATGGGTAAGCAGAAAACATACCAGTTTCAAGACCAGACAGAATTTCAGCATATCTAAACCTCTTCATATGCTTCATATGGACCTCTTTGTCCAGTGAATGTTCAGACTCGTGCTGGTAAAAGATACACCCTGGTAATAGTAGATGAATTTTCCAGATATTGTTGGGTTATCTTTCTCAGGTCTAAAAGTGAAGCTGCTGCTGAAATCATCAGTCTTATCAAGCAAATTGAGCTCAAGTACAGTCGAAAGGTGTGTTAGTTAAGAAGTGACAATGGAACAGAATTCCAGAATGCAACTCTGGAGTCATTATGTACTGACACTGGCATCTCCCAGAATTTCTCATCAGCCCGCTCTCCAGAACAGAATGGAGTTGTGGAAAGGAAGAATCGAACGCTGATAGAAGCTGCCAGGAGTATGCTTGCTAAATCTGGTCTGTCTACCAGTTTCTGGGCTGAAGCAATTGCTACTGCTTGCCACACCTAGAACCGGTCAGTGTATGTGAAGCGACACAAAAAGACAACCTACGAAGTCTTAAGAAATAGAAAACCAAATATTGGTTATTTTCATGTTTTTGGATGTCCAGTTTACATCCTGAATGACTCCAGTCAGTTAGGAAAATTTGATGCCAAAGCTGATGAAGGGTATTTCTTAGGCTATTCAGCCATTCGCAAGGCCTTCAGAGTCTACAACAAGAGACTGGAGAAGGTCTATGAGTCAATTCATGTCACATTTGATGAATCAAATGCTGCAATCAACAAGAAGCCAGCCCTTGACACTCCCCCAGTAACTTCAATTGTCTTCTGTGAATCTGATCCTATCAACTACAATAAAGAAGATTCAGAAGACACAGTTTCCAGTCATCCTGATCTGGAACCTGTTCAGAAAAAGAAACGCTCCAGTGGTACTCCATTCTATCCTTCTATTATTTTCAAACTACCCTCTAAAATTAATATTGGATCAGATGTTCGTACTACTCCCCCAGTATCAGTGTCAGTTGAGAATATACCAGAAATGTCTTCTTATGAAGAATTCCAAACTGAACCAGTACTTCAAGAAATGCCTTCAAATGAAGAATTTCATGATGCAAATCATGATTTAAATGACTCAGATGAAGATGTTGAAGTAGTCTGGCAAGATCCTCTTCTTGAAGCAACTCTAGAGGAGACTCAACTGAATTCTTGCACTGATATTGTTGTTAGTAACAATCCTGGTCAGTACTCCAGATGGACAAAAGCTCATCCTATTGATCAGATCATAGGTGACTCCAGTAGAGGAGTTCAGACCAGAAGAGCCTCCAGTAATCAATGCTTATATGTTAGTTTTCTATCATTGATGGAACCAAAGAAGATTGACGAGGCTATGGAAGATCCAAGCTGGGTGACTGCTATGCAAGAAGAGCTTCACCAGTTTGAAAGGAACAAGGTCTGGTATCTGGTTCCTTTCCCAGTTGGAAAGAAAGAACCAATTGGAACAAGATGGGTCTTCAGGAACAAGGTAGATGAAGATGGCCACGTAATCAGAAATAAGGCCAGACTGGTAGCACAAGGCTACTGCTAGTCAGATGTCGATTTTGATGAATCATTTGCTCCAGTGGCTAGACTTGAAGCGATCAGAATATTCTTAGCATTCGCTGCTTATCATTAGTTCAAGGTCTACCAGATGGATGTAAAGAGTGCTTTCTTGAATGGAAAGCTTGAAGAAGAAGTTTATGTCAGACAACCACCAGGTTTCGTTGATGAAAAGCATCCACATTGGGTATATCGTCTGGACAAAGCGCTTTATGGCCTCAGACAAGCCCCACGTGCCTGGTATGACACTCTGACTAAACATTTATTGAAAAATGGTTTCAAAAGAGGTGCAATTGACAATACCTTATTTATTCTTCATGAAAAAGGTAATCTGTTAATGGTACAAATTTATGTTGATGATATTATTTTTGGGTCTACTGATGAAAACATGTGCAAGAAATTTTCGAAAATAATGTCAACTGAATATGAAATGAGTTTGATGGGTGAATTAACGTATTTTCTTGGACTCCAGATTAAACAAAACAAAGATGGCATTTTTATTAATCAGGAAAAATATGTTAAAGATCTTTTAAAGAAATTTGATATGAACTCTTCACCATCTAAACCAACTCCAATTTCTGCACCACTGACACTAGACTCCGATCCAGATGGTAAACCAGTGAACACCACTGTTTACAGAGGCATGGTTGGTTCACTGATGTATTTAACTGCCAGTAGACCAGATATTATGTTTTCAACATGTTTATGTGCCAGATATTAGTCTAATCCAAAGGAATCTTATATGCTTGCTGTAAAGCGCATACTGAAGTACCTTAAGGGTGTCCCCAGTTTGGGTCTTTGGTATCCCAAAGGCTCAGGCATGGATCTAATGGGTTATTCAGATTCAGATCATGCAGGTTGTAAGATAGACAGGAAATCCACTACTGGTGGATGTCATTTCCTTGGTGGCAAACTGGTCAGCTGGACCAGTAAGAAGCAAACTTCAGTTTCATTGTCCACTGCTGAAGCTGAATACGTGTCTGCAGCCAGTTGTTGTGCTCAGATACTCTGGATGAAGAACCAGTTGCTTGATTATGGTATTAAGTACTCAAAGACCCCAATCTTTTGTGATAATACCAGTGCCATTGCTATCTCGAACAATCCAGTCATGCACTCCAAAATGAAGCACATTGATCTCAGGTATCATTTTATCCGTGATCATATTATGAAAAACAACATTGAACTCCATTTTATTCCCACTGACAAACAACTCGCTGACATTTTTACTAAACCTCTGGATGTCAAAACTTTTGAATATCTTGTTGGTGAGTTGGGAATGTTAAACCCTTAAATCTGGAACCTTGGTATTGAACGTCATTGTGTACTACTGAGGATCTTTGATTTAAAGATTTATAAATTTATGACTGCTCAGATATTGAACGCCGTTGTGTACTATCTTTGCATTAATAGATTTCTGGATCAACATTCCAGGGGGAAAGACTTGAAAGATATTTTTGATCTTAAAAATGTTTTATTTTTCAGGGGGAATTTATTAATTTATTTTCTCACTGGACAAATTCTTCAGAAAATATTACTGGTACTTTGTAAATATGTCCCTCTCACTGGTAATTGGACAGGTTGAAGTGCGTGTTTGAGGTGACTTTTGTCTCCTTGTAAATATGTCTCTCTCATTTGTCTGTATTAGTTGACGTGCATGTTTGAGGTCACCAGTCTCTTTCAAATGGTTTTCACTGGTACTTTACTGGAGTGTCCCTCCAGTGTACCATCAGTACATGCGTCACTGGACTAATCCACCAGTGATACTGGAGTGTCCAGTCAACCTCCAGATGCACTGAAATGAGTCATAATATTTTTTAAATACTTGGTCATTGTGCGTGCCACGTAAGCAAACTTTTTAAAGATATTTATCTTGATATTTATTATCTACGTGGCATGTAAATTTTTCAAAGAAATGATGGTATTTTTACCTTGGGAAGACAAAAAGTGCAACTTGATACTGTTTATGGGCTGTAAACCGTCACACATTTATGTGTGGTGTGATGTAATTAATGCGGATCTCAGAACCACGATCAAAATTATATTTGATTATTTCAAATTAACCGTTTGAGTTCACATTCTCTCTCCTATATATACCCACTTTCAATTTCATTTGCATTTACTTCGAACATATTTACTCCCAAATCCTTTCAAATTCCTTCATTTAATTTCTTCATTCAATTTCCAATCATAATCATCTCTCATATTTACTCCTTTTCCATTCAATTCTTCATCAAATCTTCATCAAAACCCTAAATATTCAATTTCATCTTCATCTATTCATCTATTAATATTCAAATGGCACCAAGACAATCCAAATCGCCTAAAAATCTGCTCGCCGCTGAATATGCTCCGACTGAAAATGTTGAAAGGGCACCTCATATCACATTAGAGGCAAAAGCTATAAGAATAAACATGAATAACTGGATGGCCAGACTTTCACTTTCCAGTGTTCATAATGTCCGATCCATTATTGGGAGACTAAATACATTTTTTCCCTCATGTCCATTATATGGTGCTTTGACCTTAAATCCAGGGAGGATGTACCACGATTATCTATGTGAATTCTGGTACACTGCACAATATGATGATGCAACTTCATCAATTACTTATTCTCTGAAGCAAGGTACCAGATCCTTGGGTTTTACTGTTAGTTTACTCAGGTCTGTTCTACAATTGAATTATTTTGAACAGAATGAGTTGCCCATCGAACTTCCCTCTGGTATAAATTTCAGGGAAGTATGCAGATTGATGGGGCACATAGAAATTATGGATGAGCATGGCCAGCTATCCAGAAAGGGAACAGTCTACATGAGCAGGATGACAGACTCATGGAGATTCTTCTTTACGCACATTATTGAATGTTTGGGAGGCAGTTCTGGAGGGTTGGACCAGATAAATCAAACTCATCTCCAGATTGCCTACTTCCTCTGGTTTGGACTCAGAGTGGATTTCGCTCAGATCCTATTTGATGATCTGGTAGAGCGTCTTAGGGTGAAAGGTAGAAAAGCTTTTGTTCCATATATACGCTTTCTTTCACTGATGTTTAAAAGAGCTCTTGGAGACCAGTACGATTATGAAACTACTCACTTTTCTGTAAGTGAGTATATGAGGGATCTGACCAACCTAAGATCTCCACTGAATGAGGTAGATATTCCTCAGTCCATGCTCTCTTTTCAAAGGGAAGAAGTAGAAGTGGCTCCAGGTAGAGGTCAAGTTGGTGAAGGACCCTCTGGTGACCAAGATGTTCAGATTATAGAAGCTGTACAACCCATCAGACAAGTGGCTCCTGAAGGTCAACAACCAAATGTTGAGCCTTCCAGACGACCAAGATCAAACAGGCGTCTGATGAGAGCTGGAGTTCAGGTGAATCCAGAAAGACATCCTGGTGATGTAATGAACATTGATGGGTCTCCTATTTTTGAAGAGGAGAATGTTGAAACTGAACAAAATGTACAAGTTGTTGAGCAGACAGCGGATATTGTACAGGCTGTTGTACAAGAAGAAAATGTGGCCCAGATTATTGAGCAGGTTGTTGAGCAGGTAGAACAAATTGTTCAGGCTGATGAACAAGTATCTGGTGAGCAAGAGGCTCGAATCGATTTGAATGTTGAAGAAAGTGAACAGGCTGGTGAACTGGTTGGTGCTCAGGCTGGTGATACAACTGTTGGTGAAATGTTTTGGGATGAGACTGATTCTCCCATGTCAGAAGATCAGAATTTTGATGTCAATATGAACTTTCTGGGTGAGGATGTTGTACAAGTTGAAAGTCTACCAGAAATGCCACCACCTCCACCAGAAACAAATATGCCGCCACCAGAATCAGAAATGCTACCACCCCCACCAGACTCAAACATGCCACCACCACCACCACCTTCAATTCCAGAAAATACTCAATACTTCACTCCTCCAACCATTCAAATTTCACAATCTCAACCACCTCCACTTGAAACTCCAGTTAACGTGCGCTGGACTCAACAGTTGTAACATCTGAAGTTGTAACTGAAGAGGTTTGGGCACAAGTACCTCTCATGACCAGATTGACTTCCAATCTTGAACCTCCCAGTGGTCTCTCCACTTCGTCTTCAGCCGAGGTCCAAGGCCTTTTAAGTAAGGTAGCGGACCTGGAGAGATCACTCCAGTCATCATCCCAGGTTGTTTCCGATTTTAAATCTTTATTATCGAACAATCTAGCATCTGAAATGAATATATTTGCTGGAAATGAAAAGCTTGTTTTTGAGAAGCTGGATGAGCTGGTACTGGCCACTAACAACAACACTGAAAACATCAAAGTGGCAGTCCAGGAATTGGAGACAGGGCTGGTGAATGCTGTTCAGACTGCAGTGAAAGGTGAACTTGTTCAACCACTGGCAGGTCTGAAGGATGAAGTAGAAGTGGCTCCAGGTAGAGGTCAAGTTGGTGAAGGACCCCCTGGTGACCAAGATGTTCAGATTATAGAAGCTGTACAACTCATCAGACAAGTGGCTCCTGAAGGTCAACAACCAAATGTTGAGCCTTCCAGACGACCAAGATCAAACAGGCGTCTGATGAGAGCTGGAGTTCAGGTGAATCCAGAAAGACATCCTGGTGATGTAATGAACATTGATGGGTCTCCTATTTTTGAAGAGGAGAATGTTGAAACTGAACAAAATGTACAAGTTGTTGAGCAGACAGCGGATATTGTACAGGCTGTTGTACAAGAAGAAAATGTGGCCCAGATTATTGAGCAGGTTGTTGAGCAGGTAGAACAAATTGTTCAGGCTGATGAACAAGTATCTGGTGAGCAAGAGGCTCGAATCGATTTGAATGTTGAAGAAAGTGAACAGGCTGGTGAACTGGTTGGTGCTCAGGCTGGTGATACAACTGTTGGTGAAATGTTTTGGGATGAGACTGATTCTCCCATGTCAGAAGATCAGAATTTTGATGTCAATATGAACTTTCTGGGTGAGGATGTTGTACAAGTTGAAAGTCTACCAGAAATGCCACCACTCCACCAGAAACAAATATGCCGCCACCAGAATCAGAAATGCTACCACCCCCACCAGACTCAAACATGCCACCACCACCACCACCTTCAATTCCAGAAAATACTCAATACTTCACTCCTCCAACCATTCAAATTTCACAATCTCAACCACCTCCACTTGAAACTCCAGTTAACGTGCGCTGGACTCAACAGTTGTAACATCTGAAGTTGTAACTGAAGAGGTTTGGGCACAAGTACCTCTCATGACCAGATTGACTTCCAATCTTGAACCTCCCAGTGGTCTCTCCACTTCGTCTTCAGCCGAGGTCCAAGGCCTTTTAAGTAAGGTAGCGGACCTGGAGAGATCACTCCAGTCATCATCCCAGGTTGTTTCCGATTTTAAATCTTTATTATCGAACAATCTAGCATCTGAAATGAATATATTTGCTGGAAATGAAAAGCTTGTTTTTGAGAAGCTGGATGAGCTGGTACTGGCCACTAACAACAACACTGAAAACATCAAAGTGGCAGTCCAGGAATTGGAGACAGGGCTGGTGAATGCTGTTCAGACTGCAGTGAAAGGTGAACTTGTTCAACCACTGGCAGGTCTGAAGGATGAGGTTCAGAAGTTGGTTACCAGGGTTAGTTCATTGGAAAGCAGGCCCACACTTGATCAGGCTGCTGTTGTTAGCACGATTAGTGATGAATGTACAAAGAAGTTCAGACTTAGTATGTTGAAAGAAATATCTGAAGAAATTTCTGAGTCTGTTCTTCGAACTATTCAAGATGGGCTGTTACCCCAAGTGGAGAAGTTGATAGAAAAAGAATTGCCAAAGCACTTGCCTCAAGAAGTTGAAAATGTTAAAAAGGAAGTGCAAGCACTCAGAAAGAATGTGAATGATACAACTCCAGTGACTGGAAGAACTTTTGGTGCACTGGACAGACACATGCTAGAACAATTATGGAATGATCTCAAGTCCAGAACTGGTGATCATTCCAAGGGGGAAAAGTCGTCTGGTGTCCAAGAAGGGTTGATTAGAAAGAAGAAGGAAGTTGTTGCCAGTGCTGTTGAAAGGGCCTTTGCTACTGAAAGCATTGTGCAACAAAAACAAGTGACTAGTACTGATGCCAGTGCACGATTAGCACAGAGAGCATTTGGCACTGAAGCCACTATGCTGACTAAAGAAGTTGCTGGTACTGAAGCCAGTGAGCCCCAGTTTGAATCTTTCCCAGATATACCAACTACTCTGAAGTCTGTTAAAGGAAAAGAACAAATGGTATCTGGAGAAGAAGAGCAAACTGTTGAAGAATCATCAGAGTTTTCCACTGCTGATGATGAAACCTCTAAAAAGCTGGAACAACAATGCATAATGATTGAAATCTTCAAGAGAAATCAAAGAGATTAACTGCTGGCCCATCATATGGAGATGGCAACTTTGGGGACTCTGGATTCTTATAATGCTGGCAGGTTGGGCATAAACATTGATGTGTACAAAAAGATGAAGGAAGACCCCAGAGTTTATCAATGTCTGAATGCATTGAATGATGTTCATGTACGCTCCTTTTACGCTGAAAAAGAACAAATTTATGATTCAATAATTTATAGTGTTAGTGTACCAGAACTTATCAGGCAGAGAAAGGAGGAACTGGTGAACCTCCAGAAGAAGATAAGGAAAAATGCTGGTGCTCTAGAGTTAGAGTACAGGAAGAAATTGACTGGCTTACCTAAGCTTACTGCCAAACAGCTCAAAGCAATTAAAGATGCAGATGTGAGCACATTCATTCCCCTGGACACTTCTCTGAAAATCAATCGTCAACAACTCCAGTCTACTGTAGAACAACAGAGAGTGTCAAAGGAAACTGAAGCAATGATCCAGACAGCCAAATGGAAAGACAAGTATAATGAAATGTTGAATTCCAGGGCTGATGCTAGAAGGATCACTGGTGCAGAGATTAAGCTTGCTGATAATCATGAAGGTATGTCAAAGTTTGAAATAAAGTTGACCAGGGAAGGTAACTTTACTGATGAAAGAAAGAGTACTTCAGTCCAGGCGTTTGGATGGACTGAACTGAAGGAGATTGCCTTAACGTTCAGGGGGAAGACAGATTTGTCGACTAAAGTTAAAGCATTTCTGAAGAGGGTTGAGAAGGTATGGAGAAGAAAGCAACAGATGGAAGTTGCAATAGACATGAAATCGCCAGAATCAGTACCATCTTCTCCATCACCAAAGAGAAAGGCTTCTGAAGATGCTCCAGGACAGACATCGAAGAGAAGGGCCTGACTCTTATCATTTACTTATTGTAATTTATTGTTTGATGAAAATTGTAACTATTTATCAGTTGATGTATGTAATATTAGTTGCAATTTTTGATTCATAAAAGTAAATGATCAGATTTAGTCTAAGTTAGTATTAAAAGATGAAACTGGAACACTGATGATCTATAAAGTGTTTTCCAGTAACTTAGATTTTTTAGACTAAATCAAAACTTGTGTTTTTCAAGCATACAAAGTTGTATAGATATAAGCTTGAGAACACTTGCATTATTTCTAAACAAATAGGGGGAATTTGTTAGGTCCAGATTTACTGGACTCGCTCCAGACTCGACTACTGGAGCCTTACTGAAGATCTGTCCAGAAACGTGTTCTACTGGACCTACTCCAGACTTGGAATCTGGAGTCCCTCTGAAAATTTGTCCAGAAATAATGGAAGACCAGTGAGCAAATACTTGTATAGGAAATCTGGAGTATTCTCCAGATTAGCTCACTGGACTTCACCCCAGTCCAGATCTACTCTACTGAAGACGTTCTCACTAAAGTCAAAGACTGAAGTCAGAATAAAGAAGACTGACAAATGGCGGAGTCCACTGGAAGTCTTACCAGATCTGTACACTGGAGGATTATCAGTGTTCTAGACCTTACAAGTCTGAACACTGATATCGAGGAATTGACTTTTGCCTTTACACACTTTCCAAAGAACACTCCACTTGTTCTTTACCAAAGTTTATACGTGTGTAAAGGTGGTTGGTTAAAAGAATAAAGTCATATTGATGTGACTTTATCCTTGTACCGTAACCAATGCATTTAATGTTCTTGTCGGTTCATTAAATGCATGCAACCATATTTGTACGGCACAAAATTCACTGGTGAATTTTGTTGCCTATAAATACAAAGTCATTTCTTTGAGAAAATTACTTTAAAGCATACATTTAACATTAGAGTGAATTTGTCTAAATACTCTCGATCTTAAACAGGGATACTTCACAACTTTAAGTATCTCGATCCAAAAGAGTTATTTGACAAATATAGATCATTTGTAATTCATAGGTTGTTAGGATACATACTTATTTGTATTATCTTGATTCCGCACAACCTTGTATTTTATTTAACATCATAAATAAAATACACCTTGAAAAATACATTATGTTCCACTTTACTTGTTTATTGCTTTAAGTCTTGTATTACTTTGTTTATATATTCTTGCATTTATTTACAAGTAATACTAGTCCATTCTAGTGATTATTAGACTTGTTGTATTATACACTTCTGGGTTTAACCATCGTATTTGGGACATCACATAAACACTTAGTAATCTTTTGGTTCTTGTAATCTGATATGGGTCAGACTAAGCTGACATAACTTACGATTTGTTTCTGACCCAGATCATGCTTCATACTTTGTAATTGCAAAATCTTATGGAAGCAAGTGTTATTCAAGCTGCATCAACAATGTTATAGCATTCAATCCAAGTCGAAGAGGAGGATTGAAGATAGAAGACCAAGCTGGTAGTGGAAGTCAGCTTGGGATTAGCAGTCATCGTGGAAACACTTAGGCAGATTGGTGCCTTGACAAACGGCTCAATCTGTGTCTGACAATCAAGTGAAGATAACAACCTGGATTAAAGATAAGGACAAATGACGTGACTAGGAAGAATCCTAGGATCCAGGTTGGTGGTTGGTTTTACATATGCGTGTCCATAATCTTATTGGATGATAAAGAATGTGCAGCTATACGTGGGGGACCACAAGTACCATGAAAGGCACGATTGATTATTCCTTTGTCATCCATTGAAAGAAGAATACGTGGCTACATTGGATACCAAGAGAAGAAGGGTTTTCGCCTATAAAAGCCTCATTCCTTGATTGCATATGTGTGACATTCCTGAGAATCATTCTTCACACAAGTTTTCTCTGCTCTTAGACACAGCTTAGTCTGTTGGAGATCAGCTTTGGCTGATTCTCTTGAGCTGAAACTTATTGATTGTAGTTTGTCATTTCAAGGGTTGTTTAGATATCTATAGGCTATCTTTATTCCGCAACAACCCTGTAGTTCTTTGTATAGATTATTTCTTAATAAAGGATTACATTGAAAACCACAATCTGTGTCTAAGAATGTTTCACTCTATTTACTACTTTACTGTTTTAATGATTCCTGTTCTTTACTTACTTAATGTATAAACTGAATCTTAAAATGTTTTAGTTAAAAACTTTGTAAAGTTCGAATTAAGTTGTATTCATCCCCTCTACAACTGTTTTGTGTACAATATACTTTGGTATATTGATACACTTGGGACGTATCAGAAACCTATGCCACGAAAATTCCCCTGCAATGAAATGGATGTGAACATCCCAATCCATGTGTTTTGAAAAGCCAACCACCATACATACAATATGGGGAAGTAGGTGGTGCAGAGAAGGAGAAACTATCAACAATTAAATATTCTATAGGTGGAAGCTTGCGAACATCACTTGTAAAAGGATTATAGAACACCAGTGTAGAATGGGTAAGAAACAGCAACAACCAGCCAAACCTTGAGCAAAATACCGCTTTTCTATAGATCGATACCGGTATGTTTTTCATAAAGTACTTGTCACCGAACCACGGATCTGTAAAAGTGATAATTCCTTGTTCTTTGTCTACAACCATCAGCCATGGTGAAACTAAGGAATAACTCTGCAATATGAAAGATCCAGATTTGTCCCTCCACCGTATCAAAGGTGCTGCTGATAGACATCGGTTGCACGGAAGTTCATGTATTCCACTCCAGCGCAATGCTCCATAACCGCCTCCAATAAATGATACGGAATGTTGAGCAGGTGTGATTCATTAAATTCAACCTCATCATCCGTAACAGATCTTATTATGATTCCATCGTCCTTGTCCTCTTCTTCTTGTTTATCATCAGCATAATCACCTTTTAACCTACACAAAATGTGATTTTAAGAAAATATTTTTCTATATTAACTTAGAATGCCAAGATAAATACATACAAATCAATTAAAAGCATTACCATTTTTCTTCCCATAACAAGACATGGCTTGTTGACAGCAATGAAAAAGGCATATAAGATTGGGAAAGTGTTTTATCTTTTATGTGGTATGAGTGTATAATTGTGCCCGTTTTACCACGAATATATATGTAACCCCCTGACTCTGAATCAATTGTAGAGAGGTAAAATACCGAGTAATCAAGAGCAAGATCCACAAAGTAACATAATTTATTGTTTTCTTTGTTAACTCAATAAAACCTATGGCAACACAGAATAACGCTGTAGAAGATCCTGCAAGAAATGTTGTCTCAATACGGCCACGGGTGGAATATTCTTCATTGGGTAGAGGGGATGGCCCAAATAAGAGTAATTTTATCACAACTTCTTTATCCTTAACTACAATGTCAATGATTATGATAGCAGGAAACAAGCAACCATCTGTATTTAAGGCGTACACTTTACCGTCACAACAAGCTACGCTATGCAATAAACGACCATCACCAGTAATTCTCTTGAGTTGTTTGGCATATGACATTCTGTCCATTTTAACTTCTTTTTTTATCGTCTGCCCGACAAAAAACAAATGTAGATCTGTCAGTTCTTGTTAACAGAAGAACAGAACCTGGATGATCAGGAGGGGATGTCAAACAACATTGTCTGATGATACCATCGTCAGAATCTCCATCCTTCAATATTCTCAAGGGAGGTAGACGCATGACCTTAGAAGTGGATGGATTCTAAAGAGACCACATAACATTGTTGGAGAGAATCGCCCAGCCATGGAAAAACCCTCGGATACGTCTCCCAACCAGCTCCGGGATTTGATAACAATATTGAGACAATGGATTGTGTAGGTTGTAGAAAACCTGGTTACCAAAGTTGTCTTCAGCATTCTGAACAACGAGCCATGGACTTTTTGCAGATAGCGAAGGCAATCGATCACAACGTACCGAACCATGCATTTGTTGTTGCTCCATCATCACCATCTATTAAGATTATGTAGTACTATTTGTCAAATTATAACAGCATGCTACTGTCGCTATGGTTTAAAGATCAAATAGTTATAAGATAAATGATACATAGTATAAAAATTTAGTGATGACAAATGTCAAAATTAACCGTGGACATTTATAAAGAGAAAATACATAAAGTGATTGATTTTCAATCTATCTCCAATGTTACAACCCTTAAATAAAAGATTGTAATTTACAACATTGGTGTAATATCAAGAAACAAACTTTACCCAACTTATCGAAAAAGACTTGATTTTTACCCAAATAATCTAAAATAGACCTGATTTTAATCAAATAATCACTAAAAAGACTTGATTTTTACTCAATTAGGCTAAAAAAATAATCGATTTTTTACATACATTAGATTCGACTTATAACCAAATAATCTAAAAAAGACTCGAATTTTACCCAAATTATCTGTAAGAGGCCAGCGTTTAACCAGATAAACTAAAAAAGACTCAAATTCTTTGCAGAACTACAACTAAACAAATCCATAAATACTTACAAAGTGTCAAACTGTCCACCACGGGTAATCACATGTAAGCTCAAAGTTAGAAAATACTCGATTTTTACCCAAACCATCTATAAAACTATAGAATGCCTTATGTTTACCAGAGACTTGATTTTTACCCAAATCATCTCTAAAACTATAAAAGGCTCTATTTTTACCAGAATCATCTAAAAAGACTTGATTTTTACCCAAACCAGTTAAGGAAAGTCTCGATTCTTGCATGCATAATCTAAAGAAGACTGGATCTTTAGCCAAAGAATCGAAGACTCGCCATTTACTCAAAGTCTCAAACCATTTTAAAAAAGATCGATTTTTACCCAAAATAATCTATTAAGGACTTGATTTTGACAAACAAAACCTATGAAAGAGTTGATTTTGTTTTATTTTCTTTTAACATAAATCATCTAAAAAAGACTTGATTCTCAACCAAAAAAAACCTTAAAAAGAATCTATGTATGCGCAAATCATCTAACAAATACTCAAACTTTTAACCTTAATCAGCTAAAAAGACTTGATTTTTAACACAAATAATAATTGTAATCCTAATCCCAATAACAATAACAATAAATAATAATTGTTGGGTGATGAATATATATATATATATATATCTTAGATATGGGGTGGGATAAATTGAGTCTAACCAATAAAAAAAGTTCAAGGGTTCAGATCTGAGCCGTCCATTTTTCAGATCAGGTTAAAAACACGGAGGGGTAATACAGTCATTTTACGTCCACTATATAAATAACTCAAATTCATTCCATTCCAAGCTAAAACCCGTCTTTCTCCATCAATGGGCCACCACCACCGTCGTTCTCCATCTGCCACCGTCACGTGACTGTCACCGTTGTTAAACCGCCATTATCACCACCAAATCGCCACCATCAGTTCCACCAGTACAAGGATTCTCTGAACCTCCGTCTTTATTTCCATTAAAAGATGAAGAATCGCATACACTACTCCATCAATGTTTCGTAAGTTTAACCTACTTTTGGTCTATTTGATAATTATTTAATTAAACAGTTTTTAATTTTTTATAATTTGAATTTTTTTAATAATTTGATTTATACATTTTGATACTTTAATTGTAATTATCAGTAACCACTCCTTTTTGTAATTATATGATTATTTTTTGATATGGTAGGAGTAATTGATTTGTTGATTTTGAATTTTTTTTTTTTGTTTTGGGATTGTGAAATAAGTTGACCCTGCTTTAATTTAAACAAAACCATGATACATTTTTTTTTTATTATGGATGTTTGATTCTGATACATTTTTTTATGGATGTTTGTTTCTTTGCGAGGACTTGTATATTTGATTAGTGCAGATACTATAACTGTAACATCGAGACTTGTATATATGATTAGTTTTAATTTATAGTCATTGATACCAATTTTACCTTCAATTATGTTTGTGAAATGGCATGACAAAGTAACTTCAGAGATATATTGGTTTTTGTGATTGTTTTTCATGAAAATATTCAAATTTCTGTTTTTAACACTTGTAAGTACATGATAACAATGGATAATCATCTTGCAAGCCATCAAACTAGCCATGTTTTGGTTCTACATATTTTTGTAATATTGTTGAACATATCAATTTGTCTTAACCTAGTACCAGCATCACTTTTTGATTGAATATTGGCGCTTCCGTTCGCCAATCTCACCGGTCGTCTTGTGCCCCCTGTCAGTGGTGGGTTTCTTTAAAGATCCAAACCTTTGAAGATTTTAAGATTACCTTATATTGATTACAAACAATGATTTAAAAATGCTCTTGTACTAGATTTAAAGTGACAATTGTATCTTTAAAGTGTCAAACAGAAGTTTCCCATTGTGTTGTGGGGGGGGGTTTGTATGTGTTTTGGGTTTGTTTTTGGGGGGGTGTTGTGGGGTTGTTGGTGTTTGGTGTTGTTTATTTTGGGTATTTGTGTGTTTTTGTGTTGTGGGGGGGGGGGGCACCCCCCACCCCCCCCCCCCCCCCCACCAAAAAAAAAAGAAAACAAAATGAATTCTGTTAAAAGTGATTTTATTGTTTTTTCTTTTCTTTTTTATTTTTGGTTTTTTTTTGTTTTTTTTTTTTTTTTTTTTTTTTTTTTTTTTTTTTTTTTTTTTTTTTTTTTTTTTTTTTTTTTTTTTTTTTTTTTTTTTTTTTTTTTTTTTTTTTTTTTTTTTTTTTTTTTTTTTTTTTTTTTTTTTTTTTTTTTTTTTTTTTTTTTTTTTTTTTTTTTTTTTTTTTTTTTTTTTTTTTTTTTTTTTTTTTTTTTTTTTTTTTTTTTTTTTTTTTTTTTTTTTTTTTTTTTTTTTTTTTTTTTTTTTTTTTTTTTTTTTTTTTTTTTTTTTTTTTTTTTTTTTTTTTTTTTTTTTTTTTTTTTTTTTTTTTTTTTTTTTTTTTTTTTTTTTTTTTTTTTTTTTTTTTTTTTTTTTTTTTTTTTTTTTTTTTTTTTTTTTTTTTTTTTTTTTTTTTTTTTTTTTTTTTTTTTTTTTTTTTTTTTTTTTTTTTTTTTTTTTTTTTTTTTTTTTTTTTTTTTTTTTTTTTTTTTTTTTTTTTTTTTTTTTTTTTTTTTTTTTTTTTTTTTTTTTTTTTTTTTTTTTTTTTTTTTTTTTTTTTTTTTTTTTTTTTTTTTTTTTTTTTTTTTTTTTTTTTTTTTTTTTTGGGTTTTTATTGCTACCCCCCTCCCCCCCTGCCACGCATTTCTCCATGATTTTAGTCCCACCCCCCCCCCCCCACCCCCCCCCCCCCCCCCACCCCCCCCCCCCCCCCCCACCCCCCCCCCCCCCCCCCCACCCCCCCCCCCCCACCCCCCCCCCCCCCCCCCCCCCCCCCCCCCCCCCCCCGACCCTAGTTTTGTTGTTTAGTAAGTGTTTTTTATTTTATTTTTATTTTTTATTTTTTTTTATTTTTTTTGTTTTTATTTTTCCTTAACAGACTTTTCCCCTGGTGTGCTTTTAGGCTCCCACCAAGTCCGCAATCAGTTTTTGGATTGGTTTCTTTGGTGCAGTCATGTCGGTGCCCCAGTTTCTTCCCGATTTCTTTAATCGACGTACGAGAGCAAAAAAAAAGTCTGACTGCAGGAAGAAAAAGATAGGGGAGGGAGAAGAGGGGAAATGCGCATAAGGGAGAGAAACAGATAAAATAGAGGTAGGGGGGATGATAATTAGGATAGAGCGAGAGAAAGAGTTAGAGTAAGAAGAAAGGGGGGGGTGGCTCGAGAGAAAGTAGGGTGTGTGATGCGAGGAGGCAACGGATGATGAAGCGAGAAAGGGGGAAATGAAAAGGATAAGGGAGAGGGTTGGAGAGGAGGTGGTAAGAGATATAGAGAGGGGACTGGGGAAGATACGAAATGGGAAGGATGTATGAGAAGTAAGAGGAGTAAGGGGAAGAGATAGAAGGGGAAAGGGTCACAGAGGCGGCAATGCAAACAGATAAGCGAAGGGTGGACGCAAAAAGAGCACGAAAGAAGGGGAGAGGAGGTCATGCAAAGATGATAAGCACCAAAGAGGGGGAACAAGTAATGGAAAGCGAGAAGAATAAAAGGTAAAAATAGTCGGGGGAAATGAGCACGGAAGGCTTGTACGGACAGAGAAAAGGAGCGTGAGAAGAGTGACAAAGGGGAATGAAAGAGGGCGACTTATTGAATGTGAAGTAATGTAGGTGCTACATTTTATTAAAGATTTCTTTAATATAAGTGAGCTACATTTTGTAGATGTTAAAAGATTTCTTTTATATGGATGTTCAAGCAATGATTTTTGTTTTTCTGCTATTAAATCTAGGTATTTAAGTGAATCATTAGTTTTATAGAATCTTCAATATAGATATGACTGAGACATGATCTATGTAAGAATCTACAACTGTTAAATAATTTGAACCTTTACTATTGTTCTGGTGACTTATTTTCCTGTGTTTTAGTCAACAGCAGGACCTGTTTTAGTTGCCATCAATTCCTATAAGACGATACCATATTATGGGAATGACTACATTGAAGCCTATGAGAGGAAAAAGATGCATAGCCCTAATGTATATGCCATGGCTGATACAGCTATCCGGGAAATGATTAGAGGTCATATCCTTCATTTTATCAGCTTTGTGCAGGAGCTCCACCATCTCTTAGAGGTAATCTTTTCATAAGTTTAACTTATCAGAATGTTCTTTTAATTTCCTGTGTACTCTGACAGAAAAATTGAACATGTGCATGAGTACAAATATCTGCAGCAAAGCAAGTGGTATACTAATCCTGGGGTTATTGATGCTGAACAATTTAGTACTGTGATGGTTGTCTTGAACCGAAACTTTTAACTTTGGTTCTTGGTACGGGTTTGTAACGAATTAAAATGAATGTAGTTCATGTTATAAGTTTTACTTGCAATGGCTGATAAATGTTTTTTTCCATGTAAATTTGAATCAGCATCTTATTTTGGTCTCCCATTAGTTCCGAGCTATCTAGGTCATAGTGGGGCAGTCGAAGATATGATACACGGGTTGAATTTTGCTTCTGCGGGTGCTGGAATGCGGTGCAGAATTGGTACGCTTTAAAACCCAATAGTTTGTTCAGATAATCTATTTAATACGATATAGATGGTAGATGTTACTTTCTGCTGTTTCTTATGTGTGTGTAATATATGTTATGCAGGGTCAGCATATATCCTTCTCTCAGCAGATTCAGCAGTTCATAATAAGAATGCGCGTAAAGGCGGCTATTGATCATATTTCAAACTCAATGTTCTACATTTCTATCGGGCAAATGATTTTGTACAATACTATCTCCATGATGTGTCGGGTGTACAACCAAAGTATGTTGGATGGAGATTCAATCAGTTTTAAGCCAAGTCAATGAGACAGGAGATAAAGGTTAGAAGAATCCTCTATCTTCTCATTGTTTAATCAGATCATAAAAGTTAGCAGTTTGGGCCCATCTATGATGGTTATGTTTTATTTCTAACGGGTTAAATGGCTAATGAAGAAACAGGTCAAAGTTCTTGGTATGCGTTCTTATATTCAATGTCATATGCACCTCGTTAAGAATGAAGATGAGGAGTGAAAAATTTTGAGTTATTTATTTTTACTCACACCGTCAGGTGGTCTTGGTTACTTGTATTAATGAGAGGAAAATCGTCAGAAATGAACATCCCCTGGACCGACACAAAATATGTTGTCTGGGTATTATAGTGTCTTTTATTACTAATACAGTTGGCCCTTATGAATTGGTTGGTCAGTCGGGTTGGGTAACAGGTTAAAATGGGGTTAAGGTGAGTCAATGTGTATGGTCAGCCTGCTTGACATGTTCTCCTTTTGAGTTACCTTGCTACCTGTTGAGTTAGAAAGTGAAATAGATGAGGGAGTTGTTTAGAAAGTGATGTTGTTTAGAAAGTGAAATAGATGAGGGAGTACTTCTTCAGCTACCTGTTGAGTTACCTTGCTTTTTGTGTCATTGTCTAGTGACGACAAATACTTTTTTTTATAAAATTCTGATACGTTTTTTGTGAAAATCTAATACATTTTTAGCTCCTGCTCTAGCTACTTTGACCAGGTTCTTCTTAAAGCACATAAACCCGGTAATAAGGCCTGTTACAGGTTACATTTTCAATTCAGATATTACGTGCGATATTATGAGCAATAACAATATGATATATTGAAGTATGGATATCGTGGTAAAAGTTCATTGCTAGTTTATTACATATTCCCTGTGATTTTTCGTTCTTTTCTTTAGATGAACCTTCCATCTACTCTACGTTCCTCCACTAATTTTGGTCACATAGAGGACAAGTACTAATGCCTCTCATATGAGTTTGGGGGCTACTTATATCAAATTAGGTCAGGTGAGCCAGATTAGCGCTTCTGAATTTCATTTCTTAGTGACTGGTAACCGATCCAACAAATGATTCCTGCTTGCAAACTTTTGTTGATAAATTTGGATTTATCTTTTCATTCTGTAGTACATAGCGTCGGCTCCCACATTGTTTCCGCCAGAATATGTGCAAGAATTTCAGTAATGTTTTGATAGAGCTCCGCTTGTTCCATTTGACGAGATTAAGAAGATTCTGAGGGAAGAGCTAGCAGCCCCGATAGCAGCACAGGTTGATATTGCTGTCTTTAGAAGGGCAACATTTTTTGTCTGAAACTTTTGGTAACAATTTGGTAAATACAATCTGTAGGTACATGCAGCAAGGCTTAAAGGGTCGCAAGCGGATGTAGTAATAAAGGTCTTGAAACCCGGAATCGAAGATGTACTAGTTGCACATCTTAACTTCATTTATGTTGTTGCTCACATTGTAGAGTTCTTAAATCCTGAACTAAGCCGTACATCATTGGTATGACCTGGATATTTTAATGTGTTTGATTTTAAACTATAGTTAATTCTGTTAGCAGCATTGTTTGGTTAATAAACTAGTCTTGTTTTGTATGACCCCGTTCTTCTATCCTTATTGCGTATAGACTTTAGAGTTGCTTTTTACTTGTTTCAGTAATTCTTTCTCGTGTATTTTCGTTGAAAATGATATGATCAATAAGCTACTCTTTAGTTTGTGGAAAATGGCTAAATATGGATCAAGCTTACAAAAAGAGAAATGAAAAGTGTTTTAACTGATAGGTTCTTTGTATTCTATTTTTTTTGGACTTCTTTATTACTAGGTCAATACGAGTTCCTTCTTCATTTGGTGTAAACACTCCGGTCTTGGGGTTGTTTTATATAACATATTGTAACGCCTGAATCCCTTTAGTAGGTTGCTATTATATTTTTCTTATATAAAAGGTTAACATTGGGCGACTATTGACCCATTTTTTTAAAAGTTGTTTTGTCTTTGGATTTATACGTAAGTGGGTGGAATTTGTATTTTATAGTGACAACTAATATTTCTCTTTTTTCAGTTTTCATGTTCTTGATGAAGTGGAAAGATCCTTGGATGATACCTTATGTAACGTATACATCGTACTTATTCTAAATAAGTATTTGTTAATGATATCCAACTTACACATTTTGATATCTAACTTACACATGTGTAAGTTATACTTACACATGTGTAAGTTATACAACTTACACATGTGTAAGATATACAACTTACAAGTTCTCATCAATCGTTTCATTTTGATATCTAACTATAACTTGCACATGTGTAAGGATAATCATTCATGTGTAAGTTATACAACTTACACATATACAACTTACTAATTATAAATAACTACTTGTTAATGATATCCAACTTACACATGTGTAAGTTATACAACTTATCCAACTTACATATGTGTAAGGTATACAACTTATCAGTTCTAAATAATCATTTGATTTTGATATTTAACTTACACATATATTATGTATAATTCATGAATTACATCTTTATTTATAACATTAATAAAAAATAAAAAAACTTATGTGAGATAACAATATCTTACATCATATCAAAATCAAATGATTATTCAAAACTAATAAGTTTGTAATCCTTACGCATGTGTAAATTATACGACTTACACATGTGTAAGGTATACAACTCGTAATAATTTGATTTTATTACCCAACTTACACATGTAAGTCGTATAACTTACACATGTGTAAGTTAAATATCAAAATCAAATGATTATTCAGAACTGATAAGTTGTAAACCTTACGCATGTGTAAATTATACGACTTACACATGTGTAAGGTATACAACTCGTAATAATTTGATTTTATTACCCAACTTACAAAACAAAAAAAAGAAAAAAAAAAAAAAAAAAAAAATACAACTCGTAATAATTTGATTTTATTATCCAACTTACACATGTGTAAAGAATAATAATCATGAACTACATCATTATTTATAACATTAATAACAACTTACACATGTGTAAGTCGTATGATATCAAAATCAAATGATTATTTGAAAGAACCCAAACTCATTTTAGGAAATAAGAGAAATTTTCTTTTTTTTTCCAGACGGCGCAGTGGGGCTAAACCTGCCCACTGCGGCGCAGTGGGTACCTACTGCCCATTTTTTTCAAAACTCCATCTTGACACTTAAAATCAACTTGTAACTTCCTAGCTCAAAACCAACTCCATAATACCACATTTCTAAGTTCAAATAAGTTTTAGACTCGGAAATAAGCATGACAAAAGTATCCTTTGACCAAACATTCATTTTACAACCAAACGGGTCATTTTACCCAAGTTGACACATTACAAAAGACGACATTCAAAAATTGGAAATTTCGGCATGACCCATTCGTAAAATCATCATCCAAACCTGTTACGGATTATGAGTTCTCCAAAACATATTTAAACAAAATCAATATATTACAACTACAAAACGACCCATTTAAAATACCCAAAACTTGAGTCTAACACTAGACATCATAATAATTTTCCAAAAAGACATAACAAGAGTACAAGGAGTCGATGGTTCAAAGGGGTCGCTATGGGTCCTATTACCAATTCCATTATCCGCATTTAGCTAAAGCAATCAATATCCAAAAAGCATCTTTAACTTCAATCTTTACATTGCTTAACTTTCTTCCGCATCCGGGACCACCTATAAAAAGGTAAACAACTAAAAGAATAAGCCAAAGCTTAGTGAATACCATTGCATACGCTTATACATACGAAGGAGGGCAAACTTCACAAAGGACTTTCACATGTAGCCAATGGCATCGTCATACCATCACTTGCATACTCACCTTTGCGCTAACAACTCATATATGGATCCATATAAGCTAACCAATGAGACTATCGGGATTCTTAGGCCCCGGAGGTTCTTAGGCCTCTTCTCAAAACAACTATCGGGATTCTTAGGCCCCGGAGGTTCTTAGGCCTCAACAATACTATGCCCCAAATGGGCCTGACGCCGAATCAATTACCACACATGGATAAACTAACTTCAACATGGTGGTCTTTCCACACATGGATAAACAACTTCAACATGATGTGGTCAATTGACCCAACGTATATATAATCGTATGCAAGAGTACTCACCTCCTTCGCGACAACCAAATCCATGATGACCATCTAACAATCATAATGCTTTTCACCTAGCAATAATTCACAATTTACACATATAAGGTCATCAAGCTCAATTATCTCAAACACAAGGCCAACAAGCCATACATTACTACCTTTACTAGCATTTCAATGCCCAACCCAACTTTTACAATCTTATAATAATCTTGGGTTGGTTCACATAACATGTACTTCTTATATCATTTTCAATTGGCCAAGAGTTACTTTCATATCAAAATCGTCATTTTCATATTTGACCTAGCAGACTTCAAACAAGCATAACTCAAGTTCTACTTACTCTTTTAACATTATTCCAGTGGCCAAATTTACATGACACATATACCTACCTTTTATCTTTAGTGACCAATATGTGAATTGTCCTTCAAAGGTGGCTTCTGGTCGTTTTAAAAACCAAAACTGCTGCTGTTAAACAGCTTTGACCTCCCTGACTTCAAATGACCATAACTTGAGTTCTACACAATATTTTGACCTCATTCCAGTGGCCACTCTTCTTCTTAACACATTTTAGCACATTTTATCTTCAGTGACCAACACAAGATTTGACTCATATACGTGAGTTTTACTCGTTTTAAAAACTGACACAGAATCATTTTTGCTGAAAGATCAGTATGACGCTACTGAATTCAAAAGTTCATAACTGGAGTTCTACTTCGTGTTTTTAACCCATTCCAGTGGAAAAATTTAACTAACACAATAAGCTACATTTTCTTTTTAGGACTCAACAAGTGAAAACTCTGACATGGGGGTGTTTAACTCGTTTCAAATTCAGGGACAGAATCTGTCCAGTTTTTGTTCTTACTAGTATTCATCAAAATCTATCATGCAACCCAATTAAAACCCTAATTTGATTAAATTACAAGAACCCTAACTTGTATTATAGGAATTTAACTCAATTCAATAAAACCCCCAATTTCCCAAATACAATTGATTGCATGAACCCTAATTCTTAAAGAAATCAAGAATTGGAATTAGGTTATGAAAATTGTTACCTCAAGAACCCAAGAAATTAGACTTGAATTAAAACTTCTTCTTTCCCCCTTTCCTCTCTTGAATTCGGCCACCACCACCATACTTAAACCCTCACTTTTCAATTTCTTAATTACAAGAGAATGATGATTATTATTGTTATGCCTGATGGATGAATCTTTAGTTTGAGATTAGAAGTCCCAATTGCATGAATTGAAATTGGATTGAATATTGAAGAAGGATGGAGAAGGTAATGGAAGAAGTTGGGGTATGGGAAAATAAAGTGGGAAAAATGTGGCTGGCAACTCATACAAATGCCACGTCCCATTATAAATTTTGTGGGTAAAATACCCGCTATCCACTAAAGTTCCAACTAAATTAACCCCGCATTAAAAATAAAATACTAGGAAACTATTTTAATGTCAAAACTATAATAAAGGTTTATTTTATTTGCCTTAAAATTTCGGGATGTTACAACTCTCCCCCACTTGGAACGGATCACGACCTCGTGATCCAAGCCGCATCTAGTGATGAAGTTGTAATAAAGCTTTTCTCTTAATTTCTCATTAACACATACAACATTCTTCCATGCTTCCATAGCACTTTGCACCATAATATAGTCTCGATTTACACTCTTCTTAAATATTTCATCACAAGGCTAAAGACTCCCCGACATTGTCTTATATAAACTCATTTTGGAGTTCAATTTCTTTTAAAAGTACACGTAAAACCTTTACGGTATAAAACTTTATAAAGCGAGAATCGTGCAGGGTAGAATAAATTCCCGGAAGTTCTTCGAGCAATTCCAACAATAAGTAACCTTGACAACCCGAGCAGGTATTTTGAAAGAATCGAAAACTAAGACCTTAGATTTACCTCATATGCAACTCGTAAAATAAATTCTTCATATTACACAATCACCAAAATTGAACTCGATAAGTCTCCCTCCTTTATCCGCATAAAATTCTTGGCAACCTTGACTATTAGGTTGTTATTTTATCATTTCAATCTTCTTAGGAATCTTTATCACTATATTCGTGCTACACAACTCTTGGTGTCCGGCTTTTCTAAAACGAATAGGGAATTGACATTTCCTATCAAACAACATTTCACTTCATCTGGGGTCACTAATAATCTCTCTTTAGATCTTGACACATCTTTGTTATACCGAACGAAAGAAGTATTCAAATTTTATAGGTTTCATGGAGCAAATTCGATTTGGTTCCGTTAAGGAGAGGATTATAAGTTCTATCATGACGTCTAGTAAGTCCGCAAAAATCTTTAGAAAATATTTCGCGTGATCTGGCTTTTCGCTTGCTTAGGTTCCCGTCGCAAATTTTCTCTTGAACCTCTTCTAAATGATTGGAGAAATCAATTGATTAGCATGTACACCGGTGAAACACATAAAGAAGGTGAAAACTTTTCAGGCTAACAACATCCGCCACTACATGGGCTTACCGGGACGACACTTAAACTTCGTAGACATAATCTTTCGAGAGAGTTAACCATCAACTTCTTTGACAATGGTGAGATTTTCGTTGATTGATAAGAAAAGAAAGTTGATATGATTGAGTAAGACCGATATATTTGACGCTATAGAGAAAGAAAAACACCAAAATTTTAAAGTGAAAATGATTCCGGTGGACTTTAAACCGCGAATGGAACGATTCGTCTTGATTTCAATTAGTACTTCGTTCGACTTCTCATTCTTTTCTTCAAGCTTGCTTCACATTCTTTCTAATTAATTTGGTCAACGGTGAGACTATCTTCAAAAGGGCCGAAAAATTAAAACAACACTTGCCACCCGTCACCCACGAAACTTCTAATTTATGTTGATCTTGTGAGTTGTCTCCATTTCGTCACAACACCAATCCAATCCGGGTCAACCACGTTCCCTCTCTTGGTGATCACACGATCGAGATGATTTCACTTCTCCTAATCAGACTGATCATTTAACAAATTGACATGGAACTTTCACTTTCGTCGTATCTCCAAGACTTCACGTAAAAGAACTTTTCTGGCCGGATTGACTTTTAAGATAAACAAAACGTTGTCAATGAAAACAATACGGATTTATTTCACAACAAACGACAAGTGTGGTTCAAAAGACTCACGGGGGGTTGGAAAACCTTTAATACAATCGAAGGGTATACTACGAATTTCAAAGTGCCCATACAAGTATAGATAACATTTTCGGGAACATCTCCATTGCGTGCTATAAGTTGATGGAAACTGAAATGAAAATTCGTCTTAAAATGATAAGAAATTGCTTCTACTTGATCGAATAGGATATCAGATCTTGACCACGGGTACTCGTCTCTGATTATTACTTTATTAAGCTTATGAGTTATTAAACGCACGCGCATACTACTATCTTTGATTTCGTCGAAAAGGATAATTATACCACTCGGGAATGACTAGGACGAATAAAAGCATCGGAAAAGACATTGAGGAATTCCTGAACAACAAGAACATTTTCCATAGACCATGGTTTCCATTCGGCGCCAATGATCCAAACACATGAGACTAGACTATCATACAACGATTATCAATACGTACGAGCGAAAGCACCAATGGAAGTCGACCGTTTCCTTTCTACCGCCAAATGCAATTATATTCTATCAAATATGGATATTCAACTAGGTCGCCTTCTCTTTCCACGAATTTCGGCATCGTTCACACTTAACCAACCCATTTTCACACATTGCGCTACACGCTTGCGAAGGAAAAGAAAAACCATTTGGCTCGAAGGATTTCCGATTAGGTTTCTAACTCTTATAACTACCATACTTATCATTTACGAGTTCATTGTTACCATATTATCCTCACGTTCTTACAATGCTTATTTCATCTTAACTTCTATCATCATACTTCAAGTAGCCAAATACTAAATCAAGAAAGCATGTCAATCAAAAATCAAAGACACATTCGCCATACTCCGTATGGTCTTTTATCATCTACTAACACATTCATAATTAACTTAGGAATCTCCAACTCTACAACTTTATATTACTCATATCATGTGCATTCTTTACATTAATCAATCAATTAAATCACATTACTGTACAACTGATTCTCATCGCCATATCTCGTATGGCCTTCTTAATACAATAATGATGCCACGGGTCTCACTACCCAATGGTCTTATACCAAATAAATACGATGCCATGGGTCTCACTACCCAATGGTCTTACACTAAAATATCACAACTCAATCGCATACTTCCAATATCCATCAATCTCTCAACATAGTTTTTCTTTATAAGCGACAAATCATCTCGTAAACTTACAAATCACTTCAAAGTTTCACTTTTACGATTTCGTAATCAATTATTCAGGCAAACTTATGCTCTATCTCATTCGCATATCAACAAGCAATTACACATTAGCATACATTTCACGTTTACCATGTACTTATCATGTCTTCTTCTTTACTATCATCAAACAATGTATTAAACTCATAAACCAATCTCAAAATTTCAATTCTAACCATTCATAAAACCAGTTAGCATGCAAAGCTCATATTCTATCATACTTAGATATCAACGAGTAAAAACATAAAATAATTCACATTGCCAAATAAGGTCTCCAACCTATGGCTTCGCACTAACATACTTCCATATTTAACGGACTTAACTTGAGCTATTATAATATGTGATCATAATAACGCTGCAGTCATTATGATGATTACTTATTATAACACCTCAAGTGAACTGCGCTAAATACTTCCATATGTCACTAGAAACCAACTATGCACATAAGGTCAAGTCACATCTATGGTTTAAGTCTAGGTATCCGTGTAATAATAAAATACCTAAATCCCTTAAACCACGGCTTTGATACCACTTGAAAGAACCCAAACTCATTTAGAAAATAAGAAAATTTTTTTTTTTTTTTTTTTTTTCAGATTATCCCCACTGCGGCGCAGTGGGGCTAAACCTGCCCACTGCGGCGCAGTGGGTACCTACTGCCCATTTTTTTCAAAACTCCATCTTGACACTTAAAATCAACTTGTAACTTCCTAGCTCAAAACCAAACTCCATAATACCACATTTCTAAGTTCAAATAAGTTTTAGACTCGGAAATAAGCATGACAAAAGTATCCTTTGACCAAACATTCATTTTACAACCAAACGGGTCATTTTACCCAAGTTGACACATTACAAAAGACAACATTCAAAATTGGAAATTTCGGCATGACCCATTCGTAAAATCATCATCCAAACCTGTTACGGATTATGAGTTTCTCCAAAACACATTTAAACAAAATCAATACATTACAACTACAAAACGACCCATTTAAAATACCCAAAACTTGAGTCTAACACTAGACATCATAAAAATTTTCCAAAAAGACATAACAAGAGTACAAGGAGCCGATGGTTCAAAGGGGTCGCTATGGGTCCTATTACCAATTCCATTATCCGCATTTAGCTAAAGCAATCAATATCCAAAGAGCATCTTTAACTTCAATCTTTACATTGCTTAACTTTCTTCCGCATCCGGGACCACCTATAAAAAGGTAAACAACTAAAAGAATAAGCCAAAGCTTAGTGAATACCATTGCATACGCTTATACATACGAAGGAGGGCAAACTTCACAAAGGACTTTCACATGTAGCCAATGGCATCGTCATACCATCACTTGCATACTCACCTTTGCGCTAACAACTCATACATGGATCCATATAAGCTAACCAATGAGACTATCGGGATTCTTAGGCCCCGGAGGTTCTTAGGCCTCTTCTCAAAACAACTATCGGGATTCTTAGGCCCCGGAGGTTCTTAGGCCTCAACAATACTATGCCCCAAATGGGCCTGACGCCGAATCAATTACCACACATGGATAAACTAACTTCAACATGGTGGTCTTTCCACACATGGATAAACAACTTCAACATGATGTGGTCAATTGACCCAACGTATATATAATCGTATGCAAGAGTACTCACCTCCTTCGCGACAACCAAATCCATGATGACCATCTAACAATCATAATGTTTTTCACCTAGCAATAATTCACAATTTACACATATAAGGTCATCAAGCTCAATTATCTCAAACACAAGGCCAACAAGCCATACATTACTACCTTTACTAGCATTTCAATGCCCAACCCAACTTTTACAATCTTATAATAATCTTGGGTTGGTTCACATAACATGTACTTCTTATATCATTTTCAATTGGCCAAGAGTTACTTTCATATCAAAATCGTCATTTTCATATTTGACCTAGCAGACTTCAAACAAGCATAACTCAAGTTCTACTTACTCTTTTAACATGATTCCAGTGGCCAAATTTACATGACACATATACCTACCTTTTATCTTTAGTGACCAATATGTGAATTGTCCTTCAAAGGTGGCTTCTGGTCGTTTTAAAAACCAAAACTGCTGCTGTTAAACAGCTTTGACCTTACTGACTTCAAATGACCATAACTTGAGTTCTACACAATATGTTGACCTCATTCCAGTGGCCACTTCTTCTTAACACATTTTAGCACATTTTATCTTCAGTGACCAACACAATATTTGACTCATATACGTGAGTTTTACTCGTTTTAAAAACTGACACAGAATCATTTTTGCTGAAAGATCAGTATGACGCTACTGAATTCAAAAGTTCATAACTGGAGTTCTACTTCGTGTTTTTAACCCATTCCAGTGGCAAAATTTAACTAACACAATAAGCTACATTTTCTTTTTAGGACTCAACAAGTGAAAACTCTGACATGGGGGTGTTTAACTCGTTTCAAATTCAGGGACAGAATCTGTCCAGTTTTTGTTCTTACTTCCATTCATCAAAGTCTATCATGCAACCCAATTAAAACCCTAAATTTGATTAAATTACAAGAACCCTAACTTGTATTATAGGAATTTAACTCAATTCAATAAAAACCCCCAATTTCCCAAATACAATTGATTGCATGAACCCTAATTCTTAAAGAAATCAAGAATTGGAATTAGGTTATGAAAATTGTTACCTCAAGAACCCAAGAAATTAGACTTGAATTAAAACTTCTTCTTTCCCCCTTTCCTCTCTTGAATTCGGCCACCACCACCATACTTAAACCCTCACTTTTCAATTTCTTAATTACAAGAGAATGATGATTATTATTGTTATGCCTGATGGATGAATCTTTAGTTTGAGATTAGAAGTCCCAATTGCATGAATTGAAATTGGATTGAATATTGAAGAAGGATGGAGAAGGTAATGGAAGAAGTTGGGGTATGGGAAAATAAAGTGGGAAAAATGTGGCTGGCAACTCATACAAATGCCACGTCCCATTATAAATTTTGTGGGTAAAATACCCGCTATCCACTAAAGTTCCAACTAAATTAACCCCGCATCTAAAAATAAAATACTAGGAAACTATTTTAATGTTAAAACTATAATAAAGGTTTATTTTATTTGCCTTAAAATTTCGGGATGTTACAACTCTCCCCCACTTGGAACGGATCACGACCTCGTGATCCAAGCCGCATCTAGTGATGAAGTTGTAATAAAGCTTTTCTCTTAATTTCTCATTAACACATACAACATTCTTCCATGCTTCCATAGCACTTTGCACCATAATATAGTCTCGATTTACACTCTTCTTAAATATTTCATCACAAGGCTAAAGACTCCCCGACATTGTCTTATATAAACTCATTTTGGAGTTCAATTTCTTTTAAAAGTACACGTAAAACCTTTACGGTATAAAACTTTATAAAGCGAGAATCGTGCAGGGTAGAATAAATTCCCGGAAGTTCTTCGAGCAATTCCAACAATAAGTAACCTTGACAACCCGAGCAGGTATTTTGAAAGAATCGAAAACTAAGACCTTAGATTTACCTCATATGCAACTCGTAAAATAAATTCTTCATATTACACAATCACCAAAATTGAACTCGATAAGTCTCCCTCCTTTATCCGCATAAAATTCTTGGCAACCTTGACTATTAGGTTGTTATTTTATCATTTCAATCTTCTTAGGAATCTTTATCACTATATTCGTGCTACACAACTCTTGGTGTCCGGCTTTTCTAAAACGAATAGGGAATTGACATTTCCTATCAAACAACATTCCACTTCATCTGGGGTCACTAATAATCTCTCTTTAGATCTTGACACATCTTTGTTATACCGAACGAAAGAAGTATTCAAATTTTATAGGTTTCATGGAGCAAATTCGATTTGGTTCCGTTAAGGAGAGGATTATAAGTTCTATCATGACGTCTAGTAAGTCCGCAAAAATCTTTAGAAAATATTTCGCGTGATCTGGCTTTTCGCTTGCTTAGGTTCCCGTCGCAAATTTTCTCTTGAACCTCTTCTAAATGATTGGAGAAATCAATTGATTAGCATGTACACCGGTGAAACACATAAAGAAGGTGAAAACTTTTCAGGCTAACAACATCCGCCACTACATGGGCTTACCGGGACGACACTTAAACTTCGTAGACATAATCTTTCGAGAGAGTTAACCAACTTCTTTGACAATGGTGAGATTTTCGTTGATTGATAAGAAAAGAAAGTTGATATGATTGAGTAAGACCGATATATTTGACGCTATAGAGAAAGAAAAACACCAAATTTTAAAGTGAAAATGATTCCGGTGGATAAATGTGGACTTCAAAATGTGACCATTATCCGCGTATAAAGGACTACCAGTGTCATTTTGAAGTTTAAAGGATGAAACGTGATTTTTTGGTAAAACCACAAGGACGATTTTTGAAATTAGTGTAAATATGTAAGAAGAATAATGTAGACCTTAAAATCTTTTATGAGTAACTATAGATAACAGGCACTACACCACTACACCGATGATTGACAGCTACAAAATTCTGCTATTTGGTATGATCATAAGATAGCGATTTTAGATACTCAGTTAGGAAACCAAAAAAAAAAAAGAAACCTTTTTCGAATCAGGGCCTTCAATCTCTGTACATTGGCTGAAAATTGAGATTTCCGAATCTAATGCTCCTCATTTACTACCACCAGTCTTCCACTTCTTGATGGGAAAGATGGTGACTTTCCGTCTGGGAGTATCTCCGGTGGGCTTCTTAGGTGGCTTCAACGGTGGTCTTTTAATTTGATCTTCATCTCTACGATCCTTAAAATCTACCAGTTGCTTCAGCTCAAATGCACCCCTATTGAAACCTCTTCCAACCTGGTGTATCTATATGATTAGACAAGCCTAGATGGTCTAATTTTTTATAGTAAAAATTCTGTTAAAAAAACTATCTACACATTTAGTCACTTTATTTAAAACAAGACCATGACTCGAGTAATACAATCTTCAAAAATGGTCTATAAAACAGATGCACTTGGATAAAAATCTTAGGTAAACCAAACCCCACCACACAAAATCACCTTCGATGACCTGTTAACCTGGTCAATTTTGGCGTCAGTAATGCTTTCGTTATTGATACTGTTCTGCATTCATTGAGATGTATATAACACTCAACCGTTACCTTTAGCAAAATCCATACTCTAAGAGAACTACTCAGGATTGCTAGTCTTGTCCTTTTTCCAGAGGTCAAGTAACTACCCATGTATCGGTCAGCCATTAGAACAAATTTTGGCCATGTTTCGGGCCTTCCAGGATCTGGCCTTTCCATCCGTGCCTAACACAAACCAAAGCGATAATAATTCATAGGTGATAAGTTATACACTAATATGAATACAGATTCCTCAGTGACATAAACAAGGAAATTGATCTTTCAACTTTCTTAAAAGATATAGACAGAAATCTAGCAGTTCCAGTTAACCATTTGAAACTATGAATTTCTTTACCATGTTCTGGCACCTTTAAAGCAGCTAATCTACTTGAATTATGAAGTATGAGCCATCTACAAGAACCCGGTCGTATTTTTAGTTTTTTTTTTGGCTTTTTGTATTAGATCAGGTTGGTATTTAAAACAGTATGTGCAGAGTATTACTCACCAGCAATCGACAAATCTCACGCTCGATTTTAGAAAATGAGGTTTCCAAAGCTTCCACTCTCCCAGTTGCTTGACAACAGGAACATGGTTCACTTATCATAAATGTCACACTAGGTCGTACCTGGCAAGAATTCATAGCATTATTATGCAACAAGAAGAAGGAAATTTCATCTATGGTAATATAACGTATTTGATTTGTAATCTTTCATATCATGTAACTGTAGATATTAATTTTTATTTTGTTATTAATGTTAAGATATTGATAAAACAACTATGTATTTCTTTTATATATCTCTATATAATTTTACATAGGTATACAAATCGAATGATACATTTTTGAAAAATATTGGTACATTTTTAAAAATTATTCAAAAAAACAAAAACAAATCCCTAAATATGCTGCATCAGGAGATTGTGCCAAAGCTTCATTATGTAATTGAGGAGAAGTTGTTGTCATTTCCAATGAGGATACCACACCATATCCAACTTTGGTTGACCAGAACTTCCGGACCGGTTCGACCAAGAACTGGATTTTGCCCATGTCTACACATATATGACTAATAAATACCAGCTGGGCCGTTACAGAGACAAAACGACAACCATGATGCATGCCTAGTGTACTTAAATTTTCCGATGAATGAAAGATGAAAAAGCGGCACACCTGAACAAGTTATTGGTCTTCTACCTCGACTACCACCAACATACGCAACCGAGTGTATGACCAAACCCTCTCTCGGGGTGAAACCAATACGAAAATTCCACTGCAACCAAAATATAATACAAAAATAAGCACCTATTAAACTGCACCATAAATTCCGGTATATAGCAGAGGTGGTAATTTCGACCCATTAACTATTTAACAGGTCCATAGGGTTGTGTTCTATGTCCATCGGGTCAGAATTTTTTTTCTTAAAAAAAAGAACGGAAGAGACCAGTCAATAACAAAAGGTACATTTTTAAAAATTATTCAAAAAAACAAAAACAAATCCCTAAATATGCTGCATCAGGAGATTGTGCCAAAGCTTCATTATGTAATTGAGGAGAAGTTGTTGTCATTTCCAATGAGGATACCACACCATATCCAACTTTGGTTGACCAGAACTTCCGGACCGGTTCGACCAAGAACTGGATTTTGCCCATGTCTACACATATATGACTAATAAATACCAGCTGGGCCGTTACAGAGACAAAACGACAACCATGATGCATGCCTAGTGTACTTAAATTTTCCGATGAATGAAAGATGAAAAAGCGGCACACCTGAACAAGTTATTGGTCTTCTACCTCGATACCACCAGAAAAAAAAAAAAAAAAAAAAAAAAAAAAAAAAAAAAAAAAAAAAAAAAAAAAAAAAAAAAAAAAAAAAAAAAAAAAAAAAAAAAAAAAAAAAAAAAAAAAAAAAAAAAAAAAAAAAAAAAAAAAAAAAAAAAAAAAAAAAAAAAAAAAAAAAAAAAAAAAAAAAAAAAAAAAAAAAAAAAAAAAAAAAAAAAAAAAAAAAAAAAAAAAAAAAAAAAAAAAAAAAAAAAAAAAAAAAAAAAAAAAAAAAAAAAAAAAAAAAAAAAAAAAAAAAAAAAAAAAAAAAAAAAAAAAAAAAAAAAAAAAAAAAAAAAAAAAAAAAAAAAAGAAACGGAATAGACCAGTCAGATAAAAAGTTGCTCCCAGTCTTCTGTATATATACACAAGTTATTCAAACTTTCAGATTGCTCGTACCATAATAATGTTCTTATCTTAATTAACATGATAACTATGCAATTGTTTTTAAAAGTGGCAGACTTCTTTTGGGGGCAAATCTGACAAGACCTGTAGCTTCTACAAATATATGACTTATAACCAATGCAATTGACCGTTGCTCAAAAGTTCTAATAAAGACAACTACTCAGACATTTGACACATCAAACGTTACCTTTTGCCACTCAACAAAGTTCCCACTGACACGGAAACTTGGTCCATCAGGCTGAAGTATTTGTAAAGGCTTCACATCACTGCGATCGACACCACCTCGTGTATGGCCAGGAGTGTAGTTTCTCAATGGATCAGCCGGTGGTAGGGGGACAAGTTTACGATCTTCAAATTCTAGAAATATCATATTTTGCATATCAACTAGAACATATATGCCTTCAACTGGAGGTGCATATCCATTTTCCATTGGACTATCACTTTCTGTCCTACAAAATATAAGTGGTTTTGCTAATCTACGGCTAGGAGAATCAGCTTCACTATGATATCCAACACACCTGAACAAGTTTAATACAAGAAAAAGCAACACGTTAAGTTCCATTGTATGTAAAATCTCCAAAAGTTTCTATGTAATATTTACTAACCAAGCATCAACCATCAGGAGATCCATATCCTCTATATACCCCATTTCTTCATCGTCTCCCTGAAGGGAGGATAAATGAAGGGGTATGGCTTGGAGCCCTACACCTCTACCCGTAATATATAATCAAGAGAGGAGCGGGAGTGATGATGACCGAGAGGTATCTTGGATGGGAGTATGTCGAGAATGAGATCAAAGATAGATCGAGAGCTAATAGGTTTGGGACCAGCCGAGAGCTCACTCCAGGAAGAGAGAGAAACGAGAGTGAATGTTTGGAGGAGAGAGAATCGAGAGGTGGAACCGGTTGAGAGAAGAAATAAATTTTATTAAATAATATATGTATCTCTCATATGAACCTATCCGGAGGTACTTGGATGAAAGAGGTCGAGAGCTCACCTTGAGGAGAGAGAAACGAGAGCTACCTCAAGGATGGGTCCCAGCCGAGAGCTCACTTGGGGAGAGAGAAACGGGAGTGAATATTTAGAAGAAAGGTGGAAAGCATGCTCCTTGGCAGAAGTATGTCCAGAGCTCTACATATATATTATGTATATTAACCTAGCAAGGCTACAAGGTAATTTGGATCGGAAGGGTCAAATGGGCTTAAAGCCCAGCGAGAGCCCAATTGACGAGAGTATGGCTGCTGAAGCTAGTCGAGACCACTCCCTGTCAAGAGCTAACGAGAACTCCGGACTGATGTCCACTCCTTGAGCTTATACATATTATACACTTATAATTGGATATGAGATCTCCAATCACGTCATAAGTACATAATACGTTTATGATTGGACGTTAAGCGTGGCTTTAGAAGATTCTATTCTTTATATACCTCGTATTGGGTTGGCACCTGAAAAAGCAGGCCCATATCTGACAACGGCCCACAATACGATGTAACCTAATTGTTGCCTATAAATATACAATCATTGGATGTCAGAACACTCATTCAACATTCATTCATTACATTTAAACACACATATTCCATTCTCTCTCAAAATTCTCAATCAATCATCAAAATCATCAAACATTCAATATCCTCCAAAGATCGATACATCTCTCTGGGAAAACCATTATTCACCTTAGATTCACGAAGAATTTAGTAGGTTTGCACTACATAGTAGGAGATTATAATGGTTTTCGTGGTTAAATCCCTTTTGTGATTGAGCTTAACATTTCATGCTCAAACAATAAACTTTCATGACGGCTTCACATTCAGCATATTCCACGGCATCCTATAAGGCATAACAGCATCATGAGAACAAAATAAATGTGAAGCTAAAAAGTCCTATGGCTCTTCCCACATACTGGCAATTAGAACTTCCAATCTAGTAAAATGTTCACAATTCAGAATATGAAAGCATAATGTTGCATATAAGGATTACCATAGGAGGCTGAACATCAACAACAAGAAGTGCATGACCAGATTGAGACTGTTGAATCAAGTGGCTCATACCCATCTCATTGGTTGAAATATATATTGTGCTAAGGGATATCTACAGATATAAGTCTACCCTGGGTATGCATTCACTTGACTATATACAATAATAATGATACATTTTTATACAATGATGATACTTTTTTATGAAAATGTACCACGTATGACCATTTTAATTGACAAATTGCAGCAACTATTGACAAATTGCTGAACTTATTGACAAATGACAATCTTAATTAACTTGATGAGTTGAAGAATACAGGTTATAAATTGAATTACAAAAGATACCAATAAAGTTTCAGTCTTTTTACTTACATTTTTGATGTCATTAAAAGGTTTAAAATTTGTATTCTTGTAGGATTATAAGTATTTGAAAGTGCTTTTTGATTGGATTCAGGCTAAATTGCTTTTTTTATCCCGATATCTTAATCTTTTTCCCAATCAAATTGATTTATCCATATACAAATTCATCATATAAACTCAATCACCATTCTGATTGTCACGGCAAGCTCAACACACACATAATTTGTATGTATATACACAAAATAACATATATTTTATATGTAATTGATACATTACACTATAAACCCTAATTAGACCATAAATTAAGTTAAATAAAAATTAAATTAAATTAAAACCAAATCAGTGGCGTTACTAGTAGACACAAGATTAGAATATTCATCTTCAGAATTAGAATCTCTCCGTTTCCGACCACCGCCTCTCTGTTCCGTCACCGACGGTTCCTCACCGCCGGCGTCACCAAATCCGGCAACAAAGCTGCCAATCTTGAGCTCCAAATTCTGGCAGAGAACGATGGCAGAAGAAGGCAGAGAACGATGGCAGAGGAAGGCAGAGAACGATGGAAACCTGATGGCTAGTGGTGTTGAAGGCAGAGGGGGAGAAAGGAAGATCAGAGAGAACCCGATGTGTGTGAGGATTGATAGAAGTGAATGTTTATGATGAAATTACATAAGTACCCTCTCACAAAGAAATTGAACGCGCGCCTTATGTTTACAGATCCAATCTGAGCCGCTCAAATTTCTAGATCGGACGATCATAAATTGGACCTCTGGACTTTTTTTATTGGCTGGACTCATTTTATCTTTTCCTCATATATATATATATATAGTGAAGTGATCAAGTGAGAACCAAAACAAGGGTGACAACGACTAAAAAACCATCTCTAAGGGCGGAGCCTTTAGAGTTCAAGGTTACGCCCGTACCGTATCCAACCGCCACCATCTCTTGGATCGCCGCCCATCAAATCCATACCATTCCCATATGCATCCGGTGACAACCAGTGGCGGATCCAGAGATTTGAATAAAGGGGGGCACAAAATTTTTTTCAAACCGAAAACTATGTTGTCTCGGTCAGTAAAAATAAATCATGTTGTCATCCCTAAACATAAAGTTGTATGAGTTCAATTAAATAACATATAATGCATTGTGGCTTCTGTTACCATCCATGTCTAGAGAGGTTTGGATTTGCATAGTTGAATTCAAAAATCTATAGATAAATGAAATTTTATCCATGTTATTACAAGAAAATTGTAACTAAGTTAGAGAAAATAAATACCAACCTAGCTATTTATTGGAATTTGAAGAGGAGAAACTCTTGACATCACTTCATAACACAAGGAAAATATCAGTGATAAACATTTTCGTTCGTTCAACAGTAGGATTTTTTGAAGATAAATTGTGGCTTATGGTTGTGGGCTTAGGGGCCTAATTAATTTAGGATGGACCTAATGTGTAAAAAAAAATGTTATGGGCTCTTTCAGGGTGGGCCTTTCCCCCCTGCTTACACTTTGCATCCGCCACTGTGAACCCCTTTAGAACGGATAAGGGCAACGCCTGTACCTTATCCATCCTTTTTCAACACAACCCATATAATTTTTATAAAAAAAAAAAATAAATGTTTTTTTATTAAAAAAAAAATCAAAAACTAAAATTTAAATAATTTAAAAACCACAACAAAAAAGGGAAAGAGAGAGGGGAAATAATGGTTTTCACAGTTCTCACCTTTATTTTGGTTCTATATAGATATGTTTATAAAGTTTAAAGATAGAATTCATACCTCTAAAATTCACCACCAATTTCTTCAAACCCTTAATTCAAATTTTTCGGACCTGCATTTAAAAAATTGACACTCTCAACTTATAATTTATATCATGTAGCTTTTGATTTAAGACGAGTATTTAAGTTAGATGTATCATTCGCAATTGAACAGCAGCTTACGATGAAATTTGGAGCCAAAAGACATGTTCAGTGGTTTCTCTTCCTGCTCTTTCTCTTTGTCTGTAAGAAGTGTATTTGGGCTTTAAATGTCAAACAAAAGAGGGCTTTTTATATTTTTCTTTCAATAATTGGACTCGTAAGCCCAACTATTACATCTATTCCCTTTTTCTTTGAAAAAGAAAAAAATTGTTTGCTATTTTAACGTAATTCACATAACGTTTATAAAATGTAATTAATCTAAAAAAGTTATTTATGAAAAAGTGATTATTTATTATGAAAACGCAGTTTTGAAAATGCATAATTAATTTTAAAAACGCAAAATTTGTTTTGTAATCACAATACCAAACACTCCCCAAATGTAATATATTCACTTGTAGGCTAAAGCCTGGCCCAATTAAATGATGCCCTCAACTCAATTTTACGGTGCCTTCTTTTTGCTTTGAGAATAAACTAGTAAAAAGGGATAAATGTTGAATTTATATGACAACTTTTACATAATAGGATGTGGGACATAATAGGATTGTTTGCTAGAAATTAGATGTAATTCACTTTCTGAGAGATTATATATTTCAGTTTTGTTTTCTCAACTATATGTCGTAACATTAACTTTTAATATATTTATCTCAAATTTATTGTAATTAGGAGACAGTTATGTAAAATATGAGGTTTTGAGTCTGATATTATTGTTATAGGTTTCTTTGTTATATTAACTCTTTATGATTTAATAAATTTGTAGTTTATAATTTTTGAATTATTGATGACTTGTTGTCTTAGTTCTACTTGACGTGTTTTCTAATAATATAATCAAAATAATAAGCTATCTATGTTATATTAACGGTTTTTTCCCCGATATTAATAATGTCTAGTTGATATTATGCCGGTGTATTGCCATTTGGTTGTTACGGAAATTTTTTTGCCCCCGCTAAGTCAAATTCCTGGATCTGCCTCTGCTTGTAGCCTTGTTTAATAGTCCATAAATAGTTTTTTTTTTTTTTTTTTTTTTTTTTTTTTTTTTTTTTTTTTTTTTTTTTTTTTTTTTTTTTTTTTTTTTTTTTTTTTTTTTTTTTTTTTTTTTTTTTTTTTTTTTTTTTTTTTTTTTTTTTTTTTTTTTTTTTTTTTTTTTTTTTTTTTTTTTTTTTTTTTTTTTTTTTTTTTTTTTTTTTTTTTTTTTTTTTTTTTTTTTTTTTTTTTTTTTTTTTTTTTTTTTTTTTTTTTTTTTTTTTTTTTTTTTTTTTTTTTTTTTTTTTTTTTATTTGTTTTCTGTTTTTTCAATTTTTCACTTTTTTTTTTTTTTTTTTTTTTTTTTTTTTTTTTTTTTTTTGTTTTTTCAAACCAAGGCGGAACTTGTATACGTTGTTAGGCTTTGGAACATAAGAGAAAACAGAGAACTTATTGTTCAAGATACGAGGCCACAGTTTTGGAAAGCACAGTGCATGACCAGGGGGAAGAATTATCGTGGTGTTATGGACCGGGTCCCGTGTAGGTGGGTTGTAGTTGGATCTAGCAGAAACAGTTTAGGATTGTTTCAGATCACAAAGTGGGTGGAGAGTCACAATTGCTATGGAGAAGTGACTAATAACAACAACCGATGTATGACAGCAAGTATGATAGCTTCTGAAATTTTGGCCCAGGTGCGGGAGGATTTAACTTATAAAGTCAGACACATCCAGGCGCAAGTAAAAACAACTTTCAATGTCGATGTGACCTACACCAAGGCGTGGATATACAAAAAAAATGGCATCTTCATCATTCAACTCAATTGTGGTTCAGTTAATATGGGATGATTGTGTATCATTCGTAAATAGGATCCTTCAAAATGCAGATCCATCAAAAAGAAGAAGTTTTCCTCTTTTTCACGTAATGAGTTATGCTGAAATTTGTGATGCCACTTACAGTTGTTTTGGTGTTTCAAAACAAGACTTCAAACTTCAATTATATTTATGGTATGAATTTAAGGGTGTTCCTTTTAGAAATTTAATTACGGATGATAATACTTTGGCAATGATTTATCATCTGGGTGAAGCGCAATTTGAAGTGAAGTTCGAGCCTACTTTTACAAACCTGTTAAGCTTGACTCAAAGTCAATGTTTTTTTCAAAGCAAGGCGGAACTTGTATACGTTGTTAGGCTTTGGAACATAAGAGAAAACAGAGAACTTATTGTTCAAGATACGAGGCCACAGTTTTGGAAAGCACAGTGCATGACCAGGGGGAAGAATTATCGTGGTGTTATGGACCGGGTCCCGTGTAGGTGGGTTGTAGTTGGATCTAGCAGAAACAGTTTAGGATTGTTTCAGATCACAAAGTGGGTGGAGAGTCACAATTGCTATGGAGAAGTGACTAATAACAACAACCGATGTATGACAGCAAGTATGATAGCTTCTGAAATTTTGGCCCAGGTGCAGGAGGATTTAACTTATAAAGTCAGACACATCCAGGCGCAAGTAAAAACAACTTTCAATGTCGATGTGACCTACACCAAGGCGTGTAATACAAAAAGGATAGCAATTGAAAGGATGTATGGAACTTGGCCGAGTAACTTTGATGCATTGTCCAAGTATATTGCTGAACAACGTGCTAATCCAGACACTGTTGTAGAATGGCTCCATTCTCCAACCAGTTCAAGCCATATACAAACATTCAAGTTTGTATTTTGGGCATTTGGACCGGCAATTAGGGCATTCCAATGTTGTATTCCAGTGATCTTTGTCGATGGCACTCATTTGAAAGGCAGTTACAAGGGTAAGTTGCTAACTGTAGTGACGAAGAACGCCAATGGACAATTATTGCCTGTCGCTTTTGCCTTGGTTGATGAAGAGTCTAATGAAAGTTGGGGATGGTTTTTAAATCTCTTTCAAGAGCATGTCGGATAGCAGCGGCAGGGTGATTTGTGTATCATTTCAGACCGTCATCAAGGCATAATTAATGCAGTGAACGAAACTAGGTGGCATCATAGGTATTGTTTGAAGCACGTTTGTAGCAATGTCAACTCGCACTTCAAGGACAAGAAAATCAAAAACTTGGCTTGGGTTATCGGTTCCACATCCCAACAATCCAAGTATTCTTGGGCGGTGGATGAAGTCAGAGGTGAAGCAGAGGGGGTTTGGCCGTATTTGAGAAACATTGGTTTGGATAAGTGGACTCTAAAGCACGACTCGGGACTTCGTCGTTGGGGTAACTTAACGACAAACATTGCCGAATGCCAAAACAATATCCTTGGAAAGGCTCGTATGCTACCTATTAGAGCTTTAATTGAGGCGACTTTTACATGGACAAGAGACCATTTTGTCAAGCAATACCGGAAGGCCACAAATTGGAACCCACCACTAGCTCGCAAAATGTGGGAGGTTTATCAGATGCGTGAAAGAGCCTCAACAAGCCATAGGGTGGAAGTGTATGATGAACGAACAGGAAATTACACGGTCAGAACAAACCAAAGAAATGCACAAGGCGAGTACACATACAATGTTGTCATGGCGGAGAATAGGAAAAAATGCTCTTGTGGAGCTTGGCAGCATCAAAGGTTTCCATGTTCTCATGCCATTGCTGTTTGCGGATATAGACAGGAGAGTGCTGCTAATCTTCCTAGTAAGAGGTACACAACTAGGACGTGGATAAATCAGTATAATGCTGCACTTGCTCCCCTCCGAGACGTGCATTACTGGGCGGAGGTAGATTGGAAGATCCAGGGAGACCCGGCAAAACTGGTCACGCATAGGGGTAGGAGACGCATCAGACGGTACAGGAACGAGATGGATGAGAGTTCTACCAGCAGATCTTCAACCTCAAGACAACAAGCTAGATGTGACATTTGCAACGGATTGGGTCATAATAGGAAGACATGCACTCAACTTTGAATATGGCAATAATCTTGTCGCTTATCTGTTTCCGTTTTTGTGTGTGTTGTTTAATCCGTTTTTTTCTGAATTCCTAGGTGTTTTCATGTAACATGGCCACTTTCAATATCAAATTTATGTTTGTTTTTTCTTATTAGGTATCCTTGTCACTTTATAATAAAAAACATATAAAACAACATTAAAAACTAATTAAACAACTTATTTTATTTAAAACGAAAACGATTACATAAATCCTAACAATTAAAGGTTGCAATCGTTACGGTGAACCGAATAATATGGCGAACCAAATCGGGAATCTGAAGAGGACACATCACTGTCACCATCATTACGGTGAATGTATTCACCGTACTCATAGCCAACCTCTGCAGTTTAGGGGACTTGTGTTGCGTATTCCTCTCCCGGATCAGTCACGTAACCGTCAGGCCGCCTACCCACCGGGCCAAATTCGGGTTCAAAGCGCTGCGCTTCCTCAAGTTGGTTCGTTATTGAGATATCGGCATGAGTAAGATTGTTAATGGTTAGTTCCATCCATTGGACCTTCGACTGCAGATACATCAAGTACTTCCTATCTATTTGAGTAGGGCAGACGACTGTGTTACATTCTACAATTTCGGCCTCATAGGCCGACTTTCTCGCACTTAAAGCACCAATTATAGCTGCCACGTCCGATTTATCCTTGTTATCATCAACCATGTGAGACTCAATGGAGTTTCTAGCTACAGCCCTAGTGATATTTGGGTATGCCATTTCTTTACATATATTTTTTAAAAATTTAGTTGGGTTTTTTTTTAACAGGTTTTGAATGCTCAACTGAGCTATGTTCGTATATATATATATATATATATATATTATATATATTAATATTTATATATATATATATATATATATATATCTGGTTTGTGTGAATAATTGAAGCCTTTGAAGCCTTTTGTCGTTTACCTCGAACCCGGTTTTCCCAATACCGGGTTCGAAGGCTTTAAGTCACATCACCACTAAGTCACTGCAAGTTTACTGTAGCCCTGTACGAAGTCTGAAACCGGTAATGCTAATACCGGTTTCGAGCCAAAAATTCGAAACCGGTATTAGCATTACCGGTTTACCTTGTTTGATAAAAAAAAAAATTCGAAAACTTGTTTAACAAAACACCCTTAAAAAACGACCGTTTCAAAAAACATTTCCAAGGGAGTTAAAGATATTATAGGGTATTACAACATTTGACAAAAGAATACAGTTTTTCTCCTCTTTTTTATGGTACCGAAAATTAACCAATAGCTAGGGTATAGTGTTACGAGCAAAGAGGAGGTGGAATGAAATAAAAAGTGACAAAACTAAACACCGTGGTAAAAGCATAACTTAGTATTATCGACTATTAAAACGTGAACGGCCAACAAGTGAACAACCAAGTAGCAAGTGTGTTATAATAAAGGGTCAAGTACCGTGTAAGGAATGTAACTAACTATAATCAAATGTCTATAGTAGGAACGAACTAAGGTTTTGGACATTGTATGTTAACAACTTGATAAATTGTCCAACTCATGTAATATGACATACGTGGCAACCCATATGAGCCGTCACGTGTAAGTTTTTAATTGGCCGGTTCATGATTTGAACATTTTTACCAAGCTCTTAACACACAATATCCAATAAGCTGATAATTCGTTCCCACTATAGACATTTGGTCATAGTTAGTTACATTTTGGCGCACTTAACCCTATAATAAATGTTTCACGAGCGTCGGTCAGTATATTGAATTTTATGCTAGTAAGAAATTTATTATTTTAGATTTCATATACGAATCACTTTTAAAATGTATGCACTTTATAGATATTTATTATCTTGAAAGAAAAGTTCTTTAAGCTAGTCTAGTAATTAAGGGGAGGGAATGGTACCCAAATAAATTTCCTTACCCAAACTCTCCTCCAATCAAAACCTTCCAATTCACAACTACCCAATTCTTACCTAAATCATAGCAATAAATACCCAATTCATTAAACTTACCCCATTTCATTTTCTTTTTCATTTAAATTTAATACATATAATTAAAACCATATAAACATAAAACATAAAACATAATCATTAAAAATAAAATTAAAACCATATAAACATAAAACATAAAACATAATTCCATTAAAATTAAAAAAACACAATACATAAATAATACTAAAATACACATAATAAAAACACAACACATAATAAATAGTAAAACACATAAATATAGACAATAAATACCCAATTCATTAAACTTACCCCATTTCATTTTCTTTTTCATTTAAATTTAATACATATAATTAAAACCATATAAACATAAAACATAAAACATAATTCCATTAAAATTAAAAAAACACAATACATAAATAATACTAAAATACACATAATAAAAACACAACACATAATAAATAGTAAAACACATAAATAATACTAAAAAACACATAATAAAAACATTTCATAAAATACTAAAATACATAACTAACACTCAGAATAGTCCGAGTCCACAGTACTGTCACCGTCGTTGCGGTGAATGTAGCGGTAGGGCTCAGGAGACCCGACAGAGTCGCCGGGTTGAGGAGATACGTACTCCTCTCCCGGGTCAGGGTAGTAATCTACATCCTGACCACCACCGACACTGCCTTGCGAGAATAACCCGTGGTCTAGCGTCGTAGTCAACGTCGTAGAGGCGGCGGTAAGCTGAAAAATAACTTGATTCAGCCAATCGATCTTCTGTCGAAGATATACAAGATACTCACTTTCCGCGGTGTTACGAGAATAACCCGTGGCAGTAAGTCGGTTGATTTCTGCTTGGTAAGCCGCTTTGTTGTTAGAAACGCCCTGAATGACATTATTCACTTCAGAGCGGTGTTTGGAGTCGTTATTCAGGTGGACTTGGATCGCCATTTTACAATCCCGAAGGTTCATTGTAGTAAGTTGTGTGTGAAATAAGATGTGTGGAAGAAGATGGTGAAGATGTATTGAAGAAGATGGAAGAAGATGGTAAAAATTAGTAAGTTGTGTGTGAAATATGTGGTTGTGTAGATAAATAAAGGGGTAAAAGTTTTTTTTTTTTAAATTACATGCATTAGCCGTTTGAGGGGGGGGGGTCCACATGCTTTCCAACGTTCGAAAATGTCTACCCGCCGCTCGGTTTCACTACTCAATTTGGTACCCGATTTTACGTACCCGAGCCCTACCCGATTGCTTGAAATGGTGTAGCCGATCGGGTAAATCGAAGCCGACGTGTACCCGAGGGGTATTCCCTCCCCCCAAGTGGAACAAAGAAAGATAAGATCAAAATAAATTTTAAGACTATCCGGAGCAAGGCGTCATATCTCACTTTTTCCGCCCCGGAATGCCCGGGAACGCCCGGAACATTGCCCCGAGGGGGCGTTCTGGAGAGAGAAAGGGCTTAGGCGTGAGATTTTGGACGGGTGTTGGTGGCGTGAGATTTTGACCGTGACACGCTAGAAAACAAACCTACTGACACATTTTTTCTCTATCTTTTCACGTGATGTCTTCCTTTATTTACTATTACACACAATAGAAGAGTAAAACAAAAAAGAGATGTCCCACACAAAGACAAAGTTGGCCCACAAAAAGGGCTTTCTTTTTTAAAGCCTTGCTCCAACATAAATTGAGAGAAAGCCCCTTGATGAGTGGATTGCCACATGTCAAGAGATGCCCCTATGAGAGGCTTTCTCTTAAAGCCTTGCTCCGGAAAGTCTAAGTAAAATATATATAATACACTTCAGTTAAAATGTGAAACAAAAATACTTTTTCACAACAAAAGTATTTGGTCGTTTCACTATGTAGCATTGTAGCCTCACATATCATTTTCTTATATTTATCACTTTCTTTTACCTGTGTAATACGGGCAAACAATGATTGACACTCGTTGGGTGGACTTAGAACGATCAAAAACACCCTCTTTTACTATACGTAAATTTTTGTGTGTGGGGGAAAAAAAAATGGATGCCAAACAGTTGTGGAACACCTAATGATGCCCACACCCATACAATCCAATATTGTTACCAAGCGAATTAATGTATAGCCTAATTCAGTAATTTGTACATTAGTTGTATCATCAAGGCTTCTAAGTATGTGTGATACACATGTGCCTCCAGACAAACGGACCCTAACATCCCATATTCAAAATGACATATAATGTTTCATCGACTGATTATATATACCTTCAAAAAATGACTCTTGTTGTCAATTTAACACAAGCTATCTCTGAAAGTAAAAACGTATTTTAAACATGATACACGAGTGTCTAAATGGCTAAATTTTCTGAATATGCAAGTTAATTTAACAGCTACAAATATAAAAGTCACCATATGTATATTTATTTTAGAGTTATCGACATAAATCGTCCCTGTGGTTTACTCAAAAAATCATGTTTCATCCTTGTGGTTCAATAACCTCATTGACAGTCCTTTATAGGAGGATAAGGTTCGTGTTTCGTCCTTTGAGTTGACGACCGTTAACAAACCTCCGTTAAAACACTCATGTGCCTCCCATGTGAGGATAGTACTTTTCATTTCCTATCTCTAAAGGACCATCGGTGATATTTTATCAGTTATTATTAAATTAAAAAGTTAATTATAAGTATATCATAAAAACCTTCTTCTTCTTTATCCCTGCTTCCATTTTTCAGATCATAATAATTAGAGTAAATTACAATTTTCGTCCCTATCGTGGGTTAAAAATTACTGTTTTCATCCCTAAGTTTCATAAATTACCGTTTTAGTCCAAATAAGTTTGTCCTATCAACAGTTTTGTTCCAAATTTGAAACGGACGTTAATTTACCCATCACATGACTTACACGTGATGGGTATTTTAGTCTTTTTGTTACCAGGGGACCAAAAGTGTAAATAATAATAAACCTTTTAATTAATTATATTTTTATATTTAAAAAGATATATATTTATGATATCTGTTATTATTATCATGATCATCATCATCATCAAAACACAAAATCGAAAAAAAACTCAGATCTTCAACATCAACATCATGTAAAAATCAAAATCTATATCTATACTATATTATAAAGCAAATTCACTTTTGAACTTTCAACTTTTCAACATTCAACATTCATCTCAACTACTCATTTTTTTCTTTCTCCTCAAATCTCAACCACTTATTTTTCTCTCTCATCCATAAATCATTTTATTCATCTAACTCATTCAAAATCTTTTATCTCAAAAACCGTACATCGATAAATTATAAAAATTATATGGGTGTTCTTAAAATTTTATGCTCTTTCATTAGAGATGTCATTCGACATACTTTCGACGAATTTTTAAATCCGAGGGCGGAGCCCGTACGGCTAAGGCATTTGGTTATGACACTCTATGACATATCACTTCCTATAACATATCACACTCTATGACCTATCACACTTTATGACCTATCACCCTCACTATTTTACCGCCGCAACGCGCGGGTACTTGCTCTCATGTATAATAAATAATACAAGTCACCAAAAACTAACATGGAAATCGGAAAACAAATTAATATGCAGATAAAAAAGAAAAATACTAGATTCACATGTGATGTACTGATGTTTACATTGACTTTTGCATTGGGCTCTGTACAATCCCTTCAACATCCTTTCTTTTATTCCTCTCAAATTAATATTATCTTTATTATTTTATTCTTCTTTACTTGTTATCTTTTACATGAGCTCCTGAATAATTGAAATCGAAGTTTAAACTTCCTTTAACTGGATTTTTTTTCTTTTCCTTTTTCTCATTTATATCAGAAAAGATTATCACAATTGTGCATCTGATGGAAATATGCCATCATCGAGGTGGATCAGATCGGAATATACCATCATAATAGTATATCCGATCGGAATATTCCATCACCGTCGTGCATCTGATCGGAATGTGGCGCCTTCGTTGTAGATCCGACCGGAGTCCTTACTGCTAGACTGCTAGTCGCCCATAAGGGCTTCTTCGCATGACCCGATGACGATTGGATGGTGGCTTCAGGTGGTTTTGCGGCGGTGGTGGCAGTTTCTGTATTTGTCATGTGGTATGTGTTGTGTTGTATGATGATAGGGGATTTAGCAATATACAGTAGCAGATCTTGTTTTTTTAAGTACATTTTGAGATTTAGTTGGTAGCCTATTATATTGCAAAATTTATTTTTTGTTTGTTCACACTAGTTGGGTAGGTGTTGTCTGCAGATACAACTGGAAAAATGATATTTTGGGTGGTGGGTTTTGATAATTTTCATTTGATTATAGATTTTGTTTTTGTATTCTTGATTATTGATTTTGATTCGGGGTTTAATTTCAGATTAGATTTGTTGATCTGTATTGTTGTTAATTTTGAATTATAGATTTGTTGTTTATATATTTATTTTTTAATTTCAAACCGGGGAAAAAAATATTATTGAGACGATGATGATGATCATACTCAAAAGGTTAGAATTACAGTTTTGGTCCATGTGAGATAAAAAGACTAAAATACCCATCACGTGCAGGTCATGTGATGGGTAAGTTAACGTTCGTTTCGAATCTGGACCAAAACCGTTGATGAGACAAACTTATTTGGCCTAAAACGGTAATTTATGAAACCTAAGAATGAAAACAGTCATTTTTAACCCACGACAGGGACAAAAATTGTAATTTACTCTAATAATTATCTCCAACAATACCACATATTCAAAAACTTAAAAACATTAAATTTGAACTTTGACTCCAACAACAAATATCATCTCTTATAATTTCATTTTTAACAATATACATACCACTCTCATCAATCATCATCATCATCTTCGTCCCACTCCCACACCACCAAATCCAGAAACCCCATTTTTAGCAATACAAATACCCCTATAATCTGGTCCTTCATGTCCTGTTTCTGTTCTATTATTAATAAACACAAACACCAAATTGAAAAAACCCCAAATCTAAAAAGTGGTAAATCCACCACCACTCTCATCATCATCATCGTACCACACCACCGGCGACCACCGTCCACCACTACGATCAAAACGGCTACGCCAGCATCCGGTGGCCGCCGCCCACACCAGCAGAAACCACCGTCCACCACTACTTCCAAAATGGCTACACCACATTTGGTGTCCGCCGCCCACACCACCGGCGACCACCGTCCACTACTACGATCAAAACGGCTACGCCAGCATCCGGTGGCCGCCGCCCACACCAGCAGAAACCACCGTCCACCACTACTTCCAAAATGGCTACACCACATTTGGTGTCCGCCGCCCACACCAGCGGCGACCACCGTCCACTACTACGATCAAAACGGCTACGCCAGCATTCGGTGGCCGCCGCCCACACCAGCAGAAACCACCGTCCACCACTACTTCCAAAATGGCTACACCACATTTGGTGTCCGCCGCCCACACCAGCAGAAACCACCGTCCACCACTACGATCAAAACGGCTACGCCAGCATCCGGTGGCCGCCGCCCACACCAGCAGAAACCACCGTCCACCACTACTTCCAAAATGGCTACACCACTATTTGGTGTCCGCCGCCCACACCAGCAGAAACCACCGTCCACCACTACTTCCAAAACGGCTACACCAGCATCCGGTGGCCGCCGCCCACACCAGCAGAAACCACCGTCCACTACTACTATCAAAACGGCTACGCCAGCATTCGGTGGCCGCCGCCCACACCAGCAGAAACCACCGTCCACCACTACTTCCAAAACGGCTACACCACATTTGGTGTCCGCCGCCCACACCAGCGGCGACCACCGTCCACTACTACGATCAAAACGGCTACGCCAGCATTCGGTGGCCGCCGCCCACACCAGCAGAAACCACCGTCCACCACTACTTCCAAAACGGCTACACCACATTTGGTGTCCGCCGCCCACACCACCGGCGACCACCGTCCACTACTACGATCAAAACGGCTACGCCAGCATTCGGTGGCCGCCGCCCACACCAGCAGAAACCACCGTCCACCACTACTTCCAAAATGGCTACACCACATTTGGTGTCCGCCGCCCACACCAGCAGAAACCACCGTCCACCACTACGATCAAAACGGCTACGCCAGCATCCGGTGGCCGCCGCCCACACCAGCAGAAACCACCGTCCACCACTACTTCCAAAACGGCTACGCCAGCATCCGGTGGCCGCCGCCCACACCAGCAGAAACCACCGTCCACCACTACTTCCAAAATGGCTACACCACTATTTGGTGTCCGCCGCCCACAACACCATCCGCGTTTCGTTTTCTTCTTCATCATCGTAACAACCCTCGCCACCACTGCATCCCTTCCTCTCCATTTTTCCGATCGTCCATTGTATCCCGTTTTCCCGGCGGTCCATTGCTTCCGGTTATTCTTTTTTATTATTGAAAATGGGTTTGTTGTGTTTATATGTATTTCATGTAAGTATAGATTTAGATATAGGTATAGATACACATGGATGGATAGATGATGATGGTGATGTATAGATTAATTGTTTCTATTTTTTTGTTTTTGTATGGATATATGATGACAAATATAAATTGTAGATTTGAAATAATTTTGGATGATGGTCATAATTAAAATATACAGATCTTGAAATTTCCAGCAAAAAGATCAAGTTTGGTCCTTTATGCTTTGAAAAGTATGAAAAGACCCTCACGTGCACGTGAGTGTTTTAATGGAGGTTTGATAACGGTCGTCAACTTAAAGGACGAAACACGAACTTTATCCTCCTATAAAGGACTGTCAATGAGGTTATTGAACCACAAGGATGAAACATGATTTTTTGAGTAAACCACATGGACGATTTATGTCGATAACTCTTTATTTTATTTTTTATTTTTATTTTTTTGAGAAGTGTGGATCATTTACTCGCAATAGGGGATCTAGCTTACGTTGTCTTAACCGGGTCCGTACTTTAAACTGCCTAAGCACAACATTTAATTGGGATAAAACTTTGCCCCCTCAGTGAGACTCGAACCTGAGTCTTGCATCTCTGAGGGACTTGTGTGAGATACCTTGTACCATTGAGCAATTTGCTCGTTGGAATATATTTATTTAATTATAGAAAAATCATATAAATCGTGAATACAAGTAAACATTGCAATAAGTTATGGTTATCCATTGACCATTATAATTGTAAATATAAAATTTAAACAGCTAATAAGCTTAGAAGTTTATGTATAAAGACTAATAAAATATAGTATATATGTGACCTTAATAATCTTTTTTCCATCGGCTTTTGAATTTGTCAAAACATGATAAGTTAAAAAAAATGTAGAAATAATTAAAGAGAAATTATTTCGAATAAAAAAAGCAGACAAACCTCAAGACCAGCTAGTCTAGAAATTAGATCACAAGAAAAAGATTTAAAAGTCGTTTATGTCATCTATATGTCTAATGTTTATTTTACGGTTCCGACCAACAAACCAAAGAATAATTTTAGTGCTTGACATACCCTACGTTGTATAAATGTCACTTCAAAATTTGTTTCAAAATTTATTAGTTAATGCAAAGGCTATAGAAACTCTACCGATTAGTTTTTTACCAAATAGAAATTATACTTTTTTTAAGGACCCGTATATAAACTGTCTGGAAGTTACCATATCCTTCCTATGGCTCTTCCTCCCTCTCAATTTCTCTAACATAATCCATCTTCTCCGAATTATTATGGATTAATTTGTTCTTCATCATCAAGGAAATCACTAAAACAATCAAGTGAAAAAAATCTTGATTTTTTATTATCATCTTTCAATCAGTGTCGTCTCCATCTGATTTCAGATAGCATAAGGATATGGCGCAATAATTAAACTGCAATAGTAATCTTGGTGAGTTTCATTATCATTATGTTGATTTGATAAATATATATTTCTGAATTTGCTCTACTTTTTACAAACTATATCATCGGCATTCAATTCGAATTTTGAGAAAAGGGAACTAATTTGTTGGTAAAGGTGTAACCCGGTAACCGCTCGTGATTGCTGTGTGATAAAACAGTTATTTTCTTAAAATATACACAACCATGTTTTTTTAGCCCACTGATGTTAAAGGGATACGGTTTTTACAGATTTTCTGATTCAGGGACAAGTAATCTGAATCCTGGATTGTTAATGGATTTCATCTGAGGCTTAATTTATCAACCAAGTCTTCACTAAATCGATCATTCACAATACTCCAAAGTCTTTGAAGGTAAATATTTAATCACTGTATGTATCTTTATTATTATTGTAGTTTATACTTTATTTTCTTTCTTTTTTTCTGGTTAATTTGAATATGCGTATCAGTATTTTATCATTGAAATAATTTGTAGTTTTTGTGTGCAACCTAACTGTCCAATAAAATGCCTAAGTGAAAACCTATTGTAAAAAGTTTAATAGGTTAGTTGTGTTACGGCAGACAAAAAAAAAAATTTATGAAGATCACTTGAGGTCGTGTAGTAGTCAAATTTATAGATTCTTCTTTCATTATACATGTCTGTGTTATTATTTTCAAAATATCTTCATTTTTTATGATTAGTATACAACTATATGTATGAGTTACATACCATTGTCTGAAATCACTTTCTTTGCCTTTTGCTGTCCATGGTAACTAGAGGAGTTATGCGTATTTTGTTATTGAAAGGTATTGTAGATGTATAAATTTATAAACATTTTACTTGCTCGCCCTATATTTGCAATTTTGCATCGACGTAGTGAAACAACCAGAATCTATCTGAGGCGGTATGTTGTAAAATCTTTACCTCTTATTCATTATCATGCTTACGTTCATTCTACATTTTCTAGACCAGACTTCTATTTTTCCTTGCATCGAGTAATAAGTCCTGTTATGCATCTTAGTTTCTTCACAAATCATGCATTCAGAACTTACAAATGGTACATGGACAAAACAGACTAGACCTATTTCCATGTTTTAACATATGTTTGTCTCTTTGAATAATGTCGTTAGATTTCAAGCAGTGACCCTCCTTGCGTAAATACAAAAAAACACAAATTTTGAAGTAGTGATTTTTATATAGATATGGATTCACCATTCATGTAGATCTGTTATGTTTTTGGACAGGACAAAGTGGTATTTACGAGTTGCAGAGAGTGGATATGGGCATGCAGTGTATAATGTATCATTGTGCTACTCTTTAGGGAGGGGGTTCTCGCAAAACCATAAGCAATCAAGGATATGGATGAAGCCTGCTGCTGATTATGGACATATTCATCATTCATGTAGATCTGTTATGTTTTTGGACAGGACAAAGTGGTATTTACGAGTTGCAGAGAGTGGATATGGGCATGCAGTGTATAATGTATCATTGTGCTACTCTTTAGGGAGGGGGTTCTCGCAAAACCATAAGCAATCAAGGAAATGGATGAAGCTTGCTGCTGATCATGGACATAGAAAACCTCAGTTTGAGCATGGACTTACTATAGTTTCGGTAACTACAACTACAGTTAACAGTTTTGTTATTAGTATACTGTTCCTTTTTTGAGGGAAAAACAAAATAATATTTGACTTTCAAACATTAATTATAATATGCTCTCTATGGTTTTATTATTTGGTTTTTATACTTTTATAAATATACCTAAACCATTTAAGATTTGGCATATGTATGGTTCATTTACTTTCTTTCCATCTTCATCTGTGCAGATAAATATCTGCAATAAGCTTTGGCCAATCGTTGAAAGTGCATTCAAAGAGTATGGAATTGCATCTGAGATTGATTTGGTCATTGATCATAACGTTGTAGGTGTATAACTCTTTTATGTTTTGAAAACGCTGATATAAAACATTTGTTGCTCTCCAGGTCAAGGGATAAAGAGATTTTACTAACGGGCCAGCTCTGATTGAATAGTGCGAAACAGAATCAAGCCTCAAAACCGGTCGGTTTGGGTGAGTTTTTACTGTGATATTTACGGTAGTTTGTGTGTATGTTAAGCTTGAAATTTAGTTGCTAAGATGAGTTAGGATTGTGTAGTTATGGATTAGGGTGTTGTGTGTAGTGTTTGTAGCTGTATTGATGGCTAGATATTGAGAATGCGCCCTGTATATGTAGTTGTTAGGGACTACGAATTATTCGTGCTTTAGGAGTTGTCATATGCTAATGCAACTGTACGTTTAATGAAATGATGAATCTTTATTTACCAAAAGGTAAAAGGAATAAAGGGAATGTAAAGTTAAGTTTGTTGAAGCCAGATTTGGATTTAGTCGGATCAATTTTGAACGAATGCTTTTATAGGGACTAAGTAGGTGCTATTTGAAGATAGTTGAACAATGTCATAGACACTGTGGGGTACTAGCTCTCTTAGCTGGTCTTCTCTAAGGTTACCCTACTGTCTATTTCCCATGTGACAATTTACCATACTATGTATATTAGCTGCTTTATCTCATACATTTTTTTGGATGTAGTTGTATACGTGTCGGTGAGTCCAGCCAGCCAATCACAATTGTGTAACCGAAGTTAAGTTCACTAATGCTCACGTCCATTTCCTAATTATACTCCTAAAACTGAGGACAAGGCGGCAATGAAGGCTATTTTGGGGATTATCTTTGACAAGGATGTCGATAGGTAATCAATAGACCTGATGATTTCTTGAAAGTGAATTTTTTTCTTTTTGAACTGAAGACTTGAAAGTGAAATACTATTGTACAATTTTTCAAATCTTCCTATCAACTACTTATTAGATGCTTTATCTGTTAATGGATTTTGACTTTTTAAGGGCTGATTAGTGAAATCATAGAATCCTGATTGATGCAAAGTTAGTCATATTTCCTGGTTTTGTTCGTTATTTACTGAACAAGCAAGCAATTGAAGCTTCGAAACTGCATATTTTAAGTAGATACTTAGTTTATTCAAATTTGTGATTTGACTACTCTTTTACTAATTTAGGAACATATATGTAAGGCTAAATCAGTGAAGATGAAGTCCGGGAGGTAAAATGAGATACACTTTGAGCTATATGTAATAGTTGTTTTTAGTATATTAAGATTTAAAATGTTTATGTTTATAACCTCTTAGACAATTAGACTATCGATCATTAACTTAATAATGACTTTGATCACATTTAATACGCGACATTGATTATGGAAGAATTGGACCCAGACAATCTCGGTTATATCATGGTACAACATTATTAAACATCGAGGAATCTTTGATTTTTTAAAAAATTACATATGGTCAACTTAAATATTTGCATTGTGAAACAGATTGAAGACATGGAGGAACTTCTGTTGTAATCCCCTGCACAAACAGTAAGAGGAAAAAACAAATATCTAAGCGTCGCATTGGGCAAAAAACTTAGAAATGAGATAATTGGCAAAGAATTTGGGTGCTTGAACTTTGGATGGGGGCTATGGACAGTTTGTTTGCTTGGAAAGTATATTTTTCTTTATAAGAATGAGCCGCCTACCATGTAAAAAAGGTAATATAGTAATTCATTTGTACTTAAAGTTTCAACTTTTAAGACTCACACAATATAGGTATATCACTGTAAGCATTTGGATACTAGGCTACTTTGATTCGTTTGACCCATATAGTCCGTTTCATTTTTAGTTACATCCGTTTGAGCTATTACACATAAAATTCAACCCAAAATGACCGATTTTCATGCATAAAGGCTGACATGACCCATGTACTGCATTGTTTTTTCTTCCTAGCTAAACCTTAAGTCTAAAGAGAAAATGGGTCAGTCATGGTTTTGAGAAACTATCAGTAATACTTTAGTCGTGTCATATGTCATTATGCCATGTTTTAACTTTAGAGTGTATATGTGTTGTCAATTAATCACAAATGGTTAGAATGCGTTTTATGTCTTTCACTTAGGTCACTTGGCCCGTTTGGCCGTTTTAGTGTCAAATTTGGAAAGCATTGACTTGGAAGTATCTCATATATTAATTTTTGCTTTTGAAAGTATTGGGGCAAATCACAGCCGTTTGAAGGCCGTTTGGGTAGGAAACACCTTGGTAGTCTAATTTGGGTTATTTGGCCCGTTTAAATGTTTTGTGCCAGTTTTGGTAGTCTAATTTGGGTTATTTTGCTTTTTGGAAGTGATTAATATGTTGTTTGAAAGTAGTTTGTAGATTTAGGGTGTTTTTCATGTTCATCCGCATTAATGTCTTGAACTATACTTATGAGGGCCTATTATTAAATATTTGCAGAACACTGCTGCAAATGTCAGACCCAGTCAAGATTATTCAGGTATGAATTTTCCCATCCCAAGGATGTTAATGTATGTATTTGTTTCCTAAGCTGTAATGTTTGTATCTATGTGAGTGTGGCCAAATTGAGTGGGATGATTTAACGGCTTAAAACGTGCAGATGTAACATTAAAAATGGGACTGACACGGTTAGGTTGGGTTGACCTAAAAGCTTTGCTCAAATTTTTCCATCTATTTTGAAGATTTTTTTTTACGGAAGTTGTAACGACTGCTGCGTCATTTCTATAATACGCATTAGAGAAGATTGGGAGCCTTTTGACGAATTTAACTGTTTTAAGCTAATAACTTTGAGACGGTTGGGATATATATAGAACAAAGGACGAACTTGATTTTTGATTACGGATTCGGTACTTGACTTTATGTGAGTTGTTAATATATTAAAGTGGTTTTGAAAGCTAAAAGTTGGGATATTTTGGCAGTGGTTGAGCTACCAACTGCTTAGTTTTTGTTACTATTTTATTGGATGGTCTTAACCAGTCGCTAGCAATAAAATTAAGGAGTGCTTGGTTTTAGTAACTTTCGGTAGATTTGTTGCTCGCATTATACCTTGGTTATTTGGCCCGTTTAACCATTTTGTACCAATTTTGGGAGTCTAATCTGGATTATTTAGCTTTTCAGAAGTGATTATTTTGTTATTTGAAAGTAATCTGTAGATTTAAGGTCGAGTCATAAAATTTGCAGAAATGGGTCGGCTGGCAACTTGGGTAAAAAAGCAATAATGGCTTTGTGGCTGTTTTTGAAGGGATATAACTTTCTGTTATTTTGTTTTAGTTAAAACTGAAAGTAGCTAATGGAAGTATGATTGAAGTTCTTTCAAATGGTGTATGATTTGCATAAAACGCATGTGTTTAGGTAGTCAGAATTGGGCTGCAAAATTGCCGGTTGGAGCTGTTGGGATGAGTTTCCAGCAGCCAAAATGACTTTTGCCAGTTTTTTTTGAGAAGTTGTAACTGTTTGAATATAGGTTTGTAAGAGTATGACGTAGGAGGTTTAATATGCATTTATCTATAATTATTTTACCTAGGTATCACCCATTTTGTGCCTAGATTATACATAAGTGAAATTGACTCATTGATATTAACCAAAGGGTTTACTTGGTGTCTATACAGGTACATTTATATATGGACTCCATTAGAGGCCAACGAAAAAAAAAAGAAAAAAACTCATTCTGAAAAGAATGGTTAATGGAGCTGAAAAGTTTGCAAAGGAAGACAAGGAAACGACAGATGCCATAGACACAAAGAACCAAGCAGATTCAGTTGTGTACCAAACAGAGAAGCGGCTTAGAGAAAGAGAAACTAAGCCACCTCCGCTTCTACTTGCAAGACATAGTGGCAGCCAAACTTCCGTCCGGGTGGCTAAGGACGCCATGACCAACACCTCCAAAACCGCATTTGGAGCTACCATCATACTTGACGACGCATTAACAGTTGGCCTCGAAAGAACCTCCAAGATTGTAGGAAGTGCACAAGGGATATACGCATTTGCTGACTTAAATGGTTAATGGTACTAAATTACATCTATATTGAAGGAAAGTACAATGATAGTACTTTAATTAGGGAGGTATGCACCATTGACTTCAGTCAGAGAGATGCCGATTGTTGGTGGAAGTGGGCTTTTCCGATTAGATACTCATGATATGGTTTTATGAAACGACTTTCATCAGCTATTTAAAAAACCGGTAAAAAATACATGCAAACAATATATTTAAAACATAACGTGCGTAGCACGGGCTTTTAAACCCTCGTAATATATCAAGGACAAAATGGGAATTAAATTAGATGAAGTTATTTTTTATTAAATGATCGACCTATAAGAATATTGTTATTATATCCAACTTAATAATATCTCTCAATACATTTTTCGAAACCAAATTAAAAAAAAATATCTAAAATTGCACGTGATAGTATTCATTTTGTATATTTTATTAGTGAGCATCAACATGAGTGACATTAATTTTTAATACCATGACAATTTCCAATGTATACAACATTCTCCGAAATCCTCCTATCGTTAAAATTTGCTTGCATTATGGTGGGAAAATGTTTAAGTTACATCAAGGCTATGAATACGTTAGTCGTGGGACAACAATGATTTCTGATGTCAAGACAAACGAATCTATGATAAATGAATTGCAATTTGCAAACATGGTATTATACAAATTTCTAAAGTTGCAAACATAAAGTTTGGTTTAGACGCAAACGTCGAAGAAAATTACTTAGGAATCAATGTTCAATTGCTTCAGTATTTGAAGATCAACATTTGAAATCATTATATATTGGGCTTTTCCGATTAGATACTCATGATATGGTTTTATGAAACGACTTTCATCAGCTATTTAAAAAACCGGTAAAAAATACATGCAAACAATATATTTAAAACATAACGTGCGTAGCACGGGCTTTTAAACCCTCGTAATATATCAAGGACAAAATGGGAATTAAATTAGATGAAGTTATTTTTTATTAAATGATCGACCTATAAGAATATTGTTATTATATCCAACTTAATAATATCTCTCAATACATTTTTCGAAACCAAATTAAAAAAAAATATCTAAAATTGCACGTGATAGTATTCATTTTGTATATTTTATTAGTGAGCATCAACATGAGTGACATTAATTTTTAATACCATGACAATTTCCAATGTATACAACATTCTCCGAAATCCTCCTATCGTTAAAATTTGCTTGCATTATGGTGGGAAAATGTTTAAGTTACATCAAGGCTATGAATACGTTAGTCGTGGGACAGCAATGATTTCTGATGTCAAGACAAACGAATCTATGATAAATGAATTGCAATTTGCAAACATGGTATTATACAAATTTCTAAAGTTGCAAACATAAAGTTTGGTTTAGACGCAAACGTCGAAGAAAATTACTTAGGAATCAATGTTCAATTGCTTCAGTATTTGAAGATCAACATTTGAAATCATTATATATTGGGCTTTTCCGATTAGATACTCATGATATGGTTTTATGAAACGACTTTCATCAGCTATTTAAAAAACCGGTAAAAAATACATGCAAACAATATATTTAAAACATAACGTGCGTAGCACGGGCTTTTAAAAACAGGTAAAAAATACATGCAAACAATATATTTAAAACATAACGTGCGTAGCACGGGCTTTTAAACCCTCGTAATATATCAAGGACAAAATGGGAATTAAATTAGATGAAGTTATTTTTTATTAAATGATCGACCTATAAGAATATTGTTATTATATCCAACTTAATAATATCTCTCAATACATTTTTCGAAACCAAATTAAAAAAAAATATCTAAAATTGCACGTGATAGTATTCATTTTGTATATTTTATTAGTGAGCATCAACATGAGTGACATTAATTTTTAATACCATGACAATTTCCAATGTATACAACATTCTCCGAAATCCTCCTATCGTTAAAATTTGCTTGCATTATGGTGGGAAAATGTTTAAGTTACATCAAGGCTATGAATACGTTAGTCGTGGGACAACAATGATTTCTGATGTCAAGACAAACGAATCTATGATAAATGAATTGCAATTTGCAAACATGGTATTATACAAATTTCTAAAGTTGCAAACATAAAGTTTGGTTTAGACGCAAACGTCGAAGAAAATTACTTAGGAATCAATGTTCAATTGCTTCAGTATTTGAAGATCAACATTTGAAATCATTATATATTGGGCTTTTCCGATTAGATACTCATGATATGGTTTTATGAAACGACTTTCATCAGCTATTTAAAAAACCGGTAAAAAATACATGCAAACAATATATTTAAAACATAACGTGCGTAGCACGGGCTTTTAAACCCTCGTAATATATCAAGGACAAAATGGGAATTAAATTAGATGAAGTTATTTTTTATTAAATGATCGACCTATAAGAATATTGTTATTATATCCAACTTAATAATATCTCTCAATACATTTTTCGAAACCAAATTAAAAAAAAATATCTAAAATTGCACGTGATAGTATTCATTTTGTATATTTTATTAGTGAGCATCAACATGAGTGACATTAATTTTTAATACCATGACAATTTCCAATGTATACAACATTCTCCGAAATCCTCCTATCGTTAAAATTTGCTTGCATTATGGTGGGAAAATGTTTAAGTTACATCAAGGCTATGAATACGTTAGTCGTGGGACAGCAATGATTTCTGATGTCAAGACAAACGAATCTATGATAAATGAATTGCAATTTGCAAACATGGTATTATACAAATTTCTAAAGTTGCAAACATAAAGTTTGGTTTAGACGCAAACGTCGAAGAAAATTACTTAGGAATCAATGTTCAATTGCTTCAGTATTTGAAGATCAACATTTGAAATCATTATATATTGGGCTTTTCCGATTAGATACTCATGATATGGTTTTATGAAACGACTTTCATCAGCTATTTAAAAAACCGGTAAAAAATACATGCAAACAATATATTTAAAACATAACGTGCGTAGCACGGGCTTTTAAACCCTCGTAATATATCAAGGACAAAATGGGAATTAAATTAGATGAAGTTATTTTTTATTAAATGATCGACCTATAAGAATATTGTTATTATATCCAACTTAATAATATCTCTCAATACATTTTTCGAAACCAAATTAAAAAAAAATATCTAAAATTGCACGTGATAGTATTCATTTTGTATATTTTATTAGTGAGCATCAACATGAGTGACATTAATTTTTAAAACTAGAATCACCTAAAAACTCACTACTACGCACTCACGGGCAGTGGACCCGATCGTTTGTAATATAGTTAACAGGTAAGACCGTGTTCGTTCGCAGGGATTGGTTGAACTAGTTGTTTCATAAAATGGTTTGGAAAAAGGGTATTACTTCAATCTCTTTTTAACAGAAAATTAAAAACATAAAATGAAATGAAACTTCAAACAATAATATTAAAATTCATCCACCTTGACTTCCCTCGACTTCAAATGTGATTGCTTTAAATTAAGATCAAATTCATTAAGTTGAATAGATAATCGTGTAAGGATAAAGATGCTTACGTGGTACCACCAACCGCTTGCAAATTACCCAAACACCTAATTTGCTAGTTCAATTACCCAAGCCGGTACCACCAATGCTTAAGAAAATATCCCTAGTAATTAGTTTGTTTGATTAACAATTATCAATCATATCTATGTGAATAAATACGTGGTACCACCAACCGTATCCAAACACGTTTACCAATTAATACCTATTATTCTAATGACATTCACCGTGGTACCACCAACCGGAGACAATCAATCATAGACAATTAATTGAAATAAAATACCTATTCACCTAGTACCACTAACGATGAACAAATAAATTATTAATTTCACAAAGAATAAAGAATAAGGAATTAATCAATAAAGATCTCAATATAACGATAATAGAATCAACTCTTGAATTAAAACATAGCAATCACATTATCCGTCTAGTTTCATCAAGGTGGATGATAATAGATCTAGCCAATCATGCTAAATTGAAATTGATAAAAGAAATAATAATAAAACATATTGTACCAATCGTTTGAGTAAATAGAAAATTGCAAGACAATAAGTAGATACGATCCAGATGGGTGCTCGTGAATCTTCAGTGGATCCGCCTAAGAAATCTTGCTTGGAAACCTGATAGAACCCTAATAGAGCAGCTCCTGGAAAGAATAAAGCTCTCAAAAAACCCTCAAGAAAAATCCTCCAAATTTTCCGTCCATGGTACAGAAACTTGACCAGCTATTTATATGATTATGCCGCGTAACGCCCGTAACCCTTCGTAACGCCCGTCACGATCCATCGACACCTGTAACGGCCGTCACATATGTGACACCCGTAACACTTTCTTTGAGAAGCATACGGCCGTTAGGGACCCGTCACAGTAACTTGCCAATTTTGATTCATAACGGCCGTCACACTTTGAACGCCCGTTACACTTTGACCTGGGTGCCTAACGCCCGTCACACTAGTGACGGCCGTTACACCTTCCAGATTCCGTTTTCTTCATCTTTCACTTGGTTTCAACCGAATCTTTCTCCCGAGTTTTCCATAAGTCATCAAAATCGACCAATTCATCCGCATAATCATTTTCCAACCTGAAAACACTAAACATTCCTCAAAGCATCGAAAGTTGGAGATAAAACTATATAAATGACGAATAAATGGTCCTAAATTCACGTGGGAAATGGTATAAAATATGACACATCAAATCCCCCCACACTTGAGCATTGCTTGTCCTCAAGCAAATCAAACTTTATCAATCTTAATAACCCAATTCAAAATGTCACAAAACGATACATGGTTATATGGGAAGATTCCAACCAAGCGGTGTTGAATACCAAAAGCAAATGCATTTAAAAACTAATGAGCAAAGTTTTAGACGAAATCAGAAAATTCTACTAATCTATAACAAAACCATCTTTCAGTTACAATTAGAATCCTCCCTATGCTTGTGTTCACCTCTTTAACATTTCTATCATTCTAATTGACCTTAAGCTCGTTCTTACTAAGCTATAATCTACTAGCAAGCTTCACAATTATTATTGGCAACATAAGCAATATTCCACAATGATTATTGGTATATTTGTCCACCTAAACACTCACGCCATTGGTTTTCCATTAGGTTTTCATTACGGTATACTTGTGAGTCCCTTGACAAAACATACTCCTACGGTCTAGAATTGCAACTCTATCCACACATCGGGTGATCATACGAAAGTGTACTCTAAGCGTCAGGCCAGCGGTTCGCTACGGATACGTGAGTATCGTTAAGAGACTTACGCCATAACTCAAGGTTGGGTTGCATATCCAGAGGCCATGCTCTAAACACAAACACATGCGAGAATAAAAAGTTTTATAATTTAATACCCGTGATTTTCGATGAGACCCGTGTAGCGAACTTTCTGACAACCCATCCCAAGTTGGAAGCTTTAGGTGAGCTAGGTAAAACGAAGTTACCCCAAGGACTTACTTGTTCGAATCTCAAAGACCACATTAGCATTAGACTATTAAAAAGAAGTTTTGCGCGTGTCCCCGCTTGTGCCACCCGTTTGATGCCGAAGCACCCCAGACACCCCGATATAAAGACCAAACATAATGACTAGAGCCACAACCTATAACATAAGAATTAAGGACCGGACATCCGGTGTGCAAACCATATGTTAAGTCAAATTACCACAAGCATGTTAAACACATTTCAAGCACTTTATGCACACAAGTTGCAAAATTCAAATGGAAAACCTCAAGCGGTGCCTACCAATACATCATCTAGTGAAGCTATTATTCACATTAGGTTCATTATTAAGGTACAATTCGCAAGCAACCTAGATTATTTGAAGTTCGGAACAAGCTTATGACCCCTTGGAACGATGAAATGCCACAAGCACTAGGAAAGGAAAGCAAAAAGTAACCAATCTCAAGTTCTATCCTAGATTAGCAAAATTTTGGGTTCACTTCATTTCTCGTCTTTGCACAAAACCTATAGCCTCAAAAATTTAAAAATTTAACCAAAATGCTAGTAAAGGAAGGAAACTTCAAACTTTCTCACTTTTTAACCAACCCGGCTTTTTCTATTTGCCTTCCCCCCACACTTAAGATGGACAATGCCCTCAATGTCCATATCGGTCAAAACTAAGGTAAATAGGGGTAAGCGACAATAGACAAAAAGAATTAGAGCACATACCGGATGTGTGTGAAACAGTATCAAGAAAGATGCCAATCAAAAATAATGCACTGAACTTACTGCCAACATATGCACCTGACATCACACAATTAATCAATTGATTCCATAGAATAGAGGTTAGGAGAGAATCCAGTGGGTTCCCCCCCACACTTGAGCTTCACTATAGCCATCAACAATCCTCAATCCCATTCACACCAAAATTTCACCTGCACTTTCTTGACAATAAAACATCAAATCTAACTACAAAAATGAAAATAAAATGCAAGAAAATAACACGGGTTGCCTCCCGAGAAGCGCTTAATTTATTTACGAGTCTTTAGCTAGACTCGAACCTCTCATAATCACCAACATTGGGACCCCGACGCCCCCACACTTGAAGTGTTGGGCGGTCTACTTTTAAAAGGAGAGAAACAGTTACCTTTAACCTTGTTACATATCCAATCATTTGCTTCGTCAGAAATATCAACAACCATCATTAACTCAGCTTTCTCATTTGTTGATAAATTAGAGCACAGTTCTTCGGATAACTTAATATTCCCATGAGAAATAGCGGACCTCACACGACTATAAAGCTTACGGATTTTAGCACAAGGGCCATCCGTTGGTTTAGGAACATGTACCGCTGTTGACTTCAATTCTAGCTCTCTTTCCTCTAGCTTATCATCCAACCATTTATCAATCTGTGAATCCAAAGAACTAACACAGACAGTTTCAACATAATTAGCAGCATTAGGCAAAGAAACAGAACATGTGTTTGAAAATGTTACAGATTCATCCCCGGCTCTCAATGTCAACTTACCACGACCAACTTCAAGTTTGGCATCGGCCGTGGCAAGGAATGGTCTCCCTAAGATAAGAGGCACATTTAATGACTCTTCAGCTTCAATAATCACAAAATCTACAGGAAAAATCAAACCTCCCACCTGAATTAACACATCTTCTAATATTCCAATAGGTCTTATTTCAGACTTATCGGCCAAATTGATTTTCATGTTAATAGGTTTAGGTGTTCCTAAGTTCAGCTTGGAGTAAAGAGAAGAAGGCATAAGGTTAATACTTGCACCCGAATCATTTAAAGCTTTTTTTACCGTTAAGTTACCTATCTTACAAGGAATAGTAAAACTACCTGGATCTCCTCGTTTTTCGGGCAACTTACCTGTTACAGCTGCTGAGCAAACATCCTCTAAAACTGCAGTAGTCACTTCTTCCAGATGCTTCTTATTCATCAAAATCTGCTTCAAGCACTTTGCATATCCGGGCATCTGCACAATTGCATCTAAAAATGGAATATTAATATGCAATTTACGGAGGTGACTAACAAATTTGTCCATTTGTTCCTTCAGCTTATTTTTCTCCAATCGCTGGGGAAATGGAGCCTTCGGTTTATATGGCTTAACAGTTGGTTCCTCAGCGGGCTTCTCAACAGGTTTAGCAACGGGTTCGGATGGAACGGCCGGTATCGGCACGGCTGGTTCCGGTTCCATTTCAATCTCATCGTCAACTCGCTCCTCATCTTCATCAACCTGCACGGATTGAAACAAATTATTAGGTGAAGATTGAGCTGAATCATAAGTGTTACCTGCCCTCGTGGTGATAGCATTCACGTGCTCATTTCTGACATTGGGCTGGGCATCCTTTCTCCATGATCCTTGATTACTCGACTGAGGCTTTGGATTCTGTTGGGTATTGCTCGGTAGAGTCCCCGTAGGCCTAGCTAAAGCTGCCATCCTACTCTCGAGATCCTTAAAGTTCAACCCTGCATTCTTGGCATTCATCTCAACTTTACCACTTAGTCTTTCTAGCCTCTCATTCAGCTCCTTGGTATCCTCCCTGATATTCTGAATACTTGTATTTGTTTCAATCTGATTGCTCATCATTTGCTTCATCATCTCCCTCAACTCGTCACTTGGATCGGTGTTAGAAGATCCAGATCCTTGGCCTTGGTGTATCTGCTGCTGAGGCTGACTCGGATAATGATTTTCTTGCCACCTGTTACCTGAAAAATGAGCATTATTAGTAGGAAAGGAAGAGTTGTAAGAAGTATTACCTGAGGGCCGGTTTTGGAAACCGGTGTTGCGCTGGAAACCCCCTTGTTGCTGGTTCTGAATGTAGTTGACATCTTCACGTCCCCGATTGGGACAATCCTCAGAATAATGCATATCTCCACAATAGTCACAACCGTCAGCAATAGTCTTCACATCCTTTTCAAGAGCTCCAAACCTAGCCTCTTGAGATGCAAATCCCTTATCCATGCGCGAAGCTAATGCCTTAATCTCTCCAACAATCCCAGAATCATCTTTCTCAACTCTTGCAACTCTCCCTTCCTTGGTTCCCTTCTTCATCCTTTTCTCATTCTTAAGAAACCTTTCGTCATCCATTGTTGCGTTATCCTTCACCATTTGTTCCAAAATATCATATCCTTCATTCGGTGTAATCTTGGTGAAACTTCCCCCAAAGGCATAACCCAACTCTCTTTTAGATTGCTTAGACAAGCCATCAAAGAATAACTCAACATACTTCTCCTTTGTCAACTCATGGCCTGGACAATTCCTTAGCATATCCTTAAAGCGAATCCATGCATCGACAATATCCTCATCAGCATCTTGCTCAAATGACCTTATCAAATTTTCCAACTTCCTTTGAGTTCGAAGAGAATAAAACTCATCAATAAAAGCTTGTCTAAGTTGGTTCCAAGTAGTAATGGAATTCTCGGGAAGATCATTAAACCAATCTTCAGCATCTCCGGTGATTGAAATGGGAAATGTCTCGAGTTTCACGGCATCCATTTGATTTTGACCATATTGATACAACCGTGCCAACTTCTCAAATCTCTCCAAATGCTTATATGGATCCCATTTTCTCTTTCCATCAAATTGTTGCTCTTCGATGCTTTTCAAATGATTGGGCTTCAAGTTAAAAGTATGATCAATAGTGGGTGGTCTAATGGCTGAACCGCGGGCCGTAGGGATATTTCGGGCCCTATCTCCATAACGGATATCATTTTGATCTCTTGGTTGTTCGTCACCCATCTCCTCTTTCTCAACTTCTGAAAATAGTTCTTCTAAATCAAAACCTTCTTCGTCTGAATCCTGAGTGGGTGGAGTTGCAGGTGATAGCGGTGTTGGTGCTGTATAGTTAATCCTGCGTCTCGGTGGAGTTCTCCAAGGACTGAACAGAGGTTTACCCGAAGATCGCAAGATCATTAACTAAGAATAAGCCTGCAAACACAACTAACACACACGTAAAATGCACCTGTGATAAACAAAAATAAACTATACTAAATAAGCAAATAACTTCCTCACGCGTGAGGAAGGATCAAACCACTAAATTTAACAACTAAAACGGCACACAATCCCCGGCAGCGGCGCCAAAAACTTGATGTGCTAAATCGAGTTTATTATTTTTAAAACTAGAATCACCTAAAAACTCACTACTACGCACTCACGGGCAGTGGACCGATCGTTTGTAATATAGTTAACAGGTAAGACCGTGTTCGTTCGCAGGGATTGGTTGAACTAGTTGTTTCATAAAATGGTTTGGAAAAAGGGTATTACTTCAATCTCTTTTTAACAGAAAATTAAAAACATAAAATGAAATGAAACTTCAAACAATAATATTAAAATTCATCCACCTTGACTTCCCTCGACTTCAAATGTGATTGCTTTAAATTAAGATCAAATTCATTAAGTTGAATAGATAATCGTGTAAGGATAAAGATGCTTACGTGGTACCACCAACCGCTTGCAAATTACCCAAACACCTAATTTGCTAGTTCAATTACCCAAGCCGGTACCACCAATGCTTAAGAAAATATCCCTAGTAATTAGTTTGTTTGATTAACAATTATCAATCATATCTATGTGAATAAATACGTGGTACCACCAACCGTATCTAAACACGTTTACCAATTAATACCTATTATTCTAATGACATTCACCGTGGTACCACCAACCGGAGACAATCAATCATAGACAATTAATTGAAATAAAATACCTATTCACCTAGTACCACTAACGATGAACAAATAAATTATTAATTTCACAAAGAATAAAGAATAAGGAATTAATCAATAAAGATCTCAATATAACGATAATAGAATCAACTCTTGAATTAAAACATAGCAATCACATTATCCGTCTAGTTTCATCAAGGTGGATGATAATAGATCTAGCCAATCATGCTAAATTGAAATTGATAAAAGAAATAATAATAAAACATATTGTACCAATCGTTTGAGTAAATAGAAAATTGCAAGACAATAAGTAGATACGATCCAGATGGGTGCTCGTGAATCTTCAGTGGATCCGCCTAAGAAATCTTGCTTGGAAACCTGATAGAACCCTAATAGAGCAGCTCCTGGAAAGAATAAAGCTCTCAAAAAACCCTAAGGAAAAATCCTCCAAATTTTCCGTCCATGGTACAGAAACTTGACCAGCTATTTATATGATTATGCCGCGTAACGCCCGTAACCCTTCGTAACGCCCGTCATGATCCATCGACACCTGTAACGGCCGTCACATATGTGACACCCGTAACACTTTCTTTGAGAAGCATACGGCCGTTAGGGACCCGTCACAGTAACTTGCCAATTTTGATTCATAACGGCCGTCACACTTTGAACGCCCGTTACACTTTGACCTGGGTGCCTAACGCCCGTCACACTAGTGACGGCCGTTACACCTTCCAGATTCCGTTTTCTTCATCTTTCACTTGGTTTCAACCGAATCTTTCTCCCGAGTTTTCCATAAGTCATCAAAATCGACCAATTCATCCGCATAATCATTTTCCAACCTGAAAACACTAAACATTCCTCAAAGCATCGAAAGTTGGAGATAAAACTATATAAATGACGAATAAATGGTCCTAAATTCACGTGGGAAATGGTATAAAATATGACACATCAGAAAGTTTCACTTCTAACATACTTATTTCAAAGTACAAGGCTCATTTTGATGTTGGTATTTTCAACTGGGTCTCATCTTTAAATACCAACGTGGTTTCTGAATTGATTGGTATAGTTCCATACGCTATTCGTGATGGTAATGGTAATTTATATAATATTGGATCACTGATTTTTGATCAAATAATTAAAGTTTGTGAGACGTATGATGAGTTTCATGCTGTTATATTTCTCCGTGCTATATATGGTATCATGTTGAATCAATATAATCCGTCTTCCATATCTGAACCAATTTTTATTCCACAAGACGAGATTTATGCGGTTGAAAATAATAGTGACAATGTTATTGATAGCCTTGAAATTAAATAATTAAGTGGAAATGGTTCTAATTAGTAATAATCCATCATGTTCTTGCAATAATGTTTCTGATATAAAAGACGTTCATGAAATTTTACATGAAGATATAGCCAATTCCATGATACTGAAGAAAACAAGTGTGAAGTCAGCTTAATAGTTTAATGTTTAAGTATTTTGTTTGTGGCTATTGTAACTTATCTTCCTATTTATAATGTTATTGGCTTACACAATTATGTTTCTAATTGCTTATGTGTAATTGCTGAAACACAAAAGTTAAAAAAATTTCTTACGACTGCAAGCGCATCGCGCGGGTCTAAGCACTAGTACATGTATAATTCTATAAGGCATTAAGGCTTATGTTGGTATGTGATCACGTTATAATAAACGCATGTCCGGAAGTAATTTAAGCCTACGGGGTCATACGAAATGACACGGTAACTCTATACTATTAATTATTATATTAAAGTAATATATTAATTAATTTGATCACGAAATGATTAATTTAAATAAATTAAAGGGTTAATTTTATTTAATTAATTAAAAGGAGGTTAAATGTGAAATTAAAATTAGAGTTGGGCTCTAATTCCTAATGGGTTGGGACGAAATTTTAAAGGGCTTGGAAAGCCTTGAAGTTGCTTGCCCACCAAGTTATTAAACCCTAGATATATCCCTATATATAGAGGGTTTATATCAAAGGGTTTTATACATTCTTTCACACACAAAATCTCCTCTCTCTCTCTCTTTTGGGGTTCGGCCGAAACATAGGCAAAGGAAAAAAGGGTTTTGATTTTGCAAGGGTTTCGACACTTAGGGTATAAACAAAGGGGTTTGTTGTTCGTGATCGGGGTACTAGCATACGATATAAGAGGTGTCTAGTGTGCGATCGTAGAGGGGTTTTACTTTAAACCCTATAATAATAATAATCTTATTATTATTTATTTTATTGGAAGCTTTGCATAAGGTACACGTTTCGATTCTCTCTTTGTTAATTAATGTGATTACATATTCGATTCTTCCGTTGCGCTTATGTGAATATTTATATGATATATGTTCGCATATTCTAATAGTGGTATCAGAGCCACATATGTGATCTATTAATTACAAAGATCAAAACTTGAAGGAGGGTTAAGGGTTGGTTGATTTTTAATTAATTGTTAAATAATTAAAAGTTGTTTTCTTATTTTTTTAATTAAAAATCGGATTAAATTAAATAAAAATAAGGGTTTTTTTTAATTAAAATTAACCTAATTCAATGGAGATTGAAACCCTCATGGCAAGTTTTGAGTTTGTGAATTGACATGATTTATTTGTATAAATTGCATGTTTTGTGTATCTTAATTATTTAAAGTTGTTAAATAAAAGTAAAATCTCAAAAATTCATGCAAAATTAATTGTGATTATTACTGATATATAGAGATATATTTAGCAAAGCATGATGATCCAATAATTAGGGTTAATTATTAGATAATTGCGTGACTAAGTGAATTTTTTCGTGTGATTTTTCTGATTTGCGACAGTTCACTAAAAAATTCATATCTTTTAATCTGTAATGAGATAGAAGTTTTTCTTTGGACAGTAGGTGCTTGACACATAGGGATACAACTTTGTGGTTCTGGTCGAAAGCTGAATCGGACCAGAAACAGGGCTAAACAGGTCGTGAAGCTGCTGGAAATTTCCAGTCAGCATGTTTATGTGAATTACTTGTTACTTGTTAAGTAAGTTGTTTAAAGGCTTACGCAATCAAGGCAACTTGATGTATGTGGTCCTCTTCTTCGGAGGGGGGAGCCGGATTTAAACATATGCATGAACCATAGTGACCATGTTTAGGTGGCCTACCTTAACTTGTTACATGATTAAATTAGTTCGGTAATTAGTAAGTTTATTAATTTTTGCGTGTTTATAAAGAGCTATAAAGGTGATGCAAAAATTGTTTTGGAGAAAAGAATAAACTTGACTAAGAACTATCGAAATAGAGATTCTTTAATAAAATTAGAGTCTTACAACCTTGAGATACACCGGCTCACCCATTTGAACAAACTCTAAGAGAGGTATAAGTCGGAGTGCGCTAGCCTCCTAAAAGGGCGGGTTTTTAATTGCGTCCTTCGCAAACCTTTGCCCTTGCACTTCTTTGTGCGTTCAAATGGAGCTACCGAGCTCTCTTGTGTTACTAAGACTATAAAAATGATTTTATTAAACATTATGTTATGAAGATTTGCATGAGTCTTCATACATAAACTTTTGATTCACATCAAATGCATTACCCATTTAAAGTTAAGTCATTGCCACCCACTTTGCTAAGAACACTTGCTAGTGCTTTTCGCTCCTACGTGAGACCGTAGGCGAATTGTATCTCTTCAAGGTAAATTACCACTCCACCGTGAGACCGGTGGTGGACTATTTACATGTTCTTAATTGGGCGACTTAAAACGAGTTAAGAAGGTGAGATCCTTGACCCGTGGCATAAGATGGGACAAAACATGTTTACAAAACACTTAATACCCCTTTAAAGTGTTGTTGTAAGTTCCATATCTCTAGGAATTGCATGAATGCAATTATTGATCGTCGATTACCTTTTGAGTACCGTCATTTCTAGCTGATCAACAGATGAAATGATTGTATGTCAATTGGATCCTAGCCTTAATGAAATTAATTGTTAAATGAATTTAACAAGGGTAAATTACATTTCTTAAGGATAATTATCGAAAATACCGATAATTGAACTTTTGTCTGTTTTGTAGATGGCAACAACAAATCCTTCTCAAAACATACACCAATCGGCTTTCAGGTCGATGCTAGAAAGAGAAAAACTTTCTGGACCTAACTTCAATGATTGGTTTCGTCAGCTAAGAATAGTTCTAAGAGCTGAAAAGAAAATTGAAATCCTTGAAGAGCAGACACCCGTTGTTCCGGAAGCTAATGCTACAACTGAAGAGTTGGCTGCATACACTCCTGCGTATGATGGACACAATGAGGTTGCTTGTCTGATGTTGGGAAGCATGAATGATGATCTTCAAAAGCAATTTGAAAATTATTTTCCTCGTGATATGATTAACGAGCTCAAGTCTTTGTACGAAAAGCAAGCGGGAGTGGAGTTGTTCGACCTAGTTGACACACTTCATGACTTGCGACACGAGCAAGGAACACCAGTTAGTCCTCATATACTCAAGATGAAGAGGTATTTTGAGCAATTGGAAAGGTTGAATTATGCTTATCCTCAGCCTATTGCTATTGGCATGATTCTCAAGTCTTTATCTAAGGATTTTGAGGAATTTGTGCGCAATTACAATATGCATAGCATGAATAAAACCATTGCTGAACTTCATGCCATGGCGAATGAGTATGAAAATAAGCTTCCAAAGAACTCTGCCACACCCCAAGTTCTCACGATCAAAGGGGGAAAGATCCAGAAAGGGAAACAACCAAAAGGAAAGGGCAAAAATCAAGGTAAAGGAAAGCAAGTTGCTACTCCTAAACCTAAGAAGACCCCTCCAGCGAAAAAGGAACATCCGACTAAGGACCAAACATGTTATCACTGCAATGAAGTGGGACATTGGAAGCGGAATTGTTCTAAGTATCTAGCTGAGTTGAAGAAGAAGCAAACTGGTTTGACCAGTACTTCAGGTATCTTCACAATTGAATTATATTCCTTTTCTAAGCGTAATTCATGGGTTTACGACACCGAGTGTGGTACTCATATCTGTAATTGTTTACAGGGGCTTAGAAGGAGAAGGAAACTGAAACCAGGATCTTTACAACTGTTCGTGGGAAATGGCCTACCGGCAGCTGTAGAAGAAATAGGCGACTATCATTTAGTTTTACCTGCTGGTTTAGTCATTGTTTTAGACAATTGTCATTATGCACCATCTATTACTAGAGGTGTCATTTCAGTTTCTTTGTTGAAAAACAACGGATTCATTAATGTTTTTAATTATATTGGTATTTCAGTTTCACGAAATAATGTTCATTATTTTAATGCTATTGCTTGTGATGGTATTTATGAAATTGATATGCATGGTTATGATTCAAAGGATAATTCAATGTATAATGTTAGCAAACGAGTCAAGACCAATTTGGACTTGACTTATCTTTGGCATTGTCGTCTTGCTCATGTTGGCAAGAAACGCATTGAAAGGCTTCAAAGAGATGGAATCTTACAAACAAATGATGAATCATTTGACGAATGCGTATCTTGTGTTTTCGGCAAAATGACAAGAAAACCTTTTCCAAATAATCCGGAGAGGGCAAAAGAACTACTTGGACTAATACATACGGATGTATGTGGCCCATTTAGACATATGTCAAGGAAAGGTGCTAGCTACTTCGTCACTTTTACGGATGATTTCAGTCGTTATGGTTATGTTTACTTGCTTAAACATAAACATGAAGTCTTTGAAACATTCAAGGAATTTAAAAGTGAAGTAGAGAATCAACTCAGTAGAACCATCAAGATTCTTCATTCGGATCGAGGTGGTGAATACTTAAGCCAAGAGTTTAAAGATTATCTTAAAGCTTGTGGAATAGTTCAACAGCTTACTCCTCCATATACTCCACAGCATAATGGTGTATCGGAGAGGAGAAATCGAACCTTGTTAGAAATGATTCGATCAATGATGAATCATACAACTCTTCCTTTTTCGTTTTGGGATTATGCCCTAGAGACTGCTGTTCGCATTCTCAATATGGTTCCAACCAAGAAGGTTGACAAGACACCGCATGAATTGTGGCATGGGAGTGTTCCCAAGTTGTCTTACTTAAAGGTCTGGGGATGTGAGGCACTCGTGAAATGAGATACGCCTGACAAACTTGAATCTAGATCTGTTAAGTGCATCTTCGTAGGATACCCAAAGGAAACAATGGGTTACTACTTCTATTTTCCTATCGAAAACACTGTTAAGGTATCTCGATTTATTGAGTTCCTTGAAAGGAAACTCATATCTCAAGAAGACAGTGGGAGGATCGTTGAACTTGATGAGACTCAAGAAGATGTGTCAACTTCTGAAAATACTAGCAATCATCAACTTGGGGGGAAAATGTTCAAAGAGATGAATCTCAAGATGAACTTCAAGTTGAAGATGAAGCCATTCCACTTCGTAGGTCCTCAAGGACAATACGTGCTCGTGAAAGATTAAATCTTATGATTGAGTCTGAAGAACACGTAGTAGGAGACTTAAATGAACCTCCTAATTTCAAAGCTGCATTATCAGATCCGGAATCTAAAAAATGGCTTGAAGCTGCGAATGTGGAAATGAAATCCATGAAAGATAATCAAGTCTGGAGCTTGGTTGATCTTCCACCAAATGGTAGAACCGTTGGGTGTAAATGGATCTTCAAGAAGAAGACCGACATGGATGGAAATGTACACACCTATAAGCTCGTCTTGTGGCAAAAGGTTATACTCAACTTTTCGGAGTTGATTATGAGGAAACCTTTTCTCCCGTTGCGGACATTAGAGCTATTAGGATCATCTTAGCCATAGCAGCGTACTATGACTATGAGATATGGCAAATGGATGTCAAAACCGCTTTCTTAAATGGTTTTCTAGATGAGGAAGTCTATATGGTACAACCAGAAGGTTTTGTCGATCCAAAACATCCCGACAAGGTATGCAAACTTCAAAGGTCCATTTATGGATTGAAGAAAGCATCAAGGAGTTGGAATAAAAGGTTTGATGAGGAGATCAAAAAGTTTGGTTTTTCTCAAAATCCTGATGAGCCATGTTGATGTGCAAAATCGAGTTTAATATTTATAAACTAGAATCACCTTAAAACTCACTACTACGCACTCACGGGCAGTGGACCCGATCGTTTGTAATATAGTTAAGAGGTAAGTCCAGGTTCGTTCGCAGGGATTGTTTTGGATTAATTGTATAGTAAGTGGTTTGGAAAAAGGGTGAAACACTTTGACGATTAAATTGAAGTAAATTTAGATGACAAATACTTGAAAATAAAGAAGAGCTCAAACAATAATAATAAGGATCATCCACCTTGACTTCACTAGACTTCTAACATGATTGCTTCCAAATAAGACCAAATTCGTTTAGAGTTGACAAGATAACCGTGCAAAGATGAAATGCTCACGTGGTACCACCAACCGCTCACAAATCACCCAAACACCTAACTGCTAGTCTAATTACCCAAGCCGGTACCACCAAAGCCTAGACAACCTTACCAACAAATAGTTTGTTTGATTACCAAATTACCAATTGCGCCTATGTGAATTAAAACGTGGTACCACCAACCGTTTCTAAACACGTTGACAAAATGACTCCTTTTATTAATTTGACATTCACTATCATACCATGAACTAGTGATAATCGCTCATAGACAAGCGACCGTTAGAAAATCACATATGCATCCGACTAGTACCACTAACGAAGAACACACATGCCACCAATATCAAATTAATACAAATAAAGGAATTAAATCATCAAGATCACGACACAACGATAATTGAAATCAACTCTTGAATTAAAACATAGCAATCACATCATTCGTCTAATTACATCAAGGTGGATGATAATAGAATTAGCCAATCATGCTAAATTGAAATTGATAAAAGAAATAATAATAAAACATATTGTACCAATCGTTTGATGAAATAGAAAGTTGCAAGACAATAAGTAGATACGATCCAGATGGGTGCTCGTGAATCTTCAGTGGATCCGCCTAAGAAATCTTGCTTGGAAACCTGATAGAACCCTAATAGAGCAGCTCCTGGAAAGATATTTTCTTCTCAAAAACCCTTAGGATTATTCTCCCCCAAAAGTCACTGTGTCTGTTCAGAAACTTGGCAGCTATTTATATGAATTGGTCGCGTAACGCCCGTTACAAATGGTAACGCCCGTTACCAACCATCGTAACCCGTAACCATTGTTACGCCCGTCACACATCCTTTGAAAACCATACGGGTGTAAGGAACCCGTCACAGTAACTTGCCAATCTTCACACATAACGGCCGTCACACATTGAACGCCCGTTTCACGTTGACCTAGGTGCCTAACGCCCGTCACACTAGTGACGGCCGTTACACCTTCACTTTACGCCCGTTATGAACCAGTAACAGTAAGAACCAACATTGACTATATAACGCCCGTCACATTTGTGACGGCCGTTATGCCTTCCAGATTCCGTCTTCTTCATCTTTCACTTGGTTTCAACCGAATCCTTCTCCCGCGTCCTCCATAAGTCATCAAATTCAACCAATTCATCCGCATAATCATTTTCCAACCTGAAAACACTAAACATACCTCAAAGCATCGAAAGTTGGAAATAAAACTGTAAAACGACGAATAAATGGTCCTAAATTCACGTGGGAAATGGTATAGAATATGACACATCAAATCCCCCCACACTTGAGCATTGCTTGCCCTCAAGCAAATCCGGAATTAAAGCATAAAGTAATCCTTGACAATGGAGCAAAATAAACAATGACGAGTATCAAAAAGAAGCCACACCAAGTATGTCAAATGACAAAAAGGTTGGGTGAAGCAGTTTTAATCTTAAATGAAAACTCGAAATGTTTGACAATACCTGAACGATCCGCAAGCCACGATAACACAACCAAGCACAAGTGAAACAAATGAACCTATCAAACTCATTCTACTCCAACAAACTTACTTTGGGGTTGAATATATTGTAGAATCACTCATAGCTCGGTCGTGATGTATGCTATTTTACCATAGGCTTGAACCGGGATCATAGCTCCACCGACGTGGCGTAAGCACCAAGCACATCATCAAAATAGGCATAAAGGTAGGTTGTATAGTTAAACTAAGGTATATATGATGGATATTTACAACGAATGAATGGGAATATAGGTTAATTAAGAAAAGAAAAGAAAAAGTATAAGGATTATGTATAATGGAATATGGTAGTGAGGTTAAGAATTGAAAATGAAACAAAGAAAAAGTATAAGATATGTACTAAAAGTGAACTAATTAGTCTAGCCAACCCGTACCATTGATTGCCAACAAACCAAACCCATAAGATGTTAACCCGCTAATGACACCTCAAACGATACCAAGACAAACCCGACACCATTGTGGTGTATCAACTTCAAACAACTCATATCAACCAAACCTTCCCTTATAAATTATACAACAAAACTTTAGACAATTAAACTCGAGAAGTACCCACTAGTAGCCCAAGTTCTTTTTCTCTTTTTTTTTTTTTTTTTTTTTTTTTTTTTTTTTTTTTTTTTTTTTTTTCAATTTTTCACTTTTTTTTTTTTCTGAACCACTTTTACTCTACTAGTAGGCACCCTCTTTTACAATGATGAATATGTCTAAACAATCCAAAACCAACCTCCATAATATGACCACGTGACCTATTCTCAAAGACAAGAACATGCCACTAGGCAATCCACTAAGTATCTCCCAAACCATCCAACAAACCAATGACAATCAACGGCCCACCACGACTAGACTAACGGTATAGTGAGGGGAAGTTTATGAACAATAGTGGATTTATACAAAGGTGAAATATACAAAGAAAGGGATGGAATGCATGTATGTGTAAGTGAGTATGTAAAGTAAGAGTAAATGAGTACAAAAGAAAATGGTGAAAAGAAAGAAAGAAAAAGTATGGTCAAACCTAAATGCCAATTCGTCATCCGATGTACTTATATCACAAAAGTGATCTCACTGCGGTCTCGTCACGATCACCAGGCCAATTTCTAGAATCAACACATCACCGGCACACTCATATCAAGAGAAGAACCCGGAAATGGAATAGATATACCTCAAACATGCACATCTTAGTACAGGGCTCGAAATGGAACCCTTACTCCCGAATAAATCCGAGAGCCTAAGAGAGGGACAAAGTTACAAGGCAATCAAACCAAAACCGAAACCTAACACAACTATACAAAATGATGAAATCTCACAATTTGGTGTTAGGGATAAATTTGAGCATGCAAGTAATGTTATCAATCCCGAAGGACTAGCCAAATAACCGTTCAGAACACATTTCGCCGGTTAAAAATTTTTGCCAAGGAAAAATTTGTAGTAAAATTGCTTATTAAGATATGAATTAAGTGACAAAAGCAATTTACCACAAGGACAAGCTCAACTCAAGTTCAAAAACCATATCAACTTCCATTATTCCACCAAATTGAAAACACCAATTCCAAATGCGCACATCACAGTAAAGAGCTCGATAATGGAGCTCCTACCCTTGGACAAAATCCAAAAGCCTATGAGAGGGACACATCCAAGACCGGTAGAAATCTCAATGGCAAAAACAACAAAAGCGATATACCCGGTAGCTTAAACCTATTTGCCACCCCCCCACACTTGAGATGGACAATGCCCTCACTGTCCATATAGGTCAAAACTAAGGTAAATAGGGGTAAGCGACAATAGACAAAAAGAATAAGAGCACGTACCGGATGTGTGTGAACAGTATCAAGAAAAATGCCAATCAAAAATAATGCACTGAACTTACTGGCAACAAACGCACATGACATCACACAACTAATCAATTGATTCTATAGACTAGAGATTAGGAGAGAATCCAGTGGTTTCCCCCCCCACACTTGAGCTTCACTATAGCCATCAACAATCCTCAATCCCATTCACACCAAAAATTCGCCTGCACTTTCTTGACAATAAAACATCAAATCTAACTACAAAAAAAAAATGAAAATAAAATGCAAGAAAATAACACGGGTTGCCTCCCGAAAAGCGCTTCATTTATTAACGAGTCTTTAGCTAGACTCAATCCTCTCATAATCACCAACATTGGGACCCCGACGCCCCCACACTTGGGTTGTTGGGCGGTCTACTCTTGAAAGGAGAGAAACAGTTACCTTTTACCTTGTTGCATATCCAATCATTTGCTTCGTCAGAAATATCAACAACCATCATTAACTCAGCCTTCTCATTTGTTGATAAATTAGAGCATAGTTCTTTGGATAACTTAATATTCCCATGAGAAATAGCGGACTTCACACGACTATAAAGCTTACGGATCTTAGCACAAGGGCCATCCGTCGGTTTAGGAACATGTACCGCTGTTGACTTCAATTCAACCACTTTCTCCTCTAACTTCTCATCCAACCATCTATCAATCTGCGAATCCAAAGAACTAACACAAGCAGTTTCAACATAATTAGCAACATTAGGCAAAGAAACAGAACATGTGTTAGAAAATGTAACGGATTCATCCCCGGCTCTCAATGTCAACTTACCACGACCAACTTCAAGTTTGGCATCGGCCGTGGCAAGGAATGGTCTCCCTAAGATAAGAGGTACATTTAATGCCTCTTCAGCTTCAATAATCACAAAATCTACAGGAAAAACCAAACCTCCCACCTGAATTAACACATCTTCTAATATTCCAATAGGTCTAATTTCAGACTTATCGGCCAAATTGATTTTCATGTTAATTGGTTTAGGTGTTCCTAAGTTCAGCTTGTAGTAAAGAGAAGAAGGCATAAGATTAATACTTGCACCCGAATCATTTAAAGCCTTTTTTATCGTTAAGTTACCAATCTTACAAGGAATAGTAAAACTACCTGGATCTCCTCGTTTTTCGGGCAACTTACCTGTTACAGCTGCTGAGCAAACATCCTCTAAAACTGCATTAGTCACTTCCTCCAGACGCTTCTTATTCATCAAAATCTGCTTCAAGCACTTTGCAAATCCGGGCATCTGCACAACTGCATCTAAAAATGGAATATTAATATGCAATTTACTGAGGTGACTTACAAATTTATCCATTTGTTCCTTCAGCTTATTTTTCACCAATCGCTGGGGAAATGGAGCCTTCGGTTTATATGGCTTAACAGTTGGTTCCTCAGCGGGCTTCTCAACAGGTATAGCAATGGGTTGGGATGGAACGGCCGGTGATGGCACGGCTAGTTCCGGTTCCATCTCAACCTCGTCATCAACTTGCTCCTCATCCTCATTAACCTGCACAGATTGAAACGAATCATTAGGTGAAGATTTAGCCGAGTCATAAGTGTTACCTGCCCTCGTAGTGATAGCATTCACATGCTCGTTTCTGACATTAGGCTGGGTATCCTTTCTCCAAGATCCTTGATTACTCGACTGAGGCTTTGGATTGTGTCCCTGATTCGGCCCCATGCTAAAAATGGCTTGAAGCTGCGAATGTGGAAATGAAATCCATGAAAGATAATCAAGTCTGGAGCTTGGTTGATCTTCCACCAAATGGTAGAACCGTTGGGTGTAAATGGATCTTCAAGAAGAAGACCGACATGGATGGAAATGTACACACCTATAAAGCTCGTCTTGTGGAAAAAGGTTATACTCAACTTTTCGGAGTTGATTATGAGGAAACCTTTTCTCCCGTTGCGGACATTAGAGCTATTAGGATCATCTTAGCCATAGCAGCGTACTATGACTATGAGATATGGCAAATGGATGTCAAAACCGCTTTCTTAAATGGTTTTCTAGATGAGGAAGTCTATATGGTACAACCAGAAGGTTTTGTCGATCCAAAACATCCCGACAAGGTATGCAAACTTCAAAGGTCCATTTATGGATTGAAGAAAGCATCAAGGAGTTGGAATAAAAGGTTTGATGAGGAGATCAAAAAGTTTGGTTTTTCTCAAAATCCTGATGAGCCATGTTGATGTGCAAAATCGAGTTTAATATTTATAAACTAGAATCACCTTAAAACTCACTACTACGCACTCACGGGCAGTGGACCCGATCGTTTGTAATATAGTTAAGAGGTAAGTCCAGGTTCGTTCGCAGGGATTGTTTTGGATTAATTGTTTAGTAAAGTGGTTTGGAAAAAGGGTGAAACACTTTGACGATTAAATTGAAGTAAATTTAGATGACAAATACTTGAAAATAAAGAAGAGCTCAAACAATAATAATAAGGATCATCCACCTTGACTTCACTAGACTTCTAACATGATTGCTTTCAAATAAGACCAAATTCGTTTAGAGTTGACAAGATAACCGTGCAAAGATGAAATGCTCACGTGGTACCACCAACCGCTCACAAATCACCCAAACACCTAACTGCTAGTCTAATTACCCAAGCCGGTACCACCAAAGCCTAGACAACCTTACCAACAAATAGTTTGTTTGATTACCAAATTACCAATTGCGCCTATGTGAATTAAAACGTGGTACCACCAACCGTTTCTAAACACGTTGACAAAATGACTCCTTTTATTAATTTGACATTCACTATCATACCATGAACTAGTGATAATCGCTCATAGACAAGCGACCGTTATAAAATCACATATGCATTCGACTAGTACCACTAACGAAGAACACACATGCCACCAATATCAAATTAATACAAATAAAGGAATTAAATCATCAAGATCACGACACAACGATAATTGAAATCAACTCTTGAATTAAAACATAGCAATCACATCATTCGTCTAGTTACATCAAGGTGGATGATAATAGAATTAGCCAATCATGCTAAATTGAAATTGATAAAAGAAATAATAATAAAACATATTGTACCAATCGTTTGATGAAATAGAAAGTTGCAAGACAATAAGTAGATACGATCCAGATGGGTGCTCGTGAATCTTCAGTGGATCCGCCTAAGAATTCTTGCTTGGAAACCTGATAGAACCCTAATAGAGCAGCTCCTGGAAAGATATTTGCTTCTCAAAAACCCTTAGGATTATTCTCCCCCAAAAGTCCTGTGTCTGTTCAGAAACTTGGCAGCTATTTATATGAATTGGTCGGTAACGCCTGTAACGCCCGTTACAAATGGTAACGCCCGTTACCAACCATCGTAACCCGTAACGGCCGTAACCATTGTTACGCCCGTCACACATCCTTTGAAAACCATACGGGTGTAAGGAACCCGTCACAGTAACTTGCCAATCTTCACACATAACGGCCGTCACACATTGAACGCCCGTTACACGTTGACCTAGGTGCCTAACGCCCGTCACACTAGTGACGGCCGTTACACCTTCACTTTACGCCCGTTATGAACCAGTAACAGTAAGAACCAACATTGACTATATAACGCCCGTCACATTTGTGACGGCCGTTATGCCTTCCAGATTCCGTCTTCTTCATCTTTCACTTGGTTTCAACCGAATCCTTCTCCCGCGTCCTCCATAAGTCATCAAATTCAACCAATTCATCCGCATAATCATTTTCCAACCTGAAAACACTAAACATACCTCAAAGCATCGAAAGTTGGAAATAAAACTGTAAAAACGACGAATAAATGGTCCTAAATTCACGTGGGAAATGGTATAGAATATGACACATCAGCAATGTATATCGCAAAGCTAGTGGGAGTAATGTTACTTTCCTTGTCTTGTATGTAGATGACATATTGATAATAGGAAATCACATTCCAATGTTGAAAGACGTTAAATCTTATATTGGAAAGTGTTTTGCTATGAAAGACTTGGGTGAAGCGGCATTTATTCTTGGAATCAAGATCTATAGAGATAGAAGTAAACGGTTGATTGGATTAAGTCAAAGTGCTTATATAGATAAAATCTTGAAGAGATTCAAGATGGAGAATTCTAAGCGCGGGAATTTTCCGATGCAAGAAGGACTTAATTTATCTAGCAAGAACGGTGCTTCTACACCTGAAGAGGTGGAGCGTATGAAAAGAATTCCTTATGCTTCGGCTGTGGGATCTATCATGTATGCGGTAAGATGCACTAGACCTGATATTGCGTTCGCGCAAAATATAGTTAGCCGCTATCAGCAAAATTCTGGAGAGGATCATTGGACTGCTGTGAAGAACATTCTGAAGTACATGCGTGCTACTAAAGAATTATTCTTGGTGTATGGAGGAAATCCCGATGCAGAGCTCAAAGTGATTGGATAATGTGATGCTGGATTTCAGACTAATAAAGATGATACAAAATCTTAGTCAGGATATGTCTTCACTTTAAATGGAGGTGGAGTAGATTGGAAGAGCAAGAAACAATCTACAGTTGCTATGTCTGCTACAGAGTCTGAGTATATAGCTGCTTCGGATGCAGCCATGGAAGCTGTCTGGATCAGAAAGTTTATTTCTGGGCTTGACGTGATGCCCTCAAATAACTCACCTATGGATCTGTACTGTGATAATTCGGGAGCAATTATCATTGCCAATGAACCTGGAGTTCAGAAAGGTGCCAGACATTACCAAAGAAGATATCACTATGTTCGTGAGCGAATCGAATCACGTGAAATCAATTTACTCAAAGTTCACACAGATTGTAACTTAGCAGATCCTTTTACAAAGGCTTTGTCAAAAGGAAAGCTCAATAAGCATGCCGAGGGCATAGGTCTTAGATTTCGCTAGTTATATCATGTAAATCTGTGATTGGTATTTGGATAATGGGATGTTAAACGATTGTTATTTTAATAAATGAATTATGATACTTGGTATGAATGTTTCATTTTATAATAATTGTGTCATATATTTGCATGTTTAAATCCATGAATATTTTTTGATATATTCTAAACGTCTATTGTCGATTAACTATATGGGAATATAGTTAAACTAAGACAAATGTGAGAGATTGGTTGAAATATTTAAGGGAATATTTAGAGATGGTCTGCCAAACTCACATGGTATTCAAAGAGGTGAATATCGGACTTACCCCACTTAACGAATTGTCATTTTATGGATCGGCGTCATTAAGTGAAATTCGTGAAATGGTTGCTTTATTTATCCTTAGACTTGAGATACAAGCAGGTTATGCATATGTGGATTGCATTTTCTAGATATAGTTCTAACTGTCCTAAACAAGGTAGTAATAAAGGGCTATTTTCAGAAATGTAGTGAAACGACATGACTAACACGTGTAGTCAATATAGGATTTGTTCCTTCAATTTGCAACTGAAGTATGATACCATTTAGCACCCTCATTGATTAATTAAGATGTTTGTATGCGCATACCCAAATGAACTCAAGAGGTGGTCTTGACTAATTTGGCAATCTTGATTAATTGTAGAAATGAGAAACAGAATCGTTAAATTATGAAATGACATTGATCCATATTCATAATTAACAAGGGTATCTGAAACAAAGGGATATTAAAGACTAAATCATTTCAAATGATATTTTAAAAAACTATCCTTAAATTTTTCCGGGAGCATTGGCGTGTTGCTAGACGCTAACCAATGTTATTGCCTTTATGATAACATGCTCAAGTGGGAGCTGTTGGTATGTGATCACGTTATAATAAACGCATGTCCGGAAGTAATTTAAGCTTACGGGGTCACACGAAATGACACGGTAACTCTATACTATTAATTATTATATTAAAGTAATATATTATTAATTTGATCACGAAATGATTAATTTAAATAAATTAAAGGGTTAATTTTATTTAATTAATTAAAAGGAGGTTAAATGTGAAATTAGGAAATTAGAGTTGGACTCTAATTCCTAATGGGTTGGGCCGAAATTTTAAAGGGCTTGGAAAGCCTTGAAGTTGCTTGCCCACCAAGTTATTAAACCCTAGATATATCCCTATATATAGAGGGTTTATATCAAAGGGTTTTATACATTCTTTCACACACAAAATCTCTCTCTCTCTCTTTTGGGGTTCGGCCGAAACATAGGCAAAGAAAAAAGGGTTTTGATTTTGCAAGGGTTTCGACACTTAGGGTATAAACAAAGGGGTTTGTTGTTCGTGATCGGGGTACTAGCATACGATATAAGAGGTGTCTAGTGTGCGATCGTAGAGGGGTTTTACTTTAAACCCTATAATAATAATAATCTTATTATTATTTATTTTATTGGAAGTTTTGCATAAGGTACACGTTTCGATTCTCTCTTTGTTAATTAATGTGATTACATATTCGATTCTTCCGTTGCGCTTATGTGAATATTTATATGATTTATGTTCGCATATTATAACAGCTTATAGTTAAGCATCATGCATTTTTATAATGTAAATCATCAAGTCATAATAATGAGGAAAAAAAAATGATGTACAAAATGAACTAATTAGTATTTATATAAAATAAACTCGAGGTAGGTTATATATATATCACGGTACCACCAAAACTTAACAGGAGGAACGAACATTGTGGCTTTGCTCCCCTGCTTTTAAATGGCAAAAAGGTGTAGGTGTCACGACTCTTTTACATGTGTGTACTAACATTTCATGTTTTTAATATTTATTTTTTATATTATGCCTTTATCTTATGATACATTATTTTGTTTTTATTGTTACATAGTATAATACTAGTATTTGTGTACATACTGTTTATTTACCGATCAAGTATCCATTTCTATAACATATATTACAGTTTTTAATGAACTCAATCTTTCCTAAATAATAAAAAATTACATTTAATGGTCACTAACTCAATCTAATACGAGTAATTACCATTTTTATATGAATCATTAATACATATTTTCTAATTTTATGAAAGTCTGATCATTAAAAGCATACTAACAAATGCCCCCAAGGGACTGATCGATATATATGGGTTAAATAGTCGAGTATAAAGCTGTAGACACTTAATTTGGCGCAAGTCTTGTTGTCCATTACTAGCTAGCCACACACTTGTTAGTAAAACATGGGGTTAGTAGTTTGGTACATCGCATGTGAGAGGTAGATGTACAATCGATTTAAAGGCATTTTCTTTTAAAAGGGTTCACATATAACATGTTTGTGAAACATTATATATTATTAATTGTAGTTTACAACCATGTGAAAAATTTGTGGATGCCACTGTTTATCATGGCAACATCTTAAATAGTTTGGTTAAGTTATGAAAAAAACTATAAACGTGATAAAAATGTAAGATAATAATGCATATATTCGAAAAAAGAATGCATGAAAAAGTATGTGGTTGGTAACTTGGTATCATTATCAAATTTATAAATCTTGTAATGATACGTGAAATAATCACTTTTATTAAACACGTTCGTTGAGAAAGTACTGCGGATTACTTATTAATATTCGCAATAAAGATGTTGGTCTATTTCAAGCAATATTAATTAGGTTTCTCCATGTTAAAAGTAGTGATCCGAATCCTATTATTTTATGTGAGAGCGAGTTTATTTTATACTACACGGACGATGTCCGTTCGATACGATAGCGATAATGGTAGCGGTGGCGGTGTGATGGTGGCCGCAACGGGTGATGGTGGACAATGGTGTCACACCCCGTTGTAGCGGAAATACAGGGTTAACAAGTAATTGCGTACTAATCAGAAGGTAAATAGAGATTACATCCATTAATCCAAATACGAGTTTATTACAAGTATAATCGTTCGGAAGTGGACCCCAATACACGGATACAAACTATCCTCAATTGGAAATGGGCCCACCAAATACAAATATAACATATGGACAACTAAGTACAATTAGGACTAATAAAGCTATAGTCCTCAGAGGTCTGACGCTAATTGTACGTCCAATGTTCAAAAGATGGCTTCAAAATGCCATATACGCTTCCAAATACTTACTGTTGGTTCCCTGAAAAGCATGAAATTTGAGAGGATCAACTATCGAAATAGTTGGTGAGTTTACAGTATGTTTGACCAAATGTTTAATTCGTCATTGATACAACACAATGACCTATAGTTATAAAAGACCAGGTAGTTAGAATACAACATCTAACAATACTTTTATTTCAAAAACAGTCGGTATATCTAGATCCGACCTTTTATACAAGACTGTCAGTATATCTAGATCTGACAACTCTTATATCACAATTTATAACAAGATAGTCAGTATATCAAATCTGAACTCATCTTATATCACGTCAATCAGTATATCTAGATCTGATGACAGCATATGACAGTCAGAATACAACATCCGACAGTATCAGCCAATATGCCTCGCACAGGTTTCCGTTCCATGTGGGTGCGGACCTTAACCAAGACAGTCGAGATATCTAGATCCGACAATACAACCAATAGGGGAAACATTTTAGTTTGTCAAACACAAGAAACCATTTAATCAGCCATCACACGGCAATTCAACGTCATTTCATTCAACATTTAATAAATGACACGTATACACATTTTCGACAGCCCAACATGGCAAATTTAAGTCAAATGATTTAAGCATCCATATCACATGGCATACACAAAAACAATCATTTATTTAATAAATAGTGTATACAACAGTACATGCTTTTCAGGCCCAAAGTAAAAGGAAAAGGGCGCCATAAACTCACCTTAGCGATCTAAATGCTAAAAGGTATAATGTAGCTCGAGAAGATCCACAGTCAATTCTCCTGGTTATCCAAAACCTATGATATCATTACCAATAATGAGGATCAAATCCTTGACGACGAGTATCCTACGTACCACTACTTAGCTATAGACCCTAGAATGCCATAATCGAGAACGTGTTTCAAACATTGATTTTATCAACTGAAGGTAAATAAAAGTATTTGGACTTTCGGATTAAAAGTTATTTAACGTTTAAAAATCGACACGTAATATTTTCCAGTACCAATACACTGCGCCGCAGTGAGCTAGAATCATGCTCACTGCGCCGCAGTGGCTAAAATGACCCAGGGACCAGTACAATGGCACTGCGCCGCAGTGGGGAAGGGCTGTGCCCACTGCGCCGCAGTGGCCACCCTCTGCAGTCAGCACCTGCAGTTCTAAGTGCAGAAAACCAACCCAAAACACTTTAATTTCGACCCAAAACGACTTGCAAGAGTTTGTAACTCAAAATGAAGCAAAACTAAACATCACTAACCATAATTACACACAATCCAACCCATAATTTCATCCATAACATTACTAAATCTTCCGAAACGATCCAATCAAACTAAAACCCTAATTAAACCCTAATTACAATTTAAATTGTTTTAGGCTATGTAAAAGCTCGAAATGACTAGAAAAGAGTAAGTAAACATAAATAGATGCAAAAGGGATGATTTAGACTTACCAAAAATTGATGTTCTTGAAGATAGTATAAAATGGTGAAGATGATGATGATGATAATAAACCTTTAAAATTTCCAAATGATTCCTTCTCTTGTAAGACTAATTTAGAAAGGAAGATAGAAGAGATTGAGATTTTGAGAGTATAATATATATATTAAAAAAAGATTCCTTATTTAAGTTTGTAGACATTAATAATTAATGTTTTTAATGATATAATTATGGAAACTAATATTTTTATATTTTACATCATTTTTCATCTTTAAAATCAATTTTTGATTTTTTTACGATAAAATTTTCTTTTTCAATGTAATACGTTTTTATTAAATTATGTTTTTGTATAGGATTTTTATCATATAACGTAATAAAATTTGGTTATAAGTATTTAGTTTTATATCATTAATATTTTATTATTTTAAATCAATGTTTTGAAAACCGGACCGGATGTCAAAGGTTTCTTTCATCAATATATATATATCAACCGAAAAAAAGATTCATGATTTTGAATGGGAAAAAATATTAATAATTTTAATATAATACAGGTTTTTTTCAGTTTAAGAAATATGCTTTTAATATCCAAAACTTTTAAAAATATTTATAGTTTACTTTTCAAAAAGAAAATAAATATATAGCATACTATGCTAGATTGTTACACTTTCAATATTTACACGAAATTCACACATTTTAAAATAATAAAATAAAAAATGTATAATACAAAGCCAATATCTCTAAATATATATAAAAGAGAAACCTTAATTCATAATTGGAGAAGTATGAACCCTTAGATGAAGTTCAACTTTTAATTAGAGTCATTAGATCAAATGATGATGTCATATACCTTTTTAACTTTTTTAGATTTAATTTAATTTAAATATATATAAAAGAGAAACCTTAATTCATAATTGGAGAAGTATGAACCCTTAGATGAAGTTCAACTTTTAATTAGAGTCATTAGATCAAATGATGATGTCATATACCTTTTTTAACTTTTTTAGATTTAATTTATTTTAATAAATTTAAATGATTATTATTTTCTTATTTAAATTTGTAGACATTAATAATTAATGTTTTTAATGATATAATTATGGAAACTAATATTTTTATATTTTACATCATTTTTCATCTTTAAAATCAATTTTTGATTTTTTTACGATAAAATTTTCTTTTTCAATGTAATACGTTTTTATTAAATTATGTTTTTGTATAGGATTTTTATCATATAACGTAATAAAATTTGGTTATAAGTATTTAGTTTTATATCATTAATATTTTATTATTTTTAAATCAATGTTTTGAAAACCGGACCGGATGTCAAACCGGTCTTCTTAATAAAGAACTAAAAAACAAATATGGAGTCTATAATAAGCTATCACAATTATATATCAGAAAAATAACTGAATGTAAATTGCAATGATATTATGCATAATTTTAAGTTAGATTAACACAACATGCGATATATAGATTGATATTTAAATTGCTTAGTAATTTTAGTAGATAACTAAATTATTCGAGCAAAACGTTAAAGCACAAGTACAATGACAAGTACAATGACAATGTAGACATATCCGGATGAATGAAAGACATCCAAAGAAACGAAAATCTTACTTAGCGAAACCTCTAATAGATGATGTATCCATTTTTCAACTGTATGGTCACTGTTAACCGGAATCTAAACAACCACTAATGTAACTTCATGTTTTTTTGTGGTTTAATTCTTACCTGGTTAAATATTTGTCAACTTATGATATTATAAAAATTTAACATATCATTAATTATATATGTTTTCCGCGTATTACGCGGGTAATAATCTAGTATAGATGGTAAAGTAAGTTAAATATGATAAATTGTTTGAAAAAATGGTCATGAATTGAGATTTTCATTTTCATCAATATATATATATCAACCGAAAAAAAGATTCATGATTTTGAATGGGAAAAAATATTAATAATTTTAATATAATACAGGTTTTTTTCAGTTTAAGAAATATGCTTTTAATATCCAAAACTTTTAAAAATATTTATAGTTTACTTTTCAAAAAGAAAATAAATATATAGCATACTATGCTAGATTGTTACACTTTCAATATTTACACGAAATTCACACATTTTAAAATAATAAAATAAAAAATGTATAATACAACAGATTGAAAGCGAACGAAAAATAGGGTTCCTATAAAAAGAATCCCAGCTTCTTGTTAGATATTTACTTTCAACAACTTATTTTAAGTATTTAAAATTTGGAGATAAAAACTTTCCAATAAATCACCAACATCACTAATTAGAATGATCTTATTAATTAACCACCAACGCCATTGAGAAAACTTATTTCTACTTAAGCCTAAAATATATCTAATTTTTTTATATTTAGTTATGTTTTAAAATTAAATAGACCTAATTGAGTTTTTCAAAGAATATTATACCATAAATAAAAATCTAAGAAATTAAAGTTTTTGACGATTAAAAAATTTTTCTTTTTTAATTGAACGATAAATTTGGGTTTAACGGTATGTCTCTTCATATATCCAGCTCAAATTTTGGAAAAACTCCTACCTTTACACTAGCGAACACTTTTTCCTCACATCCATTTTAATTGAAAAAAACTCACTTAAATAGGAAAACTTTCTTCACGAAGACTTTAATCTATAACGAAATGACCCTTAAGCCTCATCAATACCATCAATGTCCAGTTGAGTTATAACTATTGGAGTGGACTCCTTGTAACTTGTAAGATACTACTTGTATAAAATACAACATACGGTAGATTCACTTTCAGTCACCTACGTAAGTGAGACATGAAAGTGAGACAGAATTACTAATTACTAAGTGAAAATATATTGTCCTATGATTATGTTTTGATAGAAAGTTGGTTTTTTGAATTATTAAGCTAAAAGGGGTCCAAAGACGTGAGTAGTGAAAATCTAACTTGATACATGATTCAGAAAATTCAAAGTGATACGACTGATATAATAGTGCATAAAAGAAGAAATATTAAATTTTTTGTTTTTTCAAATTAAAAAACCACCTTATACGTCATGTTTCACCAAAATAAGCCTATCATTCTTGATTTATTGTTAAAAATTAAACATCAAGACTAAACACAACATATAAAAATCATTAGAATAGTCATATCATGTCTGCTTTGTACTATATTGACATTCTTAGAATTTGACATATTTTTCATATACTCTCGTATTATTTATATCTATTTATATATTTTTTATATTATAAAGCATTTGACACCCTCTTATTTTTTTTTAAAAAGAATTGATCTACCCAAACTACTCATATTTATTTACTAATTTGAATATTTTCACCTAATATACCAATAATACCTTTAATAAAATTATTTACAACATACCTTCTATTACACCTACTTTTACATTAATAACCACAACGCTACTTCCGTCCCACCGCCGCCGCCACCACCACCACCTGTCGTCGCCACCATCACCCGTCGCTGCCATCACCACCACACTGCCGCATCGTGTGAGCATGCGAGTATAACCAATGACAACCATAACACTCTCATGTCTCACCATCTTTCACTATTTTCTTCCAATCATACACACTATCTCTTATCCCCCATCCAATCCTCCACTCCAATCATTATCTCGCTCTTTCTCTCTCTTTCATACCTCCACGACAATATTTGCCTAACTCCCCCATATCTCCCCTATGCCTAGCCCTTGGTGATGGTGTTGCCGCTAGACATGGTAGCCCATGTCGTGTCCCATTGCCAATTTGCCATCAATCTAATGAGTATTCGATGTATATGATATTAGTATATTATAAAAAACGGCATCCTCGTTAGCTAATTCAAGTGTGTAAGAACGTTCTAATTCTGCAAATAGTAAATATAAGTATGTAACAACTAAAAATGTACAAACGACTCTAGTGTACAAACGAAATTTTGAGTGTAAGTGGTTCGTGTCTGGAAAACTAAAAATATGTTTAGCGAACCTTCTTTTGGATAATAATATTTTTGATTTTTTTTTGTGAAAGGAAAAACTTTTATCTTTTTACTGAAATTGATTTTCTCCAACTCCTAAAATGAAAGAGTGGTGATATTCGTACCACAACTTTTAATAAATCTACCCCATTGTATATATTATACAGCTGACTGTACAAACTATTAATGTACAACTGTGATAGATTCATTAAAAGTTGTGGTATCTCAAAGTGAAAACATAACAAAACCCCCCTTTTTTTTTCTTTTTCTTTTACCACTAACTTTTTAAATGGATTTGAGCAATATCTCATTTAGCTTTTTCTGACTCCAAGATAGCTTCTCTCAGCCAGTGCTACAATAATTAGTTATTACACACACTATTTATTTACTCATTCATCAATATCAAAATATACACACACACTTTCTGTATCTATCATTTCTCCTCTCTCTCCCATTTTCTTTACACCCCCATCTGATCCAACTCTAAAAAAATTACATATGTTTCGTCTTCTTCGTCTTTCCATCAAAACCCACAGACCAAAACATCCCCAAGAACACCAATAATCAATAAAGGTAAAACTTTTTTCAACAAAACCTTAGTATCTATACAAAGTCAAAGTTTGACCTTTTTTTCTTTCTTTCAAGATTTCTGCTTTATTTTTGTGGGTTTTTGATTATGATTATAGATGTATGAATCTTGTTAGATCCCAGTAGTTAAAGGTTTAAGCTTTAGCTTGTTTTTAGGGTTTTGACTAAATTTGGGGTTTTGGGGTTTTTGATTGAAGATCTGAGTTGCTTATTGAGTTCATGACCTTAATGAATTTGTAATTTGTTTTATAGCAAACCTTTTGTTTTTCATAAATATATTTGATTTTATATGTATTGATGCAAAAATGGATAACCACACCATTATTGTTCATATTGGTCCAAGAGAAAAAGTAAATCGGATAACGTAACACTATGGTTAAAGGGACATGGTCCGAGATATGAACTTTTGACTTCTGCTTTTATGTTGTATGTCTCGCCACTAAGCTATTATCGGCGGATAATTTGATGTAACTGCTTATGAATGTACTAATGATGTCTGAGAATCAAATTGGGCTATATAAAGTTAATTAGAGAAAGGTTAAGTTTTCGTGGATGTTTAAATGAAATTATTATGTTAAAATATTGACAATAAGTTATGTTCCATCTTTGTTGGAAATATAGTGTTTTGGAATGTAAAAGACAATTTTTGGACAATTTTGCACATGATTAGCAACAAGTCAACAACTAAACTAACTTAACTTTTTCAAAAGTTTTTAAATAAAGAATGGCAATTGGGAACATTAATATTTGTTTTCGGGTGATTTTCTTTTGTAATGATTTAACAAGTTGATGGAATAGTTATTTCCAAATAGAGTTGAAATCACAAGATAGGAATGAAGTTTACTTGGTATTCTTCGATTGTTATAGGAAGGCTACTATGGAATAGAATTTCAACTCTTTGTAAGCTGAATTATGAGTATCTCGTGCATAACGAAATGACTTATCTCTTGTACACAAACACACACGCTATACATGTATCCTTAATTTGTAAATGTTTAAGAATTTTCTTTTTATGGTGTAGCATCCACGTATCCATATCTGTATCCATGTACGTGTGCAACTTAGTTTGGAAATAATGCTTGTCAATAAATTGCATAAATACGTTTGAACTGTATTACTGTGATTTCTAGTTTTGCGTTACATTTGTTTGATGATGTTTTGTCTTGTTTTTGGGATCAGGTTTTTGTTTTCAGTCGTTCGGTTTGTTTTGTACGGGATGTTCATGTCAAGCTTGGATATATATAGTTCAAACTGATATGAAGGTGGTTATGATTGTGACCACGACAAGTGTCAAAGTTTTGTTATGCCTACAATTGTCATGTGATTGAAACAGCTGGAGCAAATTTCAGCAATTAGATAGCTTTGAAGATTTACATAGCCGCAGATTGGTCTGTTGTATGACTGGAATTTTGTTTCGATATTAGTATCATTACAGTTATTCTGAAATGGAGACCAAGGATTTGATGACAAAACCTGAACCAAGAATGAAACAGAGGCTGCTTCCGGCTGTTTTACCTGTGATATTTATTGCAATCACAAATGTAGATCCTGGAAAATGGGTTGCAGCTATTGAAGGAGGAGCACGTTTTGGTAATGATCTCATTGTTATTATGTTTGTATTTAGTTTGGCTGCTGTTCTGTGTCAGTACCTCTCGGCTTCTATTGCGGTGGTCACCGGAAGAAATCTTGCCCAGGTACTTGGTTATTTATGGTGGTGCTTCTTTATGATCAGTACTTTTTTACGATTTTGGGGTGCTAAGCGTTTTGAATGAGATAGTTAGATTTAATATAAGTATAAAACAATCTGCCGAAAATAGTGTTTAGATGGGCTTCTGCTTTACGAAGTTGTAATAATAAGATAACCAAAAAGGACATATTTGTGAAAAAAGGAGAGAGATAACTAAATTTTGTCTTTATGTTATTGTTGTTGCTGGAAAGGCCAGAATGAAACTTTTTCGAATTGTTGCAGCTGGTTTGAAAATGCTTATTCCAATCTGATTATGTGAATATAATCATAAGCAAAACATATTTATGCAAACCATGCAAAACGAGTAATTCCAGTTTCAAAACGCAAATCCAACCACACAGAGTCATCTAAGATCTATAGATGGATGTAGATTATTTTTTTTAACCAAATTACTTTCAATATATTTTTATGATGATGATGATGATGATGCAGATTTGCAGCAGAGAGTATGGGACAGTCACATGTGTTTTCTTGGGAGTTCAAGCGGGACTCTCTATGATCATATTAGACCTTTCAATGGTAGCTTTTATTTCTCTTAGTTGTACCCTTTTATCCCTTTCTAAATCTGTTGACTAATGTATAAACTTTCGTATTTTGAAAGATTTTGGGAACTGCCCATGCACTTAATCTTACATTCGGCATCAGTCTGTTCACTTGTGTCCTTTTGACTTCTCTCGACGCTTTTTTATTTCCGGTTGTCTCGAGTTATCTGGTAAGCTAGATCATGTATCTTTCTGGACTGTTTACTATCACCTTTTTTTTCTTCACAAATGTGGATTGATACGACGATATTTGATGTGTAATATTCTTCAGGAGAATGGAAAAGCGAGGTTCATATGCATGTGGTTGGCGACCGTTGCTTTATGTTCTTATTTCTTTGGAGTGCTCACGAGTCAACGGGATACATCACTTTCCATAGGTGGGATGCTTCCCTATTTAAGCGGGGAAAGTGTGTTTGCTTTAATGAGCCTACTCGGTGCAAGCATCATGCCTCATAATATTTATCTCCATTCATCTATAGTGCAGGTATATACAATATTGCTTTACTTGAACATAATTGCTGATCTTTATGATTTGAATATTCAATAAAAGGGTATAAGTTTAAGGATATGGGTGCATGATATGTGGTTATTTCCTTATTGGGACTCGTAGAAATGCATTTATGTATATGGGCATGCAACACGTCTGTAAGACAATGACATGATCAATATAAGAAATATTTCCATCCATAATTTATACATTGAGTGTTAAAAGTCAAAAGGAGACTGCAAGTCTTTGTTTTTTGATGATAGAAGTGGGCAAATTCAGTATGAGCTTACAAAGCCAAGGAACCGAATGGAAAGAGGCCAAAATTAACTTTATTTGGTTTAATTATCAGTTCTAGTTCCCTTTAGAAATTGGTTCTCTGCTTGTCTCAGTTCAGAACTGGAACACTTAAACTTAGAAATGACATCGTTTTAGGTTTTTAGATTTGACATAAAGACACCAAGTTTGTATCTGCTTTATGGCCAGGTTTAGAACCCCGCTGATTCTGGTAGGTCTGTTTTTCCATTACTTTATTTTCTATTGTCGGTTTTGGTATGATTCAATTTTAACCCAACGAAGATCTTCATTTGGCAATCAATAGAATTCTGTAGAACCACTTGCTGAATTAAAGCTCGACACACCTAATTGATACAAGCATTTGACTTGTAAGTGTGCCTAATAAATTGTCAACAATGACAAAATAAAAGAATCTAACTTATAAATTTTGGTAACTTAAAACAGAAAATTTCTTAAATTTTATTCGACTTTTCGAGCAGCAATTATCATGAGTTATTGCGTGGCACATTTTTACTTTGACTTAGCACCTTCTTTTTCTTGATGAAAACATCTGTGCGTATTCTACAGCAAAATCAGGGACTGACACAAGTTTCAAAGGGAGCTTTATGTCAAGACCATCTTTTCGCCATTGCATGTATTTTCAGTGGTGTTTTCCTCGTAAATTACGTTCTGATGAACTCAGCTGCAAATGTGTTTTATACTACCAGCCTTGATTTGCTTACTTTCCAAGATGCATTGTCTCTAATGGACCAGGTTATAAACATATCTTACTTCCTTGTAAATAAGCCGTGGTTTTTATGAATGTTTTGTGGAATAATTTAGTTTCTAATCAATGCAGGTATTCAGGAGCCTTATGGCACCATTCGCTCTAGTTCTTCTTCTGGTTCTTTCATATCATACAACAGCGTTGACATGGAAATTCAGTGGACAGTCCTTTCTTCATAATTTTTTCAAAATTGATATCCCTGGTTGGTGTCATCACTCAACAATCAGATTCATGGCTTTAATTCCAGCTCTTTTATGTGCGTGGCATTCGGGAGCTGAGGGTGCATATCAACTGATGGCATTTACCCAGATTGTTGTGGCGCTTTTGCTCCCATCATCTGTGATCCCACTTTTTCGTGTAGCTTCATCGAGATCGATTATGGGCGTGAACAGAATCTCTCAGTTTGTTGAATATCTTGTTTGGACAATTTATATTGGCATGGTCGGTTTACAGATAGTGTTCGTGGTCGAGATGGTGTTTGGAAACAGTGATTGGGCGAGTAACTTGAGGTGGACCATGGGGACTGGCATGTCAGCCCCGTATATTGTAGTTCTTGTTACTGCAGTTTTTTCCATCTCACTTATGTTTTGTCTCGTTGTAACTCCCTTGAAATCGGCAAGTTCCCGACTCGATGTTCAGAAGTGGGATATTCAAGATATCGTTCCTGAATCATCGTTTAAAGAAATAACTGAAGACCCGAGAGATATTCAAGAAACGATAACATCTCATGAGAAGTCGTTAGAGTGTGAATCTGATACTTCGCGTGATTTAAATTTGCCCGATGAACTACTAGACTTCGATAATGGGTCTCATTTGACTCCCATAGAAGAAAGTTCTTCTGATCTTGTTGTAACGTCACAGCAAGCTGAATCAGTGACAACAGTGGAAAGTATCTCGAGCCCGGTAACCGTCTTGAAGAAGGAAGATGATGATTTGGTTGAAAAGACATTGGTAATAGATGGAAATTCCCGTATTGTGAAGGACCATGAACGAGACATATGGGAACCCGAAGAACCACCAAAAATGGTGTCGGCAACGAATCAATCTCCAATTTTCAACGGTCCCGGGTCATTCAGGAGTCTTAGTGGGAAAACTGATGACCTCGGGAGTGGACCTGGAAGTCTTTCAAAGCTAGCAGGATTAGGTCGGGCTGCCAGACGCCAATTGGCTACTACGTTAGATGATTTCTGGAAACTTCTTTTTGATTTGCATGGAGAGATGACACAAGATGCCAAAACTAACAAACTTGACAAATTTCTCGGGATAGACTCTAAAGTAACCGTGAAGGCCAGCCCAGTTATATCCAAAATGGCAAATCCAGAAATCGAGTATAATGGCTACAACACGTCTGTGTCTAGCGGATTATCTAGTGGAGTATCTGATTCAATTTATGGGGTCCAACGGGGGTCGTCTTCTTTGTTGGCGAGCTATCAACAATTACTAGATGTTTATGCACAAAACCCGAATCTCAGTGTGATGGATTCTGAGAAACGTTACCATAGCCTCCGCTTGCCGCAAGCAACTGGTGCATTTGTTGATCAGCCGGCTACTGTTCACGGGTATCAAATCAAGTCCTATATCAATCAAACTAAACAAAGAAGTTCGGAATACATGGAACCAGTGTCTCCGAAATCACCATCACTCATTTCATCGAACTACAAAGCTCCGGTTTCCTTGGCAAAAACCCAACAAAACGGGCTACGGCCGGCAAAGCCACCGGGTTTTCCAGATCCTGTTGTATCTAGGAACAACTCAATGCAACCTGAGCGAACTCATTACAATATTCAGCCAGTAGCCCCAGTTGAGAATATTCACGAGAAGAAGTATTACAGTATGCCTGATATCTCCGGTCTCCTTCCTAATCGTGATTCTAAGATTTTACCTGAACGGGATGGTACTGCAAGATACGGGACTCTCGGGCAATCAGTTTATTGTGGCCCTTTGTACCGGTCTGGGACTATATCCAGTTATGGTGGGTTGTCATATTCAAATTTATCCCGGGATGCTGCTGCTTACCAGCCCGTTTTCAGCTATGGCCCTGGTTTAGGGTCAGATACATGGTCCATGTGGTCCAAACAACCATCTGAACAATTTGGTGTAGCCGGAAAGGTAAACCCTCGATCACATTCGAGCACCCAAGAAGCCATACCTGCAGTAGATTCTGAAGCAAATCTTCTCAAGTCTTTTAGACTTTGCATTGTTAAACTCTTGAAGCTTGAAGGTTCTGAATGGCTGTTTAAACAGAATGGGGGTCTAGATGAGGATCTTGTTGACCGTGTGGCTGCACGTGAGAGATTTCTTTATGAAATAGAGAGCAATGAGGTGACTCGTGTGGGCCATGGTGGAGCTAAGGTTGATGAAGCAGAGTACAATAAGTATTTAGTAACCTCGGTTCCAAATTGTGGCGAGGGTTGTGTTTGGAGAATCGAGTTGATAAAAAGCTTCGGTGTATGGTGTATACGTCGGATTCTCGAACTTTCACTCATGGAAAGCAGGCCCGAGCTTTGGGGAAAGTATACATATGTTCTTAATCGTCTGCAGGTAGATTTTATTTTCAACGTTTGCTTGCATGTTGATACGGGGTATTTCAATCTGCCAATTCGTGTTGGGTTAAAAACTTGAAATAGAAATAAAAGGCCTAAATGGAAACAGTTAACACAGGTTGAAAGCCTATGAAGTGTATCTTCAATGCATAAAACCTCGTTTTATCTGGATTTTTTTTGAAATGTTAATATATTTCTAGTTATATCTTATGCACTACTTACAAAACAATCAAATTTTCTTATAAAAAATGTTGTGTCAAGCCACATGACCTGCACCAAAATTTGCACCTTTTGACCCGTTACACTTTAATGAGAGCTGACATGTTCAACCCATGTGACACACTATATATGTATAATTCTGTTTATAAAAAAGCGTTTTTTGAGTTAACCCAAATCAATCCCATCTGCAACAAAAAGTGACCTGACCCATTCCTCAAACTGCCTTTTTTGCCACTCTAGTATGTTGGTCTTAATAATGTTCTCATATAATAAATTTGATTGTTGTTTCACTGTTTAGGGAATAATTGAGCCGGCATTTTCAAAACCCCGTGTGCCGACAAGCCCATGTTTCTGCCTTCAACTTCCAGACTCGTACCAACAGAGATCATCACCGCCCAAATCCTTAAGCAGTTTGCCCCCTCCGGCAAAACAGAACAGAGGGAAATTCACCACCGCTGCCAGTCTCTTGGACATAGTCAAGGATGTCGAGACCGCTATCTCGTGTAGAAAAGGTCGACCTGGTACTGCAGCTGGTGATGTGGCATTTCCAGAAGGAAAAAAGAACCTAGCGTCAGTCCTTAAACGGTACAAACGTCGGTTGCTAGCAGTGACTGCAGAGGGGCTTAGCCGGAGCCCATAGGTCTCAAGCTTCTTTGTTCATTATTTAAATGAAATCTTCATTGGGTTGTTTTATAATTCACGAACAACTCGATATTTCACCCTTTTCTTGGTTTCGAGGTTTTAGGTTTTGTGCACGGGTACATCTTGTATGTTGCAGGCCCTTCTGTATGCGCTGAAGAATGAACGGCGTGGTTACAATGAAGTGCTTGGCGTAGAATAATAGAAAGTTTTTCTCTTTTTTTTGAGTAGATCTGGACGAGGTCGTTATGTAGTGTAAATATTTTTATGCTAGCGACACGACGGTCTACTATGGAAATGAGATGGGTCTGTCGTGTTTGTTTGTTTTGGTTGGTTTTTCCCACATAGAAACAAGTATAGACTGAATCAAAATGTTTCCTTGTAATCTTTATTAATAATATTTTTAGCACGCATATCCATTGTTTTATGGTTGATTTCAATAGAAATGTGACATTTCAAAAAATAAAAAGGTGGTTGAAACTTCATGGTTTGACATCTTGGAATGTCGAACCAAGGAATATCGAGTAAAATGCTTAACTGGACTGCTTCAGTATATAAGCGAGTTCATTTGAGATCGATGAACTGCTTACTTAGAGCACTCGGGTATGGCAGGGTTCTTGCACTGTATAGCATCACTGCAACATTATAGAAAAGTCGATCCCTTTTCACTTTGTAACCGCTGTTTTTTTCTTCCATCATTCGATTTCTTGTAATGTTACCATTTCCACTTGTTTTCCATTACATGTGACCATCACTCACATTACGGCTTGGATCGCTTACACCTCACATGCGTGCCGGTGCACGACGTGAGAGCTCATCCATACCGACTGCTCTTAGAGAATAACATGTACAAAGTCGTTCATTCACCCGAGGCATTCCGGTAGCGTTGACTTTAGTGGGCCCTCTTTGAGGGTTCTGGGGGAGGGGATGTTGGCTTGGAGACCAGGGATCGAATCTCAATTCCCCATGGTTTCGGGCATTTACCTCTTCAGACGCGTGCGGACCGTGTTATCGCACCCTTGGTCTCCAGGGGTGCCTTCGGGTTCCAACCGCTAGCATACTGCCCGCTTGGATGTCACTGCTAGGGTTCGAACCACTAACCAACTAACACGCCGTTCTAAAAAAAAAAACAATGTTTTCTTACGGTATTGTGGTTTTTACTTTCTTCTGTTTAAAAATTTGTCATCTTCAGTTTAAGGTAACAGTTGTGTGGAACCGGATTATAGATTTCGTTAGCAGTAGCAGAGGCTTTCCCAAGTTAACTTGTCCAGTTTCTCCTTTGTAACATTAGCTGAGATAGAAACCTTCGAATAGAATTTGTAATCGGGCCTCCTAACACATGGCGAAACAAGTCATTGATAGAAAGGTATCATCACTAAAACCTTCATTATATTGGGATATTGTGATAAAATATGTAATCGTTACGATCTCAGGATATGATTCGAACCCCCTTGTTCTAAGTTCCTGGCTCCATGTCTACTTACAAAAAATTAACTCAAACATGATAACATTTCTACACAAGTAGTCGCAATGACATGACTATACATAATATTTGTTATCTTATGACTAATACGAGGCGCGTAACACGACCAGGGCAAAAAGTGTAACCCGACCAGGCAGCATTTGCGGCGACGTCGCCGCTAATAATGCGGGCCCCCATGTCAGTAATGGCAAATCTGGCAGAGTATTAGCGGGCCCCCTGTCAGTAATGCAAATCTGACAGAGTATTAGCAGCGACGTCGCCGCTAATGCCTGTGACGGTGTTGTCAGTAATTATTGCTGGCATGTCGGGTTCGCCACGTCACAAGCATTAGCGGTGACGTCGGCGCTAATGCCCTGGTCGGATTTCCATGTGCCCTGGTGGTGTTACCCTGTGCCAATTTTAATTCTTTATTGTTATTGGTAATGGGGCGTTTGGTTTGGTTTGGAAATAAATATTTTTAAAGATAAAAATGAAAGAAACATTTTTGATTGATTGATTGTATGAATAACTTCTTTTTGAAAGGATTGTATGAATAACTTTTAATTACTACCAAATGTCGATATATATTTTACAAAGAAATTGAAGGAAAGAAAGAACAAAGGGGTATTTTTGAAGTTTGTGTATATTTTTCCACAAACAATTTGGCACATTCGCTAGAAAACACCCAACCCAATTTCGCCTTCACTTTTGTAAACGTTTTCCTTTTCATGAAACACTAATTTATTTTGATTATTTTTCAACACGAACATCATGAGATCTTTACAAAGCTCTCATATTCGAATCTCGTTAGGTTAAACCTTGGTGTTGACCAAAAAAGTTTCGATTAGACCGCATTGTTGGAACCACGTTAGTATGACCGTCACTGATCATCTATCATTTATGATATGATAATTGACGATAACTGAAATCCCCATGTCTAGTAAATATATAATGGGTGTATTTACTCTTAAAGACATACTATAGGGTTTCCCATTAGATGATTGGAACTATGAGGACTAATGTAACACACATTAAACACCAGAGGGGTTGAATGTGTAAATACTCTAGCCATTAACCCTAATTTAAGGTTAATAAAGAATCACTAATCACACCTAATACCCTCACTAATTTCGTGTGTCTTCCTCATCTAATTCGTGCATAACTCCAGCCGAATTCATCCCATTATTACTCAATCATCTTGTTATGGGAACCCGAAATCAATAGCAATCATGCTTAATGCTCTTACAGGTTCCACGGGACGATCTGAGATGTTTTATCACTCGAATCGAATCATGTTTATTCCAACACGCATACATTTAAATTAAAAAATACGATTAACCTGAATATATTAAGTATAAAAAATAAAGTATGCTTAATTAGTTAAAATGAATACCAACCCCCTTCTATATATAGGCTACACTTGAGGAAGCCTTCTCAATACAAGGTACACACAAACTCATGTATACACTTTAAGATTACAAGATTGAACCTTAACAAAAATGGCACCACTCAAGCTCTTCTTCTTGGCTTTCTTGCTTGCACTCTCACTTTCTAGCACCAATAGAGTTTTTGCCGATGACCCTATACCCAACTTCCCAATCCCAAATTTCGGTTTGCCGTCTCCTAGCCCTCCAATGCCAATTACACCACCAGAGTCACCCACACCGAGTAGTCCAAACACTCCATCGCCAACTCAATCCACAACTTCATCGCCTTGCCCAAAGGCTGTTGAGTCTTCTCAATCGATAACTCCTAGCCCTTAGGTAATAGTTTCTCTAAAATGAAGTTTCTTGCGGTTTGGGATATCAAGCATGTTTGGAGGAAGGCTCCTTCTATATTTTTAAGAAAATAATGACTTGTTTTTTGTGTCATGTAAATTGACATAAATAATGTACTAACTTGATTGTGCTAATAATAAAATTGCCCTCTAGATTCTACAATACAATTGTTATATTGTTATACGTGACATAATGGGTTTTTTTTATAATTTTTTTTTTTACAATAAATAATCAAGGTTTGAAGTCAAAATTCACAACTTTTAGTTGATGGGAGCCATTGTTACACATTCGACCCGCTTGAATTATCCGATGTTGAATCTAGACATATGTGTCATGTGTGTTTCATCTTAAGTACTTATATTTGTTTTCTCTTCTTACTTGAGATAAATCATCATAAATTTTAGGTCTAACTATCATCTTAACTCTACGAAAAATGATAATTGTCAAAAAAAACTTAACTTCTCAAAAATCACAATTTACAAATAATAAATTAGCTTTTGAGGAAAAAAAATAACATGTGTCATTTTCATAGAACTAAGATGATTGTTAGGCCTAAATCGCAAGATGTTTTATCATTCATTTCTTTTTGTTGTGAACTTTCAGAAGTATAAGTTTTAAAAGCAACCAAGATATCTTACAGATTGATCGATTAGGTTATGGACTGTTAAATTTATAGCATCTTGATTGTTATTTATCTAATTTAGACTTGTTTTATATTTCATGTATTTCTGGAGGACTAAACTGGATCAAAAGGAAAAGATGGAAGCAGGAGGGCTGAAGCTGTACAAGTGAGAAGATAGAGGGGTGAAGAAGAAGTTGCAGCTCCTATATATACATAACACTGTTCCTCCTTTAGGGTTACAACACAATTTCCCTTTTGAGCCGCATATAACCGTTAAACCCTCTCCATATATTTTTCATCTTATTATGGTCAATCAGATCATAATTCTGGTTATGTAATTCGATTGTGTTTGTCCCTTAGATCCATCACATAGTGGTTGGTTTATTGTATCTTAATTTTTACTCTTTATTGTTAAACCTTGTTCGTCTATTAATCAAGATGATTAGTTCTTTCGAATATGTGTGTTTAGATCCTAAAATTTCTTCATGGTATCAGAGACAGGTTCATCTTTTTTAAGAAAAATCTTGATATTTTGTGTCATGTAAATTGACATAAATAATGTACTAACTTGATTGTGCTAATAATAAAATTGCCCTCTAGATTCTACAATACAATTGTTATATTGTTATACGTGACATAATGGGTTTTTTTTTATAATTTTTTTTTTTACAAAAAAAAAACCCTTTTTTTTCTGGTTATTTATATACCTTATTTCCTTAAATCTGGCTTTATTATCTATTATTGTATCTCTTTCTTCTTTTGAGTTCAATCTTGGTTATAAGATTGTGATTCTTTGGAAGTCTTGAGTATATTCGTTGAATCCTTGGCTGTTCCAGGATTCTTTAAAAGTTGCGTTGCCTTTTTCTCGATTAAGGAATTACTGTTGGCGACCCCACTGTAAGCTTCTCCTCCTACCCTTCTAGTAGCAAATTGTTTCTTCACTTGGAGTGCTCTAAGTGAGAAAAGTTTGGCCTATCAGTTGGGATCTCTATTTTCTGCACATCTTGTTGTTATTATTGCTTCTGCTGTTTACTTACCTGCTTTTGTGTGTTATCTGTTTGTTAAACATGAATATTTCTATTTATTGTGAGCTTATTATTAAGTCCTCTCGTATTGTGGTTAAGTTTTATATAAATAATGATTAATATCTTTGTCTGTCTAACTCCTTCTTGGTAGAAGAGAGGGTCCTCGAGCATACCTGTCAAGACACTGAAGTGTTCTTGAATCTGGCCTCTGCTCTTGCACCCTTTAGGTGTTTTGTTCTTTTTTCTTCCTTACTGCCTGCTGTTGTGTATTTCTTGTTGTTGTGTTGATATCTCTGTTGCTTGCTCTCTTCTGTCACTATGGCTGATGTTTTGGATGAAAATTTGAGGAATCTTGAAGGTTTTATGAATGCTGATGAATATGCTCTTGGCACTCTTATTAGTAAACTTGACTTTGGTGACCCATTGTATTTACATGCCAGTGATACCACTGGAACACCCATAATTAACATAAAATTAAAAGGAACTGAAAATTATAAGGTGTGGGCATGTGCAATGGAACTTGCACTTGAAACAAAAAACAAAATTGGTTTTATAAATGGCACTTGTTTGAGGTCTGAGGACAATGAGGTTCTTGCAAAACAGTGGGATAGGTGCAATTATGTGGTTCTTTCTTGGATTCTTGGTTCTGTGTCTGAAGAGGTGTATCTAGGGCAAATTTTTTCAAAAGAGGCAGCCCTTGTTTGGCAAGAGCTTAAAGAAACATATGACAAAATTGATGGTTCAATTATTTTCAACCTGCATCATAAGATTAACTCTCTTTCTCAAAATGGCAGACCTATATCTGATTATTATCATACTCTTAACTCTCTTTGGAGGCAATATGATGCCCTTACCAAACTGCCTACTTGTGTGTGTGCTGCTGCTCCTGAATTCAAATCCTTCACTCAAAACATGAGACTAATGCAGTTTCTGATGGGACTTGATGAGGTTTATGTTCCTATCAGAAGTGGAATTTTAATGAAAGACCCTTTGCCTAATGTCAAAACAGCCTTTGCTATCATTTCTAGGGAGGAATCCTATAGAGGGATTGCCTCTCAAGACTCAAACCATAAAACTCAACACTCTGCTTTTGCTGCAAAACCCTTTGTGAGAAAATCTGCTGGGAGGGGGCAGGGTAATCATAACTGGAATCAAAACATGCATAACAACTTTGGAAATCAAAACAGGGGACCAAATCTTACCTTGAAATGTGATAACTGTCATAAATATGGTCATACCAAAGAAAGATGTTTTGAATTACATGGCTCTCCTAGTGGATACAAGAAACCTGTTTATCAAAACTTTGTTAGGAATACTTCTAGCAATCATGTTAATGTCAGTGAGAATCATGCTGTTAAACACCACTCTCCAAAACATCATTCTTCTATGTATCAATACTCTCCTGCTTCAACCTCTCCCAGCACTGTTGCTGGACCTTCTGATACTCCTTTCAGTAATGAGCAGCTTTCTTATCTTATGAAAATGATTGATGAAAAGTCCAACTCAAAGCCTGTTCATTCAAACATGGCAGGTACCTTTTTCAACTCAAACAGCTTCTTTAACTCAAATTTTGGAAGATTTTTTTGCTTTAATTCTTCTCAAACCTTTTCTAAAACCAGAAACAAATGGATTTCAGACTCTGGTGCTACACAACACATGACATGTTGTGAGCACTTACTTTTTAATGTTGTGGATGTTTCTCAACTTGGTATAACAGTTGGTCACCCTAATGGCACTCAAGCCAGGGTGCTTAAGATTGGAAATCTTAGACTTTATGATAAAATCACTCTATTTGGTGTTCTATATGTGCCTGAGTATTGTGTGAACCTTCTTTCTGTGCATAATCTTGCTAGAGATAGCAGATTATTTATTTCTTTTGATGAAAATATGTGTTATATCCAGGATTTGAGAACAAGAACCTTGATGGGGACTGGTAAAGAGGCTGGTGGCCTCTACATCTTTGATGGTAACATCAAAGGTGAGACTGCCCTTTCCTGCAATAGCATGATTTCTGTTTGTTATGTTTCTGTGCATACTTGGCATCATAGGCTTGGTCACCCAGCTGATCAAGTCTTAAACATCTTGCAAGACCAACTGGATATTACTAATCCTTCTAACACATCACCTTGTGAGGTTTGCCATAAGGCAAAGCAAACCAGACTTCCCTTTCCTTTGAGTGATCACCAAAGCAAAGCTTTGGGTGAGCTTGTTCACCTTGATCTTTGGGGACCCTATAGGGTTCAAAGTAAGGAAGGCTTCAAGTACTTCCTTACTATTGTTGATGATTTTTCTAGAGCTGTGTGGGTTTACCTATTGAGAAGTAAAGATGAAACTTTTGATAACATTGTAAGTCCCAACTCGATAGATGGTACTACTGAAGACACCTCAATGTCGATGGTGGAGTTACTTTGCAATATATGCACTGAACTGGAGACGACCAGTTGCAGTGTGTATATACCAAGTTCTAGATAGATTACTTATTTAAATGACAATAAGTAAAGAACAATGCAAAAATACAAATAACTTGTAAGATAACTTGATGAGACAATATGTATTTTTCAATGTGTAATTTATTTATTGATGTTAAATAAATTACAAGGTTGATGCGGAACCAAGATAATACAAGAATGTAAATATCCTAACAACCTATGAAATACAATTGATCTACACTCGGAATTTCTCAAGACAATCGAAACACTTAAAGTTGTGAAATGTTCCTTTTAGCGATTGAGAGAATATTGCACAAGTTCACCAAGAATATTACAGGTTTGCAAAGTGAATTCTATCGAAGTGTATTCGAAGTAATTGTTCGAGAGAACTTGTTCGATAGAAGTGATATTCTTGTTGTGCAATGACTTGTATTTATAGGCAAAGTTAACATTGGGATGTTAACTTTAGCCGTACAAATGTGGTTGAGAGCATTTAAGGAATAACATTTAATTCCTTAAAAAGCAGTGTAAAGTCGCATGATAAAGCAACTTTACACAACCACCTTTATGTACCTTTTATTACTTAAATAATAAGATAAGGCTTATTATCCGGGTAAAGGTACATAAAGCATACAAGTCAATTCCTCGTAATCAGTGTAAAGCTTTGTAAGGGCTTTCCACTGATGGTCTCCAGTTTGTAACTGACTAGAATGCCAACTGGGCTTCGCTGCCATTGCCATTCTCTATCTTCCATTTGCTGTCTTCGACTTCAACTGGAATGATTCTTCAACTGGTCAGTTCTCAACTGGAGGAAGTCTTCAGTTGCGTTGACTGTACGGTGCAACTGGACTTCAATATATTTCTGGACAAATCTTCTTGGTCACCAGTTTCACTGGTCTCCAGATGTAACTGGTGACTGGCAAGTGTAAACTGGTGACTGGACAGTTCCAGGTGAACTGGTCCTAACAAATTCCCCCTATTTGTCTAGAAATATATTCTAAGTCTTTTTCTAGTTCTTGTATCTATACAAGTGTAAACTATAGAGACTTGTTCGATTTAAATCTATCTAAGTTTCCAAGGCATTTTTATAGATCAATAAATGCCTTAGGTTTTTCTTTTAGGTTTGTTAGATTTTAATCTTTTATCTACCTTGTGGTTACAAACTGGTAACTTCATTTATACAAGGAAATGAAATTTATACAAGTTACAGAATGTAAATACAAATTACAAGTAGATAACTGAAGAAAGAACTTAATGAGATGGCCCTTCGCCAGTTCTTCTTCTTTTGGTCACCAAAGAAATAGGCTGAGAGTCTTCAGGATCAATATTCAACTTTTGCTCAAGATTTTCTTTATGTTGAATTTTGCCCCTTAGAAAGTTTGCCCATGCTTTCTCAAACCTGTTCTTTTGTGCCTTCGCATCCAAAACATTCACCATCTCAACCCATTCGCTGAACCCATATTGCATAGCACCAGGATTGTCAGTTTTAACCAGTGGCCCCCTGGTATAACTAACTTCGACTTGAAAAACTTTGGTGCCTGACTTGATTGTTACATTTACACCATTAATAGTACCACTATGTCTTCTGGTTGACATGATCTGGAGTAGTAGCTTCTAGCTTCAGATTCATTTGTAATTCTTATACTCCCAGCACCAGCAGCCAGTACAGCGGACTTGATGTCTTCATTTGAAACCTCGCCAGTTGGTTCAACAAATGTGCTAAGGTCAGCATCTCTAGACAGTGGTCTTTTTGGTTGTGGAATCCTTCTTGGTGGATTCAAAACCTTCTTCACAACCTTCTTAACATTTTCAACTCGTTTAAGAATCCCACTAGCCCTATTCTCCTTGGCCTTCTCCACTGAAATATTCAAGCTTCTGGCATCGAATCCAGCTTCATCCTCAGGATAGTGTCTGTCCAGTTCTACATCCAGCATTTCTTTCAACTGGTCAACTATCCTGGGATCATTCTTGATCCTAACATACTCCTCCTTAGTGATACCCAAAAGATTGGCATCACTCATATCAAGTAACTTGATTTGTGCAAGATGTGCCCTGGCTTCAGCTTGGTTTCTTTATTTCATTTTCTTTCTTTCTTTGATATCATTTCCAAGTCTGACCAGTCTTCTGCTATCACTATCTGAAACTGGAGGAAGTACATCAGCATTACCAGTTTCAAGCATTACATCAGTGGCCGGCTGGGCAGATGCTTCAATAGCCAAACCTTTACCCTTATCCAAAACAACATTCCCCCTATCACCATCATCACCAGATCCACCAACTCTTTGCTCACCAGCTTCAGTACTGGTAGCCATAATCAATTCTCTTCCAGATGGAGTCCTTCTAGGTGCAACTGGAGGAAGGACTGCACTTCTTTCCCCCTTGGCAGCATCTAGACCTGCCCGAATACCTACCCATTCAGAGGGGTGAGATGGCAACCGGTCAAGAGGCTGCCATGACTGCATGTCCTTACACTCCTTAAAGATCCCACACATCATCCTGAAGGACCTTGATGTGACCAATTTATACCCATCACCCACATCGTTATTGGCCTTTTTATTATATGTTTTTAGTCGATTTTGCTGGCATTTGGCGCGTTTATGGGTTTTGTTAGTGGTTTCAGGTTCTAAACAGGTGACGTGTCCGTTTGGCGCAATTTTGAGTAATTTTGAGGTCAGGTAGTTGATTGGAGAGTTCGAGAGTGAAAAGAGATAGAAAAGATATGCAAGTTTTCATAAGTTGATGTGAGGCCTTCGGTCAGTAATATTGTACTGCGACGCAGTGGTGGGGAACAAGTCCACTGCGCCGCAGTCATCTTTGTTGTAAGGCACTACAAGTCCAGTAATATAGCACTGCGACGCAGTGGTGGTGAACAGGCCCACTGCGCCGCAGTCAGCTAGTGGAAAGGGCATTGAGACCAGTATATTTGCACTGCGACGCAGTGGGTTGTGCATTTGCCCACTGCGCCGCAGTCAGCCTTGACAAACAAGCACAAATAGGCAGTATAAAAGCACTGCGACGCAGTGGGATGTGCATTTGCCCACTGTGCCGCAGTGAGAGTGCGGGACTGAAAGGTTTTTGGCAGTTTTTGCATCAGATTAAAGGGGGGTATAAATAGTTTTAGAAACCTAATTCCCAAATATCAAATCTTCTTTCTAAGAGCTGCACTTCAAGGAACACCTTCAAGGATCAATTCAAGATTTCAACATCTTCCGATTCATTGAAGATTCACGTGCACCCACTTAGATCGTATCTATTTTATTGTCTTGCAATTTCTATTCCTCAAACAATTGGTACATCATGTTCTTCCTTTACTTTGATTGTTATTTCAATTTAATTATGAGTGGCTGATATTTCAATCATCCACCTTGATGTAACTAGACGAATGATGTGATTGCTAGATGTTTTAATTCAAAGAGTTGATTTCAATTATCGTTGTGTCGAGATCTTGATGATTTTATTCCTTTATATTTATTATTATGATATTGGTGGCATGTGTGTTCTTCGTTAGTGGTACTAGTTGGATACATATGTGATTTTCAAACGGTTGCTTGTCTATGAGCAATTATCACTAGTTCATGGTGTGATAGTGAATGTCATTTTAATAAAAGGAATAATTTTGTCAACGTGTTTAGAAGCGGTTGGTGGTACCACGTTTTAATTCACATAGGCTCAATTGGTAATGTGATAATCAAGTAAACTGATTGTTGGTAAGGTTGTCTAGGCATTGGTGGTACCGGCTTGGGTAATTAAACTAGCAACTTAGGTGTTTGGGTGTTTTGCGAGCGGTTGGTGGTACCACGCGAACATTCTATCCTTTCACGATTATCTTGTCAACTCTTAATGAATTTGGTCTTAATTGAATGCAATCACATTTGAAGTCTAGCGAAGTCAAGGTGGATGATCTTTACTATTATTGTTTGCAGTTTTACCTTTACCTTTACGCGTTTGTCTTTTAAGTTATTTTAATTTAATTGTCAAAGAAAGATTCAAAGCGTTCCACCCTTTTTCCAAACTACTTTGTTAAACAATTGATTCAAACCAATCCCCGTGAACGAACCTGGACTTACTTTTTAACTATACTGCATACGATCGGGTCCACTACCCGATAGTGCGTAGTAGTGAGTTTCAAGGTATTTCTAGTTTTAAATTTTAAACTCGATTTAGCACATCAGACCTCCATAAATGGTTCGTCTCCTTTGACTGAATCAAGACATTTGCACTAACTTGTTCTTGACCAGTTTTCAATTCATTTAGGATCTTGGAGTCTTCATCCAACCTAGAGACAACCTTATCCTTCACTTCATCATCCTTCTTCTTCAGATTTTCTACTTCAGTTGTCAGTCTATCTAAAGATTGAGCATGTAGAGATACCCGAAGATGTGAGTTACATTCAGAATCAACCACAAGGGAGCTACCAACGCAATACCGGTTTCCAAATCCGTTCTTCAGGTAATCCTGCTTATAACCCTTCTTTTCCTACTAATAATTCTCATTTTTCAGGAAATAGATGGCAGAGAGATAACTTTCAGAGTCAACCACAACAACAAACTCAACAAGGACAGGGGTCAGGTTCTTCTTCCTCTAATACCGATCCAAATGCCGAGTTGTACAGATTCACCGTACACTGCGCCAGATATGTTGAGGAATTTAGACTCTCTGGTATCTGAAGCTGGAGAGGTCGAAATTCCAGAACGAATGCAACTGGCATTCGCTTCAACTGATGCACCTATTGAAGGTGAGTCAGAAAG
>CM067171.1:31271998-31485213 GCA_034093135.1 Erigeron breviscapus
AGGTTGGTGGTACCACGCGAGATTTTATCCTTTCACGATTATCTTGTCAACTCTAAATGAATTTGGTCTTAATTGAATGCAATCACGTTTGAAGTCTAGCGAAGTCAAGGTGGATGATCTTTACTATTATTGTTTGCAGTTTTACCTTTACCTTTACGCGTTTGTCTTTTAAGTTATTTTAATTTAATTGTCAAAGAGAGATTCAAAGCGTTCCACCCTTTTTCCAAACTACTTTGTTAAACAATTGATTCAAACCAATCCCCGTGAACGAACCTGGACTTACTTTTTAACTATACTGCATACGATCGGGTCCACTGCCCGATAGTGCGTAGTAGTGAGTTTCAAGGTATTTCTAGTTTTAAATTTTAAACTCGATTTAGCACATCAGACCTCCATAAATGGTTCGTCTCCTTTGACTGAATCAAGACATTTGCACTAACTTGTTCTTGACCAGTTTTCAATTCATTTAGGATCTTGGAGTCTTCATCCAAACCAGAGACAACCTTATCCTTCACTTCATCATCCTTCTTCTTCAGATTTCTACTTCAGTTGTCAGTCTATCTAAAGATTGAGCATGTAGAGATACCTGGGTGTTCAAACTTTCAATGCTGCCTCTCAACTGGTTGATCTCACTGGTGAGTGGGGCCAGATCAACCTGAGGAGTGGCCAGCTTGGTGATCTCAGATATCACCCTTTCAACCAATTGTGCTTCCCTAGCACCCAGAGTATCCTCTATTTTCTGACCAACCGAAGTCATCAACTGCTCTCCAAGTCCAGTTACATCTAGGCCAGGTTTTTAAATCAATTCCTTAACCTGCCTTTCAATCTCTTTCAAATCAACTTCTGAAGTTCTAACAGTGTTTCCCAGCAAGTTGGAGATTGAGGTTGTAACCTTGGAGTGAGTTAGGTCAAAGACTTCCTTTAAAGTACCAGCCAGATTGTTGCAGCCAGTGACCAACTCATTTAGCTTTTTAAACATCAAGTCTTCATTAGATGAAAACTTGTTTATCCCCAGATCAACCACTTTGATGTTTGTCAGGTGATCCTTGTGGTATCTGGAGAATGACTTGGTGTTTTTGTCAAGTGTCTTCTGAATCTCCTCCACCCTGGTTAGAAGGTTTTGGAGATCGGCTTGAAGTGAGACAACTTGACTGTCCAGTGACGAAGGAGAAGATGTCACTGGACCAGCAGCAGTTACTACTGGAGCAACTGGAGGAGGCAAACTTAAGGAAGTCTCCCCAGTTGTCAAACCAGCAGTTGAAGATATAATAGGAGGGGTGGATGAAGAAAGGACTGGAAAATCAAAGTGTTGTTCATGCTGAGAATGCTCAGGTGTGAACAACGGCGACGGTGGTGGGGGCATTTCTCGAGCAAATGAGAATTGCCCAGTTGGTGAAAGGAGCGGTATATGTTGGTAAGATATATCAGTAGGCACATTTTTGGGAGGGGTGAAAGTGAAATTGATGCGTCTGGAAGGGAGACTGGAGATGAAGGGTCTTGAGCTTGTACAGAAGCATCAAGAATCTCCAAGTCTGTTTCAGTACCTTCAGAATCCGAAGATTCTATAAGGATTTCCTCGTCATTAACATTCATGTCCAGATCCATGAATGTAACTGAGGGCTGACCAGTTTCCTGTTCAGTCTCCAGATGACCTTCCCCAGTTTCCTGGATGGGTGCATCTGTTGGTGGATCAGATACCGAAGTATCTTCACCAGGGATAGATGTAATTGGGGTTGCTTCAGTTATGGTTGCTCTATCCTCAACCACAACATTAGACGAACTGGAGGGTCCCTCATTATTTTGAGGCCCGCCCAGTTGCCTTTCTGACTCACCTTCAATAGGTGCATCAGTTGAAGCGAATGCCAGTTGCATTCGTTCAGGAATTTTGACCTCTCCAGCTTCAGATACCAGAGAGTCTAAATTCCTTAGCATATCTGGAGCAGTGTACGGTGAATCTGTACTATATATGCTTCTCTGCCCAGAATATGCTTAAAACAAAGAGAGAGGAACCTTGAAAAGGGGATACATACACCCCTTGTGCCCTTCAGCTTTTGGACCAGGCTTCTAAACAAAATATCTGCAAAGTCCACTCTCAATCCGTTCCACAAGCAGTAAGCCATTTCTGCTTGTGAGGAGTTAATCTGGTCAAGTCCACCAGAACTCCCACCCATACTCTCCACCAGGTGGATGAAAAAATACCTCCATGAAGGTGTAAGGCCCCTTCATGGTCATCGCACCTTTCGTTTTCAACACCCCATTGTCCAAGCACTCCTTGTGTCCCATTTCAAGAAGTACTTGACGAAAATTTATGTTTGGGGGTAAGACGACTGGAGATTCACCCTCTCTCCAGTAATTGAGGCGTAAGGCATCCCTCAATACATCGGCGGACAAGGTACACTGGATTGTTCCATCCTTTAATGTGAAACTGATAGAGGAACAATCAGAAGAAAGACTGGCAGTGTACCAGAACTCACACAAGTAGTTGTGAAACAACTTGCGTGGGTTAAGAGAGAATGAGGGTCCTATTGGAGAATCCTTCAAAAACTTTTGAATTCTACCAATAAGGGTATCGGACCCTTGAGATCCTCGTAAGCTTGCCATTGGATTATTTGGATTTAGTTTGATGACAGAGGCATTACTAGGAGCACCAGATGCCGGTTTGACATCTGGTGAAGGAGCATATGGAACAGTCAAGATATTTACATCTCTTGATCGAGATGATCTAGGAGCCATAGGAAATTAAAATTGAAGATTTGTGAATTTAGGGTTCTTGATTTGTGAAGCAGAGAAGAATGAAGCAGTTTTGATGATTGGGAAGTAAATGAAGGAATGTAAGAGAAAGAAGTAAATGAGTTCGGAGTAAATAAGGGTATTTATAAAGGGATTCAAGATCCCAATGAAACACCAAAAATCATATTTTAATAAACAAAATCCCTTTTGAAGATATTTTCACAAAGTTGGTTTGAATTTTGAAATAAAATCATAATTTGCCATGTCAACATTAAATGCTACCATGTCAGCATTAAATGCTACGACGGCTTATCTTACCCACGCGCCCACTCACTTTGTTTTCCCAATACAAACAGTTGTCAAGTACTAAAATAGCTTCAAACACGTCAGATCACGATATCAAGTGGTTTAAAACACTCGAGTATCATCACGTGTCACACATATTGACCAAGTATTTCTAACGTTATAAAAATAAGACAAGACTGAACCTGGTCACTGGAGGATCAGTCCAGTGCCAGTTTCCAACTGGAGAGTTCTCCAGTTGCATTTTCAAACAAAAACGAAATTTAGTCAGAAAATTATTTTGAGTCTTTCCCCCTAAAATGATGATCCAGAAATCGATTAGTGCCAAGATAGTATCACTAAGGCGTTCGATAGCCTGGCGAGCAAAGATTATCTGGACCTCCTCAACTGGAGAACTTCATCAGTGTCACTGACGCGTTCAATAACAAAGAAAGCTCCAGTTTTAAGGATTTAACATTCCCAGTTCGCTGATGAGATGTTTAAAGGTTTTCTCATCGAGAGGTTTTGTAAAAAAATCAGCGAGCTGTTTGTCAGTGGGGATGAAATGAATTTCAATATCTCCTTTCATAACATGATCTCGAATGAAATGATACCTGATGTCAATATGCTTTGTTTTGGAGTGTATCACTGGGTTGTGAGATATAGCAATTGCACTGGTGTTGTCACAAAAGATTGGACCATAATCTAGTAACTGGTTCTTGATCCAGAGAATCTGGGCACAGCAACTGGCCAGAAATGTACTCTGCCTCAGCAGTGGACATGGAGACTGAAGTCTGCTTCTTGCTGGTCCAACTCACCAGTTTTCCTCCAAGGAAATGACAACCACCAGTTGTTGATTTTCTATCTATCTTACAACCTGCATGATCAGAATCTGAATAACCCATTAGATCTAATCATGAGCCTTTGGGGTACCAAAGACCAAGATTAGGACACCCTTTCAGGTATCTAAAGATACGCTTTACAGCGTGCAAATGTGATTCTTTAGGGTTAGCCTGAAAACCTGGCACATAAACATGTTGCAAACATTATATCTGGTCGACTGGCAGTTAAGTACATCAGTGAACCAACATACCTCTATAGTCAGTTATGTTAACTGGTTTGCCAGTTGGGTCAGAGTCCAAATTCAATGGTGCTGCAATAGGTGTGTTTTTCGATGGGATTGAATCATATTTGTATTTTCTTAACAAATCTCTGACATATTTTCCTTGGTTTATGAAAATTCCATTTTCAGTTTGCTTAATCTGAAGACCTAAGAAAAATGTAATTCACCCATTAAACTCATCTCATACTCAGATGACATGATTTTAGAAAACTTTTTACACATTGCATCATCAGTTGAACCAAAAATAATGTCATCAACATAAATTTGTACCAATAAGATATTACCTCTTTCTTTCAAGATAAACAAGGTATTATCTATTGCACCTCTTTGAAAGCCATTTTTAAGAAGATGTTTAGTTAAAGTATCATACCAGGCTCGTGGGGCTTGTCTTAGACCATACAATGCTTTGTTCAGTCTATAAACCCAATGAGGATGCTTCTCATCGATGAAACCTGGAGTCTGCTTAACGTAAACTTCTTCTTCCAATGTTCCATTAAGGAACGCACTTTTGACATCCATCTGGAAGACCTTGAACTGCAGATGGGCTGCATAAGCCAGAAATATTCTTATGGCTTCAAGTCTTGCAACTGGAGCAAAAGTTTCATCAAAGTCAACGCCCTCTGCTTGACAATAACCCTGGGCAACTAGTTTGGCCTTGTTTCTTACAACATGGCCATCTTCATCCATTTTGTTTCGGTAGACCCATCTGGTACCAATAGGTTCTTTCTTTAACCCTGGTGGACAAGGAACAAGCTCCCAAACATTATTCCTTTCAAACTGGAGGAGCTCTTCTTGCATAGCTTCCACCCAGCTTGGGTCTGCCATAGCCTCGTCAATCTTCTTTGGTTCAATTAGAGATAAGAAGGTGACGTTTAAGCATTGCTCACTGGTGGCTCTTCTAGTCTGAACCCCACTAGTTGGATCACCCACAATTTGTTCAATTGGATGTGCTCGAGTCCATCTAGTGTATTGACTAGGCTGGTGAACTACAATATCAGTGCAAGTCACCTGGCGATCTTCTTCAGTTGCAACAGCTTCTGGAGAAGGATCAGTCCAAACAACTTCTACATCCTCATCAGAGTCAATGAGGTCTGGATTAGCATCATGAAATTCCTCATTAGAAGGCATTTCATGAAGAACTGGAGAAGTAGGTGTTTGAACTGGTGCTGATATTGGAGTGGCACGTACATCAGATCCAATCACCAATTCTTGTGGTAAGTTGAAATTGATGGAGGGATAGAATGATGTGTCACTGGTGGTGTTCTTCTTCTTAACTGGTTCCAATTTGTTGTAACTGGAAACATCTTCTGGTGAAGCAACTGACCGATGAACTTGGTCAGTTTCACCAAAGTTGATTGGAACGACTGGAGTAATATCAAGGCTTGGTCTCTTGTTGATTGCTTCAGTTGACTCATCGAATGTGACATGAATTGTCTCATGAACCTTTTGGAGTCTATAATTATAAACTCTAAAGGCCTTTCGAATATCTGAATAACCTAAAAATACCCCTTCATCAGCTTTTGCATCAAACTTTCCAAGCTGACTGGAATCGTTTAAGATATAACTGGACAACCAAATACATGGAAATATCCAATATTTGGTTTACGATTCCTGAGTACTTCATAGGCAGTCTTCTTATGTCTCTTGATGTAGACTGACCGGTTTTGGGTGTGACAAGCAGTTGCAACTGCCTCAGCCCAAAAACTGGTGGGAAGACCAGATTCAGATAGCATACTTCTGGCTGCTTCTATCAGTGTACGATTCTTTCTTTCCACAACTCCATTTTGCTCTGGAGAGTGAACTGATGAGAAGTTTTGAGAGATGCCAGTGTCATTGCAAAATGTTTCAAGTACCTTATTTTGGAATTCAGTACCATTATCACTTCGCAACTGACAAACTTTTCGAGTATACTTGAGCTCAATTCTTTTAATGAGAGAGATGATTTCAGCAGGTGCATCACTTTTGGATCTGATGAATACCACCCAGCAGTATCTGGTGAATTCATCAACCACAACTAGAGTGTACTTCTTTCCAGCTCTAGTTTGAACATTCACTGACCAAAGAGATCCATATGTAGCATGTGAAGAGGTTCAGTGATGCTAAAATTTTGCCTAGTTTTGAAACTGGCTCTTTTCTGCTTGCCCATCTCACACCCTGGACATGGTTTTTCTTTATTGAAAGAAATTTGAGGTATCCCATCAACCAGTTGTTTGCGAGACAACTTGTTGATATTCTTAAAATTAAGATGGGATAATCTTTTATGCCATAGCCAGTTGGTGTTCTCATCAGCTTTGGTATAGAAACATTGCTCTTTTGGAGCTGGTTCCATATCCATGATGTACACATTTCCTTTCTTGGTGCAATCATCACCACTTTCCAATCCTTGTTAAATATGGTGCCTTGAGCAATATCGAACAAAACTCTGAAGCCATCATCACAAAGTTGGCTGACACTGATCAGGTTGTATTTCAAACCATTCACAAATGCAACTCTTTTGAATTCGACTTGTCCATTATTGAGCACACCATATCCTTCAGTCTTTCCAGATTGATCGTTACCAAACGTCACTGTCGGTCCATCTTGGACAGTGAACTCTTCCAGTAGGGGCTTACATCCGTCATAGTCCGGCCAGTAGCGCTGTCCAGATACCAGATATTCTTCTTTCGATCGCCCTACACACACACAAAAATCATTAGTTCTTTTTGTGAACCCATCTTTTCTTGATGGGTTCACTGGACTTCTCTACAGAAGTCACAGTTGATTGTTGAGGTGTTGAACTGGAGGCTGCATCTGGAGCTTTTTCACCAGCTCCAGGTGCAGGAGTAAAACGATTGGTACTAGATACTTACTCCCCTTATTTTTACCAGATTTTGTTCCAGATGGAACAAACTTTTGTTTTGATTTTGAAGGGAGTGGTTTAATATTTTGTTTGAAAACTGGAGGTAATAAACCTCCTTCCAGATTGTTAATCCGGGCAGTACAACTCTGAACCTGCCGAGACAAAAGTTGGAGTTGACTTTCCAGATTAACCAAAATATTATTTTCTTCAGGCAGTTGAACCTTGGACCTTGGTTCAACTGGAGCTTTAGTCTGTCGGGTCTTGGGCACCTTAGACTTTTGAGGTAAAGGCTTGTTACCAGTGGCCTTTTTGACTGGAGCTTTAGCCTGATTGGCTTCAGTTTTAACCTCAATGGGGGTGGTCTCAAAGGTTTCAGTTTTAACAGCTTCAGATTGATCATAAGGTGTTTCAACCTTGAGAGCTGGAGGCAATGCATGAAGATCTGGTATGAGAGCTGCCATCTCCAGATCTCCAGATTTCCATGCATTCTTCTGGGCATCGATAGTTCTTGAAAATGCATCATAGTTTTTACCAGATGCTTTTACCCATGACTTGATAATCTTTTGTTCTTTTTCAAGATCAGAAAATAGTTTTTGATTATCAAGTTCTAATGCCTCAATCTTTAAAACTGACTCCTTGAGAGCCAACTGGACACTTTGCAAATCATTCAGTTGTGGTTTAACAATGTTCAGTTCAATTAAGATAGTGTCAAGATATCTTTCACTATCAGCTCTAACAGTTTTCACAAAAGCTAAATCACCACTTAATGATTCAGCCAGGTCCAGTTTTAGTTCAGGGTCAATCTGGTGATCATAATCACATACCTTTTTCAAGATGATGTCCACCCATCTTCCAGTGATGACATCTTCTTTTGCCACGTGCTGCTGCTGTTGATCTTCCAAGGCCATGAAACACATGTCCCTTTCCTCTTCTTCATCAACTGATGAGTCATCAGAGTACTCCCATTTTCCCTCAGTTTGTGCCATTAAGCACTGATCCTTTTTCTTTTCCATGGATAGGAGGGCAATCTGGGCCTTAAGCTTTTTGTATTTAGCTTTGTAGCTATCATCAGGCATGATTGAAATTAGGGACAGGGGGGCCAGTTTGGTTGTTCAACTGACTAGATCTGCATTCCTTCATAAAGTGACCTTTCTTACCATACTTATAGCATGTAAGATTGGTTTTATCCAGAGAGCTGGAGCTGGAAGCATTGTTGGGGCCATTAAATCTTTTAGATTATGCTTAAACCTGTTAAAGGTTTTAGCAATCATGGCGACCAGATCATCATCGTCAGTTTCATTACAACCATCACTGTTTTCAGTGGTCAGGCCAGAGTTCAAGAAACTGTTTAAAATCTCCTTCATCGAGTGTGCCTGGACACTCTCTGCAGACATTAAGGCAGCACAAGGTCGCTCAGGTACACTAGCAACCTTGGAACTCTGGGCATGGTTCATGGCATCTTGCTCAGCCACCAGCCTTGCAGCATTATTATCTTCAGTGAATCTGAAGGCTCCATAGAGCGATGCAAGAGTATGGCTGTGCAAGGTTTTACCTTGTCTCAAGACAAGAACCATGTTTTCCCATTTGGAAGGAAGAATATCACAAAACTTCTCAAGAAGAATATCCTTATCCTTCTCTACACGCAAACCTCTCAACTGATTGATGAGGCTAGAAAATCTGGTGTATGTACCAGTTAGACTTTCATTGGGCAAGGCAAAGAAGGATTCATACTTCTTGTTCAAGGCAACTTTTCTAGTGACAATAGTGTCATCACCTCCTTCAAACTGAATAACTAATTCGTCCCACATTGATTTTACACTGGGGAACAGCACAAGTGTTGGAATTAGATCTTCAGGAACAGCCCCAAGGATCATGTTCTTGAGTCTGGTGTCCAGATCAACAAGTCTACGATCCTCATCAGACCAATGGTCTTCAGGCTTTCTCTTGAACCTCTTCTTCCAGTTGGATCTAGAAGAGGACTCACCCCAAGAGACATGGGTATATATGGTCCATCCTTAAGGATTTTCAACATATACCTCTCAATACCACCAAAATGCAAAAGCATTCTAGCCTTCCATGTACCGAAAGTCTCACTGTTTCCATCGAATTTGGGAACAGGAGTGTTAGAGTAGTGTACATGGACGTGGTTTGGGGTAGAAGGAGGAGGAGGATTAGTATTAACATTTTGAAAAGGTTGGGCATTATTATTCAAAAGGATTTCACCTTGACCAGAACCATCTCCACCTTCAGTAGTGTTCATCTTAGCAGATCTAGGCAAGTTTATTAGCCTTCTGCTCTGATACCACTTGTAAGTCCCATCTCGATAGATGGTACTACTGAAGACACCTCAATGTCGATGGTGGAGTTACTTTGCAATATATGCACTGAACTGGAGACGACCAGTTGCAGTGTGTATATACCAAGTTCTAGATAGATTACTTATATAAATGACAATAAGTAAAAAACAATGCAATAATACAAATAACTTGTAAGATAACTTGATGAGACAATATGTATTTTTCAATGTGTAATTTATTTATTGATGTTAAATAAATTACAAAGTTGATGCGGAACCAAGATAATACAAGAATGTAAATATCCTAACAACCTATGAAATACAATTGATCTACACTCGGAATTTCTCAAGACAATCGAAACACTTAAAGTTGTGAAATGTTCCTTTTAGCGATTGAGAGAATATTGCACAAGTTCACCAAGAATATTGCAGGTTTGCAAAGTGAATTCTATCGAAGTGTATTCGAAGAAGTTGTTCGAGAGAACTTGTTCGATAGAAGTTATATTCTTGTTGTGCAATGACTTTCAGAAGTATAAGTTTTAAAAGCAACCAAGATATCTTACAGATTGATCGATTAGGTTATGGACTGTTAAATTTATAGCATCTTGATTGTTATTTATCTAATTTAGACTTGTTTTATATTTCATGTATTTCTGGAGGACTAAACTGGATCAAAAGGAAAAGATGGAAGCAGGAGGGCTGAAGCTGTACAAGTGAGAAGATAGAGGGGTGAAGAAGAAGTTGCAGCTCCTATATATACATAACACTGTTCCTCCTTTAGGGTTACAACACAATTTCCCTTTTGAGCCGCATATAACCGTTAAACCCTCTCCATATATTTTTCATCTTATTATGGTCAATCAGATCATAATTCTGGTTATGTAATTCGATTGTGTTTGTCCCTTAGATCCATCACATAGTGGTTGGTTTATTGTATCTTAATTTTTACTCTTTATTGTTAAACCTTGTTCGTCTATTAATCAAGATGATTAGTTCTTTCGAATATGTGTGTTTAGATCCTAAAATTCCTTCATGGTATCAGAGACAGGTTCATCCCTTTTAAGAAAAATCTTGATGTTTTTTAAAAAAAAAAACCCAAATCTGAAAACCCTAATTTAAAAATAAAAAAAAAAAACCTTTTTTTTCTGGTTATTTATATCCTTATTTCCTTAAATCTGGCTTTATTATCTATTATTATATCTCTTTCTTCTTTTGAGTTCAATCTTGGTTATAAGATTGTGATTCTTTGGAAGTCTTGAGTATATTCGTTGAATCCTTGGCTGTTCCAGGATTCTTTAAAAGTTGCGTTGCCTTTTTCTCGATTAAGGAATTACTGTTGGCGACCCCACTGTAAGCTTCTCCTCCTACCCTTCTAGTAGCAAATTGTTTCTTCACTTGGAGTGCTCTAAGTGAGAAAAGTTTGGCCTATCAGTTGGGATCTCTATTTTCTGCACATCTTGTTGTTATTATTGCTTCTGCTGTTTACTTACCTGCTTTTGTGTGTTATCTGTTTGTTAAACATGAATATTTCTATTTATTGTGAGCTTATTATTGAGTCCTCTCGTATTGTGGTTAAGTTTTATATAAATATTGATTAATATCTTTGTCTGTCTAACTCCTTCTTGGTAGAAGAGAGGGTCCTCGAGCATACCTGTCAAGACACTGAAGTGTTCTTGAATCTGGCCTCTGCTCTTGCACCCTTTAGGTGTTTTGTTCTTTTTTCTTCCTTACTGCCTGCTGTTGTGTATTTCTTGTTGTTGTGTTGATATCTCTGTTGCTTGCTCTCTTCTGTCACTATGGCTGATGTTTTGGATGAAAATTTGAGGAATCTTGAAGGTTTTATGAATGCTGATGAATATGCTCTTGGCACTCTTATTAGTAAACTTGACTTTGGTGACCCATTGTATTTACATGCCAGTGATACCACTGGAACACCCATAATTAACATAAAATTAAAAGGAACTGAAAATTATAAGGTGTGGGCATGTGCAATGGAACTTGCACTTGAAACAAAAAACAAAATTGGTTTTATAAATGGCACTTGTTTGAGGTCTGAGGACAATGAGGTTCTTGCAAAACAGTGGGATAGGTGCAATTATGTGGTTCTTTCTTGGATTCTTGGTTCTGTGTCTGAAGAGGTGTATCTAGGGCAAATTTTTTCAAAAGAGGCAGCCCTTGTTTGGCAAGAGCTTAAAGAAACATATGACAAAATTGATGGTTCAATTATTTTCAACCTGCATCATAAGATTAACTCTCTTTCTCAAAATGGCAGACCTATATCTGATTATTATCATACTCTTAACTCTCTTTGGAGGCAATATGATGCCCTTACCAAACTGCCTACTTGTGTGTGTGCTGCTGCTCCTGAATTCAAATCCTTCACTCAAAACATGAGACTAATGCAGTTTCTGATGGGACTTGATGAGGTTTATGTTCCTATCAGAAGTGGAATTTTAATGAAAGACCCTTTGCCTAATGTCAAAACAGCCTTTGCTATCATTTCTAGGGAGGAATCCCATAGAGGGATTGCCTCTCAAGACTCAAACCATAAAACTCAACACTCTGCTTTTGCTGCAAAACCCTTTGTGAGAAAATCTGCTGGGAGGGGGCAGGGTAATCATAACTGGAATCAAAACATGCATAACAACTTTGGAAATCAAAACAGGGGACCAAATCTTACCTTGAAATGTGATAACTGTCATAAATATGGTCATACCAAAGAAAGATGTTTTGAATTACATGGCTCTCCTAGTGGATACAAGAAACCTGTTTATCAAAACTTTGTTAGGAATACTTCTAGCAATCATGTTAATGTCAGTGAGAATCATGCTGTTAAACACCACTCTCCAAAACATCATTCTTCTATGTATCAATACTCTCCTGCTTCAACCTCTCCCAGCACTGTTGCTGGACCTTCTGATACTCCTTTCAGTAATGAGCAGCTTTCTTATCTTATGAAAATGATTGATGAAAAGTCCAACTCAAAGCCTGTTCATTCAAACATGGCAGGTACCTTTTTCAACTCAAACAGCTTCTTTAACTCAAATTTTGGAAGATTTTTTTGCTTTAATTCTTCTCAAACCTTTTCTAAAACCAGAAACAAATGGATTTCAGACTCTGGTGCTACACAACACATGACATGTTGTGAGCACTTACTTTTTAATGTTGTGGATGTTTCTCAACTTGGTATAACAGTTGGTCACCCTAATGGCACTCAAGCCAGGGTGCTTAAGATTGGAAATCTTAGACTTTATGATAAAATCACTCTATTTGGTGTTCTATATGTGCCTGAGTATTGTGTGAACCTTCTTTCTGTGCATAATCTTGCTAGAGATAGCAGATTATTTATTTCTTTTGATGAAAATATGTGTTATATCCAGGATTTGAGAACAAGAACCTTGATGGGGACTGGTAAAGAGGCTGGTGGCCTCTACATCTTTGATGGTAACATCAAAGGTGAGACTGCCCTTTCCTGCAATAGCATGATTTCTGTTTGTTATGTTTCTGTGCATACTTGGCATCATAGGCTTGGTCACCCAGCTGATCAAGTCTTAAACATCTTGCAAGACCAACTGGATATTACTAATCCTTCTAACACATCACCTTGTGAGGTTTGCCATAAGGCAAAGCAAACCAGACTTCCCTTTCCTTTGAGTGATCACCAAAGCAAAGCTTTGGGTGAGCTTGTTCACCTTGATCTTTGGGGACCCTATAGGGTTCAAAGTAAGGAAGGCTTCAAGTACTTCCTTACTATTGTTGATGATTTTTCTAGAGCTGTGTGGGTTTACCTATTGAGAAGTAAAGATGAAACTTTTGATAACATTGTAAGTCCCAACTCGATAGATGGTACTACTGAAGACACCTCAATGTCGATGGTGGAGTTACTTTGCAATATATGCACTGAACTGGAGACGACCAGTTGCAGTGTGTATATACCAAGTTCTAGATAGATTACTTATTTAAATGACAATAAGTAAAGAACAATGCAAAAATACAAATAACTTGTAAGATAACTTGATGAGACAATATGTATTTTTCAATGTGTAATTTATTTATTAATGTTAAATAAATTACAAGGTTGATGCGGAACCAAGATAATACAAGAATGTAAATATCCTAACAACCTATGAAATACAATTGATCTACACTCGGAATTTCTCAAGACAATCGAAACACTTAAAGTTGTGAAATGTTCCTTTTAGCGATTGAGAGAATATTGCACAAGTTCACCAAGAATATTGCAGGTTTGCAAAGTGAATTCTATCGAAGTGTATTCGAAGTAATTGTTCGAGAGAACTTGTTCGATAGAAGTGATATTCTTGTTGTGCAATGACTTGTATTTATAGGCAAAGTTAACATTGGGATGTTAACTTTAGCCGTACAAATGTGGTTGAGAGCATTTAAGGAATAGCATTTAATTCCTTAAAAAGCAGTGTAAAGTCGCATGATAAAGCAACTTTACACAACACCTTTATGTACCTTTTATTACTTAAATAATAAGATAAGGCTTATTATCCGGGTAAAGGTACATAAAGCATACAAGTCAATTCCTCGTAATCAGTGTAAAGTTCTGGAAGTGTAACTGGTGACTGGCAAGTGTAAACTGGTGACTGGCAATTAACTTCTGGCAGTGTAACTGGTGACTGCCAGTGTAACTGGTGACTGGCAAGTGTAAACTGGTGACTGGCAAGTGTAAACTGGTGCTCAAGATGCAACTGGTGACTGGAGTGTAACTGGTGACTGGCAAGTGTAAACTGGTGACTGGATGCAACGGGTGACTGGCAAGTGTAAACTGGTGACTGGACAGTTCCAGGTGAACTGGCAAGTGTAAACTGGTGACTGGAAAGTTAAATGGTGACTGGCAAGTGTAAACTGGTGACTGGCAGTGTAACTGGTGACTGGCAAGTGTAAACTGGTGACTGGCAAGTGTAAACTGGTGACTGGCAAGTGTAAACTGGTGACTGGCAAGTGTAAACTGGTGACTGGCAAGTGTAAACTGGTGACTGGCAAGTGTAAACTGGTGACTGGCAATATATTTCTGGACAAATCTTCTTGGTCACCAGTTTCACTAGTCTCCAGATGCAACTGGTGACTGGCAAGTGTAACTGGTGACTGGCCAGTGTAACTGGTGACTGGACATAACTTCTTGGCACCAGTGTAACTGGTGACTGCAGATGTAACTGGTGACTGGCAAGTGTAAACTGGTGACTGGCAAGTGTAAACTGGTGACTGGCTAACAAATGGTGACTGGCAAGTTAACTGTCTGGCAAGTGTAAACTGGTGACTGGCACCAGTATCACTGTCTCAGATGTAACTGGTGACTGGCAAGTGTAACTGGTGACTGGCAGTGTAACTGGTGACTGGCAAGTGTAAACTGGTGACTGGCAAGTTACTGTCTGGCAAGTGTAACTGGTGACTGGCAAGTGTAACTGGTGACTGGCAAGTGTAAACTGGTGACTGGCAAGTGTAACTGGTGACTGGCAAGTGTAAACTGGTGACTGGCAAGTGTAAACTGGTGACTGGCAAGTGTAAACTGGTGACTGGCAAGTGTAACTGGTGACTGGCAAGTGTAACTGGTGACTGGCAAGTGTAACTGGTGACTGGCAAGTGTAACTGGTGACTGGCAAGTGTAAACTGGTGACTGGCAAGTGTAAACTGGTGACTGGCAAGTGTAACTGGTGACTGGCAAGTGTAACTGGTGACTGGCAAGTGTAAACTGGTGACTGGCAAGTGTAAACTGGTGACTGGCAAGTGTAACTGGTGACTGGCAAGTGTAACTGGTGACTGGCAAGTGTAAACTGGTGACTGGCAAGTGTAAACTGGTGACTGGCAAGTGTAAACTGGTGACTGGCAAGTGTAAACTGGTGACTGGCAAGTGTAACTGGTGACTGGCAAGTGTAACTGGTGACTGGCAAGTGTAAACTGGTGACTGGCAAGTGTAAACTGGTGACTGGCAGTGTAACTGGTGACTGGCAAGTGTAAACTGGTGACTGGCAAGTGTAACTGGTGACTGGCAAGTGTAAACTGGTGACTGGCAAGTGTAAACTGGTGACTGGCAAGTGTAAACTGGTGACTGGCAAGTGTAAACTGGTGACTGGCAAGTGTAAACTGGTGACTGGCAAGTGTAAACTGGTGACTGGCAAGTGTAAACTGGTGACTGGCAAGTGTAACTGGTGACTGGCAAGTGTAACTGGTGACTGGCAAGTGTAAACTGGTGACTGGCAAGTGTAAACTGGTGACTGGCAAGTGTAACTGGTGACTGGCAAGTGTAACTGGTGACTGGCAAGTGTAAACTGGTGACTGGCAAGTGTAAACTGGTGACTGGCAAGTGTAAACTGGTGACTGGCAAGTGTAACTGGTGACTGGCAAGTGTAACTGGTGACTGGCAAGTGTAACTGGTGACTGGCAAGTGTAAACTGGTGACTGGCAAGTTTCACTGGTCTCCAAATGCAACTGGTGACTGGCAAGTGTAAACTGGTGACTGGACAGTTCCAGGTGAACTGGTCCTAACAAACATAACAAGTTTTTGTAACTTATTAAAGAATCAGTTTCAAACCACTGTTAAAATTTTGAGAAGTGACAATGGCAGTGAGTTCATCAATCAAAGAATGAATCAATTTGTAAAACAAAATGGTATAACACATCAAACTTCTTGTGCTTATACCCCACAGCAAAATGGCATTGCTGAAAGGAAACATAGGCATCTCTTAAATGTTTCTAGATCCCTTATGTTTCAGGGGGAATTCCCTTGAATATGTGGCCTGAATGTGTTCTAACTGCTACCTTTCTTATAAACAGGCTACCCACTTCTGTCCTTTCTGGCAAATCCCCTTATGAGATGATATTTAAAACTGTTCCTAACCTTTCCTTTCTTAGAGTCTTTGGCTGTCTTTGTTTTGCTACCATCTTAAACAACTCTGATAAGTTTAGCTCAAGATCAAATAAATGTGTGTTAATTGGATATTCTGAAGGAAAAAAGGCTTATAAACTGTTTTGTTTGGAAAATAAAAGCATCCTTTATTCTAGGGATGTAAAGTTCTATGAAAATATATTTCCTTTTAAAATAAACAATGATCATTGTGTCAACAATGATCCTGGCACATCTCAAATAAACTTTTTTGATAATAAAATGTTTTTTGATGACCTTGACTCTCTAAGTCCCAATGATGACAGGAAAGGGACTTCATATGGTGATGGTACTGGGGATGATGACTCTGGTAGCACATTTAGAGCTGCCACTCATCAAATTCCCAATGCAACACCCATTGAAGAGAATCCAAGTCCTGAGGGCAATTCTGATACTTCTCATGACTCTCAATCATCTCATAGGATTGACCAGACCATTGCCCAGACCATTGTTACTCAACCTAGTGAACTCAGAAAGTCAAACAGAACTACCAGACTTCCAAAAAACCTTGATGACTTTGTCCTTACTTCTAAGACCAAACACAGTATTGCTAACTGTGTCAACTATGCTAAACTTAATTCTGAAAACTTGTGTTTTGTGGCAAACTTGAATAAACTTGTTGAACCAAATACCTTTGAAGAGGCCTGCAAGAACCCACTTTGGGTTGATGCAATGAATTCTGAAATTGAAGCCTTGTATAGGAACCACACTTGGACTCTCACACAACTACCTGAAAACAGAAAACCCATTGGCTGCAAGTGGGTTTATAAAATCAAGTATAAGTCAAATGGTGATGTGGATAGATATAAGGCAAGACTAGTTGCCAAAGGGTATGATCAAAAAATTGGTATTGATTTTGATGAGACCTTTTCACCAGTTGTTAAAATGGTAACTATAAGGTGCTTAATTGCTTTATCTGTTCAGAATAATTGGCCTATCTTTCAATTAGATATTAACAATGCCTTCCTTTATGGTGAACTTGATGAAGATGTTTATATGTTTCAACCACCTGGATATCATTCTGTTTCTGATTCTAGAGTTTGTAAACTTGATAAGTCTTTGTATGGGCTAAAACAAGCCCCTAGGAAATGGAATGAGAAACTTACTTCTTCTTTACTTGAAATTGGCTTTGTGCAAAGCAAAAGTGATTATTCCTTGTTTACCAGAAATTATGGCAACACTTTTGTTGCTTTACTTGTGTATGTTGATGACATTGTCATCACTGGCAATTCTGTTCTTGAAATTGAGAAATGTAAGTTGTTTTTGAAATCCAAGTTCTCTATCAAGGACCTTGGTAAATTGAGATATTTCTTGGGTATAGAAATTTTGGATTGTGATGATGGATTGTGTATGTCACAAAGGAAATACTGCTTGGACCTTTTGTCTGAATTTGGGCTGTTAGGATGTAAGCCCACTCAAACTCCCATTGAAACCAATCTTGTGCTTGACAACAATGATGAAACTGATAAACCCTTAAACAATATCACTGAATACCAGAAATTGGTAGGAAAACTTATCTATTTGACTCTCACCAGACCAGACATCTCCTATGCTGTTCATATCTTGAGTCAGTTTATGCATAGCCCTCATGACTCTCATTTAAGGCTGGCTATGAGGGTGATCAGGTACCTAAAGAACTCACCAGGTAATGGCATCCTTTTTAAAAGGAATTCTTCTCTCACTCTCTCTGCATATGTTGATTCTGACTGGGCCAAGAAGGCAACTGCCAGAAAAAGTATCACAGGATACATACTTTTCTTAGGTAGTTGCCCCATTGCTTGGAAAAGTAAAAAACAGCAAACTATCTCTAGATCTTCTGCTGAAGCAGAGTTTAGAGCTCTAGGTGCTGTCACATGCGAAATAATGTGGGTCTTAAAAATTCTGGAGGAATTGGGTGTTCCAAAAACTAAACCTACTAAAGTTTTTTGTGATAGTAAGGCTGCACTGCAGATAGCAGCCAATCCAGTCTTCCATGAGAAGACAAAACACTTTGAGATTGATCTTTTTTTCATTAGAGAAAAAATTCTGTTGGGAGTTATTGAAACTGTCAAAATCTCTTCACATGACAATATTTCTGATGTGCTTACCAAAGGTTTACCTTTGGATCAACACAAATACCTGTGCACTAAACTTGGGTTGTTTGATCCCTTCTCACAATCAAGTTGAGGAGGGGTGTTAAATTTATAGCATCTTGATTGTTATTTATCTAATTTAGACTTGTTTTATATTTCATGTATTTCTGGAGGACTAAACTGGATCAAAAGGAAAAGATGGAAGCAGGAGGGCTGAAGCTGTACAAGTGAGAAGATAGAGGGGTGAAGAAGAAGTTGCAGCTCCTATATATACATAACACTGTTCCTCCTTTAGGGTTACAACACAATTTCCCTTTTGAGCCGCATATAACCGTTAAACCCTCTCCATATATTTTTCATCTTATTATGGTCAATCAGATCATAATTCTGGTTATGTAATTCGATTGTGTTTGTCCCTTAGATCCATCACATAGTGGTTGGTTTATTGTATCTTAATTTTTACTCTTTATTGTTAAACCTTGTTCGTCTATTAATCAAGATGATTAGTTCTTTCGAATATGTGTGTTTAGATCCTAAAATTCCTTCGCATGTTACATTTTGAGTGAAAGTAAATTATTAATGACACATCTTTCTAAAAAGAGATGAAATGTTCTTTGCTCCAAAAAAAGGTTTTATTTACACGAGAATTCAAATGAATTAATATGTTGTATCATTCTTGTATTTTTGTTAAGTGGGTATCACTCATCCTTTTTAAAATAATTCTTTTAACTTTAAATAAGATTGTAAAAATATGATTGTTTACATTTAACATTCTCATAATATTATACAGTATTTCATAGGATTGTATTGAAAATGAACAAAAGTCTGTAAACAATACGAAATACACAAATGATATCATTTTTATCCCTTCAACATTATTTAATTTTTTTAAAGTTTCCAACCATATACTAGTATTAACTTAAACCTTTGGTAACAATATACAGCCTTTGATTTATGGGAAAATCTAATATGATGTTAACATCACCTACCATAGATGATGTTGCTCTCACAAACCCACTAACATCATTTTCTACACATGTCAAAAAACCCGCATGAATTTTATGGTTTGCGAGAGCAACATCATATAACCAAGATAACGTTAACATCATCCAAATTATCCCCCTTGATTTATTGAATTGAATTACTAAAATGTTTTGACTTTTGACCCTAATCACTATAGTCTTCTTTGTATTTTTTTTTTTTTTTTGAAAGTTCTATTATTGGACCCACCAATCACACACAAACGCATATATCAAACTTCCCATTTTCAATAATGCAAAAACCTAATAATAAAAAATAAAAATATACTCCGTAAATAATATTCCTTCTTCTTTTTTCTCATATCATAAATTCATAATCAATTGTGTAAAACCTAAATTTCATAATAAAAATAATAATAATCAATGGCTACGCAAATCGCTAGACGAATCCTTCGCAACCGCACAGCAATCACCAATGAATTGTTTACCAGCCGCCGGAGCTTTTCCAGCTCACCGGGCCTGATCCGTGCAACTCTTTTCCCCGGCGACGGTATCGGTCCTGAAATCGCTGAATCCGTCAAACAGGTCCTTTTCCTAATTTTTTGTTTTATCAGTTTTTGACTTTTTTAGGTTTTCAATTAAATTTGTGTATATTTATTTGTATCATCATTAGTTATTCATATATGTGTATGTATTTATGTATGTAGTTATTGTTATTATTATAAAAAAATTTACATTTTTAAAAATTATATAATTATTGTGTGGATTCAATTGAGTTGTTAGTTATTGTTAGTTATGTGTGTAGATTTTTGTCAGAAAAAAGAATAAATGTCGAATCGTTTTTGTTTGTGGAAAACTGGAAATGAGTTTGATTAAATTTCTATCGTATTTTGATTGGATTAGGCTGATGAATTGTTTGACTGCTGGCTAGTATTTAGATTAAATATGAAATGTGGAATTCTGTTTTAAAATGTGAGCTACTGAGACAATAGTTTTGAGATCGTGTGATTCCATGTAGGATTCGATTCGTAGGTGAAAGTTTTGTTTATGTGTAAGTATGATAACGGAGTAAACGATTGGAAGCGAAGACTAGGTTGAGTGGAAAGTGACGAGGTTTGAGATTTATGAGGATAGTTTATTAAATATGTTTTTCAATGGCGATAGTGAAGTAGAATAGGTTATCTTGATGATTCTTATAGAGGGTTTACATGTGGAGTGGTAATTTCTGAACGGTGAAGGAAAGAGGTAAGAAGAATGGTTAATATAGAGTATAGACTATAGAGGTTATGTTAGAGGCTTAATTGAAGTTTATCTCTCGGACGGTAATCCAGTGCTATGTTGTTATCATTCAGACAAAGTGGTTGCTTTCTTAGTGGAAATGTGGAATTACTTGATCATATTCGGTTAGGATAAAGATTTTTCATGTTTATGGAACTATGGAGCGTTGGGCTATCAAGCTTATGAGCCACACAGTGAAACTATGGGAATAAGGGTTGAGATTAAGATGTTTATTCTTTATTAGTTTTTGTGTACTGAAAGTCTCTGAGTTTAGGATGATAAGATAGAGGATGTTATGGGCTCAGTTTTCACTAAATCTATTTGCTAGTCTTATTGGACGAGGTGGAGCATGCTGTGAATTACGTGGCACAATTATGCACCCATAGAAACCAGTTTGATGAGGCTAAAAATAATACAAATCAAGAGGTAAATATGAGTTCACATGATAGTGAGGAGTAGGGTTAAAAGTTATATATGACAGAATTGTTGCATACTTGCATTGCCATTTGCTTTTAGCTGTTATACGATAATTCTGGGGCAATCTACAATTCCATCCCAAGCTGGTTGTTTACTGTTGATGTGTAATTGTGTTTGAATGATGACACTTGGGATGATAAGACTCACCATAATAAGAAATGGCTTTTGTAAATCTTTTGAGATTAAACCAAAGTCACTTTGGTTTACTCTCTTTCTATCTTCCTTGTCATACCAATATGTATTTTTTTTAAAAATTGCCTTGTAAGTAATGTTACTTTTTACTTTATTTCCATCTTTTTAGTCACAACAGTATGTATATTCAAAAACAAATCTCAAGTTATTTTGAGCTTTTCTTTCGATATTTGTAGGTATTTAATGCTGCGGAGGTTCCAATTGAATGGGAAGAACATTTTGTGGGGACAGAAGTTGATCCTAGAACCCAAAGTTTTCTTACATGGGAAAGTCTAGAATCAGTAAGAAGAAATAAGGTGGGCCTGAAAGGACCAATGGCTACACCCATTGGAAAAGGTCATCGTTCTTTGAACCTTACCTTAAGGAAAGAGCTGAATCTGTATGCAAATGTTAGACCTTGCTACAGTTTACCTGGTTACAAGACTCGATACGACGATGTTAATCTTGTTACAATCCGTGAAAACACGGAGGGAGAGTACAGTGGTCTTGAACATCAGGTAAGCATGGCTGATCATATCACAATGAAGTTATAAGTTGAATGATGTAATAACTGTTTTGACGTCAGGTGGTGCGGGGAGTAGTTGAAAGTCTTAAAATCATTACTCGTCAGGCAAGTCTGAGGGTGGCAGAATATGCTTTTTATTATGCCAAGACCCATGGAAGAGACAGAGTATCTGCTGTACACAAAGCTAACATCATGCAGATGTCTGATGGTCTATTTCTGCAGGTGTTACTTAGAAAATATTATATATTTAAATAACTTTTTTTATGATGCACTATGCTGATATTTTCTTTCACTTATAGTGTTGTCGTGAAGTTGCTGAGAAGTACCCTGAGATAAAGTACGAGGAGGTTGTCATTGACAATTGCTGTATGATGGTACGGGCTCTTATTTCTTTACTTGCATTATGCGTCTTGAACTTTATGAATTTCAAAACGTGATATGAGTTGTGACTTGTGTTACAATGCATTATGACTGCAACAATATCTTTAGAGGTGTGTTGTTCAGTTGTAGATTTTAATGGGTAAAATAGGTACAATAAAAAAAAAGAAAACTAAAAGGGGAACAGGGGTCAAATGAGGCTGTAAGTCTCCTGGAAACTATTTTTAATACCTGTAAACTCGTATATTGTTCAAAGGTTTAGTCGTTTAGATCACTATCGTAATAGTTTTGTTTTGTAATCATATATAATACGTTTATAGAGTTCTTTTAAAGTGGAAAAATAAGTATTTTGTGGTGAATCCAACCAGGATGTATCTATTTTAACGAGATTTAGAAATTGATGTTTTTAAAGTCGAATCTGTCTCGCAACCTGCCTGAACCGCCCATCTAGCTAGCTCTAAAAAGCATAATGCAGCCATTTGGCACATTGAGATTTAACTTGAAAGGAGAAAATGACTTGTTAATTTTCTTATGGATATGTAGCTTGTGAAGAACCCATTACTATTTGATGTTTTAGTAATGCCTAACCTTTATGGTGACATCATAAGTGATCTTTGTGCTGGGCTAATTGGAGGATTGGGTTTAACACCCAGGTATTGTTTTTCTTGGATATCTGTATTTTCTTTTGTATTTTCCATCCCCTTTTGAGTTTCAAATCCATTTACTCATATGACTCAATATAATCTTCAGCTTAAACATTGGAGAGGGTGGTATTGCTCTTGCTGAGGCTGTTCATGGTTCAGCTCCTGATATTGCTGGAAAGGTTAGCATTAAACACATTTTGTTATTAAAGTATTATAAGTGTGTATATGGAATTCTATTTGGTCTCAATAGATATATCTGCCACCACATTGCTAAATAACTGAAAGAACCAAGGCATGCAGCTTAGGTCAGCCTTTTTGTAGTCTTTTACCTTTATACTCTAGATTTAATAGGCTGATACCTCACACCAGAATTTCTATACATTGCATTAGAGGTGGCAACTTCTAGGCATATACATGAAACAGTTGTAGTGGATTATATAGTCTCTTTTGCTGGTGAAATGGTAAATTAAGAACAATAGTTCAGAAGAGAATGGGTTGAAAGTCACCCGAATTATGTTCTTGCGGAAATAATTTCACTTTTTCATACTTTACCCACTAATGCGCTATTAAAAAGTAATTTATTTGTTTGGACAAAATTTGTCCCTTGTCAACCTCCACTGGGACCTTAGCCATGCCAAAAGTTGACTTTTTTGAACCCATTTACCCAATCCACCCATGTAGCTTCTTTTTTCATGTCCAGCACCACTAACACACCTACATATGTAATGTTAATATTTTGACTTCTTGAATTTGCCAGGCAGTTAGTAGGAAAAAGGGACCTAAGGGTCTTTTGTCTAGCGTTATTTGGTAGGGGCTCAAGTGTCTCATGTAAAACACTTGGTGTGTTATTAGGTGGTTATAGATATGTAATTCTTTGCCTTTCAATAAAAAAAAAATAACGGTAAAGAGTCAAAAAAAATTTTTAAATCAGTAGGAAAAGGCAACTTACTGTTCAGCTGGTGAAACTTCTGAAATCAATTGTGTTGGTCTGTAAAAGTATTCACTTACATTTTTGTGTGTTTATTAGCTAAAAGAATTCTGTTCTTCTACTGTATTTGATATGAGGAGTTGTATAATTAAACAAGTATTGTGCACTAATCATTTACCATATTGTTGATTTATGTAGAATTTGGCAAACCCAACTGCGTTGCTACTGAGTGCAGTGTCAATGCTTCACCATTTGGATCTTACTGAGAAAGCCGATATGATTCAGGAAGCTGTACTGAAGACAATTGCAGAAGGCAAATACCGAACTGGTGACCTTGGTGGTTCTTCAACAACCACTGAATTCACAAAAGCCATCATCGGCAAGCTTTGAGTACCAAGTGCTGCAATTGCATATAAAATTCGATTTTTTTTTTATCTTACGCAACACTAATTTTGCATTCATGTACTATTTGGAGTTGTGGGAGAGGGGAATTAGACCCGCAACAAGAATTTTTTTTTGTGATTTCAGTTGGGCCATGAGAAGATACTTCTTAAAAGAGAGCGTGTGCAGCTGGCATGCTTCTATTGGTTGGTATTACTTGTAATTTATGAATAAACATCATCACTTTGAGTTTGAGGTCGTCATCTTTTTCTTTCTAACTTATTTCAGAAAAGCACTTGATGATAATTTGGTATTTAGTTCAGAAAAAAAAGTTGGAAATAAATAGTTCCTTTTTCCTCTCTTGCTGCTGCTGTTTTTTTTTTTTTTTCTTTTTTTGTATTATTATGCTTGGTTTTGGTGATAGTGGTGTTTTCTTATATTATTAATCTATGAAAACCATTTTGGTTAAATAATTTCAAGTCTTAAGTGATGATCGAGTAGTTACTCATATTATTTAATTTTCTGTTTGATTCGATAATTCATATTAGGTTAAAAAATTATGATGACATTGAACCCCAAAGAGGGAATCTGTGTTTTTTTTTTCTCTCCATAACTCTGATTTGGAGTACATCCTTGATGTGAAACCTATAAGGCTATAAGATGAAAAGTCAATAGTCTGTCTTTTTTTTATTTTCCTTGTATAGTCTGATAAAGAAGTTATAAACTCGTCTTTCTTTGTTTAGTCTGATATTCGTTGAATTTAAAAACTTTCAATACATGTTTGGGGAAGGACATTCATGTGAGTTATGTTTCTCAACATAATTTTTTTTTATTATATATTTGAACTGCAAAGTTCATTTCATATAAAAAACACAACTAGCCAGAAGCTAGCAGACATACAAGCTAACTAGTTGACTGTGCTGGTGACGTGGTCGATTTCTAAAAACGAGAAATTACCCCAATCATTACATGAAATATTCCTATATATAAAACGATTTCTTATCCATAAATATGATACCAAAGAGACGTGCTTGCATTCGAAAATCAGTTCGTTTCTTGTCTTACATAAACTCCAAATAGATGTTAGGATAATAGCATTGATCACCTTTTTTCATCTTCTTGATGCTCGACTAGTTTCATGAATTTTCAACAAATCCTCCACACCCAATGCGAAAATGGGCCCAAATCTGATGTGCAATTTCGCAGGCACTGAAAATATGATTCGTGTCTTCTTCATAGATGTGAAATTTTGGGCAGTTCGTTGATTGAAGATAAAAACCTCTCCTTGCGAGCGCTTTTTTTTTGTGTGTAGGAAGTCTCTCCTCCATCGCCCTCCATCCAAAGATATGTGTTTTGATTGGGAACAAATTGTTCCATTTGAATGTGGATTCTTGGTTATCTGGTACCAATTTTTGTAACACGGCTTTCACTCTTCATTAAACTCACCGATTCTTTGTCACAGCCAACAGTTTTCACTAGGTGAAGGCCTAAAGTCTGATAACAACAATTTGCATTCATTGAATTAGCGTTGCTCTTCAAGAGATATAATTGGATGTTTTCGTCTCCAATTTCATTTAACTAATTTGATCTTTCCAGTCCCTTATAATTAAGATGAAGAAAAACCTGAGATGATGTGAAAATACCTAAGAAGATGCTTTATGTTTGTGACATTCTGATCTTTCCAGTCCCTTATAATGATAGCGTCATCTGCGTAAACAAGGTGGGAACTTTTTGACCCGTGGTTTGGAGATTTGAAACCATGAAACGAACTTCAGCACATGTTTTTTGAATCATACAAGAGAGCACATCCATCCCAATGATAAAGAGAAACGGGGATAATGGGTCTCCCTGTCTGGCACCTTTTTGACATCTAAACTCATAAGTTGGAAAGCCGTTAACAAACACCGAGGATCTTGATGCTTATAAGATACTTGAAAACCATTGACACCATAATGGTGGGAAATTCATTTGGGCAAGTGTGTTAAGGAGAACGTTCCAATTGATACTGTCAAAAGCTTTCTCGAAATCTATCCTTGAAAGCATCAGCTTTGATCTCTTTTTCTTTGACCATGAGATGATTTCCATAAGAGGGCCATCCACTATGTTTCCACAAGATAAAAAGCCGGATTGTTTTTCAGATATGACTGAATTGATAACCAAGTTGAGGAGATTGGCGAGAATTTTGGAGATGATTTTGTTCAATGAGCCACTCAGTGTGATTGGCTTAAATTCATTTAACGAAGTTGCATAGGGTGATAAACACAGAGCTCGCCCATGAGGAAATTGAGAAGTGGAAAGTCCTCACAAAAGCCATTATATCCAAATGAAGAAAATCCCAATGTTTCTCAACATATTTATGTGAGAGCATGTGACTTTTAGCTCCACAGGAAGATATGAATGAACTGAAGTTGTTGCACATTTCATATGTAAATCTTTCATGAAAATCACAAAAGACACGATACCCAAATCCTAGGTATGGCGGACGTGAAATGTAGACAGTTATACTTCAATCAAAGGGTAAAGATACTGCTACCTCCAGCAAAAAATATGTGGCAAAATGCAAGTGACATACAAGTGTGTGTGGATACGTATGTCAACAGGAATGAAAAAGCGTTACATTGTCAGTTACTAAATATCCCTCCTTTCAAACAAAACGGCATGACTAAAATTTCTCTACTTGGAAGCTGTCAAGTCTAAACCAAACTAGATAAAAAGAAAATCCAACTTTGAATAATATATATCAAGACATTACTGAGGTTATCCAAGTTTGAGACTTTACTGAGGTTGGATTATTCAGGAACACAAACTTCAGTTTAATACCTTCACAAGTTCTCCAGACCAGACAGGAATCATGCATCATTGTTGCAAGCTGGTCAACATGTAACAAATTAGTGTCGGGTTTAAATAATCTAATCCATTCATCAATACTTGGGAAAGAAACTTTGAGCCAAAAGAAACCATGAATTGTATATTATTAACTACAATCTGTAATTCAGCAACACATAAGAAGTGAATACATTCGGCAAAACTAAACAAGCAAAATCTAGCAGTTTGTTCAAGCTTGTAGTTAGAAAACAATTGATAATCTGCTTGACTAAAACATATCATGAAAGGCCAAGATGTTTATTAGGAGCATGAATACACAATTTAGTAGTTCAGATAAACAAGATCATTTGGCTGCTTCAGCAACTCCTTGACAACATTAACTTCTAACCAACACCAACCGGGAACTATAGAATGAATCGTAGAAATTCTAGATGTTTTTATGCTTCAAACTTCTCAACAATCATCACACATCATCATTGCAAGCTGATTAAACAAGGATACAATTGATAAGTGGATGATCAGTTCATGCCATAAGGTTATATTTGAATGAAAAGTGGATATGAATCTTGGATAATCAATCACGAAACAGAGTACCCAAAACCAATATCATAAAATTCCACAAAATAAACTGTGTGTTTATTATGGCCATTGACCATGAAGCTCATTTCAAAAGTTCATATCTCATCATTGACCAAGATTTATAGTAGATGGACCTAAATGTTCCCTATTTATAATAAGCTTCACAAAATAGACAAATCCAAGTCATTCCATCTTTGATTCACGATCTTCATCTAGTCTTGTCAACGCCTACAAATGAAGCACATACCACTTTATCAACGAAAGGAGCAGAAAAAGAAAGAGAAGAAATGAATTTGTATTATGAAGACACACATATTTTACAATGGTGTAGAACGGGTTAATGATAAGGAACATCTACAATAGTAGAAGAAATGACAAGAAGAGATATATCGGGAAACCAAAGAAAAGAATACAAACATAAAAATGTTGTTTCCTGGAGTATATTCAAGCCTAGAATTTTCATTATCTAGAGTACTATCCAAAATACCAACTTACCCGAAACTCATGAAGGAAAGAACATCAAAGAGGGACCTATGACGCTTCGTTAGATATCTAATCAATAAAAAGAAACTCAATTAGAAAACGACCTTGGAGAAGCTAATGAATTGCTAGCTCCAAATGAACACAGATCCAATGCCATAGAGGTCAAAGGGAGGGATGACAAAAAGCATGGACTTGGCATTGCTAAGAATACACAATCACAAAAGATAAAAAAGAAAACATAGCAGAGACATGCTAAATACAAGTGATTTGTACACATTACGACTTTCAGAAAGCAACAAGCCCGATCAATGGACTGGATTGACGGAAAAAATAGGACCCTTTAAAAAAAGTACAGGGATACTAGTATATAAGCAAGGAATTGGACATGACATTCACATTGGTCATTTGCAAATTAAGGTCCATGATAACTAAACTAACAAATTATATCTAACCATCTAACAATCCATATCACTATAATCCCATCTAAAGAAAGATACTAAAATACACTTAATGACCAGCCACCAACTGAACACGAATGTTTACCAAGTTTCATTCATATATTACCGTATGTAATGTAGTTGCCTTCCATGTCAAAAAATGTCTATAACTACTACAGCCACACAAAATGCATACGAATGATTTTAACGTAGTAAACCACGTATATAAAACAACCTCAATGCAGCACCGATCAATAAATAACAGAAATAGATGCAAAGAAAAACACAAATATGAAATTATGAATAAATTGCACATCAAATCATCACAAAAGAAACGGGAAGTGAATTATTACCTTCAGGGAGCCAACCATAACCATTTTGAGAAAGAGTAAGCATTGATGTCATTAAAGCCGAAGCCATAACGGTGTGAAAGGGTTGCAGTGACTCCAAACAAGTACTCATTTCGACCGGACATCTGCATCACAACATCCATAATTACAATTCCAAATTATCCATATATACAACGGTTAAATGATTTCAAATGTGTCAAACATTCATACTATCTATTGTATCTATTCATTCTTAGAAACAATCTATAATATGTGTCTAACTTTCGATTATTGCCATTTTACGTAACCTCTTATAACTTGTAAACTGACACTGTTTTTTGATGATGTGGTGATTTTATGAACTGTCAAGTCAGAAAAATAACAGTTGCTAGATGATTGGGCCAGCGGTCACTTGCTACATACAATAGCAATCGAAAATGTGATACAATATTTATATATATATTTCCTATGTAATAATTTGCAGAGATACACACTGTTCCCAATTCCATATTAGTACTTTCTATAACACATTTAAGATATGGGAAATGATAAATCCTCCATATTAGTACTTTCCATATTACTTTAGTTGCAAAGAAAATAAAAATTCAATTTTTTTCCAATAAAAATTCAAAAAAGTTGGAAACTTTAGTAACAATGATAGAAAACCAAGATCAAATTGAGACTAATAAGTAGCATAAAAGTCATAGAGTTTGTGTATATATAATACATACATGTATAAAAAGATATATATAAGTAAAATACCAGGAAAAAGCGGCGAGATAAAGAATTTCGGGAAGGGATGAAAAAAGAAGAGCGAGGAGCAGATTTGGATTGAGAAGCCATCCTCGCCGCCGCGTTCCGGACGGAGGTTGATCGGAAAACAGATCGAGCTGCGGCTGCTGCCGTCGCCACTTCGATATGTGTGTTTTGTTTGTGAGGATGGTGTGATGTCTGTTTTTTGTTTTTTTTATTGGATAAAGGGTTTTGACTATTTGACCAAAATAAATCAAAAACCCTGTTTTTTTTCTTTTTGGAAAATTTTCATATATGACATCTTTAACCATAAATTTAATGCCAAATAAATTGTTTTATTATTATATTTTAAAAAGGGTTTTGCTAAACGAATGCTTAAGGACTTTCGTTAAGGTGCATTAAATAGTTGTACACTTACCTTCAGGGGTGGACTTTTAATATGAAAAGATACAATAATTTATGCACGTTAAGTGAAGGCCTAAGGGCTTTGTTTAGCATTTTCTTAAAAAAAGATATTTGAGAATTAACATTTTTTCTTTTAACATGACTTAATTTCTTTACAACCAAAAAAGTTGGTCTAAACCTTGTCATATTTGCAAAGGGATTTTCTAACTTATGCCCTAAGGGCACACCTAAAATGCATTAATTATATGAATCTTCTTATTGAAACTAACAATTTATATTAATTTTATTAATCTTTTTCTTTCTACCATATCTACCCTTATGTTATTCCCTCCTAATTTTTTCCCTCTACTAATTAAATATCTAAAATTCCCTCTAAAATTATCCCAATTCACTGATAATTTGCCGCCACTTAAAAAATCCATCCATATGTAAATTGACATCGGCTTTTTGATAACAAAAGTACACCAAGTTAGGAAAATGGGATTATGCATAACAAAAAAAAGCATTTTCAACATTTAAAATGAAGAATGGGATTACAATTCAGTTCACTCTGCATATCGACTTTTCCTCTTTTAGCCACTGGTTGACCATTATTAGCATCATTAGAAACATGTCGTTCCGGACACTTGCTGAAGTTGTGAGTAGAAGACTTACAAAGTCTACAACGTTTTACTTGTATCGCTAATTCCTTTCCACCTTTCATCCGTTTTTGCTTAGGTCGGCCCTTTGTTTTCGAGATAACAGGGCATTGAACCAACTCAATTGCATTAGTTATGGGATCAGTATTTTCTGCAAAAGATGATGAAACATCCAAAGTTCTTTGTTGCTGTAGATGAGAGACTTCATCAAGTTGAACCTCTTCTCGACTCCACCGTGATAACCAATAAGTAGAAGGAATTTCAAAGCAACCCGTATGGAGAAGAACACTCAAAACATGACGACAAAGTATCCCAACAAATTCAAAGTTTTTGCAAGTGCATTCAGCCATCTTACCATCCCAAACCACCTTATGCCATCGAGCTGCTTTGTAATGTTTGACGATAAAACTTGTGTCATTTTCTTTGGAAGCAGAATATTGCATCGCTTGAGAAAATTGATCTTGAAACTTTTTAAATGCATATGGAGTCAAAACTTGGTAACCTTGTTTTTCCAACGGTGACAATGATCTCAAATGCAACTCTTGATACTTTGCCACCATACTATCATGCATTTGCTTCTGCCCAACATTTTCAATGGCAAGATTAACCTATAAAATTATGAGAAAAAGATTAATTAAATTAGATTTGAACTAAACTTTAGTGAACATGTACGAGAAGATATACTAACACTTACTTGTCTAATAAACTCGCTTAAACATGTACGAGAAGATATAAACATCTTTATAAACGAGTTTATACTCTCCGATCTTCCGGTAGTCGTCATGCCACCAAAGAAAAAGCGATGAAGATAACTTGGAACCCAAAATGTTTTAATTTGATACAGTGCCGTGACATGCTTATTCTCCTTGAGATTGTATTTGTCAATTACTAATGGCCATTGTTGCTCAAATTCTTCAACCGAGTCTAATTTGTATAAGTTGTAAAACTCGGTGCACCAATTTAAATACTCACTTCTTAACACTGAAGTAAACCAACTACTAAACTTAGTAGTGATATGCCATATGCAAAACGCGTGTTTAGTATAAGGCATCTCCGTTTCAATTGCTTGTTTCATCCAAGGATCTTGATCGGTCAATATTGTTTTCGGTGATTTTTTCATCAATTTAGTAAAATTCTGGGGAAAAAAAGAAAGCAAGTATAAGAAATTGAAAGTCAAGATATAATACCAACAAGTATTAAAATTCAAACAAGAATATAGTTACCTTAAAGAGCCATTCGAATGTGTTTAGTTTCTCGTTACGTAGAAGTGCACACCCAAACAATATGGTTCTTCCATGATTGTCCATACCAACAAATATGCCGAATGGCATGTCATATGAATTCACCTTATATGTAGTATCAAATACCACCACATCTCCATACTTTTGGTACAATTCAAAACAGTGAGCATGACACCAAAAAATATGCTCTAGCCTATTCTCACTATCTAGTGTAAATGCATATTGGAAGTTAAGGTTTTCAGTTTTAGCATTTTTACAATACTCCAAAAGCTCTCTCGCATCATTTTGTGATTGTAGTCTAAAATTTTTGGTAAAAAGATTATAGACATCCTTATTAAGAAAAGAAAGCTCACCATGTCTCACATTCCTTTCAAGCTCCATCACCCGCATAATTTGTCTAACGGACAAACCTGCCTCTTTTAATAAAAGTATACGTTTCTCATCTTCTAATGTAATATTACGGTAAGATGGAAGAAATCGAACCTCTTGAGTAGACAACAAAACATGATTGTGCTCCGCAACAAACTTAGTGACTTGCCATTCTTCCGGAAAAATTTCGTTAATTCTTCTCAATGTTATACGTATGTGGGCCTTGCATTCACATCTTACATAGCCTCTGTTTCTTGTTTTTTTGGTGTAGTCTTTCTTAGGCTCGGCTTTTCCTTCTCGATGACAAAAAAAATCACGTCTTTTCCTTTCTCCTTTCTTGTTCACGAACCTCCCTTTTCGAACAGAAAACCCATTCTTTTTCGCATAACTTTGATAAAAGACAAGAGCCTCTTCTTCACTTAGAAAACATTGACCAACAAATGGTTCTTCAAAAATTGTATTATTGTTTAGACTTTGTTCTCCAATAGCATCTTCTTCAACAGGAAGCTCATTTAGATCAAAAAAAATATGCCCACTCATCTGTAATAAAAATAAAAAATTACATATAAGGATGGAGTTAAAAAGTATTTAGTTACTATGTAAATAAAAAATTACATATAAGGATGGTCGACTTTACATATGGATGGATTTTTTAAGTGGCGGCAAATTATCAGTGAATTGGGATAATTTTAGAGGGAATTTTAGATATTTAATTAGTAGAGGGAAAAAATTAGGAGGGAATAATATAAGGGTAGATATGGTAGAAAGAAAAAGATTAATAAAATTAATATAAATTGTTAGTTTCAATAAGAAGATTCATATAATTAATGCATTTTAGGTGTGCCCTTAGGGCATAAGTTAGAAAATCCCTTTGCAAATTACTATTTTCATTAACTTTTTTAGATTCTTACTTTTAAAGCAAGTCTTGGACCGCATAATAATTTCAATGTCTAAAAAACAAGATAGAAAACATATCGTTGGCTTATGATTAGCTAGCTACTACTTTTATTTTTTGTTTTTTTTATAAACTTTGAAATTATAGTGTATAAACTTTATCTTTTTTATGTCGAGCATAGCTCTAAATAAATCAATTATTAACGAAAATAACAAAACTTCAGTGAGCTGTTAAAAAACAAAAAAAACTTCAATGAGCTTAAGTGACACACAATACCTTATTTTCACTGGGGATTAGAAAATGAACATCATTTTGGTTCCAATTATAGCCTCCATTAACTTTGTGTTAGTTGATTATCCTTCGTATCGTATTTTCATTTTCGTGTAGTAATAAAACATATTCATTAACTCTTTAATAAACCTTTTTTATAATCCCGGGTCATGTTCCTATAATCTACAGTTTAATTTGATTTAGTGAGATTTTCGTTAGATCGTGTATGTATTCTACTATAAATAATCCGCCAGTTTGTTTGTAAATTCATGGAACGCCACATTAACCACTGACTTTTAAAACATGCGGATATAGTTTGACAAAAGAGAAGAAGTTGATGCTTTATCTCTATCTCTATCTCTACTACACGAGAGCAAGTATCCGCGGATTGCGGCGGTGGGATGGTGGAGGTGATAGGTCATAGAGTGTGATAGCCAAATGCTTTAGCCGTACGGGCTCCGCTCTCGGATTTAAAAATTCGTCGAAAGTATATCGAATGACATCTCTAATGAAAGAGCATGAAATTTTAAGAACACCCATATAATTTTTATAATTTTTCGATGTACGGTTTTTGAGATAAAAGATTTGAATGAATTAGAGAAATAAAATGATTTATGGAGAAGAGAAAAAAAAAATGAGTGGTTGAAATTTGAGGAGAGAGATGAAAATGAAAGTTGAAAGTTGTGGGGCATTGATGTATGGTACATCATGCATTATCATGTGTACATTGTTGAAATTGAAAGTTGAAACATCATTTTTTTCTCTCTCCTCCATAAATCATTTTATTCCTTTAATTTATTCAAAATATTTTATCTCAAAAACCGTACATCGATAAATTATAAAAGTTATTCTTAAAATTTCATGCTTTTTCATTAGAGAGGTCATTCGATATACTTTCGACGAATTTTTAAATCCGAGGGCGGAGCCGTACGGCTAAGGCATTTGGCTATCACACTCTATGACCTATCACCTCCTATGACTTATCACAACCTATCACCTCCACCATCTCACCGCCGCAACGCGCGAGTACTTTCTCTCGTATAGTAATATAGATATGTATACACATGGTTGATGCTTGTTGATCCAAAATCAAGACATTTACCATATTTTTAAGAGTGACGATATTTGTACACATAAATTGATAGATTTATCACATTTGTGCATTAAGTACATGTACATCATCTTATATAATTTGCACTATATCATAAATTTATCAACTTTTGTGATACTTGTATCACCACTCTATTTTTAATGTTAATTTTAAAGTTTTTTTTTATTATTACTAGAGACAAAAATTAAAGAATAAGATCATACCTTATTTAGGTACATGTATATAATTATATACTAGATTTATGTGTGTTAAATAAAAATAATTAATTGTATATTTGAACAATGATTTCTAAAATTTTTAATTTTTTAATTAAATTATTAATAACATCATTAATGTTTAATTTTAACAATCGAAGAGTTATGATTGGTGAAAGTTATGTCCCTTGAGATCAAAATTGTATATGATCGATACATATATAGAGTCTAGAATTAGTCGCATCAGAAAACTCAACACAAATGGCACCTTCACGAATCTCAATCGTAACCACCGCCATCCTAACCACCGCCATTCCGCCACCGGAATACGACTCCTTCCTCTCCGCTCTCCGTTCCCGCAACTACGACTTCTTCGTCGACGCTATCTCTACCACCGATATCCACTCCGATATACTTTCCAGCCAAAACTTCACGTTATTCGTTCTGACTGATTTATCTTCTGATATCGCTAATAATTCAGTTTCTGATTATATAAATACGGTCAGGTTTCATATCGTTCCGAATTATCGGTTGACAGCTTCTGATCTCCAGAAGCTTCCGTACGGTATTGATCCGTTTCCAACGCTTGTTCCTGGTGACGAGATTCATCTGATTACTTTTAATCGGCTCGGGTTTCCGGTTTCGTTTAACGGTGTGCGCATCACTGTGCCGGATCTGTATCATGATAAGGATATTGTTGTTCACGGAATAAAAGAAACGGTTGTTTTTCACCCCATTCCAGATCGGGCGAAATTGAGATATCACGCCGCGACGGATATTGATATTAAACCTCCAGCGCGGCCGAGTCATATTAGCCGAGGAGTACTCGTAACTGGCGCAGAAGCTCGTGAGCTGGCTAAGTACCTTGCAGTTGGCCGAGTCATATTAGCCGAGGAGTACTCGTAACTGCCGCAGAAGCTCGTGAGCTGGCCAAGTACCTTGCAGTTGCGGGATTTGAAACCGCTGCATCTCGAGTTGATTGATATATTTCCTATGTAATAACTTGCATGACATACACATTTAAGATATTACATTTACGATACTTAACGTGTTAGTTCATTAAAAAGAATCGATTCAATACATTTCTTTTGTGCAAAAACTTTATTTTCTAGGATTGTTAGTTGCAAAGAAAATAAAAATTCAATTCTTTTCCCAATGAAAATTGGAAACTTTAGTAACAATGAAAGAAAACCCAGAACAAATTGAGACTAAAAAGTAGCATGATAGTCATAGAGTTTGTGTATATATAATACATACATGTATGAAAAAGATAAAGAAGAGCGAGGAGCAGATTTGGATTGAGAAGCCATCCTCGCCGCCGCGTTCCGGACGGAGGTTGATCGGAAAACAGATCGAGCTGCGGCTGCTGCCGTCGCCACTTCGATATGTGTGTTTTGTTTGTGAGGATGGTGTGATGTCTGTTTTTTGCTTCTTTTTTTTTATTGGATAAAGGGTTTTGACTATTTGACCAAAACAAATTTAAAACCCTGTTTTTTTTTTCCTTTTGAAATTTTTTCATATATGACATCTTTAACCATGTATTTAATGTCAAATAAACTGCTTTTTTTATTTAAAAACAAAAGAATTTGGGAATTAATATTTTTCTTTTTAACATGATTTCTTTACAACCGAGAGAGTTGGTCTATCCCTCACCATATTTTAAAGCAAGTCTTGGACCGCATAATAATTTCAATGTCTAAAAAACGAGATAGAAAACATATCGTTGGCTTACGACTAGCTAGCTACTACTTTTGTTTTTCTTTTTTTATAAACTTTGAAATTATAGTTTTTTAACTTTATCCTATTTTATGTCGAGCATAACTCTAAATAAATCAATTATTAACAAAAATAGCAAAACTTCAATGGACCGTTAAAAAAAATAAATTCAATGAGCTTAAAAAAGACACACACACAATTCCGCACTTTCATTGGGGATTGAAAAATGAACATCATTTTGGTTTCAATTTTGTTCATTTATATCCCCCATTAACTTTGTGTAACTTTGTGTTAGTTGATTAGTAATAAAATATATTCATTAACTCTTTAATAAAACGTTTTTATAAAGCCCGGGTTATGTTCTTATAATCTACAGTTTAATTTGTTTTAGTGAGATTTTCATTATATATTCTACTATAAATAATTCGCGAGTTTGTTTGTAAATTCATGAAAAGGTACTATCACATTAACCACTGACTTTTAAAATGCACGGGTATAGTTTAACAAAAGAGGAGAAGTTGATGTTTTATCGTATAGTAATATAGATATGTATACACATGGTTGATGCTTGTTGATCCAAAATCAAGACATTTACCATATTTTTAAGAGTGACGATATTTGTACACATAAATTGATAGATTTATCACATTTGTGCATTAAGTACATGTACATCATCTTATATAATTTGCATTCATAAATTTAAATTTTTTTCCTTTTGAAATTTTTTCATATATGACATCTTTAACCATGTATTTAATGTCAAATAAACTGCTTTTTTTTATTTAAAAACAAAATAATAATAAGATCATACCTTATTGAGGTACATGTACAATTGTTCACTAGATTTATGCATGTGCCAAATACATGCATTGTGATATTTGCAAGATAAGATAAATTATTAAATATGTAAATTCAATGTAAAAAAATATAGGTAAAATCAAATTAAAAGAATATAATTATAAAACATTAAACGTATATATTGTATTTCATTTTTTGTAATATTTTTTTTGCAGACAATATTTGTTTATCTTTTTATGATATAACATGCGTTGTTTATCATCACCTTATATATTTTTCGATATAACTTGCGATATAGAAATTTACAATTGTGCGTACTGAGTTGTCATCTCCATTATTGTTTTGGAATAGACTGACTTGCACTTCGCGCACAACAATAGAAACGACGACCTGAGTTCCTTGTTGTCCATGATGTTCGAACAATCGATGGCTTGCCACACACACAGTGGGGAATCATTTTTACGTGGGAGAAAGAGGGAAAAAGGAGAGAATTTAGGAGAGAGAAATTAAGAGGGAAAGAAAAGAAGGAAAAACATATTATCAGTAATAAGGAGTGGTTTTTTCTTTATATAATGAGTATATTTAGGTCTGGTGAACGAAAATACCCCTCACGTGACACGCACATGGGGCACTTAACGGAAGCATGGACCAAGGGCAAACATAGGGATGATTTTGACCGAAAAGTTAACTGATTGTGCACCAAACCGATGTTAGGTTGAAGATGGGGTGATGGATGTTTTGTGGTTGTTCGTTGGCGATTCCCCGAAGGTAGGATTCTTGCCTCTTTACGCCAATCGAACAAGTGTGTGATCTATGTGTGATCGAGAGTGTATTGAATGCCTTCAAAGGTCTTTTAGATCCTCCTTTTATAGGGGAATTTTATCTTGGAGAATAAGTAGGCCTCTTTAGGGTTTCCTAAGTCTTAGGCCGGAGATATCATTTCCATAATTATTGGCTGGAAGTGATAAGATCGAATCCCGAACTTATAGGGAGGTAATTCTTATCTAATTTATCTTCAGTGCGATCCTTCGTTTCAGAGAAGCTTCGTGTCATAGCGCGCTACTGTACCTTCGTGCGACAGGTACTGCGTACCGCTGGGAGGGTATATCATCATTAACGGATGGATGAAAAATGCAATTTCGACAAACCACATGGATGATTTTTGCGCTTAACCCTAGAATTGAATATCATAATATAAAGCCTGAGTTAAAAAACTAGTCGTTGGTGACTATGATGGTAAAATTTTGGTTCTTTTTGATGTTTAGTATCTTTCTTGCTTCTGATAAGCTTTAACTGAAACTGTTGGAGTCAACCCAAACTGTTTTTGTTCTTGAGATAAGACACGTGTATTTTATGCATATGTGATGATCCAAAACTTTCATGTGTTATAGCTTTAGTTGTGGTTTATGTATATGAATATATGCAAGTTAGGTTTCAGATTTCTACACGTAAACTACTACTTGCATTGACCAAAAATTCAAAAAAAAAAGCCCAAAAAAGATTATACTAACGTATGTGATAAATTACAACCACATGAAAAGAAACTTACTTTGAACAATTGCATAAGCAAAAAGCCCTTTGATATCGCATATTTTATACATATTTATTTTATATTTGTATTATTGTCATTTTTATAGACTTTTATACTTAGTATGTGAATTATTTGATTAAGGTCTATATGATAAAAGATGACGAAAGTGTGTTGAATAAAGATCAGTTACGGAGAAATGAAGATTGGAGCTGAAAAGATGAAGAATGTGACATATATTAATATATGTGTTGCAGAAGTATAAATTAGAAGACATGTACTAAAGTTGTACACGAGAGCTCGGCTGGAATTTTTTATTTTTTTTTGAAAGGTAAAATTTTCATTCACACTCACCCCGGCAAAATCGCCGGCGGTGTGTATATATACAATATTTACAAAGTGAACTACATAATATTAAATTTACACTAATCATTCCAAGAAATTCCTTTATGCGCGCTTCGACCTAGTTTTAAACCACAAAAATCCCATTGATTTGATGCCTTGTAATATGTCATTAATCTTGAGAGTAGCATTGTTCACTACTGCAAATTTGGACAATAGAGACCGGTCAAAAGAATAGAGACCGGTTAATTTCTAAAACAGTGGTCTCTAAACATACACAACCGGTCTCTATAGGTAGACAAGAATAGAGACCGGTTAAAAAAAGAATAGAGACCAGATGAGTATAAAACAAGTGGTCTCTATACTTTAAAAAGTTTAGAGACCTGTTGTTATATACCCAGTCGGTCTCTATTCCTCGTATTAATATGCATGCACCTACCATCCAACCAAACCTTGTAACGTCTTTTTTGGAAAAAAAAGAGAATATAGACCACTTTCTTTGTAGCTAACCGGTCTCTATTCATGTGCATTGACTACAACAACAACAGATCGTTCCGCTAGTTTAGGAATTGCAATGGGTCGGGTTCGGGGCTTGTAGCGTGAAACCCGACCCGATACCCATGGGGTACCTATGATGGGGACCCCATCGGGGATGAAATTATGCCCAAAACCCGAAACCCGACCTGATAAGGATAATTATTTCTCAAGAATAATTACCAAAACTTGTATGCTTTGATAAAAGATACTACTTGTTTTTGATGGTTTGAGATATGGATGTGCAAGTTGTGGAATATAGATACAAAATTAGTTAATATTAGTGTGAACATTGTATTTATAGGTGGAATATAGGTTCAAAACTAATAACTTTTAAGTAAATAATTTTTGGGTCAGGTCGTGGTAGACATGTCCAGTCTCTGCCCCGAACGGGTTCAGATATCGGGTATTGGGTTGCCCTGTCGGATCGGGTTTTTTTTGTCATCCCTATATTTCTATTCTTCCTCATAATATGCTGCTAAAAATAAAAACTTTCACAAATTCTATACAACAACATTCGATACAAACAACAAAATTTATAATACTTAAATAATTATAATAATATTTATTGTTATTCTGATGTTAAAGGTAACAGAACAATGTTGGTGTTGGGTGTATTGTCCAACTTCACCTCTAACATAACAATTAGTAATCGGTATTATTTTCTTTCTTGATCTGACAATTATAATTGAGGATTATTTTATACATGTAAAACGTTAGGGATATAAAAATTGGTACAAAACTCCAAATACTACATATAAAAGGAAGAGACTTACAAATAGCCTTTCTACCGTTGGTACTACCACGTAAGTTATGTTGTTTTATATTGTAGTATGTAAACTGGATAGTGCACCAAATTTGGAAAGAGGATCACTTTAGCAACGGTTTGATGGTTTTTGCTTTCCTTATTGATATTTTCAATTAAACCCGCAAAGCTAAAAAAGAATTAATATAAGATGTCGGGTCTTATAGGTGAAAAGAGGGACGGTTTTAGATAATTACCACCCTAGAAGAATTTCACTTTTGTGACTTTTATTAAAGCTAAACAAACTATAAGACCATCAATAGTTTCAATTTCATGAACCTTCAATTTACAATCACAACGACTCACCTATGTGACTCACCAATTTCATATTTATCATCTACTTATGTTCATTATTCCTCTATCAATATTCAAGTGTACGTGTGCAATCTCTTATTTTAATTTTGAATTAAGAATCGAATTTGTGATTAAAATAGGGATAATGGCATACGAATGTAACCACCTATGACAAATAGTGACCTATTCGGGTGGCTATGTAATGTATGCACCTATGTTTTTTTGGATATACTATGTAAAATACTTGATTGGCATCTCAGATCTCATGGTACGACCAGATATCATTCTACCTACTTGCTAGACTGTTGGAAACTTCATCACGGCTCAGATTCTCGTTAGATTCACTTTGCCTAAGTAACTAGTGCTGTCCCTAGACTCACACTACTCTATAAACAAATTCTCGTTAGATTCATTGTTTAAGCATTAATGACCTAAAGTTTGTGTTACTAATTCATCTTTAAGTTACCCGACTCTTAAGCCATGACCAGATAATAATTGATGTAAAAGGGATAATATAGTTATATAAACTATGAGTTCCAATAATTTTTTATATTATTATATTATAAATTATAAATATATTATAATTATCAGTTACGAGGACTTTTTTTATGCCAATGGATTGGTGGCCCATTGGTAAGGTCTTTGACCTTGGGGAAATCCACCAGGGTTCGAATCCCACTTCCTACATTTGTAGTAGTGGATTATTAGGGGGGTTTTGGAGAGTTTGGGTTTCATCCCAGACATGTATGTTCGAGCTCCGCATACTGTCCAATTGTATGTCACTATAGTGTAATAACTATTAACTTGTTATTAAAAAAAATAAAAATAAAAAGAAATAAAAAATAGTAATTTATCTAGTTGGATATAATATATATGATAATATAGATATCTTAGTTAAAAGCCAAAAAATTTAAGTTTTTCCCAAAATTTGAACAAACCGCCTTTACTTCCCTCCAACAACCAAAAAAAAATTAAAAAAAAAAAATAAAAAGAAATAAAAAATAGTAATTTATCTAGTTGGATATAATATATATGATAATATAGATATCTTAGTTAAAAGTCAAAAAATTTAAGATTTTCCCAAAATTTGAACAAACCGCCTTTACTTCCCTCCAACAACCCAAAAAATGGTTCAATTAACCTATTGTCCCTACCTATGCCCAATTCCCACTATATTCTCTTAATCTGAAAAAAAAACCTAACTCTATCAGAGCCGCACCACTGCAATCACCACTGAGCCGCACCACTGTAATCACCCTCCATCCCCAGAACCGCAATCATCCTCCATCAGAGCCTAAACACCGGTACTTCAAGCTCTACCACAGCCGGCAACCGTACCATACATCCACAACCATGTCACATCTTCAAATGTTAATGTTTTATATTTTGTTAGATCTCTGTTACATGTTTTATCTATCTATTTTTTATTTAAATGTTTTATATCTATCTATACTAATTTTCTAAATTAAATAATTTTTTTTGCAGATTTCTTATGTGCTGCACATTTTTGAATTAAATCAGTCCATTCTTGAGGTATTTATGGCACCACTGTGGCTAAAAACCACCCTTTCTTACCGTGTTATAATTTTGATGATGATGTTCTTCAAGCCTTTGAATATTTGTAAGCTTTATTTATCTAAAATAAGCAATATTTTTGGGGTTTTTAATTATTAAAATGGATTTAACGATTTTTTCTCTCATGTAACTCAAATGAAGGGGATGCATTTATAACTCTGAATATTTATTGTATTATAGATTATTTGTGGATATTTATTGTGTCTCGAATGAAGGGGATGCATATATAACATGATGCATAGCTTGTAGCAGGTTTGTGTCAAAATGTGTGCTTATAGATTAAATGAGTCCAGTCAGTGACAAATAGACTTCTAAATGCTTGGTTGGGCGTATATGGATTATGGATATATAGCTATTTTATTCCTTAATATAAATATATTTGGGGCTGAGTTGCTTTTTTCCAATGGGTTGGTGGCCCATTGGTAAGGTCTTTGACCTTGGGGAAATCCACCAGGGTTCGAATCCCACTTCCTACATTTGTAGGAGTGGATTATTAGAGGGGGTTTTCGAGAGTTTGGGTTTCATCCCAGACATGTATGTTCGAGCTCCTACATACTGTCCAATTGGATGTCACTATGGTGTCTCGAATGGTAACTGTTATTCAAACAAATAATAATAAAAAGAAATAAAAAATAGTAATTTATCTAGTTGGATATAATATATATAGATAATATAGATATCTTAGTTAAAAGTCAAAAAATTTAAGATTTTCCCAAAATTTGAACAAACCGCCTTTACTTCCCTCCAACAACCCAAAAAATGGTTCAATTAACCTATTGTCCCTACCTATGCCCAATTCCCACTATATTCTCTTAATCTGAAAAAAAAACCTAACTCTATCAGAGCCGCACCACTGCAATCACCACTGAGCCGCACCACTGTAATCACCCTCCATCCCCAGAACCGCAATCATCCTCCATCAGAGCCTAAACACCGGTACTTCAAGCTCTACCACAGCCGGCAACCGTACCATACATCCACAACCATGTCACATCTTCAAATGTTAATGTTTTATATTTTGTTAGATCTCTGTTACATGTTTTATCTATCTATTTTTTATTTAAATGTTTTATATCTATCTATACTAATTTTCTAAATTAAATAATTTTTTTTGCAGATTTCTTATGTGCTGCACATTTTTGAATTAAATCAGTCCATTCTTGAGGTATTTATGGCACCACTGTGGCTAAAAACCACCCTTTCTTACCGTGTTATAATTTTGATGATGATGTTCTTCAAGCCTTTGAATATTTGTAAGCTTTATTTATCTAAAATAAGCAATATTTTTGGGGTTTTTAATTATTAAAATGGATTTAACGATTTTTTCTCTCATGTAACTCAAATGAAGGGGATGCATTTATAACTCTGAATATTTATTGTATTATAGATTATTTGTGGATATTTATTGTGTCTCGAATGAAGGGGATGCATATATAACATGATGCATAGCTTGTAGCAGGTTTGTGTCAAAATGTGTGCTTATAGATTAAATGAGTCCAGTCAGTGACAAATAGACTTCTAAATGCTTGGTTGGGCGTATATGGATTATGGATATATAGCTATTTTATTCCTTAATATAAATATATTTGGGGCTGAGTTGCTTTTTCTCTCAATTTACGGTTGTTTTGGGTTTCAAGAATTTGGGGCTATGTATTTATTCAGTATCTATACACTTGTACATCGATCAAGCTGTTCTGTATGGATTTGTAATTGCTGGTCAGTTTCTGTCATGTAGGATCAGATCAGTGAAAGTTGTGATGGATGTAACTGGCCACTCTATTATAAGAGAAAGTGCTCCTACTTGCTTGGAGGTAAGCTTTCCTTTTATTTTGCTTTTCTGAGCTCTTTAAAGTGATTATATATGTGATATATTAGATAATCAGTTAGAATCTGCAAGTGTTTCCGAAGAAAGCGGGAATGGTAAGAAGCACGTAATGTGACTCAATTTCTGGAGAACCCTTTATCATATGTAATTCTAACTTATGATTCTATTTTGACGATAAAAATCTAAAAGTGGATCCGAAAATGGTGCTTTGGACTTGACTGATTTACAAGGAGATAGTTTGGCATCCATGGGAGAACCTATAGAAGATAATGCTTCTGATGGTGATGCCGATGATGATGACGGCGGCGAGGCATCTGATATGGATGGACAAGATATTATAGAGATGAGTAAATTACACTTTTCGTCCCTAAACTTGGCTCGTTTTTCACTTTTCGTCCCTAAAGTTTAGAAATTACAATTTTGACCTTAAACTTGGCCAGTTTTTTCAATAATCGTCCTTTTCCTAAACGACGTTGGTTTTTTACCGTTAACAGCAGCATGTGCTAAACACGTGAGGGTAGAATAGTCTTTTCATATTAAGAACATCTTAATATACCAAGTTAATCACAATTTTCGTCCCTCACGTACTCATACCTTTCACTTTCAATCCTTTCTTCTTCTTCCCCATCCAATCATATAAACCAGATTCATATGTATATATGAACACTTAGATTCCCAAATCTCTAAGTGATTGTATATATATTATATATACAAACACTTCAATTCACAAACTTAAGTAAAATATTGGTATCTATATCACTCTTTCCACAACAAATCCAAACCAGATTCAATCTAAACTAAAAACAAAATCATTACTCAAAATCAAAATCATTACTCAAAATACCATTCAATCCAACCCAGACTTTTATTTTCCGACGAAACAAAATCATTAATCAAACAAAATCATAATCAATCTAAACTAAAAACAAAATCATTACTCAAATTCATAACATTCAAAAACAACCAATCAACCAAAATACCGTTTCAGAATTGGGGTTTTCATCAATCGGTTTGTGCATAGAACCCAGACCAGAATTATCTCCACCTTTAATCGACCCTCCATCTTCCATAATCTGATCAGAATTCACTCCAGAGGCGGCCGAGTGTGGTGGTGAATGGGTGGTAACGGCGGCATCAAAATTAGGGTTTTCTATTAGGGTTGTATTATTAAGAACCCTAAAATCAATTGTTTTTGCATCAGATCTCGAACCAGAATGAATCCCAGCCCCAATCGAACCCTCCCCAACCCTCAATTGCACAGATCCGGCCGAATTAAGAGGTGGCAGTTGCGGCGGCTGAACATTTCGCGGCGGAGAAACGGTGGCAGAATCATTGCGCACCAAAAACGAGGCAGCAGAAGACGAATCATTGCGTTGATCGGTGAGGCCGAGTAGAAGATAAAGTTTGGTGGATATATTTTCAATCGTGAAGCAATTAGAAAATGGGGAAAAAAGAAAATGGCTGCGTTATATGTGTGTGTGTTTTTATATAGGTAGATACTTATTATATATATATAAATATATATAATAATGTAAAATAATGGAATAAATAAGTTAGTGGAAACGGGAAAAGACGGATATGCCCTCACGTGTTTGGCACGACAATTTTTTAACACCGTATGGCCAAAGGACGATTATTGAAAAAATTGGCCAAGTTTAAGGTCAAAATTGTAATTTCTAAACTTTAGGGACGAAAAGTGAAAAACGAGCCAAGTTTAGGGACGAAAAGTGTAATTTACTCTATAGAGAATGATTTTTCAATTTCAAAAGATTCAGAAAGCTCAAGGTATTGAGATAAGCCATACAACATCTTTGGATTTAATTCCTTGTGTGCATTTTTTTCACTACAGAAGATTAAATTAGTCAAATTATATGCTATTTGATAACTAATTGCCATCAACATTACTCCCACGGATAGATATATGGTTAAATTTGATATTTGTCTCTTGATTTGTTATTATGTCTGCAGGATTTCTACTCAAGTCCTCCTTATGGTAATAATGTTATACTTTTTTTCTTTTTGTATTTGTAGATTTCTTGGAATAATACAAGACCCTACGAGCAATCGTAATTAGATGCTATGGTTCATTTTTAGAGAAGTTCAATTCCGGTTCCAAAAACTAAAGTATGTACAAATTTTACTTCATTATTAGGAATTTTATGACTTTGGAACTTCAACTTTGTATAGTTTTTGTAACATGTTTAGTTTTCTATATCTATCTAGTGGTTTGATTGAGTAGTAGTTTGATTGAGCATTGATCACTAGGTATTAGAAGTTGGGATTTGATTATTGTGCAACAAGCAACTTTGATTTTGGTTACTAGTAGTTCGATTGAGCATTGATCACTAGGTATTAGAAGTTGGGATTTGATTATTGTGCAACAAGCAACTTTGATTTTGGTTACTAGTAGTTTGATTGAGCATTGATCACTAGGTATTAGAAGTTGGGATTTGATTATTGTGCAACAAGCAACTTTGATTTTGGTTACTAGTAGTTTGATTGAGCATTGATCACTAGGTATTAGAAGTTGGGATTTGATTATTGTGCAACAAGCAACTTTGATTTTGGTTACTAGTAGTTTGTATTTGGATTTTATTATTGAGATTTGAGCATCAAGTTTTGTTTCGGTATTAATTGATGAACACCAAGTTTGTTTGGGTGTTTTGGTATTGGTATGAATGTTGAGCATAACAAGTTTTGTTTTGGGGTGTATTTTGTATGTATTTTGAGAGAGGTATCAGGTTTTGGTATGAAATTACTAGCATGTTTTGGTATAAAATTGCTAGCAGCAGCAGGTTTGGTATAATATAGTAGCATATTTTTTTTATTTAAAAAATTTATCAAAAATATTAGTAATATCATATAGAAGACATTTTAAGTAGTAAATCATGAATACATAGTCTTAAATAAAAAAAAAAAAACCGGTCCGAACCGCGTGATCCGAAACCGAAAAAACCGGTCCGAACCGCGTGATCCGAAACCGAAAAAACCGAAATCGGAAAAAACCGAAACCCGAAAAAACGCGAACCGACCGAAACCGAAAAACCGGTCCGAACCGCGTGATCCGAAACCGAAAAAAAACGAAACCCGAAAAAAACGAAAACAAAAAAACCGATGTGTAACGATTCGGTTATGGTTTTCAATATTCATTACCCGCGGTTAACCGAACCGAACCGAATTTTGATATATACCTACATATAATCATATATATGTATATTTACACATATATGTATTACATGAATACATCATTTACATATCTATTTAGCTAATTTTTTGTATTTGTTGCCTAAAATATTAACAATTTTACTAACTTTTTTCATAATCTATGATTAGTTTTGGATATTCTAAGTAATTTTCTTATATATATACTCTTTTTAAGAAAAGTTGTTAACTTTATTTAAAATATTTATCAAAAATATTAGTAATATCATATAGAAGACATTTTAAGTAGTAAATCATGATACCTTAAATCTTGCAAATTGCAAAAAAAAAAAGAATGGCGCCGTTTTGCTAAAAATTTTCGAACCGTTTTTCGGGTTTCGGTTAGGTTTTTTTGTTTCCTCTTTGATCTTGCCTGACATCTCATGAATATCCATGAGATCTTTCAAATCAAAAAAAAAAAGAATGGCGCCGTTTTGCACCAATTCTGCACCATGTGCCACACCCTCGCAACCACCACACATTCACAAAAAATATGGTCCACCGTTTCTGTCCCTTCACCACATAACACACAGTCCAGATCGCTAACACCACCGTGTGCACACAAATACACAATTACGATCCTGAAGGGCCTTCATTGTGGGGATACGATTCATCAACGCTCTCCACAAGAACAAATTGCATTTTCACGGTACCCACTTGCACCATTCAAAGATAATTCTACCTCTGAAATCGGTGTCCCTTAATAAAAATTTCTTCACGTTTTTTACATTCAAAACATCATCTTTACCTCCTAGCCAGACCCACTTGGCTGGACCTTATATCTGCAATGGCTAAAAAGGAAACAAAAGGAAACAAGGAAGTCGGCCAAAAAATTCATCTATATATATTGTTATATTACATGTGGGCATTAACACATCTAACAATTTATCTATCTATCGAACAATTAATAAAAAAGAAAAGGTATTGGGTTTCGTAAGAGGGATTTGGCAGAAAGTTGGGTTCGTTGGTGAGAGGAGCCGCAAGAGACAAAACGCTAAAAGGTTTTTTTTTACCTTTGTTCGTTAACTGCTTGCAGCTAGCCATCAATCAATCTGTTCGATCCTTTACTTCTTTTATTATTATTATATTACTCTTACTATTATTAGTTGTTAGACTCTCTTATCGTACGATTATTATTAGGAATTCTTTTCTATTAATAATTGTTACTGTTATTGTTATTATTTGTTTTGCTATCAGTAGCTAATTTTCTTTACATCCATTTGGATGACGTGAGCATGTCATAAAGTTATTACTTTGTTACTTTTGATTGTTTAGTCAAAGTTTATATATTGTTTTGATTTCTTATGTGAATTAGTTGGTAATTAACTATAGAAGTTTGAGAGAAATCTATAGGATTGCTAAATGGTTTATGAAAGAATTAATCGGTAAAGTCATTAGAGTTCGTAGTGATAGAGATTAAAACAATCGAATTTGGATGAATGTGTTAGTCGTTTATGATAGAGAGATCTAATTAGGAGATTAATAAGCAGTTCGAGAGAAGGCTTTATTAGGTTAAATCGTAAAACCAACTTAGGACTTAGTGCTTGATTGTCAGGGAAGAAATTATTCGCGAGAGCGATAACTATACTTTTCACAATTAAAGGTTTGAGTATAACAAGACCTCATCTTGATTACATATTAAGTAATTCAACATCATAAGTGACATTGTGATAATTTGACTGACGTGTGAGCTATTCCAAGTGGGTATGCTTTGACATACGTGTGAGCTATTACATATATTGTTAATTCTTACTCGTCTTATAAAGAATATTGACATATAGTACTACTCTGTAGATGGCGGCACATAAGCAGATTTCTTGTTGTGATTTATATGATGGAGTACTTCCCATATCTTCAAATTATCCGTGGTTTGTTGGTCAGAACCTGGGAGAAGCAAAAGATGATCAAAACCAGATTTTTTACAATAGAAGAAACCCTTTGTCTCGATACAGGTGTCGAATCCCTGATGAGTTGATTGGGAGACGAATCCGAGGTTGTTTCCATGGGTGGGTGATTCTATCTGACCATCCAAATATGGTCATGTGGAACCCAATTACCTCATAGTCGATCCGTCTCCCGCCATTGGCTCATGATGATGATTCTTATCATTGTTGTTGTTTGTCGTCCCCTCCGGACGATCCAGGTTCAGTGGTCATGCTAACGTCAATCAGAAAGCATGCCATCCTTTTTTGTCGGTTAGATGGTGATCACAGGAAAAATCTGAGATGGACATAATTGTCATACGCCGAACATCTTAATCAACTCAAGGGTGTGTGTATTAATGAAAATAATCTAGAAGAAGATGCGTTCCTAACAAGTCCAACTTGTTGTAATGGTAAAGTGTATGCGTTGACTTTGGGGGATAATTATCGTTTTGTCATACAGGTTGACATCGACAAACTAGACGCGGTAACTCTCTTGCCGGTTGTAAAAGTGCCCGACTCTTGCTTCTTGAGATGTCCTTCCTTCAATAGTTGTAGGACCGTAGATGTGTATATAATTATGATGACAGATGAGTTGTTGTGCATTGAAACGGGATTTGAAGACGAAAACAGGAAAACAGTTGGTGATGTGTTTTTGTCTAAACTGGATCTGACCAATATGATGTGGGAGGAAATGAAAGACCTGACAGGGGATATATTTGTTGTCAGTAATGACTTCCTAATTTATAGCCCCCCCGCTGGGTCAGAGTTGGGTGGTTCTATACACATTATTCTTGGCCACGAACGTCTACACTCTTATAATGTCAAATCTAAAATCGTCTGTCTATATTCCATGCCTTGTCTAGCACAAACAAGTCAACAGTCAGTGTGGACAATCATGTGTCATGATCGATCGATGTTTTCTTTTTGCAGATTAGGTGGTGATCGTTCTGATTCTGACCAACAACAAGGAGGGGACTCGGATGAAAATAAAGTTGTAAGATCCATTACATGTGATGCGGATGAATCACACCTGCTTGGTATTCCTTTTGATGTTTTGAAAAGTATTGTGGAATGTTGTGTTGGTGTCGATTACCTCAACTTTCGTGCTGCAAGCAAATATTGTCGTTCAGCAGCACCGTGTGACGAATCATTTGTAAGGAGATTACGGACATATTTATTGCCTTCACCATGGTTGATGGTGTTCGACCAATATCAAGGAATTATTACTTTTACAGATCCGATGTCTGGTGACAAGTACTTTGTTAAAACACCTGAAGAATTGATCGATTATCAGATATGCTGTTGCAGGTTTGGTTGGTTGCTCATGTATAAAAATATTGATGGGCCGATGGTGTTTTATAACCCGTTCACAAATCAGGTCCGTGAGATTCCGCGTCCAGAGTTGTGTTTAGACAGCTACTGTTTCTCAGAGCCACCTACTTCCCTCGATTGCAAAGTTCTTGGCTTTTTGAAATTAGAAGGAAAAACCATGTCCGCATTGACAGTCCACGATTTGCACACTTATAATATAATTATTCTAGACAAGAAGGTAAGAAGAAAGTAAAGAACAAGAACAAGAATAAAGTTCAAGTACAAGAAACTATGCAAGTCTAATCATATGTATCATTGATTAAACAGTGAATACATGGTCGATATTACAACTTGTCTTACAAGAAAAATACAAGAACAATATAATTGTTTAGTTTTAGACAAACTAGAAAACTAAAACAATTACAAGGAATAATAAGTGACACACACTTGTGGTGACAAACACAAAGTGTAAATGATGCGGCTGTGTTGCTTTATATAGGGAAGGAATTAGGGCAACACAGCCTTACAATGATAGTGACAAAATGGTGGTTGTCGACTTCTCATTTGCTCAACGTACTTGGATCCAGAAGCCTTTGTCTTCTTTACCAAAACGGGTATGAAAGAGAGAACCCTTGTTTTGGTCCCAACTGTACCTTTGCCATATAAGGTAATATCTAGTTGGAAGAACCACCATGTGACTCTTGTCTTTACTTGATTTGAATTCTTCCCGCCTTGACTCACAATTTGGAAAGAAACCACCCGCTGACGAGAGTCACTGACTTCGCTGATGATTCGCTGACGACACACGTCAGCAACCAAGTCTGGTCAGCGAATCCTTGACTCAACAATCTCCCCCTATTCGTTGAGAAGACTTGCTGAGTAGACTAGACTTTGATAAGAATAAAGGAATGATGAAAAGATGTCTTATATATCATCTTTAAACATTACAAGCTGATACATATAGCATATACATTATAAGACATCTACACATTGGCAGCTTCAATTTCCCAAGCTTCCTCTTGCTTAGCGATCCTGATTGCTGGGTCATCCCTTCTGTGAGGCTTTATCAATTCTTCATCCAACTTGCTGATAAACCATCTGTTGTTGGATGTTTCAGCACACCTTCTTCTTATGCTTAAGATGAACCTAGTTGACGCTTTTTCAATTTCAGCCAACGAAAGAACAGTTGATTGTTCTGAAAGTTTGTGAAGAAGATGCCAGCAGGATTCTCTATCACTCTCCCTTCCTCAAAGAGGCTTCTGGGAGGAAGTCTGGTGTTCAGCAAGGCATCACCAGTGATAGGAGGAAGGTTAACAGTTATGGTTCGATGCTCTGCTTTCCTCTTTCTTTGAATCCTTCTTCCTGCTGAGGTGGAGATAGCTGCTGGAGTACCAAAAACTTGCCTCAGCATTGGCAAATCAGTTTTGAACTTGGTTTCGTACTCTCTGGCCTTCTCAAAATAATCCTTGAGCATATTTTGGAGTTGTTCATAGCTGACAGCCTTCTTGTCTTTCACCAGCATGTAAACTTCAAACCACTCAGAGGCACCCAAGGTGGTTGGTTTGACCCCTTCAAGTTTGATTGGCTTGTCAGCACCTTCTCTTAAGATTTTCAAGTTGGTCTTAAGACCCATTTCAGCACGAAAGGCTTCAGCAGCAACAATCTTTTGAGGCCTCTTTCTGTCCTCCATATGCTTCAACCATTTAGCCTTTTCTTCTTCAAACTTGGCTCTTTTCTCGCTGAGTTGCTTCTCAACTTCTGTATGCTTCTGCCTGTATAAAGCTTCAGCACCACCCGTTTTCAAGAGCATTCGCTGCTCACCATCCAATTGATCTTTTTCCATAAAAGGCAGCTGCTTGATGTACTCAAGATTTTTCCTTTCATTTTCTTGATTTTCTTTGATTCTATTCAGCTCCTTGATAGCTTCTTCTTGAGTCTTGCCTTCAGCAGTCAATGCCAAAATATCAATCATTTGGTGTTGATGACCTGCTGAAGATTGGATGGATAGCTGAGCAGCTGGAAGAGAAGATGAAGTAGCGATCACTTGTTCTGCTGGAAGAGCGGTGGGAGGTTTCTTGAAGAATCCAGAATCAGAGAGCTGTTTTCGACGAGTATCAGAAAGAGGAGTAATTTCAGCATTGGCCAGATATCGTTTATGAAAGACTAGAAGCAATTCCTTTGACCTATTTGTTTCCATTTCTCTAGCAAAACCAGCTTCCCATGTTGCTTTGATCACTTTGGGGTCAAACTGTTCCCCTACACCTTCAAAAACTTCAATGTAACCCGCATCAGCAGCAGGGCGAGGTACATTGAACATCACAATTTGTTGCTCCCCCTCACCACCAGCTGGGGGAGCTTCAGCATCAAATTCCTTTTCAATCTCCCCCTCAACACCAGCAGGGGGAACTTCAATATTCACATCTTTTTCATTACTAACAGCCACAATCGCCATTTCATCGGCTTTGGTGGTGTTAGTAGTAGCATCATCAGTTTCCAAAACCTCTTCAGCAGATTCTTCATATATTTTCTCAAGGGCTTTGTTCACTGCTTCACCAACCAAGTCTAGAACAGCAGCGTCAACTTTCCCCCCCTTGGAAGTTGTATTATTAATAACGACTTCCAGAGTCGCTGGTTGTTTAGATTGTTGATTTACTAGCTGTGCCAGCAGGTTCTTGATTTCATCGACCTCCTTCTCTAGCTTAACTTGCCTCAGGCGATCCTCCTCAGTGAAAGAAGCTTGAGGAATAGGAAGATCAGCCACTTGTTTTTCTAAGGCATGAATTGCCTTAGTGTTATTTTCGACTTGAGTAGTTAGAGGGGAGATGAGATCACTTAGCTTCTTTACATTAGCAGCAGCAGATTTGCTGGTAGAGGCTGCCTTCTTTGCTGAGTAGCTGGTAGAATTAGCACATTTGATCAGTGACAAGGCACCAGATTTAATGATCTGCTGATCACGCTTGATAACATTTGTTGTGGCATTTATTTTGTCTTGAGCATCAGCTATGGAGGTTGTGTTATCTTTCAGCGTGTCTATAGCTTTGCTGTTCTCATTTTGCTTGTTGTACCAGCTGGTCAATGTGGAAACCAGCCTGTCAGACTCCTTATCCTTCAATTCAATAGCAAGATTGGCAGCTTTGGTGAGATCATTTAATTGATGCTCTACCCTTTCTAATCTGCTAGAAGAGTTGGTAGAGTAAGAAATACCCAACTCTTTTGGAAGAGACTCCACTTCTTTGGCCATAACAGATTTACAGCCAGGAATAGCTTGAAAGGAAGAAGGCATGCCCAGAGATAGCATGGTATTCACTGGTTGCATTGGTGGAGTTTTGGGCCTTGCAGTGAGAACTGCTGGCTCAGTATCTGCTTCTGCAGATGTGGTTTCTGTGACTTGAACTTCTTGAGAGATATTTTCATTAGCAGGTTCAACAGTTTCTTCATTTCTTCCTTCAACATTTTCAACCATAGTTTCTCCAGCACTAGAATCTTCAACAATATTATAATTAGCAGCTTGCACTTCTGGTTGATCAGCAGTGGCTGCTTCTCTTTCAGCTATAGAGAAGTTGAGAGGGGAAGGAGAATGAAGGGCCTCTGATTCAACATGGTGCTGCTCTATGTTCTCTTCAGCAGTAGAGGTTTCTTCCTCATCAATGAGAGACAGCTGAGAGGATTTCAACCCCTTAATCATCACACCTTTTGCTGCTTTCTTCTTTCTTTTAGGAGCATCAACAGCAGTTGAGGAAGGAACAGTAGTCTTGGAAGACTTGGATCGTGCCTTTTTGGCTTTCTTTGCAGCCTTGGTGATTTCTTGAATAATTACTGTGCCAGCATCCACACCAGAGGGTGCTCTTATGTACAAGTGTGGATAAGAAGAGAAAAGCACCTCTTTCATTGGAGGAGTGAGTTCAGCAAACTTGCTGTCAAAGAATTCAGGATCATAAGCAGGCTGTTTGTAGACAGAGTGACCAATTCTTGGTGGCTTGCAGACAGTAGCACCAAATTGATTGTATTTTTCTTTAAGTTCTTGTTTGAAAATCAGAGAGATTAACCTGGTGAATGGAATAGTATATGAGCGGTTGCTGGCTTGAACTTTTGCCTTCATATCTTCAAAAATAACTGAGGCAAAATCAATAAATCTTCCAGTGGCCAAAGCATGGATGATTTGCATGTTTAAGGCAGTAGCCTGATCAAAGGATCCAGAGTTGCCACCCAAACACTGGATGACATGAGCGAACAATAATCTCGAAACACCAGGAAGATTTTTCTTGGTTGGGTTGCTAGGTACAGCTTCAGGCTTTTCCAGGTTTGTACCATAACCAATGGTTGGAAACCATTTCTTCCATTGTTCTATAGTTGCTGGATTCACAAATGGTCTCTCCTTTGTTTGATCAGGAAGACCAAGAGCAGTGCGAATAATTTTGGGTGTGATTGTTATGCGTACCTGTTTCTTCTTCACTGTACCATTAATAGCACCGATACTTACATGATAATCACATGTCCACCAGAATTCCCGGAGAAGATAGACGTACATATCTTCAGGATCGGAATAAATGGCATTTGTCACTGGGCACGCTTTTATGAAATCAAGCATATGTTGGTACCCAATTATGCCGGATGGAACTTCAAGGGAACCCAGATAATTATTGGATTTTATGGTGAGTCTTTGGGCTTGAAAGTTTACTTTTTGAGATGAAGGAATAGTTTATGGATCAAATGTTTCTGAATGCATATAAAGAGGAACATGTTTAAGTGGGGGGGGGGGGGGGGGGGGGGGGGGGGGGGGGGGAGAGGGGTGCCTTTTGAGTCGCTAGATCCTCAGCAGACAATTCAACATGAGTTGGAGATTTAGGTTGATTTTCTGATGGTTGTTGTTGTTCAGATGAAGAAGCCATTAAGATTAAGAAATGGGAAGAAGAAGATGAACAGTGAGAGGAGATAGAGGGAATTTTGAGAAGTTTGAGAGATTTGGAGAATAAGAAAATAAGAAGGTGAATTTTGAGAGTATAAAGGATGGTGATTGAAACGATTTGAATATATATAGCATGGATATGGGCCCCATAACTATGACAGTGAACCGTCACCAATACTCTCTTTCATACGTAATATATACATATATATACGTATTTGAGTAACGTATAAAAATGGATTGATGTGACAACTTGTACCATTATTTCAAAAGTACTCGAGTTTTACGACGGATACAGTGTACAAGTTGTCCATTAGGGAGAAAATCGAGGTAACCGTTTTGAGATTCCAATAAAATATTAATAAAAATACTTGGTGGATATATTCACACGATAAAATAGTTGAGATTGAAGTATATCCACTGAAAATTTAGAAAATCTGGTTACCTTATTTAGAGAAAGAGTTCCAGTCAGCGACTTCATGGCAAACGTAGGTCGTTGATGAATAAAGAATACAATTTTTGGCAAATTGTCAGCCATCAACGGATTTTATTTGTCTTTACCAGCAGCCGTTTGCTGCTGGACAAGATAGAGACTTTTAGCTCTCTATTGCTTTTGTTTTGCTTTTTCCCAAAGCAACAGGGATCAACGGATTTTAGAAGTCTTTACCAGCAGCCGTTTGCTGCTGGACTAGATAGAGACTTTTAGCTCTCTATTGCTTTTGTTTTGCTTTTTCCCAAAGCAACAGGGATCAACGGATTTTAGATGTCTTTACCAGCAGCCGTTTGCTGCTGGACTAGATAGAGACTTTTAGCTCTCTATTGCTTTTGTTTTGAGCAAGTAAGACACACTTGAACTTGCTGAAAGAAATTTTGACCATAAGGTCACTTTTCAACTTATAAGAGAGATGTAAGTTGAAGCATCAGCAGACATGACAAGTCATGTCGCTGATTCACCATTCAGCATTCCCAACTTACTGACCAGATACTTGAATCTGGTTTCATCTAAGGGTTTTGTGAATATGTCAGCAAGTTGGTCATCAGTGGGGATGAAGTAAATTTCAACATCTCCTTTCATGACATGGTCACGAATAAAGTGGTACCTAATGTCTATGTGTTTGGTCTTAGAATGCTGAACAGGATTGTGTGTGATAGCAATTGCACTTGTATTGTCACACATTATTGGAATCTTAGAGAATTCTAAGTCATAGTCAGCGAGTTGGTTTTTCATCCAGAGGACTTGTGCACAACAACTCGCTGCTGATACATATTCTGCTTCAGCAGTGGAGATGGACACTGTATGCTGTTTCTTACTAGACCAACTAGTCAGCTTCCCCCCCCCCCAACAGTTGACATCCACCACTGGTGCTTTTCCTATCTAACATGCAACCAGCATAGTCAGAGTCAGAATATGCGACTAAGTCAAAACTGGAGTCTTTGGGATACCAGAGACCCAGTGTGGAGGTACCTTTTAGATACTTGAAGATTCGCTTGACAACGAGAAGATGAGACTCCCTAGGAGAGGCTTGATATCTTGCACATAAGCAAGTAGCAAACATGATGTCAGGACGACTCGCTGTGAGATACATCAGCGAGCCAATCATTCCCCTATAGTGAGTGGGATTCACATGCTTACCATCAGGATCAGCATGGAGATTATTAGGAGGAGACATAGGAGTGGCTTTAGTGGTCACATTGGACATGTCAAATTTAGCCAGCATGTCTCGAATGTACTTCTCCTGATTAATGAAAATCCCATTTGGGAGTTGTCGAATTTGTAGACCAAGAAAGAAAGTCAACTCACCCATCATGCTCATCTCAAAATGAGAAGACATCAGTGAGCTGAACTTACTACAAAGTTTCTTGCTGGAGGACCCAAAGATGATGTCATCCACATATATCTGGACATAAAGAACATCAGCACCCTTTCTATAGATAAAGAGGGTGCTGTCAATGGACCCTCGCTGAAACTTGTTAGAGAGAAGAAATTCAGAAAGAGTGTCATACCAGGCTCTAGGAGCCTGTTTAAGGCCATATAGAGCCTTATAAAGACGATAGACATGGTGTGGCTTGGCTGGATCTTCAAAACCAGGTGGCTGCTTAACATAAACTTCCTCATCGAATTTTCCATTTAGGAAGGCACTCTTAACATCTATCTGATATACAGTGAAGTTTCTGTAAGCAGCATGTGCCAAGAATAAGCGAATTGCTTATAATCGGGCCACTGGTGCAAAGGTTTCATCGTAATCAACACCTTCTTCCTGAAGGTATCCTTGTGCAACCAGCCTAGCCTTGTTACGAGTAACTACACCATCTTCGTCCATTTTATTCCTATAAACCCATTTTGTGCCAATGGGTTCTTTATTAGCAGGTAGAGGGATAAGAAACCAGACATGCTGTCGTTTGAACTGGGTAAGTTCTTCTTGCATAGCCTCTACCCAAGAAGGATCAGCCATTGCTTCTCCTATATTCTTAGGGGTGATCATCGACAAGAAATTCACATAGAGACATGTGTTTCTAGTCGCTGATCGAGTAACAATCCCTTTAGAAGGATCACCAATCACTTGGTGAGCTGGATGACTAGAAGTCCATTTAAGTGCAGGAACACTTGATGAACCTAGTTGAGTGTCAGCGGAAGACTGAGAGATGGGTCCAGCAGAGAGATTATTGTAAGGAGAGAAGTCAATGGTAAGAATGGGTTCAGGAGTAAGATCAGTAGAGCCATTTGACTGATTTGAGTTATCATTGATGTTGGAGTCATCAGCTGACTCCATATCATCAGCATTAGCTGATGCATCATGAAACTCTTCCTCAGTAGAGTCATCAGCATGCACGTCATCAGCCAGTGATCTAGGTTTAGCTGATGCTGCATGGATTGATCTTAAGATAGGCTCAACTGGCTCAATCGAGTAGATATGAGCATCAACTTGCTCTGGTTCAGCATCTGCTGAACTATCCTGTTTGTCATGCTGATTATTATCAGGCAGCGAGCAAGATGTATCAACAAATGAGTCAGCTTCCCTGAAAGTGAGGATCAACGAGCTCATTAAAAATGACTTCAGATGAAGTAGTTTGAATGTCCTTAAGAGCTGATGAACTTTCATCAAAGGTTACATGGATTGATTCATCAACCTTTTGAAGACGAGTATTGAATACTCTAAAAGCCTTGCTGATGGAGGAATAACCAAGGAAGTAGCCATCATCAGCTTTAGGATCAAATGTTCCTAGGTGATCCTTGTTATTTAAGATAAAGACAGGACATCCAAAGACATGGAAGTATTTAATTTGAGGTTTCTTACCTTTCAAAACCTCATAAGCTGTCTTGTCATGTCTTTTGACAATAAGACATCTGTTTTGAGTATGACAGGCAGTGCTGACAGCTTCTGCCCAGAATTTACTCGGCAAGGAAGACTCGCTGAGCATAGTACGTGCTGCCTCAATTAGAGTTCTGTTTCTCCTTTCAGCAACACCATTTTGCTCAGGAGTTCTGGTGGAAGAAAAGTTTTGTGAGATCCCTTGATCAACACAAAAGGATTCAAGAGTGTGGTTTCTAAACTCAGTACCATGATCACTTCTGAGTTCTTTAACCCTTATGCTGTTGAGGTTTTCCATTTTCTTGATGAAATTGATAATCTCTTCAGCAGCATCACTCTTAGAACGAAGAAAAATAGTTCAGGTATATCGTGAATATTCATCCACAATTACTAAAGTGTATCTGCTACCCTTTAGACTTTGGACATTTACAGGACCAAAAAGGTCCATGTGAAGAAGATGAAAACAGCCAGTGATAGAATCGGCCTGCTTTGTTTTGAAAGTGGCTCTGTGGCTTTTACCTTTTCCACAAGCACCACAGAGTCTATCCTTTTCAAAAGAGAGATGAGGAAGGCCACGAACAAGGTTCTTTTTGGCCAGAGAGTTGATGGTTTTGAAATTCACATGCGACATACGCTTGTGCCATAACCAATTGAGTTCAGCTGCTGACTTAGCAAAAAAACAAGTCTCACTATCAGTCTTGATAGGAGTGAAGTCCACAAGATATACATCTCGTTTTCTTGGAGCGACCAAGACGACTTCCTTGTTTATATTTACAACAGTGCCTTGATGCTTATCAAGAATCACTTTGTAGTCAGCGTCACAAAGTTGGCTTATGCTGATAAGATTATGTTTCAAACCATTTACATAGGCAACCTTGGTGAGCTTGATGAGACCATTAGAGAGAACACCATATCATTCAGTTTGTTCAGTGGAGTTATCACCAAACACTACAGTAGGGCCAGCAGCCTCTACGTAGTTATCCAGCAGGGTCTTAGTGCCAGTCATGTGTTTTGAACAGCCACTGTCTAAGTACCACACACCTTTTCCTAGCGAGCCCTGCATGGATATAACAGAAGGATTTAGACTGGTTCACTGTTAAACTCTCTGACAGCCATGTCAGCGGGATTAAAGATTTGAGCTTCAGAGGATTCCTCTCTACTGATAGTGTCATCATCAGTAGTGGGAGGAAGAGGAGCACTTGGGTCAGTATTCTCATCTCTTGGAGCGTTATCAACAAGTTGATGAGCAGGAAGCATGTCACGAGTAACCTCATAGGTGAAGTATTGATCAGCAGAGGTGACAGTGTTTCCAGTATCTAGAACAGTCAAGTTGCTGACTTGATTGTTGTTCCCATACTCGATCAGAATGCTACCATGACCATTAGAAATGATCTCTTGAGACTGGAGAAAGGAGATTCGCTGAGCAGCAATGAAGTCAGCAATATTTTCCTCAGTGAGAAAAGTTGTATCCCCTTCATTATTTTCATGTTCAGCAAAAGAAGAACTTTCGCTGACCATAGTGGAGGAGGAAACAACCGTTGAGGAAGGAGGATTAGGTTGAATGACAACCTCAGGAGCATCCCTGGAGTTATCACAATCAGAAGCAACATGACCTCTGCTGCCACATATGTAGCATTTTTTATCAGAGGTGCTGCCCTTTTGATTTTGAAGGAAAAATTCCTTCAGTTGAGAAGAGAGATCATTAACTTGCTGAGCTAGCTCGTTAATGTTAGGGTCAGAGGAGGAAGATGCCCTTTTCTTTTGCTTTGACTTTTGCTTATGCTTAAGTGTAAGCTGAGGCATCTTAGGAGCAGGACCCAAAATGGACTTTCCTTTTGGATCCTCAGATTGAGAAGTAGAGGGATTTTGTGATCCCTTAACTATACTCCAAGCTTGTTTAACAGCAGGAAGAGAAGAAGAAGAAGGACCCTGCTGATGAGACTGATGCACTCTTTTAGGAGTGATCGGTCTAGACTGCTGATTAGGAGTAGCTGACCTCATTTGCCTATGAGGTAGGTACTGCCTGTTAGGAGTAGTAGCTCTCACTTGCTGATGAGGCAAGTGTCCTCTTTGAGGAGTGATAGGTCTTACTTGCTGATGGGGCAAGTATCCTTTCTGAGGAGTGATAGACCTATTTTGAGTATGAGGCATTCTTTCTTTCTGAGGAGTTTTATACCTCATATTGGAAGGAATAGGCATGGATTTGGATGCCTGCTGATGGACCTGTCGATCAGCAGGTCTGACCTGAGAAGGTCCTACTTGTTGATATCTAGCGTCACCGAACCTGACGCGTCTTTTCATAAGACGATCATGCTGATCAGATTTACTGTCAGCAAGTGCAGGTGCTTGATGAGAGGATGAGAAAGAAGGGGTTCGAGAAGCAACTTGTTGTGTTGGCTGACCGACAGAGTTAGCACGCTGAGGCGTGCTGTAGTCATAAGGTACAACAACTGTGCTTCTCTTAAAAGGTTCAACAGCTTGAAGAGTAAGTTGCTGAGGAGCGACTGGTTTAAAACCATCACTGCCAATATCTCCTTCAAAAGATTCCCCAGAAGAGTATTGAACTCTTCCTTCATTAGGCATCATTCCAATAATGGAAAGATGAGGATAAGGATTGCTAGCACCATTTTCCTCGGCAGGGGTAGATGGGTCGCTGGTGGAGGTAGAGGTAGAACCAGCTTCCATTTCATTATGGTAATCATTAAGACCCCTAACGAAATACCATTTCTTCATTTCTTCAGGAGAAATGACAGCAGAAAGAGGAATGGAGATTTCAGGTTTCACATCATCTTTGAACAAGTCAGAGAGAGTGGCAGCGGCCTCAAAGTTACCGCCAATGACTGCCTGAACTTGGGCAGGGACTTGTTCATTTAGACACTTATGATGAAACCTGGAAGCTTTTGACCAGGAGGTCACAATCTTTTTAAGGTTGACAACTTCAAGCTTGAGTTTTTCATTCTCAAGCTGAACTTTTTATGCCAGCAACTCATGAGATTGGAGTTCAACATGAACATTCCTCAGCTCATTGAGTCTTTCAGATTTGTCACTTAACTCTAAGGAGACAGAGTCAAGTTTAGATTGGATATCAGCTCGTATAGATTCAACGAACTGGATATCACACAGAAGACATTCGAAGATTTTAGGTTTATCTTCATCAGAGGCAGAAGAGTGAGCACATACCTTTTTAATGGTGACATTTACCCACTGACTGGAAGAGACTTGGTCTTTTGTCAGTGCATCACCATCAGCGAGTGCCATAAGACACATGGCATCAACGTACTCTTCACTGTCTGAATCATCTGATTCAGCCCAGTCATGTTCTTCAGCGACCAGCCCTTTTGCTGATGTTTTTGCCTCCTCCATCTCAGCAACCTTTGCTTTAAGCTGATAGTATTTGTTCCTGTACTCATCAGCAGGTTTAGATGGGTTAGTTTTAGGAGCAACAGGAGTTGGAAGAGCAACTCTGCACTCCTTTTGGTAGTGTCCCTTCCTACCACATCTCCAGCACTCCTCTTGAGATTTGTCAACAAGAGGCTTATATGGAGCAACCGACCTACGGTTGTTCCATTTTCGTGAGTACCTCTTGCCAGCGACCAGGGCAAAGTCCATGAAGTCGCTGAACATCTCTTGTTTCTCATCAGCGTCGAGATCATTAACAAGAGATTGAATAGGAGGTGGGAGATGAGAGGAGCTGGCACCATTATTAAGATTAATGGGCTCAGCAGAGACAAGGGCAAGGGGATCAATAACAGAATATGTTGAAGAAGAAGTAGAAGAGGAGGGACCAGCACTATGTTGTGCGTCAGCAACAGCTCTTAGAGTTTGAGCAAGAGCTCTCTCTTCAAACTGAAGCATGCCAAAGAGAGATTCAAGATCAAGACCATTGAGTCGCTCTGTGGTCCTAAGGATTTGTCTCAATCCTTGCCACTTGATAGGAAGACTATCAATGAATTTGTGGCACACCTCAAAGTTGTCATGGGTGATACCAACATTGGTCATGTCATTTAGCAACCCTTTAAATCGGGTATAGGTGCCATTGAGACCTTCATTTGGGAGAGAAAAGAATTTTTCATAGGCTCTTTTGAGGTCTATCTTTTTAGTGGCAATGGTAGCAGCAGAGCCCTCACACATGCTACATAACCTATCCCAGACTTCTTTAGAAGTGGGATATTTGATGATGAGCTTCATGATGTCAGTAGGAAGAGTAGAGACAATCATATTTTTGAGCCTGGAATCAAGATTTACCAGTCTACGCTCATCATCGGTCCATTGTACCTCTGGTTTGACAATGTCAATCACAATCTCAGGAGCATCAGCAGTTGCTCCTGGTGTTCTTTGTACCAGAGTAGGTACGTATGGACCTTTGGTCATAATGGTTATAAGGTAGGGTTCTACACCAACTATGTGAAGAAGCATTCTTTCCTTCCAAGATCCAAAGTCTTCAGGCTCGAATCTTGGAGGAACAGACACGTAACCAAAGTCACGTGTGTTCACAAGAGTTGGTACAGCAGACATGTTCTTGTATTTTAAGAAAGAAATAAGTATGCAAACAGATCTTTGTTTCAATAATTTAGAAACAGTGGCTCTGATACCACTTGACAGTCCACGATTTGCACACTTATAATATAATTATTCTAGACAAGAAGGTAAGAAGAAAGTAAAGAACAAGAAGAAGAATAAAGTTCAAGTACAAGAAACTATACAAGTCTAATCATATGTATCATTGATTAAACAGTGAATACATGGTCGATATTACAACTTGTCTTACAAGAAAAATACAAGAACAATATAATTGTTTAGTTTTAGACAAACTAGAAAACTAAAACAATTACAAGGAATAATAAGTGACACACACTTGTGGTGACAAACACAAAGTGTAAATGATGCGGCTGTGTTGCTTTATATAGGGGAGGAATTAGGGCAACACAACCTTACAATGATAGTGACAAAATGGTGGTTGTCGACTTCTCATTTGCTCGACGTACTTGGATCCAGAAGCCTTTGTCTTCTTTACCAAAACGGGTATGAAAGAGAGAACCCTTGTTTTGGTCCCAACTGTACCTTTGCCATATAAGGTAATATCTAGTTGGAAGAACCACCATGTGACTCTTGTCTTTACTTGATTTGAATTCTTCCCGCCTTGACTCACAATTTGGAAAGAAACCACCCGCTGACGAGAGTCACTGACTTCGCTGATGATTCGCTGACGACACACGTCAGCGACCAAGTCTGGTCAGCGAATCCTTGACTCAACACGCATCTACCCTTTAGCTTGGGAGGAACGGCAGGAAGAGAAAGAACCACACTGGTATGTACTTTATAGAGAATCTCTCCGAGATGATCCACAATCTTTTCGTTTTCCCACATTCCATGATGGAGATTTTTATGCCTTGAGTGACGCAGGAGGAATCCATGTCCTTAAAAATTTGATAAGTCGAGATCCATCCTGGGAGGTCCTTATAGCCGAAGCCCCTAAAAGTACTACTCCCACTAAACGATTCCTCGCGGAATGTGATCAACATGTTATTCAAGTCGTCGTGGGTGTGTTTGGAGAGTCCATCGAGGTATTTAATCTCAACGAGTCTAAAAGGGAATGGGAGAAAATGGATGGTTTAGGAAATCACACGCTTTATATTTGCGGTACAACATGCCTTTGTGTTGAAGCGACAACACCGGAAATGGGAAACAAGATCTACTTTCCGATATTGCGTTCCAATAAGATAGTGTTCTATTCACTCGAAACGTGTAGATTTCACACATTTGATGGCAAAAATGTTGGAGAAAGCTTTGGGGATTTCTTTGAAACCGAACATCTTACATATAGAAACCCTTATGCCTGGATCGAACCAAGTTGGTCCTAGGCAGCTAGCTAATGCATGTCATTCATTACTATTATAGCACTTTAGTATCATTATCATTACAATATATTACCAGGCACTTTCCCCTGTGGATGGTTTTCGGTTCCTTAACTCGGGGAATGGGAATGATTGGATGGATGGTCTAGTATACTGCAAGTGATCCAACCAAACGATTTTTGTTCGACCGGGATATTGTCAGTTATAATTACTAAATGAGCCAGCATTTTCAATAATACTCCGTACATTGATAAACACAACATATTTTCAACTGAATTGATGCAAGTCAATGTGAGATTAGCCCCCCCACTTGATGGCGGCTTATGACTTCTAAATTATTGATCTTAAGGGACTTGGAGTCAAGCAAGGTTGCAAGCAGGCTGGGGGAACCCGCCCACAAGGTCAGGGCCGTTTGTGAAGATTTATGGATCCAGGCCGAGCGCAAAAATAAAGGCCCATAAGCTAAAGCAACAAATTATATTATATAAATAATCTCTAAAAACGACAATAAATGTTATATCAATAAATAAAATCTAAAACCAAAGAATATAAATAAAATTTCGATAGGTTTAAAACACATAAAAAGACCTAAAGAAATGACAAGCAACAAACTTACTATGTTATTGTTTTTTAAATAATAATATTTTATATATCATTTAATAATAATATATTATTTATATACATATATATTATTTATAATAAATAATAAACAAAAATAACTACTTGTCATGCCAAATAAATGAAAAGTGGAACAATGAAAGATTATAGTTTCAATAAGTGATGATAACTCTTTTTTTAATCCAATAAAAAGTATATACGTGGTTTTTTATGGGTTAAATTATATGTTTTAGTTTTTAGATGATTGTTAGAGTTTACAATACACTTAAATAATTACACACGTATATACATAACAATAAAAACTAGAAAAAAATCGGGCCCCTAAAAAATCGGGCTTCGGCCCGTCGGCCACTTTGGCCACCCTCTCACCGGCCTTGTCACAAAGGGTTGGAAGCGGGTTGGGGTAACCCGCCCAAAAACACTGTCGCCGACCCTGCGGGTTCTGGGAGGGCTGGGACTCGAAGGGATATGAAGCCGATGGAAGAGGTTGGAGGGTTGGAGGATGTATTTGTTGGCAACTCTAAGGCCGTTCCTTATAGGAGCGTCCTCCCGGCGTCCGACACTCAACCAAAGAAGGACGCTAATAGCACTGCCGCGTCCAAGGCCCGCGTCCGAGGGTTTGTTCCAAACTTAGACGAGCGTCTGATGGTGTTTGTGGGGCCCAAATCTTTTGAGATCCGTTGCAAATTAAAAAACACATAATATGTATGTATATATATTCACAGGGGGTACATCGAAGAAGAAGACAAGGTGGGCCAAAAAAATATAATATATAAATAATTTATTTACAGTTTAGCCCCTCAAGTATTAATATATTTATAAAATCATTTTACTAGTTTTAAAATATTTCAGTTTTACCCCTGTAATGTTTTATTTTCTATTTTAATGTTTTATTTATAATGAATGTAATGTTTTATTAAAATAAAAAGTATTTTATTTATTTTTTATAAAAGATAAGTAAAATAATAAAATAGTGGAAGAATAGATGAAGAATAGGGGGTTATAAGGAGGGGGTGTTCTTGGGGTGTCTAAGAGAGAGAAAAGCTGATGAATAGTGGAAGAAGTGGGGGGTTATAAGGAAGAGCCTAAGTAGCCAAATTACCATTTATCGCTTATAAAAATTCAATCTGCCAACGACTTAATGTCATTACAACTCTAGTCTACATCTTGCTATAAATGGAAGTTACCATTTTTGCTAACCTTTTTATGTATTCTTACTTTTGAAGCAAGTCGGTCATAGACCACATAATAATTTCAAACTATGTAACTCTGTAAAGGTCTTAATTAGCTACTTTGTACACATCAAGAACCCAAAACCATAAACTGGAATAAACTTAAATAAAATAAATCATTAAGACATGATGAATAATTTTAAGGTCTAAAAGCTATAAAACATAGACAATCTGCATAACCAACTATGTAACTGTGTACACCGACAATATATCGAAATCGATAGTACTTATATTGTACATCAAGAACCCAAAACCAAGTTTGAGACTTTACTGAGGTTGGATTATTCAGGAACACAAACTTCGTTTTAATACCTTTAAAAGTTCTTCAGATGAGACACGTATCATGCATCATTGTTGCAAGCTGATCAACACATAAAAAATTAGTGTCGGTTTACATAATCTAGTTACCATTCATCAATAGGAAAAAAACTTTAAACCAAAAGAAACCCTGCACTACATATTATCAATTACAATCTGTAATTCATAAATACATAAGTGAATACATTCATCAAAACTAAACAAAAAAAGTTCTAGAAGTTTGTTTGAGCTTGTGGTTTGAAAACAAGTGATAATCTGATTCACTAAAACATATCATATAGAGCCAAGATAATCTCCTTGACAACATAAACATCTAAGCAACACCAAGTGGGTCCTATGGAATGGATCATAGGAATTCTAGATGATTTTATGCTTCAAACTTGTCAACAATCATCACACATCATCATTGCAAGCTGATTAAACAAGGATACAATTGATAAATGGATGATCAGTTCATGCCACAATGTTATATTTAAATGAAAAGTGGATATGAATCTTGGATAAACAATCACGAAACAGAGTGTGCCTAAAACCAATATCACAAAATTTAACACGATAAACTATGTATTTATGCCATTAACCATGAAACTCATTTCAAAAGTTCATATCTCATCGTTGACCAAGATATATAGTAGATGAACCTAAATGTTCCCTATTCATAATAAGCTTCACAACATAGACAAATCCAAGTCATTCCATCTTTTATTCTCGATCTTCATCTAGTCTTGTCAACACCTACAAATGAAGCACGTACCACTTTATCAAAGAAAGGCTAGCAGAAAAATAAAGGAGAAATGAACTTGTATTAGGAAGACACAAATATTTTACAACTGTGTAGAAATGGTTAATGATAAGAAACATCTACACTAGTAGAAGAAATGACAAGAAGAGAGATTTCGGGAAATCAAACAAAAGAACACGAACATAAATATGTTGTTTTCTGGAGTATATTACAGCCTATAATTTTCATTAACTAGAGTACTATCCAGAATAAGACCAACTTACCCGAAACTCATGAAGGAAAGAACATCAAGGAGGGACGACGCTTCGTTAGATATCTAACCAATAAAAAGAAACTCAATTAGAAAACGACCATGGGGAAGCTAATCGATTGGTAGCTCTAAATGAACACAAATCCAATGCCATAGAGGTCAAAGGTATGGATGACATAAATTAAGAACTTGGTAAGAATACACAATCACAGTAGATAAAAAGAGTATTTACCAAACTCAAAAAATCAAACGGATAAATTTCAAGAGGCGCGATGAATTCCTAATGTATAATGGCTCTAGAAAACATACCAGCGAGGCAGGGACGCATGCCAAAAACAAGTGATTTGTACACACACTACAAACTAAACGCTATTTTGTAACTGAAAGTTTTATGTGACTGTTATTACTTCAGTCACTTAAAGTTAAAAATTATGTCTTATATTCCCTCATATTATATAGAACGAATTGCATTTTTGGTCCCTGTGTTATCACACATTTTGCAAGTTTGATACAAAAGTGTGAAAAGTCGCGAAACCCATCCCTGTCATATCACACCTGTTGCAATTTTGGTCCAAAACTAACGTGCCGTTAGAATTCAGCCGTTAATGCCCCATGTGCTTGTCACATGGGGGGTAGTTTCGTCCATTTATTGCTCATAGGACCATTTCTGCAAAAAAAAATAATATTTTGTATAAATCTAAAAAAATTATTTTTATATAAATCTAAAAAATTATTTTGTATAAACACAATCGAAATAAACAATCTGATCTCATTCTCTTGTTCCTTTTTCAACTCCGATCCAAACCATGCCTAAAAAACCTAATCAAAATCGTGGAAAAAGTGCAAATAAATCTAAAAAAGTTGATGTTGAGTTCGACGGCCTTGATCCTAAATCTTTAGGGTTTAAATCCGATTTTGTTCAAGATAATGAAATCACTCGATCAAAATACAATCTGAGATCTAATTCCTCCAATTCTGAGTCATTTGTTGCAGATTCATTCGAATCTATTGTTGCTGCTACGCTATTTCCTTCAAAAACGGTGGAAAACCCTAAAATCACCACACAACTGCCGCTCGCCGCCGCTGGGGAGGCCATGGCAGCGAATATCGATGGTGACGGGATTACTTTGATTAATTCTGACTGGAGAAACGATCTGGGGGCTGGGGGATCGAACAAAAACCCTAAAAATCCAGAAAACCCTAGTCGCCCCATATTTTCTTTCCCACCACCCACGGCTGCCGCTGCTACTGTTCAGATTCCGGTCAGCCACCAGGAGGCTCCTGGTGGTGCGACTGATAGATCCCAAGTGGCTGCTGCTTCGGGTAGTGTTGGGTCTTTGGGTTCAAACTTGAATGAAACACAAACCGAAAACACTTCTTTTTCATAGACTCATAGATATACTCGTATACAAAATATTTTTTTATTTTTTTTTTCCAGAAATGGTCCTATGAGCAATAAATGGACGAAACTACCCCCCATGTGACAAGCACATGGGGGCATTAACGACTGAATTATAACGGCACGTTAGTTTTGGACCAAAATTGCAACAGGTGTGATATGACAAGGATGAGTTTCGCGACTTTTCACACTTTTGTATCAAACTTGCAAAATGTGTGATAACACAGGGACCAAAAATGCAATTCGTTCAATTATATATAAAATATAAAGAAAGGACGCTCTCCTCTTTTCTCTCAGTCTCACACGCACCTCAGCTCAAAATATATATCGGCCTCCCCATTTCTCTCTCCCTCTCTCTCCACCTCTGATTCCACCATATTTTTAAAACCTCCGCCTCGCTGTCGCCGGTCAGATTTTTGATTACCCTGCCGCCGTTGATTCCTACACCACAGGTAATAGAATAATCTTGTTTTGATTTTTGATTAATAATTGAATTGAATTAATTAGGTTTTTGTTTTTGATGTGTGTTGATATGCTCTCTGATTTCGTTTTCAATCCGTGTATGTGTGTGTATACACACAATAGAGAGTGTATGCCCTAAATCTAGTATAAGTTAGATTTTGATTTTAGTATAAGTAAGGTTTTTGGATTTTGGGAGATTGATGATGATGTAATTTGATTATTACATTGAACATCAAGTCTAGAGTTATGCTGCGGACTGTAGTTGTTGACTAAGAAGTTTTCTATAAAATTGTCCAATGAAGAAAATGTGTCTTGTGGTAGAAATGTTCTTTCATTACTGGTTTAGACTTTAGAGCTGTTGAATACTTGCTGACTACTCATTTTCACAGGTCACTTGCTTGCATTGCCAGTTTGCCACAAAGTTGATCACATCACAATTCCTAGCCCACGTGGTCCAGAATTTTGTGTGATTCACCGTGTAAAGGATGTAAGAAAATGGCATTTACTTCTTTTCATTGGCTTTAAGGAGCTGTTGGTATATCTGTAGTTTATTGTGTGTGAGAAACGTTTGCCATTACAACTGAATATAACTCGTTTTCTTGTTGCAGCAATCCCTTGTTGTTTTTGGAGATTGTTTAATTTTAATTATGGTACATGTATAATCTTGATTGATGACAGTTTTGTTGCACGATTTCAGGTATTCGACTGCTGGTTTGAGAGTGGGCCCATGCCTTATGCATATATCCATTACCTTTTTGAAAATGAAAAATTTTTCACTAATAACTTTCCTGGACATTTTGTTGCTGAGGGGTTAGATCATACTCATGGATGGTTTGTTTCTCTTCGTTCCCTTTCGTTTAATGCACCTGCAAGTTTTTTATTGTTCTATTATCCCAGTCACAAATTAGTAGAGGTGACAATTTAGACTTATTTTCTTTTTGTTGTTGTCAAAAATGGGTTCTCGAAGTCAATAAAACAGATAGATTTTGGTCATAAAGAGTTTTTGAAGTCTGCTCTTTTTATCACATTGCTTGTATAAATTTTGGTTGTTAATTCATGTGTTTCTTGGGTGATGTTTTGTTAATATAATAATTAATCTCCTTGCCACTTCTTAATTCTTATTTTGACTACTTAGTTGGATTTCCATCACCGGTATGTGTTAGAAGAGCTCAATGTTAACTCTGTTGTCCCATGCAACGATCATTTGGTACTTCTTTTTTTTTTCTATATGGTCTCCTTATATTAATTTATTTACATTTTCATTTTATTAAATATAATTGTGTGTGAATCAGGAAATAACTTCCCTTTCATTGTTGACAATAAAATTTAGTGTTTTGGGTAAAAGACTGGGAAAATCAATGAGTAGTTGCAGAGGCAGTGAAGACAATGTCTCAAAAGGAGATTTTAGCATTTGAAGATTGAAGAAGCAGGGGAAGTTACTATAGCTGGTCACTGCTTAAAGCTCACTAATATCAAAGTAAGGGGAAGTGTGTCATATTTGAAGATTTAAATGAAATCTCGATTTACTTAAACTATTCATCACAGTTTTTATGTTGGCCTCGTAGATTGTGCGTGGATTTAAATGTCCAGAACGTTTGACAGAATAGCAAATGGATGCATCTACTATTGGTGAGGAAACTGGAGGCCTTTATGGTATCTATGTTTATATAATGGCTCATAATTTGGTGTAATAAAAAAACCAGGTATATCTGGAATTCTGGATGTCGCCAAAAAACTTTAGTATAGTATAAAATTAGAGAATGGTTCAATTTGAGCATTATTTTATTTTTATCTCTAATGGGTCATAAAGGTATAATATTAGTGAAAAGAAAAAGCTAATTGCTACCCAAACTGTATAATTTGGTGCAACCACCTATTAATCATATTTAGTTTGCTAATTATTTGTGATGACATTTTAGAAATGGACGAGATTATGTTTGAAGTGTCATGTCAACCCGGCCCGACTAGTAACCCCCTATTTTTCCATCCCTAGAAGATGGATAAATTGGACCCTAGCTACTGTCACTTGCAGCTATTAATAGAATTTCATTTTCCTTTTTTGCAGGAAACTTTTATCAAAGAGGTGCTAGGCTCTTCGTTACTTGACTTCAGCATGATTCGACACATGATGTAAGATTTATCAGATACCTAGCTACATGTAGTGCTAGTAGTTTTTATTTTCTTTTTAATTTCTTTTTTGTTTTTTGTCTGTTGTATATTAATTCTACTAATGTTCTCTTTATATAGCCTAATAAACAAACCATAGTCTCTTTACATATATTTGGAACTCAAATCTCATTGTCTATAGATCTTTGTATATTCTTGACAGTTGATACTAGCATGTCTCTGAATTTTTTCTGGTTATCATTGCAGAGGAAAACTACCAGAACATTTCAAACTGTGACTTTAAGATAACTTTGTCAAGAGTAGCATTGATGTTCAATGAGAAGGCAATCGTTGAATTATATGCAGGTTAGCACTGATAGATTTTTATGTCGAGTATTATGTGTTTGTGCTTCTTTATTTGATTTCTTTCGATAGTAATTACGTACTATTTACCTGCTAGAGTTGAAAGTTGACAGATAGATCAATTGTTTGTACCGATTGAGTTAAATAAAAGTCTAATATCACCTGGACTAGGTTGATTGACTTGGTCTTGTTTCAGTCTTGGCAAAGCCTCGACAATTCTTTATAAGTCTACTGGTTTAAATCATTACAATGTAATCTTGTGGATGACATTATTGAGTTCTGAGTTCTGTTTTTTAAGCAAATTAAGTAAGTGTTTATGTTGGTTTATGCAGATTTTTGCAAGGATCAATAGTGAGACATATTGAGTTGATGTAACAAGATCGTGATTCTCCACTTGCTGCTCCTTGATGCCAAATAAACTTCTTTTTCTGGAATGACATTCTATGTTTTTAAAATTCATGTCTTACAAACATATTGTATTTTTGGTTTAAGGTTCATATATATTAGCTTGATTTTTGCTGTTAATTAAGGTGAACATTATCCTTCAGTTGGTTGTTTCTGGTTATTACTAGTTGGAGGTTCAATATAAAATAGAAAAATGAAATTCAAAATGTGTAAAATGAGAGTTTTAATGACAGAACATTTTGTCACTAAATGGGTTTTGATCAAAGGTGTTTTACTACTTTTAGTGACAGAAACTTGTAGACACTATTGCATTTAACCTTTTGTGACTGAAATGTAGTGTAGCAGTAGACTTTTAGCTACCGTTCCATTAGTGACACTTTTTTTTTGAGAAGGAGAAGACCAAAATGGATTTAATGACTGATTTTATAGCTTTAGTGACACTTTTTTTCAGTCACTAAATGTCACTTATCTTGTAGTGACACTACGACTTTCAGAAAGCAACAAGCCCAGTCAAAGGACTGTATTGAAGGCAAAAATAGGACCCTAAAAATAACTATGGAAGTATAGCCGGTACTAGTATATAAGCAAGGAATTGGATATGACATTCACATTGGTCATTTGCAGAATAAGATCCATGATAACAAAGCTAACAAATCTTATCTAACTATCTAACAATCCATATCACTATGATCACATCTAAAAAAGATACTAAAATTCAATTAATGACTAGCCAGCTTTCATATTACCAAATGAACACATATGTTTACCAAATTTCATTCATATATTACAGTTCTATGTAGTTGCCTTCTGCATAATAGAAGTCTATAACTACTACAGCCACACAAAAATGCATACACAGGATCTTAGCGTAAACCACATAAATAGAAAACCTCAATGCAGTGCCAATCAAAGAATCATAGATATAGATGCACAGAAAAACACCAAAATTAAATTCTGAATAAATTGCACATCAAGTCATCACAAACAAATAGAAATGGTTAGTAGATGAATGGGTCACTGGTCACTGGGTACATACAATAGCGTAATCGAAAATGTAATACAGTATTGCCATTTCCAGATAAAGTTTGATCATTTAAAAATACAAAACCCTAAGTAATACTCGCAATTTGCATACACACACTGTTCCCAGTTCTAATTTTAGCACTTTATATAACACATTTTAGATTTTTTTTTTTTTTTGAACAGCATAACATATTTTAGATATTAGTTTAGTTGCAAAGAAAATAAATTATTCCAATGAAAATTCAATAAAGTTGGAACTTTAGTAACAATGATAGAAAACCCAGATCAAATTGATCCTGAAAAGTAGCATAATAGAGTTTGTGTATAAATGTAATACGCGCAGTAGTGCCCGCGCGTTGCGGCGGTGAGTTAGTGGGGTGATAGGTCAAGTCATAGAGTATGATAGCCAAATGCAGCCGTAAGAGCATGAAATTTTAAGAACACCCATACAATTTTTATAATTTATCTATATACGGTTTTTGAGATAAAAGATTTTGAATAAATTAGAGGAATAAAATGATGTATGGAGGAGAGAAAAAAAATGATTGGTTGAGATTTGAGGATTGAGAAAAAAATGAGTGGTTGAGATTTAATGGTATTATAGGTATATTAGGTAGAGATATTTAAATTAGTGAATAAAAAAGAGGGGTATATTAGGTATATCAAATCAAAAAAGGGCAAAATGCTTTATAAGATAGTATTAGATATACATATATGAAAAAGATATATACAAGTAAAATACCGGAAAAAGCGGTGAGATAAAGAATTCTGGGAAGGGATGGAAAAAGGAGAGCGAGGAGCAGATTTGGATTGAGAAGCCATCCTCGCCGCCGCGTTCCGGACGGAGGTTGATCGGAAAACAGATCGAGCTGCGGCTGCTGCCGTTGCCATTTCGATATGTGTGTATGTCTGTGACGTCTGTTTTTCACTTTTTTGGATAAAGGGTTTTGACTATTTGACCATTAATTATCAAAAACCCTATTTACCCTTTTATTTTATGGGAAAATCTAATATGATGTTAACATCATCTATCATATATGATGTTGCTCTCACAAACCTACTAACATCATTTTCTACACATGTCAAAAAGCCCCCCATGAATTTTATGGTTTCTGAGAACAACATCATCTAACAAAGATGATGTTAACATCATCCAAATTATCCCCTTATTTTATTTTGTGAATTTTGATTTAATTAGTACTGTATAACTTTTTGTGCCTCATAAGTCATAAGTCATGACTCGTGACGGGAGTCAAGTTGTCACCATTTCCTCTTTACCAAACTAGCTTAATAACTTTAAAGGAAATATAAAACGAGGTGCGTAACACGACCAGGGCAAAAGGGGTAACCCGACCAGGCAGTATTAGCGGTGACGTCGCCGCTAATACTACGGGCCCCATCTGACTTACAGCAGAGACTTTTGACCGTTGACGAGACCTTGACTTTTGACCGTTGACGAGACCATTACTTTGACGGCGACGTCGCCGCTAAAAACCTATTTTTCTTTTAAACCACCCGCGGAAGCCAGACGATTCAAAGCAAAACAAAAACCCCCATCAACTTCTTCTCTCCATTTTTTCTTTAACCAAATCCGGCCACCCCACTTTCCAGGCGAGGTTTTAGCGGCGACTCTTATCCCGACGACTCTTTTTCCGGCGACCCGCTTCCAAATCCGGCCACCCCACTTTTCCGGCGACCACTTTTCCGACGATTTCTTTGTATGTTTACTAACACTCATTTACATTTTTATTGTTGTTATTATTTTTAATATACGTTATTAGTTTTAGAAATGTTATATTATTATAGTTAGAAATTATACGATTGTTAGTTTGATTGTAAGAAATTTTTAGGATATGATTGTTAGAAATTATTGGTAGTTTATGATTATTGTTAATATGATTCTTAGTATTATGTTAGAAAACACTTTTTATTATGATTGTAATTAGTGTTAGAAAGGTTATGTTATTATAGTTAGAAATTATATGATTGTTAGAAATTATATGATTTTTAGAAATTATTGGTAGTTTATGATTATTGATAATATGATTGTTAGTATATTATGTTAGAAAAGTTATTATGATTGTAATTAGTGTTAAAAATGTTATGTTATCATAGTTAGAAATGATATAATTGTTAGAAATTATTGCTAGTTTATGGTTATTGTTAATATGATTGTTAGTATTATGTTAGAAAACACTTGTTAGTATGATTGTAATTGTTAATATAGTTGTTATTAGGTTAATATGATTGCAAGTATTATTGTTAGAAAATAAGCTTATAAAAATAAGTTGAAAAAATGTGCTCATTTTAGGTATAATAAGTATAAATTGATTATACAAAAAGTGTGTCCAAAATATGTTAATTTCATTTGGGGCTTTTTTAACCTTGATCATTGTTTTTATTGATTTATAAGTTGTGTATAACTTATGTAGGTTAAAATGGCTGCCTGTCACGGCGGAGATGGTGGCAATGATCCTCCGAATTGGGGGTGGAATCCATCATGGGGCTGCAAGCGTAGCGGGGGTAAGTATATATATGTATGTCAAATATATATATAGATTATTATATGTCAAATATATATATATATATATATAATAATATATATATATAGATGTATGTCAAATATATATATAGATATGTATATATATTTATTTGTTAATTTTGTTTTGCAGGGATCAGCACAGGGAGAGCTGCCGCTGCTAACCAGAAACTGGAGCGGAGGTTTCTGGCAAATGGACGTTTATCTCTTTACTTTGACGCCAGTTCGAAACAGTGGCAGGCTATCGGTGATCACGCCGCCATGTACAAGAGCTATTTAGGGACATATATCGCTACCGTCCCGCATACTCACGGGTCGTGGGCGGAGGTGCCCCAACATATCAGGGACGGACTTATTCCCTGGATCCAGGTAAAATATATTTTTTAATTTAAATACATCATCAAAAAAATATGGTAGATGCTAACTATTACTACTAAATTGTAGAGACGGTTCAACTTGGACCAGTATCTAGATCGCGATCGAAATGACCCTTACGGGTCGCTGTTCAAAACCTGATTCTGGCGGATGCCCAAAAGAACTACAGGGATAAAAAAACCAAATTCAAGGCCACCTGGTTCACCAAAAGGGGTGGGTTAGAACATCTTGCCGAATTCGAAGGCACTCCGCCGTATACAATGCCTCCAGAAGTCTGGGAGGATCTACTGCAATACTGGACCAGGGAGGACCGGATGGTTGTTGCCGAACTAAACGCGAAGAACAGGCAGGAACAAGTACTTGTCAGTACTCACGGTCGCCAGTCCTACGCTCAGCGTCAACATTGTAACACCCCAACATGGCGGAATCATGGGGTATCACTTAGAAAAGCACAGCACGACATGGGAATTATGTAGAGTCAACTATATGAAAACATAGGATTGAAACAATCCTTAAACTTGTACAAACGTATACAATCATCAACATTCATTGAAATACATGTTCAATCAATAATAAAAGGCAATTTAATTGATAGTAGTTGATCCTAAAAGTAACCCATAAAAGGAAAGTAAGGATCATGGATCCAGAAAGTCCAAAGCTAGTCCAATCCTAGCAAGTATGCATGCAATCATCCATTTTGTCTATAATTAACTTGATTACCTGAAAAGTGTACTAAAGAGCGTCAACATAAAGTTGGTGAGTTCGTAGGGACAAGTAACAAGGAATAACCGTATCGGATACAACCGTTAACAATAAGTGAGGATTTGGAGAACTAATCACATCCAAGGAAAACCTATAAGGTTTCACATTATCACAATTCAATACAAGTCAACGTTCAACAACAACGATTCCATATAACGTTCAACAACGTTCCATAACGATCAATAACGTTCAACAACGATGCGGCTTACATAGTTAATAATTAACAATGCGCTAACGGTGCGACTTATATAATAAGTAATGCGCTAACGGTGCGACTTACATCGTAAACAATGCGCTAACATGTCCACATCAACAATTCAATCATACAATCAATCAAATCAACAATCAACAGTTAAACAAACATGTACACTTTTCAGCCCGAATCTCAATTGAGTAGGGAGGGTTTACGAAACTCACCTTATTCTTGATAATTCAACAGCAAAGTAGAAGAGATTGATGTAGTCAACGATGACGAGTGAGTCAACTGGCCACGTTACGTATTCCCTAATTTCAATGTTAATTGATTTATATTCGTGCTAAATTCCAAATATAGACATACAACTATAAGGTTATCTTTTTAATACGCTTGTCAACGTAATTTACTTCCTGTGTTTTTATAAGTCTTTGAATTTATCTTTAAGTATCATTTCAAGTATTTTCTAAATGAAAACTCATTTATGTTGCAAAAATTTAAAAGGACCAAATTGTCATTCTTGAAACTTGAGGGGCTAAATTGTCATTCTTGAAACTTGAGGGGCTAAATTGTCATTCTTGAAACTTGAGGGACTAAATTGTCAAATGTCCAAAGTATAAGGACGAAAAATGATACCTTTGAAACTGTAGGGTAAAAATGTAACTTTCCGTATGTAATACGTATCCGTAGGATATATAAAGTATTCCTCTGATATTTCTAAATCCTTTTGAAGTATTTTTAAATAATAGGATTAATACGAAGAATGTATTAATCTTGTAACGAATAGATGTTTTCAATAGCAGAGATATGAAAAGATACCTTGAATGGTATGTATTATAATCAATACAAAATGTATTGATTACAATTGAAGAAATACCTTAAATGGCAGGAAAAAACAGCATTTTATTTCCAAGTTGTGTTAGGGTTGGCCTTGGGTCGTGGAGAATACCGGGGCGAATTAAGTTGCTTAGTGAATGCTTATGCAAACTTTTCGCGAACTACCTTCCATTCCTCCGGTATAAGCCAAAGAGGCCCAAGGTGCAATCACTTTCGGAAACATTGTGCGGTTAAAAGCGTATCAAGGATATATTCTATCCATAAATCAAACAATTCGAAAATACGAAATAATTCACAGATGGTGAATAGTAATTATATGAATTAGGATAGTTAGGTATATAACTATGCCCTTGTTTATATACCATAATAAGTATTTAAAATGATTTAATAAAAGTTTTACGATTTCTCGTACTTTCGCTAATAATTCATTTTTCGCAATAGTAACAATATTTCAATATTCATATATAAAAGCGATAGTTACCGTATTTAAATGCAATTATGTATCAATTGAGTATAAAATTAAGTTGACAAGCATTTCAATACATAACATATAGTCATATAATCATAAAGCAAAGTATAGTAAGGTTTCATAGAAACACTTACAAGTATGGAGATATTATGAGTTATAAGATCAAAGTAACGATATAGGGATGAGCTCCAAAGAAGATCTTGAGAGAATCGACTATAACTTGGATTTGTAAACTTGATGAATATGGAATAATCCTAACTCCATGTGGCCATTATAACTAGGCTTTGATAAGTTCTTGAAAGAATTCGCAATAACAACGTCGTGTTTACAATTTCGAAACCAACGAATTCAAAACAACTTTGGTTGAATCGAAAGCTTGGGATGATGAAAGGTTGTGTAAGATATGCTTGAACTTGAACAAGTATGGATCTCGGAATGATAGGGATTTAAGAAGAGAAGTGTTGAGAGTGTGAATTAGCAATTAGAAATGAAAACCTTAGCTTGTATTTATAGGTAGTAATTTACCATGGTTACTAGTTTAGTTTGTTGGTAACTATGGTTAAGTTAAGGAATACCATGGGCTAGTTTGATGGTTTGCAATACCATGGGCTAGTTAACTAACCTTGGTTAACTAACCTTAGTTAACTAACCTTAGTTAACTAACCTTAGTTAACTAACCTTAGTTAACTAATCCTAGTTAATTATGTCTTAACTTGGATTAGATGTAAGGTTGCGAGTGTTTCGGGTTCGTTTCCTTAATGAAACAGATCATCCAGATAGCAGATATTACAATATCTCACTAGTCCGACACACATATATATATATATCACCAAAAATACCCAAAGTTTTCTTATATTCATAAAGTTTGCCATTATCATATATAACAAGTAATAGACTAAAATGGCAAATGTTACAAACATGTATATGCTGTAAGTTATATGTACATATTTATATCCACACACACACACATATATATATATATATATATAGATATATATAGATACACATATATATATATATATAGATACACATACATATATATAACTTTGATTAATGTATATACAGGCTGGTCATGGGGGGCAACAGGAGCCCCCCTGACTTCTTTTGGCGGGCCCACACATACAGCGATGGGAGAGTGCAAGAAGATGATATTCCCTTTCATGTAAGTTCTCGCACAACACTTAAAGAGTGCAAGAAGATGATATTCCCTTTCATGTAAGTTCTCGCACAACACTTAAAGTCTTATTTGTTGTAAATTTTTATTAAGTGAACCTTATAGCTAACTTATTTTTTTGTTTATGATTTAATGTGGTACAGCACCAGATTGAGGAATCCCAGCGGAAACTTTCCCAAGACCCCAACCCCACCCCGCCAACGCAGCATTTTTGGAAGCTTTCGGGGCTCGATCGGGACATACCCGCGGGGTTGGGCGTATTGTTAGGGGAACCCAAGGACTGAATGTCCAGGTCCCGCGTCCAGAATACCCTCCTCTGGACGCCCCAGCCCAGCAGGACCAAGACCAGGCCGGCCCATCTGCATCACAGTCGCCGGGCCCTGATTACGGGGAGCAATTCATCAATTGGCCCCAGGTCAACCCTTGGGCCCAATTCGACACTTACCAGGGCGGGTCTAGCACGGCGGTGACTCCCCACACAGCGCTTGGGGGATTATGATTATAGACAGCAGAGGGATGGTAGTGATAGTGATTAGTTTGTTTTGTTTATGAACTTATTTATTTGTGTTTGTATTCTTGGTTTAACTAAAGTTTGTTTCTCTCTCATAATCATTATTTTAATTAGTTCTTCCTATCAAATCTTGTAAACTATTTATTAGAAGTAATCGTTTTTAACCATAAGTTAGTAGTTTTTCTTTATTTCTTTTTTTATTCTTTAATTTCTATATACCTATAAAATCTATAATACATAATTAAAAGTAAAATATTATTCAATTCATTAGCTAATAAACATAAAAAATGGTTTCATTAATTTCATTTGAACAGAATTAGAATAAACAGTTAAGTAACAACTATATATTTGCAAGTTGGTTACTGTCTGACATGGATAATGCTCTGACATGGATAATGTCTTTACCTTTACGTCGGATCATATAATTGGGAGAAAATAATCCCAAGATGCCACGTCACGTCGCCGCTAATGCCGATGACGTGGGCGGTGTCAGTCATTATTGCTTGCATGTCGGGAGCGCCACGTCATCAGCATTAGCGGCGACGTCGTCGCTAATGCCCTGGTTGGGTTACCCTTTTTCTGGTCGTGTTACCATGTGCCAATATAAAAAGGAAAATGATTAATCCTCTTAAAAACCAGCCTAAAAATCCTCCTAAAAATTTTAAAACATGACAAGTGTTATCCACTAATTCTCTTTCCTAATCTCACCCCCTGATTTTGCCACATGTCTCAATCTAATAGTTAAGAGGATTTTTAGGCTATTGTTTTAGGAGGATTTATCATCTCCCATATAAAAATATATGAGTAGTTTACAAAAAAGATATTAAAATTTCTTATCTATATTACTTTATAAAAATAAAAATTCTCTTATTCCCTTAAAAAAAAATTTGTCTCTAGAAATGACTTAATTATCTTTAATGAACCCTATTTGGAAGATAGTTATAAAAAAATATCAATTTTTTTTAATGAACTAATTTACATATAAAACTCTTATTTTACAAATTTACACTTTAAACCTTTATCTTTTAAAATATTTTCACTACCACATTTACATTAATTACATTTACATCAGCTTACACCACTTGACGACACAACCATCATCAATCATCGTCGCCACCGTCGTCGTATCGTACTAGTATAATATAAGCTAAGCTAAGTTATTCTTTTTTAAAATGCAACTGAATAAAACTTCATACAAACTTACATATATTTAGAATATATCCACATATAATATGAATGCACAACAAAGTTATAACTACTTTACACAAATTGCATAACAACGTGACTATTTTTAAGTATTTGATATTGCGTATGGGATATGTAGTTCTTAGAATGTTCGCTTTCTGTTATTCTCAATTTTTAAGGGTCGTCGATTTGGACTTAAGTTGGATGGTTTAGGCAGGTTGAAAATATCCAACACTACCCGATTGATAAAAATTATAGGTTATAAACTTAAACCCTGACCCACAACCTACTAAATCGAACGTGACCCATATGACTTGATTAATATATGGGTCAAGCAAGTTAACATAGATTGACGAATGGTTTCGAAGTCAGATAGCTAGGTTTCATGTTAACTTGTTGCAATCTTGTAGCTACAAAAATGAAGTAACAAACAAGAAACATACTTATAAATAACCAACATATCATTAGTTAAAATTATTCAATGATATGACGACCGAAGTTACTAAACATGGTTAAATCCTATACGTATACTTTTATTGGGTTCCTGGGTCGACCATATGACCTAAATTCTAACTCGAACCTAATCTTAAAACTTTAAGATTGACTGGTTGGAAATATATAACCCTAATCTGTTTTCTCAAATCGAGTTTTGGATTATTTTCAGTTTGCTAGCCATTAGTCAACTTTAAATGATTTTCTTCATGGTATAACACACACACCCCGCAACATCTTCTTAACGCTAAAAAAAAATGTTATCTTAGAAAACTAAACGTACTAAAAAATGTTGGTGTAGTAATATCAAGTATATATATCCTCGGTTACTTTATCTTTGTGCAAGTCGAGTAGCTTGTTAACTACTCTTAATAAGCCGGGTAAGTTTGGAGGAGGACGAAACGAAAATGTATGATTTATATTATGTTTTCTCGAAAAAGATAAATTAATTAGCTAGTACTAGCTAAGTAGCTAGCTGGAGAATCGCAACACCAAAATTGATGTCAAAGTTAAAAACATATATTACCATAATTAGGATGAAGTTGTTTGGCCTAATCGATTACTATAAATTTGATTGAATTAATTTTCCAGTATTTTCCTTTACATGACCTCAAATATGAAATCGATTACTATAAATTTTTGGCAATGGCGTCTTCCACCTCTAAGGGATGAAATGTGTAATTATCTCTAATACTTATATATTAAAGACATCATTGTAAAACTTTGACAATTAAATATCCTAAAATGTTGCATAATTTCCTCCTCATTTCTGATTAGTTTATGGCTGGAGGGCTCGGACTACGCTCTTTGCTTATTGATTTGCCTGCATCAGTTTGCATAGAGGGAATTGGGACGTCACGAAATGGTGCAAACAATGATGGATTCGATCTTAGATGAGTGTCAAGAGTAGTCCTGACCCACCTAAATAATGCCCAGAAAAACTAGTGGCAGAGCTCGTCGAACACATGTTCATTTGTCGTTTACGTTCAGATGCAGAGACTTCAAGAATTTTCAACGAGCTAGTTTCCGTAACTAAAAAGAAATCTAGATATAATTTGTTAAATAGGCGTTTTAGAAGACAAAGAAAGTTTAAGAATAAATCAAACTTGTCACAATTCTTTATCAGAAGCTCACTTTTATGTTTAATAGCACACACAAGGTTGTAATAATGTTGAATAATCTTCATCTGATTCGTTAAACTCATCTCATTTTCCTCAATTAAAGCATCATACTTCTTGCGGATCTCTAATATCTCTTGCTCACACTTAGAAAGAAGCATCGATTTCTATAATATACGCAAGATCATCATCAAGATGCAATGCAACAATTAAGATAACAGCAAAAAAAATGTTTGAAAACTTAAACCTTTTCTTGATGTAACTTGGTAACTTGCTCTTTCACCTTTTGAATTCTTTCTAAATTTAAAACAGGATCACTTGTTAGTGATGCTATTGGTATCTTTGCAGCCGGTTGTGTACTAGAACGACTGGATGGCCTAGTCATATTATAGTATAGTGATTCTCTTCGAATATCACGCTGCAAGTATAATACATATAAACATATATAGTAAGGATCAAGTTGATTATTTACAAGATGCGAGATGACTGTGGACATCATTAAGATCCGTCCAATAATCTCATACTATAAAGGATATGGATATTTTTAGACTTGGCATTATGACTCGCTACTTATGAACGAGTATGTAAAATTCTTACTAAAGTTATACTATTATTACTATAACTATTGTATCACATTTGACACACAATTTACTTGGAATCACTTTGGACAAAAGTTTTTTTGGTCATAACCCATGCCTAGAAAGACATGTTTTGGTTTGTTGCCCAACCCACCCACTTAGTCCACCCCTTTTCCATCTATAAATAGTTCACAACTTTGTACTCGATCTTTAAGAGTAAATGCTAAGGAAAAATAAAAAAGAAATGAAATGAAATTATGAAGAAATATAAAGGAAGTTGACTGCCGATTAAATTTTCTGTGAGTACCTGGTTTGGGATAGGTGACGAGATGATTGATGACCACCAACATGTGCAGGCACCCCTGTAAGAAAAGTGTCTGCAACGTCGTTACAAATAGTGACAAAAAGGTATCAATCATATGGTACTAATCTACCATCCTAAATCTTGTATCGGTAGTTAGTAGTCTGTATACCTGACCATTTGCTTCGCTTGGATTTATCATGTACTTTTCGTTTACTTCTAGGCTTTGTTTTTATTGAAGAGATGATAGTTGGACCTTTATCATTTCCAAATCCTCTAAACAAAGATTTAGAGTTTTGGGGTGACGTTTGAACCCTTGCAGATCTTTGATTGACGAAGCACACTCCATCCAAATCTATGGAGACCCTGAAACAAAAAAGGCAATGTTTATTGTTTTGTATTCTCTTAGGAAGGTTAACAATGGCGAAAATGAAAAGGCATTAACAGTTATACCACCAAAGTGAAGTAATTATCATCTTGGTGCATAATATATTATCTTGTCGATTTTTATAAAGTTATATATAAAAAAAATGATTTGCCATTTAGATAGCATATAGTTCATATTAAATAAACAATGACCATTGGTCTCTCTCTCTAGTCTAGAGAGAGAGAGTGTTTTTCCTCTCTTCTCTCCAGATCTAGATCTGAGATTTAGACCCAGTTTTTTCTCTTTCGGCTTAGGTTTCACCTTGCCGTCGAGATTATTTTTTCAAGGGTTTAGGCCAGAGGTCCTTCTGGAAGAAGCTTCTCTACTTTCGTGTATCTATGGATAAGACGATAAGACTGTTTACATCACACCTCCTGTCGGATTGGGTTCTGTTGCCGTTGTCGTTGCATAGCATATATTTCATAATTCATATGCATAAAAGGGATAAGTCTTCATCATTAGGATATATATATATATACATATATAATCAAATCAAAGAATTATGTGTACTATTGCTAACAAGATTACACAACTCTACCTTTGTTTTTTCTGTTTAGAACCCGAAAAAGAGTTCCCAGCTACTATATCATCAACTATATCATCAACTTCATTTGACACCTTCATCTTTACTCCAGCAACTCTGAACATGTTTTTGTAGGCATGCGCATTTAACTTATTCTTTTTCGTGATTTCATTTGCTGCATTACTCTTCTCCTCTCTTTTGAACTTTAATAGTTCCCGTCTCATCTTCTTCTTGTTTCTCCTCCTCAACACCAAGGCCATAAGCCTTTCCCTTTTCTCTGCCATTGACATACTAGAATACAAGACCTTTCCATTCATATCGACCATAACATTTCAACATGAAAGGTGTGCAAATGTTATGATCCAAGCGACATCAGTTTAGACCCGGAGTGAGTGCTTATGATGAAAACAGATGGAAATTTTGGGTAGAAAATCATACTAAAAAATGTATCTAACCCGGAGTTAGTGACTTTTATATGAACAGACCAAACTCGTGTGGAGGCCACGAGTTTGGACAAACTCGTGTGAACAGTACCACGAGTTTGGACAAACTCGTGTGAACAGTAACACGAGTTTAGGACCAAACTCGTGTGGAGGCCACGAGTTTGGACAAACTCGTGTGGACCACGAGTTTAGGACAAACTCGTGTGGAGGCCACGAGTTTGGACAAACTCGTGTGGACCACGAGTTTAGGACCAAACTCGTGTGGAGGCCACGAGTTTGGACAAACTCGTGTGGACCACGAGTTTGGACAAACTCGTGTGGACCACGAGTTTGGACAAACTCGTGTGGAGGCCACGAGTTTGGACAAACTCGTGTGGACCACGAGTTTGGACAAACTCGTGTGGACCACGAGTTTGGACAAACTCGTGTGGACCACGAGTTTGGACAAACTCGTGTGGAGGCCACGAGTTTGGACAAACTCGTGTGAACAGACCACGAGTTTAGGACCAAACTCGTGTGGAGGCCACGAGTTTGGACAAACTCGTGTGGACCACGAGTTTAGGACCAAACTCGTGTGGAGGCCACGAGTTTGGACCAAACTCGTGTGGAGGCCACGAGTTTGGACAAACTCGTGTGGACCACGAGTTTAGGACCAAACTCGTGTGGAGGCCACGAGTTTGGACAAACTCGTGTGACCACGAGTTTAGGACCAAACTCGTGTGGAGGCCACGAGTTTGGACAAACTCGTGTGGACCACGAGTTTGGACCAAACTCGTGTGGAGGCCACGAGTTTGGACAAACTCGTGTGGAGGCCACGAGTTTGGACAAACTCGTGTGGAGCCACGAGTTTGGACAAACTCGTGTGGAGGCCACGAGTTTGGACAAACTCGTGTGGACCACGAGTTTGGACAAACTCGTGTGGAGCCACGAGTTTGGACAAACTCGTGTGGACCACGAGTTTAGGACCAAACTCGTGTGGAGGCCACGAGTTTGGACAAACTCGTGTGGAGGCCACGAGTTTGGACAAACTCGTGTGAACAGTACCACGAGTTTGGACAAACTCGTGTGGACCACGAGTTTAGACCAAACTCGTGTGGAGGCCACGAGTTTGGACAAACTCGTGTGACCACGAGTTTAGACCAAACTCGTGTGGAGGCCACGAGTTTGGACAAACTCGTGTGGAGCCACGAGTTTGGACCAAACTCGTGTGGAGGCCACGAGTTTGGACAAACTCGTGTGGACCACGAGTTTGGACAAACTCGTGTGGACCACGAGTTTAGACCAAACTCGTGTGGAGGCCACGAGTTTGGACAAACTCGTGTGGAGGCCACGAGTTTGGACACACTCGTGTGAACAGTAACACGAGTTTGGACAAACTCGTGTGAACAGACCACGAGTTTGGACAAACTCGTGTGGACCACGAGTTTGGACAAACTCGTGTGGAGGCCACGAGTTTGCACAAACTCGTGTGAACAGTACCACGAGTTTGGACAAACTCGTGTGGAGCCACGAGTTTGGACAAACTCGTGTGGACCACGAGTTTGGACAAACTCGTGTGACCACGAGTTTAGGACCAAACTCGTGTGGAGGCCACGAGTTTGGACAAACTCGTGTGGAGGCCACGAGTTTGGACAAACTCGTGTGAACAGTACACGAGTTTGGACAAACTCGTGTGGACCACGAGTTTAGACCAAACTCGTGTGGAGGCCACGAGTTTGGACAAACTCGTGTGGACCACGAGTTTAGACCAAACTCGTGTGGAGGCCACGAGTTTGGACAAACTCGTGTGGACCACGAGTTTGGACCAAACTCGTGTGGAGGCCACGAGTTTGGACAAACTCGTGTGAACAGTACACGAGTTTGGACAAACTCGTGTGAACAGACCACGAGTTTGGACAAACTCGTGTGGACCACGAGTTTGGACCAAACTCGTGTGGACCACGAGTTTGGACCAAACTCGTGTGGAGGCCACGAGTTTGGACAAACTCGTGTGGACCACGAGTTTAGGACCAAACTCGTGTGGAGGCCACGAGTTTGGACAAACTCGTGTGACCACGAGTTTAGACCAAACTCGTGTGGAGGCCACGAGTTTGGACAAACTCGTGTGGAGCCACGAGTTTAGGACCAAACTCGTGTGGAGGCCACGAGTTTGGACAAACTCGTGTGGAGCCACGAGTTTGGACCAAACTCGTGTGGAGCCACGAGTTTGGACCAAACTCGTGTGGAGCCACGAGTTTGGACCAAACTCGTGTGGAGGCCACGAGTTTAGGACCAAACTCGTGTGGAGGCCACGAGTTTGGACAAACTCGTGTGGAGCCACGAGTTTAGGACCAAACTCGTGTGGAGGCCACGAGTTTGGACAAACTCGTGTGGAGCCACGAGTTTAGGACCAAACTCGTGTGGAGGCCACGAGTTTGGACAAACTCGTGTGGAGCCACGAGTTTAGGACCAAACTCGTGTGGAGGCCACGAGTTTGGACAAACTCGTGTGGAGCCACGAGTTTGGACCAAACTCGTGTGGAGCCACGAGTTTGGACCAAACTCGTGTGGAGGCCACGAGTTTGGACAAACTCGTGTGGAGCCACGAGTTTAGGACCAAACTCGTGTGGAGGCCACGAGTTTGGACAAACACGTGTTTTATGACCACGAGTTTAGACCAAACTCGTGTGGAGGCCACGAGTTTGGACAAACTCGTGTGAACAGTACCACGAGTTTGGACAAACTCGTGTGAACAGTAACACGAGTTTGGACCCGGAGTGAGTGCTTATGATGAAAACAGATGGAAATTTTGGGTAGAAAATCATACTAAAAAATGTATCTAACCCGGAGTTAGTGACTTTTATAATGAATCTGACCCATAACTGACACTGAGCGTCCAATATGTTCAAAGTCTAACATCTAAGAGTTGATGTTTTACATCTGACCCGGAGTTAGTTTCCCCTTTCTTTGCTGAAGTTTTACATCTTAGACTTGATTTTTGTTGAAACTGAGTGTCCAGGATGTTCAAAGTCTAGACTTCCCCAAGTCAACAGATTTAACATCTAAGGTTCTTTTATAACATCTAAGGTTCTTTTAGAGCATCTAAGTACATACATTGCACATAAAAAGAATACATGTACCTATATATCATTTGATGTTTTAGTTTTGTTACATTTTTTAATATAATTCTTGTATAATTGAGGAGACTGGCTTTGGCATTTATACAACACAAATAAATAATGTCAAGCATGTCACTGTCTCTTCCATAAAAAGGAATTTTGTACGCACACTAATAAATGGTGAGTATAAGTGTATAACAATTTTGTGCACAATATAATTCTAATACAATAGTTTCCAAGTAACTAATTAATTAGTTAGTATAGTATAATTAAACCAACGATGGGTTTTCCTTTTCAAGAAGTTCAACTAAATGGGTGAGGGGGTTCTTTTGTAACACCCCAACATGGCGGAATCATGAGGGTTACACAAATAGCATAGCACGACATGGAAATTATGTAGAGTAAATCTAAATGCATAAAGAGGATCAAGTAATCCATACGAACCATTCAATAGGGCAAGTAACCGGGTTACACATAAGCTTAACCCCTAATCGGGAATAATGAATCACGGATCCAAGAAGTCCAAGTCCAAGTCTAGCAATAATCAAGCAACCAATCATCCAATACGTCTGTAAGTGCACGTTTTGGTGCACAATTTGTGTCCGATGCATCTCAATTAAAGGGCTGTTACTTTACAGAGATTATCCACGAGTTTGGACAAACTCGTGTGAACAGTACCACGAGTTTGGACAAACTCGTGTGAACAGTAACACGAGTTTGGCCAATCACGTGTTACTGTAGCACGTGTTTGGGCCACGAGTTTAGACCAAACTCGTGTGGAGGCCACGAGTTTGGAGGCCCACGAGTTTGAAGCCCAGCCCATTTATAGCCTATATATAGTGTTCTTAGGTTTCGGTTTTAGGTAATGATTTGAGTTGCAACAGATTTCATTCACGGCAGGCTGAGGTATGCGCAAACCTCAGTCCGTAAGTCCACCATATTATTCGATTATCAAGAGTCGTCTCGTTGATTGTAATCCGTAATCATCGTAGATGTATTGTAAACGGATTTATTCATTGTAATCATTCGACTAATGATAAAGGAATTCAGATTTATATCTCCTGTTCATATTGATTTCGTGTTCATATATATGTGATTCATTCAATTACCTCAATAACGATTATGTTTGGATTCCGCACTTACATAGTCGTAGGAATCTCGAATCGATCGGTCCCCTGCACTTTCAAGTGGTATCAGAGAAGGAGAGGCTTTATGTCTCTGATTCGTGGTTCGTTTTTAGGGTTTTTGGATGAAGAACTTCGATCAGATCTGTTTTGTGCAGATGAGATTACACGCGTTTGGGAAAACACGCGTTTACAAACCCTACTTTCACGTGTTTACTTATAACGCGTTTGCAAATTCCTAAGTGTCACGCGTTTGTACCACGCGTTTACATTGTTGCACGTGTTTACCTTTGATCACACGCGTTTACCATAGTCTCACGCGTTTGAAGATTGGTCCACGTGTTTAGGTAGCGTGTTTAGTTAAACACGTGTTTAGTTAATAAAACACGTGTTTAGTAAAACACGTGTTTGAGATTAAACACGAGTTTGAGTGGTGCTATATGTGCGTGTTTAAGGGGTATCACGCGTTTAGGTTCTTAAACTCGTGGCACTGTTCACACGAGTTTGCCGAAAAACGTGTTTGAGTTGTCGAAATGGAATCGAGGTTCAAGTATGTTTCGGTGTGGAAGGATCACTGCAGATCGTCTGATACATTGAAGCATAGAAGACAGGGTTGTAGAAAAGCTAAAAAAAAAAAAAAAAAAAAAAAAAAAAAGTATTTTGGCGGGAAAAATAATTTTTGTCCATGGTCTTAAAATGGCATGATTCATGGAGATTTGAAGTTTGGTAGCGTTCGAAAAATTTTCGGTCCGTTTTTGTGCGATTTCGGCACGTTTTGGATGAAAATTTTCGGCAATTATCAAATTTTTCCCACTGCCTTAGAAATAAAAATTTACGTGAATACCAATGTTTCACGTAAATGTGTTTTTCCTCGGAAATTTGGAGGGAAAACGAATATACCCTGTTTGGCGAAGAGCTGCTGCTGTAATGAGCTCTAGGCCATTTTGAAGAACCTCTATGAATAGGAGATCATGTAACCTAAGCTTATACTATCTTTCCAAGTTTTGCAGAGAAAAGGGGGGGAGATACTTTTATCAACCAGATTTCTGAGCTGAACTGGTAATTGGTATATCACAGAAGGGCTAGATTTCAGAATTTTACAGAGAAAAGGGGGAGATAAAAAATTTCAGATTTCTGAGTAAAATTCTGTGCTACTTGAGAGACAAACCAAGATCTGTGTTTAGATGATGGTGTGCTTAATGTGAAATATGCTCAAGTATCAAATAGATGGCAGTTGTGGAAACTTTGTCGAAATATTAAGAGCAACGAAGTTGGTCATCTGTTGTTAAGTAATTGAAGATTGAACCTATTTATATTCCAAGAATAGAGATGATTATCAGGCGATCATTTATTGTGATTGCGAGATTAAGGATCTTTATATTTGGTGGTGTATACAACTGAAGGGGAGATCTGATAGGAAAGACTTCGGGTGGTTGGTGGAATTGTGAAGGTACAAGACAAAGTCAGATGCTGCTAGTTGAGACAGGATTTTTGGTACTGCAGTTTGTGATTCAAGCTACAGAGTTTCTTATTTTTGTGAGAGCTGATTGATTTGATGCTGATTGTTGGAAATTCAACTTCTCTATTATATGCCGGTTAAGCAAGTCGAGGAATGTCTCGAGCAAAGTTCCAAGCAGGAAGAAGATTGCATATGTTTAATTCGGAGATGGCTACTGTTGAGGGGGAGAACTACAATGAGATGTGTTAGGTTAGTTGGTTGTAACAGAGATACAGAGATTTTGGAGTTTGAAGATCAGAGTGTTGTGTCAGAAGATCGAGTCTCAACAAAAGAAGACCCGGTATCATTAGTTAAGGGGGAGTTTGCTTTTGCAGGTTTTCGATTGCTAATGATTATCGGTGAATGAATTGAGTGCATCGGCCAAGGGGGAGACTGTAAGTGCACGTTTTGGTGCACAATTTGTGTCCGATGCATCTCAATTAAAGGGCTGTTACTTTACAGAGATTATCCACGAGTTTGGACAAACTCGTGTGAACAGTACCACGAGTTTGGACAAACTCGTGTGAACAGTAACACGAGTTTGGCCAATCACGTGTTACTGTAGCACGTGTTTGGGCCACGAGTTTAGACCAAACTCGTGTGGAGGCCACGAGTTTGGAGGCCCACGAGTTTGAAGCCCAGCCCATTTATAGCCTATATATAGTGTTCTTAGGTTTCGGTTTTAGGTAATGATTTGAGTTGCAACAGATTTCATTCACGGCAGGCTGAGGTATGCGCAAACCTCAGTCCGTAAGTCCACCATATTATTCGATTATCAAGAGTCGTCTCGTTGATTGTAATCCGTAATCATCGTAGATGTATTGTAAACGGATTTATTCATTGTAATCATTCGACTAATGATAAAGGAATTCAGATTTATATCTCTTGTTCATATTGATTTCGTGTTCATATATATGTGATTCATTCAATTACCTCAATAACGATTATGTTTGGATTCCGCACTTACATAGTCGTAGGAATCTCGAATCGATCGGTCCCCTGCACTTTCAACGTCCTTGAGTTAACATGTTCACCTGAAAAGTGTACTAAACGCGTCAACATAAAGTTGGTGAGTTCGTAGGGACAAGTAATAGGAAAACAAGTGTCGGGATAACAACTTGTAACCTTGATTAATTAAGAAATCGAACATACATCGAACTTGTAGCCTTGATTAAATAACCAAACGAACACATATCGAGCTTGTAACCTTGGTTAAATAACCAAACGAACACATATCGAGCTTGTAACCTTGGTTAAATAACTAAACGAACACATATCGAGCTTGTAACCTTGGTTTAATAACCAAACGATCATATATTGAACTTGTAACCTTGATTAATTAAGAAATCGAACATACATCGAACTTGTAGCCTTGATTAAATAACCAAACGAACACATATCGAGCTTGTAACCTTGGTTAAATAACCAAACGAACACATATCGAGCTTGTAACCTTGGTTAAATAACCAAACGAACACATATCGAGCTTGTAACCTTGGTTAAATAACCAAACGAACACATATCGAGCTTGTAACCTTGGTTAAATAACCAAACGAACACATATCGAGCTTGTAACCTTGGTTAAATAACCAAACGAACACATATCGAGCTTGTAACCTTGGTTAAATAACCAAACGAACACATATCGAGCTTGTAACCTTGGTTAAATAACCAAACGAACACATATCGAGCTTGTAACCTTGGTTAAATAACCAAACGAACACATATCGAGCTTGTAACCTTGGTTAAACAACTAAACGATCATATAACATTCATACATCTTTGATTCACCAAATTAAACGACCAAACAATCCAAAGAAACACAATGTACTTACACTTCGTACGACCCTGCATTCAAAGAACCATAGATGCTTATGTATAGGATCACCCGCAGCCTTCCCACCACATCTATAACTATTTGAATGCATTATCGTCTTTCATGTATGTACAACTACCCTAATCACCACAAATATCCATAACCGAAGGCATAATTAATCGAACAATAAGTAAATACGTCAATCGAACAATCAATCAATAACTAACTCGGCAATCAAACAATTATGTACACTTTTCAGCCCGAATCTCAATTGAGTAGGGAAGTACGAAACTCACCTTGGCCTTGAATGTCGAGTTATAAACAAGTAATATGTGTTTGATGAGCGTCACCCGATCACAACCTATCATTATACATACATACATATCAATATACTTCATCACACTTCCTCATACTTACATTTTAACCTTAAGATTAGACCCTCGACCTTGAACAACCACTGAGACCTGGATACAACACTAGCAAGGTCGAGGAAAGGTTCACAAGAAAGCTCAAAACGACCCAAGAGAACTAGAAAGGAAACTAGGAATTGAAACTGAAAAATGACAAATGGGGGACACCGTAAGCTACGGTGCTCACCGCCGTAACTTACGGTGGCTCAGCCTTTAACCAGCGTAAGCCACGCATAGATACAGCGTACAAGACGCTAGTCCAGAAGTTAGGGGCGTAAGGTACGGTCATGGCCACCGTAGCTTACGGTGGCCTAGAAAACTTGTTTTTGGCGTTTGGCTCAAGGGTTTCCAACGTAAACAGCAGGTGGGGGTCTCAAAAACAAAATTGTAGAATGGAAGGGGGCGTAAGCTACGCCCATAATGGCGTACGGTACGATGGTCGGGAAAGCATGAAATTTCTGGGTAGTTTCATGAAGAACAAGCAGTTGACTTTTGAGGTCAAACTTTGACCTCGACCTAGACAACCCTAATTCGCAGCTTCAATTCAATTTGGGACAATTAAAAACATGTTTTGTGTATGGATAGTTGTGACAGATGTAAACAAATTCAAGTCTCTTCCCAAATCGTTCACAAAACCTCAAACTTATATTGCAACCCGTTTTTGACCTAATTTTCTTAATTTGTAAACCCTAATTTCGGTTTTGAGTGGATTTAGTCCAGATTTCGACCATGAGCTGTTTGTGTCAAGTTAGAAACATGTTTTTGTTAGAAATATAGATGTAGTAGTTGATTTGTGTACCTTTATGTTAATTTGTACTTATAATGTAAACCTGTTAATATGGAAGGGGGCATAGTGTAAATAGCTCATATGTATATAAACCCCCTCCATAAGTGAAAATGTAACCTTTCAACCCCATTAATGCTATCTAATCTTCCCTGCCAAACACACTTTCTCTCTCTACTTTCTCTCTCTTCAAACCACCATTGTTACACACACTAACAGACCCATAAGTTCAAATTCTTCATTTTACATTTGGTATCAGAGCACAATCAGAGTTGCTGAACGATCCACAAGCTTAATTTGTGCTTAATTTCAGAATTTGGCTTATATTCTGAAAGGTTCATTTGCCGAGATCACTGTTTGAGTGATTTCTGCAAAATAAGTGTGTTTTTGTTCGAATTTTGTTCACCGATCGTATTATAATCAGTATATCATCCTTCGTTATCGATTTCAGAAGTTAATTTCATCATTTGAGTTGTTTTTGCTCGAGCTCGGCAAATCGCATGTTCGAGTGGGTTTGAATTCAAGTTGAAATTAGCATCTAATTTGTTCAAGGATTTGTGCGCATTGGTTTTCTGATCATTTTGATATAAAATTTGAGTTTTAATTCGCAAAAATGAAGGAGAAATCGAAGATTTACAGTCTGCTCTGCAAATGAAGGTTTGGCTGAACGAAGAAGATAACCAGTAACCGACTATTTTGTCACGTAGTGATTACTCGTGTTTGCATAGGTCGTTGGCTTGGTTTGATCTTACTTGTTCTATTTGCAGAGCTCACTGCTCGGCAAATACGTATTTCAAGAAATTTGGTTAAGGCTTGATCTTACTTGTTCTATTTGCAGAGCTTTTTGCTCGGCAAATAGTTATTTCAAGAAAATTAAAATTTTCAAAATTTCTAGTTGGTCTATTTGCAGAGCTTTTTGCTCGACAAATAATTGATTTGAGAATTTTTGATTTGAGACTGGTGCTACTTGTATTGTTTGCAGAGGTTTAAGCTCGGCAAACAAGTGTTTTTGGTTGGTGCGACTTAGTACAAGTTCTATTTGTGCTATTTGCAGAGTTATTTGCTCGGCAAATAGTTGAGTTTGATTCTTCGACCAAGTGATTTTATTAGTTGTACTATTTGCAGAGATTTAAGCTCGGCATTCAGTTGAAATTGGTTGTTGATCAGTGTACTTGGGTTGTGACTTGGCTACTTACACTATTTGCAGAGGATTAAGCTCGGCACTTAGTTGTTTTTGAAATTCTCAAATCAAATTTTTTCAAGAAAATCAATTCAAAACCATTTTTCATCAATATTCTTCAAGCGGGAAGAAAATCAAAATTTTAAAATTTCTACTTGTTCTATTTGCAGAGGTCTAAGCTCTGCATCTAGTTAAAATAGAAAATTTTCAATCATTTTTGGAATTTCTTTTGAAATGGCTTCAAGGGAAGCTTTAGCACTTGGTTCTGAAGGAAGACCTCCTGTCTTGTTTAGAGGTTCTTATCCTCAATGGAAGAAAAGGTTTCTGAACTGGATAGACAGACAGAAGAATGGAAAACTTCTGAGGAAATCATACAAAGATGGTCCTGAAATTCCAAAGAACCCTGTTAATGGAGAAGCTTTACCTGAAGTGAGTTAGAATACAGATCAGAAAAATAGAGTTGAAGCTGATCAAATGTCAATTGCTTATCTTTACCAAGCACTTCCTGATGACATTTACTGCAATGTGGACTCCTATGAAACAGGAAAAGATATCTGGGATGAAGTGGAGAAGCAGATGGAAGGATTTGATGTGTCAAACACCATAAGATTGTCGACTGTTCTGAACATGTATGAAACTTTCAAGCAACATAAGGGTGAACCATTGAATGAAGTATACATCAGATTCTGTAATGTCATCAATGAGCTTAGAAAGAATGATGTCAAAAGAACAAATATGGAACTGAACATCAAATTCATAAAAAATCTGGAAGAGGAATGGCAAGTGTATGGAACCCAACTCAACCAACAATCAGCTTAGGACTTCCTCAGTTTCTTCGTATGCAAAGAATGCAAATGCTCCTAAGTTTGAAGCCAAGAAGGAATATGTTGGTGGTGAGAAGAAATTTGATAATCAGAAGAAGTTTGAGAAGAAGGTCATGGAAGAAAAGGTTTCTGAACTGGATAGACAGACAGAAGAATGGAAAACTTCTGAGGAAATCATACAAAGATGGTCCTGAAATTCCAAAGAACCCTGTTAATGGAGAAGCTTTACCTGAAGTGAGTTAGAATACAGATCAGAAAAATAGAGTTGAAGCTGATCAAATGTCAATTGCTTATCTTTACCAAGCACTTCCTGATGACATTTACTGCAATGTGGACTCCTATGAAACAGGAAAAGATATCTGGGATGAAGTGGAGAAGCAGATGGAAGGATTTGATGTGTCAAACACCATAAGATTGTCGACTGTTCTGAACATGTATGAAACTTTCAAGCAACATAAGGGTGAACCATTGAATGAAGTATACATCAGATTCTGTAATGTCATCAATGAGCTTAGAAAGAATGATGTCAAAAGAACAAATATGGAACTGAACATCAAATTCATAAAAAATCTGGAAGAGGAATGGCAAGTGTATGGAACCCAACTCAACCAACAATCAGCTTAGGACTTCCTCAGTTTCTTCGTATGCAAAGAATGCAAATGCTCCTAAGTTTGAAGCCAAGAAGGAATATGTTGGTGGTGAGAAGAAATTTGATAATCAGAAGAAGTTTGAGAAGAAGGTCATGGAGAAAAGGAATGATGACAAGAAATGCTACAACTGTGGTCTTACTGGACATTTTGCCATCAACTGCACTAAACCTCGACAAAAGAACTCCGAGTACTATAAGTACAAAATTTTGCTGGCAAGACAAGAGGAAATTGGAATTGCACTTCTCGCTGAGGATGACAAATGGTTACATCTTTCTGATGAGGAGACTGACGAACTTGCAGCAAACGTGTGCTTTATGACGAAGATCAAGAAGTCAAAGGAGTTGGAGGAAGCTGATGAAAGTTCTTCTGAGGTCGAGGATGAGGTAATCACTTTTACTAAGTCAGATTTAGATTATTATATGAATAAATGTGCTGAAACAATGAAATATGGGAGAGGGTTGAGTAAACAGATTTCTAAATTAACAAAAGTTTTGGAAATCAAAGAAATCGAATTTCAAAATTCTAAAGATAAATTTGATTTACTTCAAAAGGATTTTGACAATTTGAAATCTGAAAAAGCTGCGGTCATGTTTACTCCGAACTCCAAACTGCATCTTGAAAAACAAGAACTTGAAACCAAAGTTCTTGAACTGAGCAAGACCGTCAGACAACTTCAAGTCGAAAAGACCAATGAGATGTTTCGAGCAAATGCATTGGCTGAGGACATTGAGTCTTTAAAAGTGAAATTGAAAGAATCTATCCCTGATTTGACGGAATTTGAAAACAGAATTTCTGACCTAAAATATGAGTGTTGTATAAAAGATTCTCTTAAACAAAAACTTGATAAAGAAAATGATGAGCTTAAAGCTGAAATCAAGTCTTATCAAGACAAGTTGTATAAGATTAATCGTTCATATCAACAAATCTTTTTGAATAGGCCAAGAAATTCAGAAACAATATTCACTTCAGGGTTAGGTTATGTCAATCCAAATCATTTGCTCAAAGCACAAGAAGAAGTCCCATCATTATATAAGGAATCTTATTTGAGATGTGGGATGACTGACCAGTTTGTGAGACCGAATGATAGTGATTTTGAGGCTGATGATTTTCTAAAGAAGGGTGCAAAAGTCTATTTTAACTATGAGTTAATGGATGAGTCATATGATTTTTTCAGTCACCCTGCACATAAAATGGAAAAACAAAATGACGAAAAAGATAATCATGAGACTATAATTCCTGAAATTCTTGAGTGTTTTAAAGAAAAACCTTTAGAAGAAACTTTTCCAATTCCAAAAGCTGAAAACTTGAGACCGTATGTTCCACAAAAAGTTTTGGAAAAGGTAATAGAGGATCTGAAAAAGTCTCTTGATGAAAAGCAATCTTTGATAGAAAGTTTGAAGACTCAAAATCACTATGTCATTGACCCACCCAAGAATCATGTAAATGATTGTGATCACCCCGATTGTCCTGTTTGTGAAGTTATGGCAACTCCAACTCCACCAAACCAATCTGTATGTAAAAATGAGATAACTTCACAAACTGCATGCTCTATTTCTGAAATTGTGAATGCATGTGTGCAAACTGAGTGTGAAGTTGTTCATGTGTCTGTTCAAACTGATAGTGATATAGATGACTTCGATGATGCTCTTGATGTTGATGATTATTTCTTCTCGCCTATTTTTGAAACTGAGTCCTTTACCAAGTTTTCTGAGGGAACTCAATCATACTTGAATGAAATTGATGCTTTCAAACAAAAGTTTGAAAAAGAAAGAGAACAAAGGTTAAATGTGCTAAAGGAACTTAATGATCTAAAAGTTGAATTCCAATTTCAGAAAATAGCACTTCAACTTTTAAAAGAAAAAGAAAAAGCATCAATTCCACTCAAGAGAAGTCCTTGTCCAATTAAGATATGTGAAGCAAGTGTGAAATTGGAAACGGATGATTTCTCAACATATTTGGAAGGAAATTATGATTTTGCTCCTGATTTTGAAAAGCATTTTGTTCAAAAAGAGGAAAAACATGAATTTTTTCTAAAGAAGATTCCAAAGTCACACTCTTCACAACCTTCCCCATTCGATAAGTTCCAAAGACCACCCAACAATCAAAGACCAACCCATCACACAAGACTGATTCAAAACCAAAGACCAAACCATCACCAAGGAATGTTCAAAACCAAAGACCAAACCATCACCAAGGAATGTTTCAAAACCAAAGTTCAATCAATCACCTAAGACAGATTCGAAACCAGAACCAAACAAAGAACCCAACGTATCTAAGAATTCAAAGACTTCTAGGAAATACAAGGTTAAATCTGAACCTCAGTCCCAAAAAGAAGTCAAAACAAGAAGTGGTCCAAAGATTGTTAAGAATGAAACTTTCTCATTAGGTAACAAACAACCTCAGCAGGTTAGGTATTCTAGTTTTCCTAGGTATTCCAAAGATTGTTAAGAATGAAACTTTCTCATTAAGTCAAAAAGAGTTGTATTTGACCAAGATGTTGTAACACCTGAACCGATTACTTCACCTACTTCACAATCTTCACCGAATATTCAATCAACACAATCTCCACCAACCGCTCAATTTTCACAATCTTCACCTTCTCAATCTACACCAATACCATCCGTTGTTTCACCAAATCCACCAATTCTAACACCACCTCGTTTATCACCCGTACTTAATCCTACACCGCTTGCTTCAGCACTACCAAATGAACCACCGGTAATACCTGGTAGACGAATAAAAATGATTGCTCGAAGGTCACCAAAGAAATCAAAGAAGAAATCCAAAAGAAAGCATAAGTCTGCTAGATCTGAACATATTGGTGCCTCAGCAGAGTTGGATGTTGAGCAAGCAACACGAATTGTTGATAATGTTGTATCTGAATTGCAATATGAGAATGTGAGCACAGGAGATGCAGATGTGCAGGAGGAACAAGGAGGGAATGAGGGTGGAGTTGAAAATACCAGAGAGGTTGAGAGGTCCGGGTTAGGACAAGGGCATAAAGAAAACGTTGGCCCTCCGATAGTTGAAACCAATGTGTCTAGCCGGGATGTCAACCCTAGGGTAGAAGTCGAGAACTCCCCATTCTCGCTTGCACCGAACTCTCCTCGCCATTCTGACTCCTCACAACAGGAGTTAGTCTCACAAACGCACGGGGAACAGCCACGTTCACCACACTCTCCTCATTTGGAGGATGAGAGTGTTGAAATAAGAGAGGATCAGCCCCACCTCTCGCCTTCATTTCGTGCACATGAGTCTAGATCTCCTAGGTACACGGATTCACAAGCTCAGTTGAGTACTGATGCCGGAACAAGCGGAGGGGGACCCACTTTGTGTGACCCTCAAGGACAGCTTGGAAATCCTGCCTTAGCTAACATCACGCCAGCTTTAGCCGCAGGTAACAGTTCTCAAGCCGAGACTGGGGGACAGTATGAACGCCGTAGTGACACTGCTGTTCCTCAGGATCAACCTGAGACTGTATTAACGGGCATTCTCAGTGACCCCGGTGTTGTAAGAGGTGTTACCTAACAACAACAAGTCCCGGACAATGATTTATCACAGTCTAGGACACAACTTGATTCGGGTTGCAAAGCCCATGAATCTGAAACTGCTGGTGAGGGTATAACCCGAGGATCCGCAGGAAATCCTGAATCGGCTTCGCTGAATTTAGGTCACACCACAAATGTGCAAACAACCCCCGGGTTGGCTACGCCATCTCCTACCCAAACACAAAGAACACCAACACCTATTCAAACATCATCAACCACAACAAATCTTCCAACCAAAGATCAAACATGTGAAGTTTTACTTGGCATTCTACGTTCTGAAGGGGATTTGTTGACTATGACTGAAAGGGGTGTATTGAATGCTCTAGAGGTAAGAGAAAGAGAAATTGCTAACGAACGAAGAGTCAAAGCTTTACAAGATCAAGTTGAAAAACAAAAGGCTGAATATGATGCGAAACTTGCTGCATTTGAGCTAAGGTTGTTAGCATTAGAATCTTGTCGACCGGCCTCGGTTGCTTCTCGATGGGATGATCCTGATTCTGATGATCACCCCGAGGGGGAGAACCAAGGAGAAGGTCAAACTAATATTGATAATTCTTCGGCAAGAGTTGATGTGAATGTTGAGGATGTAGTAATGGAAGAAAGAACTGAGGGTGGAAACCAAGATGAAACTCAAAGAGAAGTTGATCAAATAGTTAAAGAATTCACTGAAAGATTGAATGAAATAAACAATGAAGATGATCCAGAGGAGATTGAAAGAATTGCTGAAATAAAAAGAAAATTTTATGAAGTGTTTGGAGCTGATAGTGATGAAGAAGAAGAAGAAGAGAATGAGAATGTTGTAGTTGATGAAGAAGAAGGGTTTGTGATTGAAAATGAAGTTATGGAATATGCTGAAGGCGAAGCAGAAGATGAGGCAAGAAAAGATAATGTAATCTTGGATGAGCCAGAAATAGTTGAGACTCCAGCAAATGTAGAAGCTGATGAAGAACCAATGATTGAAGAATTTCCAGATCTTGACTACTTTAAAACAGGTTCTTCAAACAGAATTGAAGTTGGAGAATCTTCTGTTCCTGCTGGCACAACTCCACAGCATTACACTTTTGAAGACTTCAATAGTTTTGATGAATTGAGAAAGACTCCTGAAGCTGCATCTCAGAATTTCAAGAAGTCAACATATAAACAAGTGTTGAAAGAAGCAATCATATCCGAGGAAGTTCTTCCTGATTACTTTCCAACAGAATTGACTGAAGAACAAAGGAGATTTATTAATCGGGGATACTTCTTGAGGGATAAAGAAAGAATGATTGCTCTGGGTGTTAAGCCAAAGGAGGCAGCTAAGAAGTCTAGATTTCTGGAAGAAAGAGCTTATCCGATCTTTTGTGGAGCTACCAAAGTGACCAAAACAAAGAGACCAGAATTGGATTCGATGTACAAGTTTAAGGAAGCAAGACAAATTGAAGAATACAAAGAGCTTCTTAAACTCACTAAGCAATACAATCCAAAGCTTCTCGAAGAACAAAGAAACCACAAGATTTTGGTGCTTGTCAGAGTAATTTTGGTTAAAAGGGTTTCTATCTCTGTACCTTGCTTTCATGTGAAAAGAGATAACAATAAGATGTACAGATTCACAGAAGCTCAGTTCAAGCTGCTGCCAGTTGATGACATTATCTTTCTCTACAACCATTTCTTGAATGCAATGCAAAGATACAAAGAAGATGTTATTGCCTTTGAAGCTGTTAAAAGATACATGTCAAGCTGTATTCAATACGCTTCATTGGAAGACTTTCAAATTGGTTTTGAAGTTGTTAAGAGAAAGATTAATGTACCATATCCAGATCAAAGTCTTTACACCGGAAACATCGAACAGCTCAGTATTGGTCATGTCATAGAAGAACCATCCTTTGGTGTTGTCTTTTTGAACAGCAGAAAGAAGAATATTTTCATTCGTATGGATGAACTTGCTTCTTATTCAGATGGAACATTAGAATTTTGTAAGAATGTTTTGTTGTGCTTGAAAGAAGATGATCAAGATGAAAAGAAAAAGGAAGTATTTGATAAAGTAATCTCCAAGATCAATCAAAGACTCGAGTACAGAGACAGTATCAGAATGATGAGAGAGGCAAAGAATGTTCAGAAGTCTAAGTACATCGTATGTCGAAGAGGAGGTTGTTGGATCAAGTACGAGCCAAGTCATCTTCCAGGCCCACAAAACATTCCACCAAGAAACTATGAAGCAAACATGTTTGTTCCTGATGACAGACCTGAAGGAGATAATTGGTTCTGGCATCCAAACAAAGATAGACCGAATACAAGAGCTTGAAGAATGACAAAGACTGGATATTTTTCACAAATCACTACTAAGGGGGAGATTGTTAGAAATATAGATGTAGTAGTTGATTTGTGTACCTTTATGTTAATTTGTACTTATAATGTAAACTTGTTAATATGGAAGGGGGCATAGTGTAAATAGCTCATATGTATATAAACCCCCTCCATAAGTGAAAATGTAACCTTTCAACCCCATTAATGCTATCTAATCTTCCCTGCCAAACACACTTTCTCTCTCTACTTTCTCTCTCTTCAAACCACCATTGTTACACACACTAACACACACATAATTTCAAAATCTTCATTTTACAGTTTTTAAACATAACCCTTTCATAAAATCGACCATACAACCAACAAATCCAAGAATTTGATCTTTGACCCACTTTATAACCCAAAACCCTAATTTTTGCTTAAAAACGGGTTTGACCCCAAATTTGACTCAAGGAATTCTTTGTTTTGATTTATGATAGTATAATAAACATAAAAATAAAGATGTAGGAACAATTTACTTACCAAACGCTTCCACTAGAAGCTTAAATCCGAAATTTGACCCGTTTGATTTTTTTTTTTGTAAAGACGAAGAAAGAAATTCTATTTTCTCTCCTATTTACTACGGCGACGAAGAATCAAATTATCACTATATTTATTCCTTTTTCTACTTCTTTTTCCAAGTGCGGGATAACCCCAAGGAAGAATTTACTTGCACTTTGACCTTTGAATTTTTGATATGTTGTTAAGATGGTGATGAAGATAGAAAACCCTAACTTAATCTTGCATGAAACATTCAATTTAGTGTATTAAGTTTAGAGAGAGAGAGGTAGATGCAAGAGTTTCCTTGCAATTGAATGTAGAGAGAGTGAAAGAAGAAGTAAAATGAAATGAATAAATGGTTGGGTGAGGATTGTAAGACTTGGGGTGGGGGATAGGGTTGGGTCAACCAAATGGGTCATGGATCAAGAACCATGCCCATGGGTAGTTCACATTCACATAACTAGTTAATTAAATTAATAACAAATATCGAACATTCAAATTAAGCCATCCATTAGCCTCGAATATCATGAGAACACAATTTAACTAAAACGGTCATTAATCATATATATACACCTTGAACACGAATAAATCACAACTAGATTCGATCATATATTAAATAAATTAATATTAAATTAGTCGAACGTGCACAAGATTACCGGGTCAACCAAAGTCAAACTTCACGAATGTTACATTATTCCCCCGTTAAAAGAATTTCGTCCCGAAATTCAATTTTAATTAGAATCTTCAAATAAAGGAGGATACATCTCACTTTAACGTTTGTACACCAAGTATAATTAACTTTTTAGTCTTTAGATATAAGATCTCTATCGGTTCCTTCACAAATTTTTTTATTTTTTTTTTGTTTTATCGACACAGACTTCTTCCAGAGTACGTGAAGTGTTGGGTTCGCCAAACACTTCCGAGGATTTCAAATATGGATAACATCACGAACTCCACTCAAGTCTTGAGGGAGCTCCAATCGATACACTACCGGACCAACACGTTCAAGTATTTTAAACAAAAAATCAATATATCTTGGCCCTAATTTACCACATTTCACAATTCGAACCACGCCTTTCCACGGGGGCACTTTTAACAACACGAAATCATCGACTTCAAATTCTAGAGGTCGTCGTCCAACATTTGCGTACTTCAATTGTCGTTTCCGGGCTATTCTCAACTTTTCCTTGATTAGTGAGATCACCTTGGTCATTTCAACTACTAATTGTGGGTCCAATGAGTTGGCTTTCACCACACTCCGCCCAAGCTAACGGTGACCTACATCTTCTCCCACATAAGGCTTTAAACGGCGCCATATGAATGCTAGCATGATAACAATTATTGTTAGAGAACTCGACCAACGGTAAATGCACGTCTCAATTGCCACCAAACATTGATGGCACAAACTCCTAACATATCAACAAGCGTTTGAATCGTTCTTTTTCTTTGACCATCGGTTTGAGGATGAGACGTCGTACTCACATCGAGTTGAGTACCCATCGCATTTTGGAACGCCTTCCAAAACTTTGAAGTAAATCGGGTATCCCGATTGGTTATGACAAAAATCGGCACTCCAAGTTTGGATACTACTTCTTTGAGGTACAACGTGCCATGGTGTCAAATTTATCATATTCCCGGGTGGCTAAGAATTGAACCGACTTAGTCAACCGGTTAACCATCACCCAAAATGGTGTTCCGACCACTACTCGTTCTAGGTAACTTCGTGATGAAGTTCATATTAATTCGTTCCCATTTCCACTGTGGCGTTACCGGTTGAACTAGCAAACCAGGTGGTTCCTTGTGGTCGGCTTTTACTTGTAAACACGTGATGCATTCACTAACGTATCTCGCAATGTCTTTCTTCATTCCCGGCCACCAATTCAAGTCTTCCAAATCGAAATACATCTTGTCGGACCCAGGGTAAACCGAGTGTTCCGACTTGCGAGCTTCGTTCGTCAATCTCAACCGTCATCCGCCAAGAACGGGAACCCACAATCGTTCAACAAAGTATAACCCGTCATCATTCTATCTATCAAATTGTTATTCTAAGCCGTGGAATGCTTCAATGATGGAGTCGCGAACACTCCTTTGCTCGGTAAGACTCATGGCCCTAATTTGTCTTGGTTTTATACGTTCCTTTCAGCTCAAGGCATCGGCTACAACGTTTCCTTTACCCCATTGTATCGAATCACAATTCAAACCTTGCCCGGATGCATCACAATACGCAACAAATTCATCAGCTCCATCGGGCAAGCCTAAAATGGGTGCGTCACACAACTTGTCTTTCAATAATGGAGGGCTTGATCTTGTTTCTCACTCCTATCGAATCACCTTTCTTGTTGAGTCAGTAGAGTCAAGGATTGGGAAATCTTGGAAAGCCCTCAATGAACTATAATAACCCGCCAAACCAAGAACTGGATGGATCTCGGTTGGTGTCTCGGGTCGTCTCCTATACTTTACCGCGTCAATTTTTATTTGGATCCAGGTGGATTCCTTTATTGCTCACCACGTGGCCAAGGAAGTGGATCTCTTCGAACCAAGATTCGCAATTGGGAGAACTTGCGTACAAGTTCCCTTCCCAGTGTAGCTCTAAAACTTCCCTCAAATGTTTCGAATGACCTACTTTCGTCTTGAAATGATTAAGAGTGTCGTTACTAAAAACAAATGACAAATTTATCTAGGTAGGGCCGACACACCTGGTTCGTCAAAACCATGAACACAACCGGTGCCTGGTCAACCCCAAAAAGCATAACCGTGAATTCAAAATGTCCATAACGGATTCGAAAGGCCGTCCAGGGAGTATCATCTTCATGGACACGAAATTAGTGGTAACTCAACCGCGAATCAATATTGGAAAAGAAACGAGCACATTGGAGTTGATCAAATAGATCATCAATTCTAGGGAAAAGGATAACGATTTTTCAGTGTGAGTTTGTTTAATTCTCTATAATCGATTCACATTCGGAAGGAGCCGTCTTTCTTCCTGACAAATAGGATCGGTGCGCTCTACGGTGAATGACTAGGCGTATGAAACCCTTTTTCAAGAAGTTCTTTGAGTTGTGTAGCCAACTCTTGCATTTCGGTTAAGGCTAAGCGGTAGGGTGCTTGGCCACAGGAGAAGCGTTAGGAATAAGATCAATTCGGAAGTTAAGTTGACGAGATGAAGGCAAACCCGGTAGGTCATCCGGGAATACATCCGCAAATTCCTTAACCACTGGCACGGTCTTCAATTCAACTTTCGTGACGTTAACACTATATGCCTTCCTATCCCATGACTCGGTCATCTAGCCTTGAACCATTAACTCTTCACCATTTTCCAACGGGATCTTCACTACTTTACTACAGCAATCTATAACCGCATTCATTGCCGTCGTCCAATCACTTTCTATAATCACGTCAAAACTACCGATATCAAAAGGAACTAGGTCTATGAGAATCGGGTGGTTAAAAAATTTTAAAGTACAATCACGGACAACCCAGTCAATTTTTCGTTAACTCGCCATTTACCATTTCAAGTTCAAAGTAATAAGATAGCGAACTAAGGCTATCATCGATCAACGGTATAAAATCATTGGAGATAAGACTGAATTCGGCACCCGAGTCAAATAATACGGTGGAATATTGAATGTTGAGAAGAAAAGTATCTGCAACGACGTTTAGGATCAACCCGAGTCTTGGCCTTGTTCACAGCAAAAGTTTTCATTGAATTGTGTGGGCCGATAAGATTGGGGCACTTTTTCGGTGATGCTCATGACTACCACACTCATAACAAGTACCTCGGGCCATCGGGGGATTTCGAGCATTGATCGGAATGGCATTCAAAGAAAGGCACGACGATTGATGGTACACATTTTGATGTTTAGTCCACTCGATTCTCTCACGTCTTTCACGATTACCACGACCACCTCTACTTATTTAATTTCCTTGATCAACCGGTTTCTCTTACTCGTCTTGGCGCCCATACTTCATGTTAGCTCTCCATGGTCTATTCATCTTTCCTCGAACACACGTGATGGATTACCAAGTTAATCCTCACAATTCACACACGAACATTCGCAATTAACCGCCACATAACGAACAATCCAAAATTAGACTATCCTAAGCCATTACAAGGACACGTATTTCTACGGGGATATTATCATGGCAATAAACTATGTCATCATCATTTCATTTACATTCTAACTAATTACACAATTCCAATTCAACCATAACTGAATTATTCAAATCAACGTACCAATTCAAATATAACAAGGCAAAGCATCATCATCTCATTCAATTCTCAATCAATTCCACAATTTCAAGCCAATTCATACAAATATAAAGGGGTCAAGTCATTAACAAGGCGGGTAAAGCATAGTCCGAATCTTAACTTCAACATTCAATACATTAAAGATGTATGTATACAGGGTGTACCAGAGGCTAACCCTCCACACCTTTAATATATTGAATGGATGTCGGGATTCGGTTCCGTTATGTCCTCTAAGTATTGGTCAGGTATGTATACAGGGTGTACCAGCGGCTAACCCTCCACCCAACCAACACCCATTAGGCACCCCGGGTTACCTACTATACCTCATCCACAATGCGCAATCCATGAGATCATTAATATCCATATGACATAGGGTAATCATAGATTCATTGATCAGGCTCCTCTAGGATTACCGAGTGTCATGCTTCGTTAATGCCATCATTTCACTTTGCTAGGGACAAACAATAAATGGTTCCAAGATTCCACACATCAACATCCATCACAAGGATTCAACAATTCACGGTGTATCCCGACACTATTACCAACATCGATCAATAGATTTATCAAAACCCTACGAACTCCGATCAAACAATCCACATTGCATATAATTCACGTTGCACACATAATTTCCTATCATGCACGCTAAATATGAAGATGTGGGTGCAATGGCTATAGGCTAGGTCAATCCACCTAATTCTCTACAACCACGGCTCTGATACCATTCTGTAACACCACAACATGGCGGAATCATGAGGGTTACACAAATAGCACAGCACGACATGGAAATAATGTAGAGTAAATATAAATGCATAAAGAGGATCAAGTAATCCATACGAACCATTCAATAGGGCAAGTAACCAGGTTACACATAAGCTTAACCCCTAATCGGGAATAATGAATCACGGATCTAAGAAGTCCAAGTCCAAGTCTAGCAATAATCAAGCAACCAATCATCCAATACGTCCTTGAGTTAACCTGTTCACCTGAAAAGTGTACTAAACGCGTCAACATAAAGTTGGTGAGTTCGTAGGGACAAGTAATAGGAAAACAAGTGTCGGGATAACAACCATTTAACCTTGATACGATCAACAAACGACCATATAACGAACATAACGATCATAAAACGAACATACAACCTTAGTAGGTTATAACGATCGTGTAACGAACTTGTAACCTTGGTTTAATAACCAAACGATTATATATTGAACTTGTAACCTTGATTAATTAAGAAATCGAACATACATCGAACTTGTAGCCTTGATTAAATAACCAAACGAACACATATCGAGCTTGTAACCTTGGTTAAATAACCAAACGAACACATATCGAGCTTGTAACCTTGGTTAAATAACCAAACGAACACATATCGAGCTTGTAACCTTGGTTAAACAACTAAACGATCATATACAACAAGCATAACGAAACATAACGATCACATCAAACATATAACGAACATAGCGATCATAACGAACCTATAACGAACATAACGATCATAACGAACCATATAACGAACATAGCGATCATAAAACACACATAACGATCATAACAAACATATAACGAACATAACGAACATATAACCTTGAAACCTTGATTGGGTCATTTAATGAACCTCATAACCTTGATACGAACACATAACATTCATACATATTTGATTCACCAAATTAAACGGCCAAACAATCCAAAGAAACACAGTGTACTTACACTTCGTACGACCCTGCATTCAAAGAACCATAGATGCTTATGTATAGGATCACCCGCAGCCTTCCCACCACATCTATAACTATTTGAATGCATTATCGTCTTCCATGTATGTACAACTACCCTAATCACCACAAATATCCATAACCGAAGGCATAATTAATTGAACAATAAGTAAATACGTCAATCGAACAATCAATCAATAACTAACTCGGCAATCAAACAATTATGTACAACTACCCTAATCACCACAAATATCCATAACCGAAGGCATAATTAATTGAACAATAAGTAAATACGTCAATCGAACAATCAATCAATAACTAACTCGGCAATCAAACAATTATGTACACTTTTCAGCCCGAATCTCAATTGAGTAGGGAAGTACGAAACTCACCTTGGCCTTGAATGTCGAGTTATAAACAAGTTATATGTGTTTGATGAGCGTCACCCGATCACAACCTATCATTATACATACATACATATCAATATACTTCATCACACTTCCTCATACTTACATTTTAACCTTAAGATTAGACCCTCGACCTTGAACAACCACTGAGACCTGGATACAACACTAGCAAGGTCGAGGAAAGGTTCACAAGAAAGCTCAAAACGACCCAAGAGAACTAGAAAGGAAACTAGGAAGTGAAACTGAAAAATGACAAATGGGGGACACCGTAAGCTACGGTGCTCACCGCCGTAACTTACGGTGGCTCAGCCTTTAACCAGCGTAAGCCACGCATAGATACAGCGTACAAGACGCTAGTCCAGAAGTTAGGGGCGTAAGGTACGGTCATGGCCACCGTAGCTTACGGTGGCCTAGAAAACTTGTTTTTGGCGTTTGGCTCAAGGGTTTCCAACGTAAACAGCAGGTGGGGGTCTCAAAAACAAAATTGTAGAATGGAAGGGGGCGTAAGCTACGCCCATAATGGCGTACGGTACGATGGTCGGGAAAGCATGAAATTTCTGGGTAGTTTCATGAAGAACAAGCAGTTGACTTTTGAGGTCAAACTTTGACCTCGACCTAGACAACCCTAATTCGCAGCTTCAATTCAATTTGGGACAATTAAAAACATGTTTTGTGTATGGATAGTTGTGACAGATGTAAACAAACTCAAGTCTCTTCCCAAATTGTTCACAAAACCTCAAATTTATATTGTTTCCCGTTTTTGACCTAATTTTCTTAATTTGTAAACCCTAATTTCGGTTTTGAGTGGATTTAGTCCAGATTTCGACCATGAGCTGTTTGTGTCAAGTTAGAAACATGTTTTTAAACATAACCCTTTCATAAAATCGACCATACAACCAACAAATCCAAGAATTTGATCTTTGACCCACTTTATAACCCAAAACCCTAATTTTTGCTTAAAAACGGGTTTGACCCCAAATTTGACTCAAGGAATTCTTTGTTTTGATTTATGATAGTATAATAAACATAAAAATAAAGATGTAGGAACAATTTACTTACCAAACTCTTCCACTAGAAGCTTAAATCCGAAATTTGACCCGTTTGAAGAATTTACTTGCACTTTGACCTTTGAATTTTTGATATGTTGTTAAGATGGTGATGAAGATAGAAAACCCTAACTTAATCTTGCATGAAACATTCAATTTAGTGTATTAAGTTTAGAGAGAGAGAGGTAGATGCAAGAGTTTCCTTGCAATTGAATGTAGAGAGAATGAAAGAAGAAGTAAAATGAAATGAATGAATGGTTGGGTGAGGATTGTAAGACTTGGGGTGGGGGATAGGGTTGGGTCAACCAAATGGGTCATGGATCAAGAACCATGCCCATGGGTAGTTCACATTCACATAACTAGTTAATTAAATTAATAATAAATATCGAACATTCAAATTAAGCCATCCATTAGCCTCGAATATCATGAGAACACAATTTAACTAAAACGGTCATTAATCATATATATACACCTTGAACACGAATAAATCACAACTAGATTCGATCATATATTAAATAAATTAATATTAAATTAGTCGAACGTGCACAAGATTACCGGGTCAACCAAAGTCAAACTTCACGAATGTTACATCTTTAGCATGGAACCGATTAATACAATATAGTCTATATAATCCATTATGATATTTGATCTACAACTTTCAAAAACAAAAAAGATTTGCTTGTCGATGAGTTTTCTAGCGCGAACCTAAATAAAACAACGTATGTTATACCTCATGACATTTACGAGTAATTCAAACCTTTAAAAAATACTAGTATAATTACCTTCTTAAACACATATTCTTTCATAATTTTTTGTCTAAAATATGTTAGTGATACACATGAATAATAATCACACTTAAGTAAATTGGTTTATTTTAGAGCAAAATATAATGGTCATTAATTGTAATTAGGATCATATTCTCTATATTAAGTATGAAAAACTTAAAGAAACCATAAAAAATTTCATTTATTATATCGTAATAATAAAATGTTATTACTAATATAACCAAACATTAAAGTTTATATCCTTAAAATTGTGCAATTAGTTTGTGAGATCCAACTTTTTCATGCTCGTGAGAAATTGAATTCTCATTTTTCAAAGTAAAAACAACATGTTTTACATTTCTACATGCCCGTAAGTGTGTCAAATATGTGTGTGTGTGTGTGTCAAATGTTTGTTTACACTTATAAATGGAACAAATTGTATAGGAAACAACTTGATAAATTTTTCACTCTTAAAAAATGGGGAGAAAAAAAAAATGTTTCTTTTGCTTTGTTTTTTCCCTGGTGGTTTGTTGGCTCTTTGGGTTTGTGGCTCCTCACCACCCTCTACTTTTTGGTTAAATTTGGTTTATCTGACCAAACTAGGTGTCATCATTTGATTGGTGGCTGTCTAATAAAAATGATTCTTTAACAATCATACCCTTCATCCTTAAAATATTTTCGGTTAAGTCTTTAAAATTATTGTACTTCCTAGTTAGCTCAAGTGGTTGAGCACCTGCCTTACAAGCAGAAGGTATTGGGTTCAAGGCTTGAGAAGTACATAGGAAGTCCTTCTATGAAGGCTTAGCTTGGGTATACCCAGGTTCAAGTCTGAGGGGGCAGGGTTTACCCCTATTGATCGTCGTGCCTTCTGGCGGATTAGTAGGGGGTTTTCCCCCCATCGGATATTTGAAATAGACATTTCTACTTCGAGGGAGCTCTCTAGCGCGGACCCGGTTAAGACAACGTATGTTAGACCTCTCGTTGTCGAATCGCGACACGAAGTTCTCAAGCGAAATTCACCTTTCAAAAAAAAAAAAGTCTTTAAAATTATTATGTAGTCCAAGGCTTGCTATAAAAGTAAAAACCAAAGAAAAGCTAACGAAAAAAGTAATTTCCAAAAATGGCAAGGTGTAGACCAACTCTTTTGGTTGTAATGACCTAAAGTCATTAGACGACTGTTGGTTGAAAGAAAAATTGTTAATTTACAAATATTTTTTTTATTATTATAACAATACTATTTTTTTGCCATTATGTGTACGTTAAAACTCAAAAAATTCTTAAAACAAACCAAACTTTCTTTGTTTGGGTAAAAAGGATATGCCCTATTAATGTGTATGTATGTGAGAAAATTATAGTTCAGGCAACTTGGAAGAATGCCAAATCGACTTTTACAGAACTCATGCACCAATGGCAAAACCCAAAACCAAACTTTCTTTGTTTGAATAAGTATACTTTGATAAATGAGTGAAATTTTTAAGCTTAAATTCATGGTTAATGTTTCGTTATTTCGAAACTTGTTTTGCTTAATATTCCTAGTCCCCAAAAATGAAAAATGAAACTCGAAAACATATATATACAGTCAAATAAATAAATAAAACCCAATCAATTTTAACATGCTAAAATCTGAATTTTTTAGGGCCGGTTTTGGTTTTATGCAAAACAGTACAAAACTGATTCATGCGCACCGCTAGATAAAAATCAACATTGACATAATTGACCCAATTCCTTGCCAAGTTGCCCGTTTAAGTGTGTCAGCTTGGTGCTTGGTCAATGTGCACAAACATCTTAAGCAAGAAGTTGAACAAATAGAATGTATGACCTAAACACAAACATCTATATCTATACTATATTATAAAGCAAATCTACTTTTCAACATTCAAACATTTAATAATATACACCATATCATAACCTACACTACTCGGCACCACCGCCACCAATCGCCACCGCCACCACTGCCACCGCCACCACCACCATTGTCATTACACCGTCGCATTGCGCGGGCATATAATCACCACCACCATAGCCACCAATCTCCGCCACCACCACCGCTACCTGCCGCTCGCCACCACCACACATCGCCGCCGCCGTCATTACATCACCACCACCGCCGCATCGCGCGGGTACCTTTCTCTCGTTACTCTAAAGTCTGAATTCATGTCTTTTTTCCTACTGAACTTTGTTACCTCTAAGACTTGAGACTTTGACCTGCAACCATTCTGTCAACGGCTAACCGTACGTATACCTTGGTACTGCTTAGCCAAAAGCCCGTTGGTAAACTTTTTATTTTTATGAATCTCTATGTATAATATATGATGATGATATAATAGAAGGACTACAAGACTCGCATATAAAGCAAATGATGACAAAGCATAATAGTGTAGTAAATGTTTGTACCATACATTAGTGTCTAAATAAATAATATGTAAATGTAACCATGTAAGATCGACAAAAGTTGATGCCCGTCTGAAATATATTCAGTCAATACTTATATATATATATATAGCTATCTTCATATTTTGATGCATAGAGTCCTACACTATAAAAAAACGCTATTATGAGCTCCTTTAAACTGCAGGTGCACACTACTAACATATTCAAGAAATGCCGTAATTTTAGCCCAAGAATGGCAAATTAGTACTACCAATATCATCGAATCTGTTCAACTCAATGGCAGCTTGGGCAGACCTGTATCTACTTGATAAATCCCATTCTTCGAATCTATTTGAATACATGGCAGCGTTTGGGGAGTTGAGAAAGTGGGAAATGGATCAAGAAAAGAAGGTTCTCGTATCGTCGGTAGGCTCTGAGGCGATACAAATAATGATGGGTTTGACCTTAGATGAGGGGCTGGACGACGTAGTGGTAGTTCTATCCTGGCTGGACGACGTAGTTCTAGCCTGCCTCGACTAGGCCCAGAGAAAGAAGTGGTGGCACGGCTGGTTGAACATGGGTTTGCCGGACGTACAAGTGCAGATGCAGGGGTTGCGGGAACTCTGGCTGAGCTTATTTCTGTAAATAAGTTTAAAAATAAAACAGAAACAATTAGAAAGTGATGTTATTCAAGGACTTGTGAAAGATGAAGAAATTAGCAGAGAAGTTCACGCTTGTGAAAGAGTTTTACGAAAGAAGGTTAACGTTTACATAAAATTTGTTTATGAACCTACATCTTAATAAATACGGTTGGCCAATTGGACCCATTCACTGGATGGGTCAAAGTTATGCATTATCTCTAAGGGGTCAAACGTTAAACTCAATGACATGGGACAAACAGGCTCAAAGTCACCTAAAATGCATCTATAATGCATTGAACCTCCTGAATCTTTTTATCAAAAAGAAACAGTATTAAAAAGAAACAGATCACTGTTTAGACAAAATAGTGAAAATACCCTATGAAACATATTGGACATGCATGTAAACTTATAAGTACAAGATATATATATATATATATATAGCTTTGGACCAATAGTACTTTGGACTATGACTCGACACAGACCCGTTTTGATCCGTTATCCATCGCCCTGCAGCTCTTGCCAGTGTTGCTAATGAGTTATGAGTACATACCTTTATTTGCTTCCTTCAAAAAAGTTCCATCGGGATTATCGTCACAAGCCTGTGCCCAAAGCTCAGCCAATTGATTATTGGCATATAAGAGCTTGTAATATTCCTCAATATTCTTCATTTGATTCATTAAACTCATTGTAGATTCTTCGACTAAAGCATCATATTTCTTGCGTATCTCTAATATCTCTCTTTCACATTCAGAAAGGAGCACCAATTTCTACATATGAACAAGATCTTTATCATGATGTATTCAAGAGATTAAGATAACTAAAAGAAAAAGTTGTGTAACTTTGGAAAAACCTTTTCCTGCTGTAACTTGGTGACTTGCTCTAGCTCCTTCTGGACTCTTTTTAATTCTATTTCAAGAGGCGTCGTGGAGCTAAAAGCATCTGTAGATTGATTGTGTTGAAAACTATTTATTCTCGGATTCAAAGCAGCTGAATCAGAAATACTTGTTGGTGGTATTACTGGTACTTGTGCATCTGGTTGTGAAAGTGAACAACTGGATAACTCGGTCAGATTGCACTCTGGTATTTCTCGTTGAATATCACCCTTCATATAAAAGACATGGGTTAGTTTTCTATAAATCTTCTGCAACCTCCCATTCAGTTTCTAAGACTAAAGAGAAAGTAACACAAACATTTTATCATACATATAATGAGTAAAAATAGTCTTAAAGCCAGTTAAAAGAATAGTGGCTTTCATAAGTACCTGGACTGGGGCTGGTAACGTTTCAGATGATTGATGACTATCAACCTGTGCACAACTCCCTGTATGAACAATGCCCGCATTGTCACCGCAAATAACGACTCAAAAAGATCAAACATATGGCACTATGATCAATTACTTCAATAAGTGGGCAATTTGCAAGAATCCTACTTTAATATCATATATAAATGTTACAATACCTGGCAGTTTGCTTTGCTTGGCTTTATGATGCCCCTTTTTCTTACTTCTGGTCTTTCTCTTGAAAGAAGGGAAAGTAATTGCAGAATCTTCAAATCTTTGAAACCAGTCACAGCCGTATTTGGTTGACTTTTTTACCCTCGGAGATATTCTGCTACACGAATTGTTCTGTCTTTGATGACTCTGTAATAGCAAATTAGTCCAAAAATTGATATGTCCATTTGCAATCAAGTCTTGATCAATTAATCCTCTTTTCATTGTGTGGGCTTCTGTCTCACCTAACAATAAGATACTACTTGAATAAACTCCATCTTCCAGATTTACAGGCGATATGGTTGAGTAGTTTGAGGGATTTATTTTGCCACTCTTGTTCCGCAACACGGATGACAACTCGTGAACCAAATTATCCATGAAGAATCTTTCTGATGATGAAGCTCGAAAGTTGTTGGACCTTTCGATCTTACTGCATAAGTGGGAGGCACCCCAGGATAGCAGTTGTTGGCAAATGATCCAACTAATATTGTTAACATTGATGTCAAGAGTGGTGCCTTGCTTGGAAAGAATTAGTGCCTTTTCTTCGATGGTGAATGATGAATATAAGCGGAAAACATTCAAAGGATGACGAAGTGATTCGTAGGTGATCTTCTGCAAGGATCTTATATCATTTGAGGGGTTCAAATTGCTGTTGAACAGTATCACCACATCTACACATGAAAGTGTAATGCTTGAATGACAAGAGCGATATTCAAGTAAGCATATAAACTTTGTACTCTCTAAATGATTGAACATTTCCAATGCTTCCTTTTTCTTATATCGGGCAGAACTGAAAATAACTTTCTCTGGGACACGTACATAGAAATCTTGGCCAAATCTTCGATAAACAAGATCATCCAAAATATCTCCAATGGATATCTTTTCTGAGCTAACCACTGACTGCAATGTTAAAAAGCGTTACTAGTCATTCGACTACACTCTCTGACGGATTGGTTGATTTAGGTTATGTTTGATCCCTAAAGGGTCAATGGGCTAAAACAAATATTGGCTAGAAAGAAACCGTCAAATGTATTTTCATCATAAAAAATACGCTATATTATGAATAAAGTTGTAGTAATCATATTGACACGTTAACTACTTATGGTGAACATGAACATCTGGACAAAATGTGTGTTGGGTCAACCTGACTGGTACAAAGGTTAAGCCATTTTGATCATTTACTTGACCCGCTACTCGACTTACCGATGCTTCCATTTTTCCACTTTAACATTGACAGGATAATCCTTTTATAAAGAATGACATAATACCCCTTGAACTTCAGTGTAAATTTAGGAATTTTGTTACCTGGTAAAGAACAAGCACTCTTAACCCACACTGTTTAATCTCCAACAGAAATCTGTCAAGAAGTTGTAGTTTGCCGCTAACATTGATGTCAGCACTCAATGTATCAACTGAAGCATCTCTTTTAGAAGAGTTACGCAAAGTAGGATCCACCAGATACGGGTGGTCACAACACTGTTAAATTAGAGTAATTAATCTAGTTAAAATACAGTTACCCATATAGAATGCAAAACACTTGATTAATCATAGTGAAAGCTAACGAAAGAGACCTTTTGTGTTTGGGTGACTATGTCATGAAGTAACGAGTTATCTATTCGAAATGAAGAGAGTGCCTCCAACTTGGAATTTAATAATGAGCAATATTGTTGAATTTGCATATGAGAAAGATGAGCCGGGACCCAATACTCTACAAGCTCACAAGTGTTGTCTTTGCACTCAAATGCGATAAAAGGCGACAATATATTTTTTAATGCATCAGCATCCTCACTAGTTTTCTTGGCGGCATTTGTATGTATCTCGTCATATTTAGAATCAAGCAGTGAGATAATATTTTGATAGTCCTGAAACCATCATTGAAATTAGCTAATAAAAAAGTAAAAGAAAAATGAGGTAAATAAAGAAAGTTACCACTATATCACCGGTAATTGTTAGTAGCTTCATATCAGAAACAAGCCTCTTAATTTTCATACATTGTGTTGAAATTGAGGGGCGCTGGCACTGGTCTATCACAATCAATTGCCATTTAATATGACCAAGCGTTTCCAGGTCCTGGAATACAACATCAAGATCATTTATTTCAGGTTGAAAAATGTGGGGTTCGGGTGCAATGGGTAACGGGTCAAAACAGTCACATCTGTGATACTGCCAAAACGGCCTGGTCAGCTTGACTGAAAACACTTTCTGTCCAAAAAGTTAAATTTTTGTAGGTAATTAGGAGTCAGATATGATTACAAAAGATATATAATTCAAAAGTTATCCAAAAGTTTTGAACAATAACTTGGGTTTTGTGCTTTAAAACTACACTTTGGACGACTTTCGTCACTTTAGACCCGTTTAATTTATGGTTGTTTTTGCACATAAAACATAACCTGAGTCAACCCATATATGAGTAAGTTAGCCGCAATTGCTTTTATATAGTTATGTTATTGATGCACGGTAAATATTCTTCAACCAAGGTATATAAATTAGATTCATATGATTACGATTGTGTACCTCAACAATGACATCTGGAGTAGATAAAAGCACTTGAAACTTCATAGACTCATTTTCATGATAAAACTTCGATGCTCTAATGGTTGCCCGCACATGTTCGCTCCCTTTATATGTTACGAGATTAGTGAGCTTAGACCATTTTGAAAATTTGGCTTCCCACAAGGAAATGGCATTTGAAGCAGCTATGATTAGAATAGGCTTCTTCATGTTATCCAGCAAGGATATTACAAAAAAGACCACCTTAAGTAGTCGGTCCTACAAAATCCAGTCAATACAGTGATCTGTAATCACTTGTTCAAAAAGAAGAAATTTGCAGTTTAAACTAGACGCGTTAATCATGACCCATTAAATTATGAATTGGTTGATTTGGGTTATGCTATATCCTGAACAGGTCAGACGGGTCAAATAGAAATACACTATGGTGAATTGTCAGTCGCCCAAGTTTTGCTTTTATTGATACAACTTCCTACATCATTTTTATTCAAGGGGAGTGATAATACTACAACAACTTTTAGCCATTCACAGCTTTTATTCAAATGTACAGAATGTTAATTGAATCTGAAATCATAAACTCATAATCAACACCTTAACTATTTGTAAAAAAAGCGGGCCAGCGCCAGCCTGACCCAAACTAGTCTATTTCAACCCAGCCCAGTTTGACCCATTATTTGCCTGGTCATCTTGCCATCTAACAATAGGGTATAGAACTATATATTTTGACTAATAGAGAAACTAAGAATTCACCTGGGTATCAAAGCAAGCAGCATTTCGACCGCTGTGCCAATAATCACGAAGTTTATTAACGTAAGGAAGTACATGATTGGGTACTTCGGTTGATGCCTTAAATTGAAATGCAGATAGATCAACACTCCCTGTAGCATGCATCACTAACTGGTGTCAGCAAATACATAACTAGGCAGATAGTACTTATTCATTTTGTCAAGGAAAAAGAACCATATAGAAACTAACAATCAAACAAACTTAATCTACAAATTTGAAAGAAAAATAGGATAATGCCCACCAGATTCTATCTGGTTCTTTGTACAAGAGCCACAAACCCATGCTCCAAGAGACACAAGAGGCGAAGGAGGATCTATACAGGAGCGATGATACTTCTTTCTGCATCCTTGTCTAGAACATAATCTACAAATTCATAATCCAAAAAATCAAGCAACTTTACGAATTTATGCATCATGAACAAGGTGAAAATATTAAGAACTTGGTAATAGTTTTGTTACTCACAAAAGATCTCCACCAGCCATGCATATTGCACAAAAATCTCTCAAGTTACGCAAAATGTCAGCAGCTTCATCTGTATTGAGCACATTCTCGCACGTCACACCATCCTATATGTAAAAAACAATAAAATATCACAAGTTACCACGCTGATTCGATTCTACACTTATGATCAGACTGTTACTCTGTTTCAGGTGACAATAGGGGAACTAATACGTTAACAAGTGGAAATGGATACTGGTCATTAAAAAAAGTGCAAATGGATAGAAATGGGTCAGGTGAGGTTGGCTTGACCCGCCATTTTTTTGTCCATTTTAAAGATGTATCTAAGTAATGTGTTAGTACTGATAGCATAAACAATGTTATCTTAATCTAAATCTTTGAATAAGATGAGTATAGAGATTGGTGTATGCCATTAAATGTAATCTCTTGGTTCCTTTTAACTTGTTTGACCTGTTTAAGAAGTTTGACCCATTTCCCTTTTAAGCTAATTTTCTTCACTAGACAACATGGGAGATTTGAGACTTTCAACTTGCTTCGACCCGACTGAACTTCTTCCGACTTGACCCGTTTGTAAAGAATTGAACTTGTAACAATGTAACCTCTATTAATGACCAATTAAAGATGCTAAGTTAAAGTACAACAGGGACCAAAACAAACCCGAAGCAGAAGAAATAATGGTAAGTTACACGAACATTGAACTAGATCGAAAGAAAATACCTCTGCAGAGATATGAGACGAATTGTAAACTCCTCCTTTTAAAGCAACCCTGAAAAAGAACCAGATTGAATCTAAGTAAAAAGTCAAAGTACTTACTACTTAGAATAGTCTTAAAAATCAAACTATAAAATACATGATATATAAATCTACCAAGATTCATTATTACAAGATTATACCTTTGTTTCTTATGTTTAGAACACGAACCAGATTCATTTGGGACATTATCAATTTCATTTAACAACTTTTTATGTTTAGAATTTTGGAAAGCCTTTTTGAACATATGTGCAGTTAATTTTTTCTTTTTAATAATCTTTCCATTTGTAGGATTCACCCCTTTTTCGACCTCCGATGATCCCTCGTTCTTCCTCCTCCTCGGCCTCGGCCTCTTCTTTGTCTCGAGCCTTATCAGCACCGAATCCGTAAGCTTTTCGCTTTTTTCCGACACAGACAATCCCGAAGACATTTTATCGGTATCCGAATCTACTACTCTGTTTCAACAATAAGGTGGGTTAATAGTTGAGAAAAATCATAATAAAGCACACAACTAACAAAGTACAGAGAAGAGATTGACAGAAGAGGGAAACAAGTGTTGACTGTCAATTGTATGTTTCAGTTACATATATATACATATATATATATATACAAGAATATGACATAAATTATAAGAGGATATCATGGAGATATTTACAGTAAGTGTTGACTAGTATCAAGGATTTCAAAATTCAAAATACATGATTTAAGGCAATCATTTAATGGGTGAGTTATTGTATTTCTCAATCCCCCCTCTCCAATGCCACAAATACATACATACATACATACATACATACATACATACATAGGATTTATTTTTGGATTATATGAGTTCATACATATATGATTTATATCTATATCTATACATGTATAAACTCACATAAATCACAAACTCTTTTTAGACCATGTACTATTCCAATAAAGAAAAAAAAAAATCAAAAAACCCTAAACCCTTCTAAACAACAAGATTGCCAAATCCCATCTAGAATCAACATAAAAAGTAACCACATAACATTTCATTCCACCATTTCATGTTTTTTATTTTTTTATTTTACTCTGTTCTTGGGTTATATTTCACACCCATATTTATGTTAAAATCTTCACTTAACTAACCTGAAAATGTTGAAAAACTATCCTTTTTTTTGTAACAAGTTTTTACCTTTTAGGATATATATACAAACAAACAAATTGGGTTTTGTTTTTATATAACAATAAATACAAATAAAGGTGGTCCATCTTCTGTTTCACTGTCAATAATCAGATTTCTCAGGTTTCCATTTATGGAAAGTTTTTGCATTTAGACAGCTTGGGAAAGTAGTGTTGGACACTGGACAGGGGCCGGGAAAGGAGATGATGTACAGATTATTATATTACTCGTATAAGTTAAACAAAAAAGGGGATTATTAATTTTAAATTTAATATTTCGATATATTTTAAAAGAATTCTTTTTAAAACTTAAAACTTCTGAATAGTTTTGTGACCGATTGTTGTTTGAGCATGGATTCTTAAGCTCAATCACAAAGTGGGTTTAACCATGAAAATCATCATGATCTCCTACTAAGTAGTGCAAACCTAATAAATTCTTGACGAATCTAAGGTGTATGATGATTTTCCCAGAGAGATGTATCGTACTGAATATGCTGTCTGTGTGGATTGAATTGATAGATGTAAATTGAATGAATCTTACATTCAATAATTAGAGGTATTTATAACCCTCCAATTAGGGCAACATTGGATTTTGGGCATTTCATAAATGGGCCCTGGGCTAGTACTCAGTACGAACAATACCAGGTATAGAATGTTCTAGAGTACGTTAGCAAGCCACGTGTAGGAACAATATGTATTGTAACATTTGTTAACAAGAATGGAGTCAGTCAAAGTCAAACAGTCAACAGTCAAAGTCAAAGTCAAAGTCAAACAGTCAACAGTCAAAGTCAAACAGTCAAAGTCAAACAGTCAACAGTCAAGGTCAACAGTCAATATCAGAATTAATCGCCATTCCAAAATAGCTTTCATAATTCTTGTATAAATAGTGGCTCATTCTTATGTAAAAATTATCACAGAAACATAAATAAAAAATCAATAGGTTAACCATTTTCACAATGTAGTCTTTTGTTTCCCTGCTGTATAAGCCTTACAGTCTTATGTGAATCTCATATTTTCTATATCAATTGTTAATATGGTATCAGAGCAGTGTTCTTGATCCTTGGAACAAGCTGCTTACCGATCACAAAATCCCCAACACCCAAACTCAAAACAAAATCAAACATATATCTTCAATCAATTCAGAAACAAGGTAGGTGTTCGTTGTTCCGTCGACCACCATAAACCACTTAACGGAACCCCCCTTCACCGGAAACACAACCTGTCGATCACCCGTACTGCAAACGACACGGGTAACTGAAACCCATAATCCCCAAACCGAATTCAAACAAAAATCTTTTTTAAAAAAAAAGAAGGAAGAATGAAGGGTTGTAGCAGTCGCAAGATAGAAGAAAGTGGCGGTTATCAATCAAAAGAAAAGTTGGGTTCAAAGTTTTAAATCCGTAAGAAAAGCAAACGTTCCAACTTGAGGAGGAGTATAGGATTTGATCAAAAGAAAGTCAAGTACAAGTGTACAAGATACGGATAAGTACAAGACACCTAATCACTTGATAACCTCCTACATTTTTTTTAGGGGGAGTATAGGCTCAAATATCAAAACCACCACACAAATCAAGCTACCATGTCTAACGACGGTGGCTCAGTCAATCAAACCAATCAAACCAAAGGTTACCATTCCAGAAGGCGGTAGCTCAACAATAAAACACAAGGAGGCTACCATGAGAAAGGCGGTTGCTCAAAACCAATAGCTACCATGTCTGAAGGCGGTAGCTCAAAATCAACGGCTGTCATGTCTAAAGGCGGCAGCCCAAACCAAAAGCTACCATGTATGAAGAAGACAGTAGCTCAAATCAAGTCTACCATGTATGAAGAAGGCGGTAGCTCAAATCAAGTCTACCATGTCTGAAGAAGGCGGTAGCTCAAATCAAGTCTACCATGTCTGAAGAAGGCGGTAGCTCAAGTCTACAATGTCTGAAGAAGGCGGTAGCTCAAATCAAGAGTACCATGTCTGAAGAAGGCGGTAGCTCAAATCAAAAACCACGAAGAAGACGGTAGCTCAATAATCAATCAAAGGCTTAACTGGAAGCCGGGATAATTGACATTCCGTTTGTCAAGTCCGAAGACCAACTAGCTGATATCCTAACTAAAGCAGTAGGTACGATCAGTTTCAACAAATGTCTGAGCAAGTTGAATTTTGGTGATCCCACTATTCAACTTGAGGGGGAGTGTTAACAAGAATGGAATCAGTCAACAGTCAAAGTCAAACAGTCAAAAATCAAGGTCAACAGTCAAGGTCAACAGTCAAGATCAGAATTAATCACCATTCCAAAATAGCTTTCATAATTCTTGTATAAATAGTGGCTCATTCTTATGTAAAAATTATCACAGAAACATAAATAAAAAATCAATAGGTTAACCACTTTCACAATGTAGTCTTTTGTTTCCCTGCTGTATCAAAGGCTGTATAAGCCTTAGAGTCTTATGTGAATCTCATATTTTCTATATCAATTGTTAACAACATTTAATATATATGAATAAATGTTTATTCAAATAGGTAAGCCCTGAAGTTTAGATATATTCCTGCAACCTCAGGCTTCGTTATCTTGCCGAGCCTTTTGTTATTTTGCTTAAAACTTCTAAACCTTAAGGAAACTTGTCAGATATGGAGGAAAATGTACTTAAGCCCAATTGAGACTTCGAACTACCAAATGGGTCGGCCGTACAAGCCTTTACTCGACCTAATATATGATACAAGTTTCACACTCCCTTGAAGGTTCGCTGCCAAAGGCTTTCAACTTGACACTTCACTACCAAACTCCCCTGAAGGTTCGCTGCCTTCCCTTAAGCCTTGATACTTTGCTGAGTGGGGCCCACTCCAAGGTCGGACCCCAAGGTCGGACGCCTTTTGTCTTTTCCTAAGGCTCGCCAAGGCCTTGCTGGGTTTCGATCCACCTTGCCTTTCTTTAAGGCTCGCCAGTCCGACTCTCTCTCTTGATTATTTGAGGCTCGCTGCCCCACTAAGGGTGGGTTCCACTCCTCTCCTTGCTCCTAAGCTTCGACAACTCCTTATCTTTCCATTAGCTTCGCAATTCTTCCCTTTCTACCTAAGCATCGACGTATGCATATATAAATTAGGGTTTGTTTTGGTGAGATCTTACCATAACTCATCAATTGTCTAATGACAAGATTTGATAACTTTTTGGTTTGGTAATGACAAGATTATAAATACACATCGAAATGTCTTGTGATTTCTGCTATTTATGTTGGGTTTATGTTGGCGGGTTCGAGCTTGTTGGTTAGGAAGAGGTAATGTCCTCCTAATTCATAAACCTAAAAGTCCTCTTAAATCATAATATGATGACATGTGAAAAAAATCTAAGAGGTAAGATTAGAAAAAAAGATTAAGTGGAATACATTTGTCACATTCACATGGTTTTAAGAGGATTTTTAAGCTAATATTTAGAAGCATTAATCATTTTCCGTTAACAAGTTAAAGATCTCAACTCTAACATGATCCGTTAAAAGCTTTATTTTATAAATTTCGATTATAGCTTGCAACCTACTAACCTGAACACCATATATGCAACCGGATCAATACATGGGTTAAACCAGGTTTGGGAGTTGACAAATAAATTTCAGGTTAAGTAGGTTTAAGGTCAACGTATTATTATTTGATTTCTCCATAATTAAAACTTAAAAACAATAGCAAACAATACATAAGATTTTAAAATAACGAGATTGAATACCAAAACATCGTAACGTTGTACCGAAAACCATTTACGAACCACTTAAAAGTTTACAAATTGAAACCCAACTCAAACTAAAATTTGTTTGGCTTGTTGGGTTGACAGATCAAGATTGTACAATCTTAAAATAGTTATTTAACAAGTTGAGTCAATATATTTTCAGCTTTAGCTATGCATATATTGCTAATGTAAGTAAGTACTTGACATCAAATGTTGTCTTTCACGGGTTATGTGTCTATATACCGTCTTTGACGGTGTATGAGTGAGGTTGAGACGTAGACAACTTTGTCCCTGCCTAAGTCAGAGAGGTAGCCTTGCAGGTTTTACCGAAGGTTGAAAAAGATATCCGGTTTGTTAGGCATGAAAATGAGCAGTCAATGCAGATTTTGAGTTTGGTTGATGAACACAGTTGTGCAAGAAACTTCAAGTATGGGTCACTAGTAGATTACAAATTGATTGGAAGACACTTTGCTGAGAGGATTAGAGCTCAACCTGAAATCAAACTGTGTGCTATTCAGAAGTAATTGATTTAGGGTTCTTACATTAGGGCATTTAACAAATCGACGACCTGGATTCTTGGTGGTCCATGACATTAATATGTACATCTTGGCTCCGCAGTGACAATACATCTAGCGAAAAGATGGATTCCTTGATGAAGATGAAGAGCTAGACGCCATGGAAGAAAATGGAGGGAAATTTGGGAGGAAAAAAGGGGAAAACGATCGGGGAAGAGAAGTGGGTGAAAAGGTAACACCCCGCCTTACCACAACACAATATTGTCCGCTTTGCCCGCAGGCTCACGGCTTTGTTTCTGGTTGCTCAGGGAAGAGAAGTGGGTGAAAAGGTTGTGATGTACATGTAAATCTGTATATGTATCCGGCGAAGACCCTTCACCACCACCACTACCCGGCTTCCCCACCACCAAAAACGGATTGGAAACGTTTATGTGGCGTATTCGCTCCCTTGGCGTTTTGAAAAGGGAACGACAACTTCCCAGACGTTTCGGTGCTTTAGAAGATGGTCGAACCGAGCAAGTGGAACCCAAATCTGACCAAGATCCGTCACCACAACCAAAAATCAGCTTCCCCACCACCAGATTCGACATTCCCTCAAAACTCTGAACACAGGAACGAAATTTGTAATTCATTTTTAACAGTCGTTAGTGGTTTGTACCAAAAGTGTTGACGGGGCACGAAAGTCAGGGATGAAATTTGTAATTTCTTGAAGTTAGGGATGAAACCTGAAATTTGCGACCAAACCCAGGGACGAAATTTGTAATTTTTCCTAAAAAATATATTAACTATATTCAAATAAATAAGGTTGGTTTGGGAACTAAAGTAAGGTGTGGAGAGGTTTGTGATTGGGTTCCGAAGGCTTTAAGGATGTTAGGTAACTACTGTTTTAGTAAATATATATAGATAGATATAGTGACCGAACCAGGATTCAAAAGGACGCTTAAGATAATTTATATAACATAATTTAAAATCGGTAGCTAAAAATAACAACTTATTCTTGCGAACTATGAAATCGTGCAATCTTATTCTTAGTTAGAATGTTTTCACGTAACTCCCTTGCTATACCACAAATGAGACAACCATTAAAAAATTTAGCATCCATCTAATTATGCAGATCTGGCCTCACAAGCTTCATTGTTCAGAAGCATCTTTCAACGGTTGCAGTTGCAACGGGAAAATACAATTAGCCCCAATAACTGATACATCAAAGGACAAGAACCATGTTTTTCCTCCATCACACAAGCAAGATCAGTTATCCCTTTTAAGTTGGCAAATCAATCATCTTTGTTGCAAAGTGTGATAGTAGATTGTAAGTTGACTCATAAAAAAAATTCTATCTGTATAATTAATTTCATTTGGATACATCTCACTAAGATTCACTAACTTTAACGTGTCAAACTTAGAAAAATTAAGACGAGGACTCAAAAAGGCCATATTTGCTAAAAATTCAGCGTTCTTTGCTAAAACGGTCACCAAACTCTTAAATTTGCATATCCAAAACGGTGTTTAAAGTTTCAACCTAGAAATGATGTCGACCGGTAATCTTAGTTTTCAAATTCTTTGGGGTAACATAAAAGTTCATTTTCTTTGAATATCGTTTTTTTGACAAAACAATGAGACTTTCTTCAAAAACCCATCAAAGCCCTTTGCCCTTAAAATTACGGTGCTCGCTTCGTATCATATACCAATGACACCATTTCTAAAATATACTGATATTTCTTTTGAAGATGTTGCGACAAAGTATTTGTAAAGCGTAAAACTTTTACATTATTGTACAACTCACTGAACTGGTTCACTCCGACACATCAATTCAGTGAACTTGCATGATGCTGTTACTTGCGAAATAATTTGGGTGCTTAAGATCCTTGTTGAGCTTCCATAAGTTGCAACATGATGAAGCACCTCGTTATAACCCATCATCATGTTGTCCGTAACAGAGTCGATGGATGCATCTTAAAGCTTCCTCAAATGGCTTCTAAAAACCATTGTAAAGTTGCGTCATGGTAGTTTCCATTAAAACCATGCATTTTAAACACCTCAATCTGTCCCAAAACGCCTCAACATGTCCCAAAAAACAATAATAGGCATCTTTTATCAGTTTTAATGCATTATATGATGAAAAGGTTAATCTCATTATACGAACAAATACAATGAGAATTTGTTTTTGTTTTATTATTATTATTATGTTTACTTTTTTTTTGGCATCAAGAGAATTTGCGAGATTGAAGATAATTGCTAGTTGGGTAATACATTTTGCGCTTGGATCTGCTGGTGAAAAATGCAAGAGAACTCAAAAGAAGGAAGCAGAAAAAAAATACGGAGTAACCAACATAACAATGTACTTTTTTTTTATTTAAATATATCTTTTTATGGCTAAAACAGAAATGGGTAAAAACTTTCATGTATAATAATGTAATGACGAATGGGCTGGCATAACATGTCGGATACGACCTGTTAAGATACGACACGATACCTGTTAGGGCTAAACACGAACACGACACGATAACTAACATGTCACATGTTAAGAAACCTGTACCTGTTAACCACCAAATCAAAAAACATATATACACATCTGCGTTTCAGGGGCTTTCATATGTACTAAGGATACTGGATTTATAGAAAAAGACGTATAATATAGGGCCCTATAATATAACCCAAATTGACCAATCACAAATTTCTCCTTTTTACAATCAGAACTCAAACTTACAATTAATTTAGATAACACAATCAAAACGATATATAGATCTAACGTAGATCTGAAAAGTCGTAATTACCACCGGCCGGACATCAAAACCATGTTTACCGCCGTTGCGTAACTATCACCGCCCATATCTAAACATTGAACGCCACCACCACTGTCGTAGATAAATATATACCAGTAGTCCAGTAGATAGATAGATGTAGAGAGAGATCGAATATTGCAGATAGAAGATAGATTGGGTTTTGATTTTTGAGTTTTGTGATGTTTTTCTTTTACTTTTGAGAGAGAGAGAGAGAGGTATTATCCTAGTGTCACGCCCTTTGGGATTGCGCCACATGGGATAAATTTTTTTTATATTTTTTTCTATTTTAAATTTCTTTTTTCTTTCTTTTATGTTTTCTTACTTTTTATTTTAGTATTTTTTTTATTACATTTTTGAGTTTATTTGTTAACATGTCGTCCAATAGTAATATTTGGGTTTATTTGTGTCTATTTTCTTTACAAAATATAATATAACTAGTCTTCAGACCCGTCCGTTGGACAGGTATTCTCAAAATATATAAATCAAAGGTTTTAAAAAAAATCGAAAGATGTTAATTAAAACTAAATAAAATTCAAATAGATATAGTAAAACTTTAAACGAATCTAACACAAATTACACATATCCTTGATTTTACATATATACTAAAGTTTTTCTGGTCTCATACATTTGATGATCAATTTTACCTTACAAATATTGTAAATCTTGAATAACATAGATACATTCAAATTAAGTTTTTCTGAATCTAATTAACAACTTTCAAAGGAGAACTTTATAACATAGATACAAAAACACCTCTATCATAATGATCATGAATTAATTTAATAAAACTTACTATTTTCACTAAATATCCTAAACCATGTATAATTAGTAATTACCTTCATCCCCCATTACCGAAGATCAAAACCACATAACCAAATAAAAATTGTTACCCCTTTATCTTAGGTTATAAATTTATATGTGTGTCCAAAGAAAAAAAAGAAGCCCAAAAACAAATATGCAGATATAGTAGAAACTTTTAAAAAATTATAAAAATACATATCAATTCATCAACAAAGACCATCTCGAATGTTTTGATCCGATATTTATAAAAAAATTTACAACACAATTCTTATAAAAATACCTAAAATACTTTTACAACACAATTCTTCTATATTTAGTATCTAAAAAGAATGTTCCATCCGATATTTATAAAAAATTTAAAGAGAATATTTCATTCTCTTCATAAAAACCAAATACGACGAGTAGTGGTCCTGAGCAAAATAAGCATATAGACATACTTGGCCCGTTAGGCCCAGTTGGCTCAATAGGCCGAAATGATTGACATATATACATATTTGGCCTGTTAGGTCCAAAAGAATGATTGAGAAACATTTAGGCTTATTAGATGTACATGAGTAACAAACGAGGTTTAAAGCCCAATTGGCCTATTCTAGTGAAAGGCAGACACATACGACCCATTTGGACCATTTATACAATTGATGAATATATTTTGGTCCAAAAGGCCCAAATAATAATACATATCGACATACTTGGCTCGTTAGGCCCAAATGAATGATTGAGAAACATATTGGGTCTATTAGGCCCAATGAGACAACAAGCAAGGTTGAAAGCCCAATTGACCCATTCGATATAAAGTGTCCCATAATGCTTAATATAATGTTACTTATATATAACGTGTTCTATAAACTTACTATATTAGTACAACCTATATAGCAAGTGTTTCATTATATATCAACATAATATAACCCCTCCAAATAAGTGTCTTATAAACTAACTTTAATATGACATACATATCAAGTGTCAGGGTAGAGCATATAAGGATCATGCATACACATGTATGTGTGTGTATATATATATGTGTGTGAGTGTGTATGTATGTATGTGTTTGAGTGTCAAATACATATACTTACATACAATGTACATCCATTTATTTATATAGTATATACACTAAACAAAATGATAAATTATTTGAATTTCCCACAAATTTCCCATAGATTATCCTTGAAATATAATAATCCGTGGGAAATTTATAGAAAATCTTCCTATGGGTTTCCAACGAATAAGCCAAAACATTTTTTATTAAAAAATTCTCATGGATACCCCACGGGTTTCCTTTGGATTTATGAACCTGTGGGTAATTTGTGAGAAATGTTTCCCACAATTTTTCCACGGTTTAAATTCATCTGTGGGTAATATGTGGGAAATATTTCCCACGATTATCCACGAAATATACATAGTATTTCCTACTGATTTCCCACGGATTTGTCATGGGTACGTGTTTTGTGGGAAATCCGTGGGAAATTATTATTTATTTTCTTTGGATTTCCCACGGTTTTCCCACGGATATAATTTTGTGGGTATTCTGTGGGAAATATGTGGCAAAAAAATGAAGATGTTTTGACTCTTTAGTTTTAACCCCAAATCGTGGGTAATCCGTGAGAAATTTTCCCACGGATTTTTTGTCGTGGGAAAATCCGTGGGTATATGCAAATTTTCTAGTAGTGATAGAAGTGTTGTGATTTGTGTCAACGTTGTGTTTCTAGTATTGTTTTATTTATTTCAAACGAAATAATACTACATATTCCAACCTTTTTATTATTATATTGTTACGACATCAACAAAGGAATAGTAACTCAAATGTTAAGATCGTGTCACGTGGCATCTAATTTTTTTTTTGTTTAACATCTTTATAAGTTTTTTTAATTTTCACTTTCAACTCCCAAATTTTTTAACTTTTAACTTTACCCCCAACTTTATTATTTTTTATGTTTACCCCCTAAAATTTGAACCCCCAAGCTTTTTAGCATTAACTTTGACAACCTAACTTTTTTATTTTATTTTATTTGTTTACGGTGTCACCACAACTTTTTATTTTTTTTTTACATCTTTTAGGTTTTTTTTTTTAATTTTCACTTTCAACCCCCAGATTTCCTAACTTTTAACTTTACCCCTAACTTTTTTATTTTTTATTATTGCCCTCTAAATTTTGAATCCCCAGGTTTCTTAGCATTAACTTTGATCACCTAACTTTTTTTTATTTGTTTACGGTGTCACCACAACTATTAGAATTTTATCATTCGTATAGTACCTTTTTGCACGTTTTACGTATCATTCTGTTTTCCGGGCAACGCCAGGGTTAAAATACTCGTTAAGATGAAGTATGAAATGAATGGAAATAGTACATCACTCACGTGCACCACGTCTATGAAATACATTATTTCCCAAAGAACCTGAAGTTTGGTAGGTTATAAGAATCAAACCTTTTACCTTTAATATATGATTTTTAAATTAAAAATCTTAACATCCTAACAGGTCTTAATAGGTCCGAACCTGTTAAGACACGAAACCTATTATGGTTAAACGCAAAACCTGTTAAAATCGTGTCGTGTCGTGTTAACAGGTTCGTATCAAAAATTGCAGCCCTAATGACGATTCATAACAAATAAATCTAGCAAATCAATAACAAACCACCAAGTATAAGGTACTGCATATAAAGAGAAAATCCAAAAATCACATGATAACCATCAAACCCTGTTTGAATAACATAAAAATGTTTCAGGAACAAACGAGAGCTGCTAATCGTAGAGTAATTAAAACTTCATAACCAAAATCAACTAGAATACGTTTAAAACTTCATACACTCATAAGGTTGTTGCTAGATTTTTGCTTGCTCGATCACTTGCTGAGGTTTCCCCGTTTTCTTAAATAAATCAAGTAGCAAAGAACTAAGAATGTATACAGGAACGATATACCAGTATAAGTGTATTGGTAAAAAGACAATGAAGTTGAAGTGGTTGCTAGGGATCAATAACACCAAAAGAAGGAAGATGGGTACAAGAAGTCCAACGTAATATATCTTAGGAAAACCGTAGCTCTTGTTGATCTCTTGTAGATAATCCTCCAAACCAGATAAAAAACTTTTCCAAAGAAGGAAAAATGCAACTACGGTCACAAAGAATACACATGCGAGTTCATACCTGATCCAGATATGGTCGCGAGGAACATATAGCAGCATCACGAGAGAGAAAGGGGCGAGAATGGTCGAGAAGCCACCAATAGATTTTAAGATGGCGTAATGGATATCCCTTGTGAATGAAATTTGCATGTAGTAGTTTGTAAAAACCATGATCAGAGAGGTGAGCACAACCACAAATATTGCAACAATAGACATGATCATGAACAAAGCATCAATTTCAAAAGGAGATTGATGTTTTTTGTTTATGATATCAGTACGAATTAATAGTAGTAGATCCATGAAGAGAGCACCAAAGATATACAAAATAGAAAAGTAGACGTGAAACCTGAAACATGTACAAAGTGCAAACACATCAGTTATTAACAAAAACAATAAAATAAAATTCCGAAGGGTGTTCAAATTCGAAAAGCTGATTTCGGATATCCAAAATGTCACAACAGCCCACACGATATATGAAATCATTTAGTATAGACTGGGAGGCGTATAAAATATAGATGTTGATAATAGTTAAAATTTTAAGAAGGGTAAATGAATCGATCATGGACAAATGGAGTGTAAATGGATATTTTTTTTGCTCCAATAAGTGATTCAAATGGAATGGAATGGATTGACACGAACTACTTGTGGAAGAAAGAGCGCCTTTAATATGAAACTGAACTTGGAGTAGCTCGTGAATCCAATTCCATGAAATACAATAGAGATTCCGCTATGTAAGCCTTGAATCTAAAACTAGCAGCTTATATAACCTAGCAAAAATAACGATGAGTCCTCACTTATTCTTATTCTATAATAACAATAAACAGTAAAAGAGACAAAAATTAGAAATTCGTAGTTTAGATATAGATATTGACTTAAAAATGAAATCAAAAATACCTAAACCTGAGTAGCAGATGCGAGAGAGAAAAAACAACTCCGAGATTGTAATTTGAGATCTTCTTCTGTCTTCCTAGGTATTATAAACAAAGGTAGCGTACACGTTATTTGCTTTCAGTTATGTGGTGTGGATTATGCGAACCCAATACCCATGTAGTATTAATTTCCAAACCCTAAATTCCGATAACCAAATAACTAAACCCTCCAATGGAGCCCGACTTCTTCTCCTTGTTAACAATCCCATCGTTATTCATTATATACTAGATTAAACTCATGGTGAAAAATTATTATTAGTGTGTCAACTGTCAAATACAATAACAACTACTATTATATAAATTTAAGAGTAATCCAATCAAGTTTCCCGCTTCATTTATAGTTAAATCGTTTTGAAAACGCCTTAAAAGATAATAAGTCGTTGATCAATATTAAAAAGATGCTCAACTCCATTTTAACGTCGAATTATATGTTCAATATAGTATGTCGTTTGTCTTTAAATGGGTTATAATGTCCGTCATGATCCAGGTCCGTTTTAGTGTCACATTATGTCCATTCATGATCGTTTTTACTCGGTTTATAATTATTTTCATTTTTAAGTTGTATCATTATTCCAAATGACGAAGATACAAAGGAACAACTGAGGATTAAACGCTTAACAATCATGAAGTACAAAAAGGATATCACATGAAGCCCAAAAAGTTGGTCACGGCTGGACAGCAGCCCACGCATACATACACACGAACACATACAAATCTGTTTTTTTTTTCTTCTTGTACAACAAGAACATAAGTAGAGAACAAGACCAGAACTACAAACTCGCGCGAACTTGTGAGAATCCAATTCTAAATCTGGAAATCCATTCGAAATAAGAAGAGAAGAAGAACAAGATGAAGAAAATGATGGGTGATTCGGTTTGACCAATCTTTGACTGAAACCCTAGCCATAGATCCGATCAGATCTGAAAGAAATCTAGAAAAAGAACACGTTTTTGAACACGATTACAACACAGATCTAGTCTAGATCTACCCGATTTATGTTTATTTTATGTATATAATTCGGTTTTTGCGATTTTCGTATATATATATACATATATATATGTATAGCCAGATTTGTATATAGATATGTATGTAATTTACATGGAAACGGTTTAGGATCAAAACTCATTTAATTTCTTACCAAGATTTGAGATGAAGAAGATGATAATTCTTGAAGAACACAAGAAATTTTTAGAGAGAGAAAGAGGGGGCCGGCTGGGAGAGAAACAAGAGAGGAGAGAGAGATTGATTGGTGAAAATGAATGAAGGAATGGAAGGTTAGAAGGGTTTTGGCACCCCCTTGCACCTCTAGACTAGGCTTTGACCGCCTCCCGAAATCGTTTGACTCGACGAATTAAGGAAGCCCGATGCTCGTCAAATCTTTTTAATGACATAAATATTTGTAACTTTTTAATAGCTTTCTAACGGATATAAATATGACCATATTTGTTTATTAAATCTGTATTATGTTTAATTTTAAGTGTTTTACGATTTATTTGACATTTCTACAAGAAGACTAGTATTCCTTTCGATTCTCGAACTCTCGCACCAATATTCCAAATACTAAATGCTCTTAAAACCCGAATGAACATGAACTCACTTCATTTCATTAATGTAACATTTGTGATATTTGACTAATTTGACTTGTGATTTAATGTAATTGACTTTTATGAATAAATGATAAATCCCGAGCGTTTTGTTGAGCCTTAGCGTAATTTAAAGTTCGTTTGTGTTTACGGGTTTGATTAAGCATTTAAATGGGTAACGATTAGCTATTGGTCGAAATTAGCGGAGCGGGAGCCCATGTTTGGACTCCCTATGGCCGCCCCCCCTCCTCTCACCCCACACCACACACTCTCATTTTCCCCTTATCCTTTCTTTCTCTTCATTTCCTTCTCTCTCATTTACACCTCCATCTCCCTTTTCATCTACCCAATAGATTCATAATAAATTCTTCTACATCTTGTGTTTTAATACTAAATTAGCTAAATCTAGTAACCCTAATAATAATAATCAACATTATCCAAGAATTTCCAAGTTCAAGTGTTCATCAATCTTCAAAGACACCAAAATTCGGATTTAAAGCTTCGGGTCGATTTGGTAAGTGTTTCTTAGCTCAAATTCATCATTTTACATTGCTTAGCATGTTTCTTGGTCGAATCTAAACATCCTTGGTCTCGTTGGTAGTCAAAATCGATTTTTGAGTGGTCTAGGGTTTTGGTTTGAATCTTAGGGTTTGATTTGTGATGGAATTGTGTTATGGAAAGGTTTTGGTGATGGGTTTTGTCAAAATTATGTTTGTAACATGTTTCCTATCTTCAAAATGGTCTTTGGATGTTCAAAAACGAGTTTGGATCGAATTTGGGTCGTGTTTGGCTAGAAATGGATGTGCAGGTGGGTTGTGCAGGTGGGTGGAATCTCAGACGGTCCTCCCTGGCGTCTGAGACACTGGGCCATCTTTTTCTGGCGTCTCGAACGCTAGTCTTGGCTTCTGAGACGGTGCCTTCTTTCCCTTAGACGCTAAACGCACCTGTTGTACGCTACGCGAGACGCTAAAATTGAGTTTTGGGGGCCACCGTCCCAGACGGTGGGTTTGGGCGTCTCAGACGCTGGGCCAAACTTGGCTGGCGTCTGAGACGGTGATCTGGGGCGTCCCAGACGCTGGCCTCCTTTTGTCGTTTTCCTGCTTCGTCTTCTTTTGAGCTTATTGATCTTCCTTGGTCCTTTGGTCGAACCATACTTCCTTGTATACATTCTTTTGGTCTAAATGATGTCAATTCAAGCTTCGAGAGTCGACCAAGGTTAGGGAGTCATGTCTAGAGCAATGCAAGGACCTTAACGTGTATTATGATGCTTATATGGTTAGGTGGTGAACTTTTGGCGATCGTTGGACGTTTGTAGCTTGACTAGTACTTGTTTGTGCTTAACCAAGGCGAGTTTCGTAGCCCCTACGTTTACTTTATTTGGGGTGGAAAGTGTATTTGTTGTTAAACGGTAGTTGGTTGATTTGAAACGTTATGGTATGGTACGAAACGTAGAATATCTTGTTGTATGCTTTTGTTTATGTGTATGTTTGACGACTTAAATGTTGCGGGTTGTTAAATCCGCATTGTTGTATATGTTGTTGAGCCAAACGTTGTGGATTGACGAATCCACCCTTGGGTATGATCATACCATGTCGCGGGTAGTTGGGCCTTGCGTTGTTGAACGATAAATGTCGCGGGTTGTTAAACCTTGCGTTGATGAATTGTTGGCATATTTTATGATTTCGTAGATATGCATATATGTTGTTTGAGCCGTTGATGTTGAACGTTGAATGTGTTGATTCTTGTGCTAACGTGTACCCTTTCTATGGTTTGTTGTTGTGATTAGGTAGTCTAATCCTCGTGTATCGATAACGGTTGATATTCCGACACTTGATTTTTATTGCTTAAACCTACGAACTCACCAACTTTTTGTTGACACGTATTAGTACACTTTTCAGGTGAACAAGTTAATCAAAGACGTGTTGGATGATTGCATGCATGTGTTAGGATTTTGGGCATGGACTTTCTGATCCGGGATTCATTGCTCCCACCTTTGGGATATGCTTAGGATCGTTAGCCATCATTTGATCTTTTTTTTGTAAACTATTGATGGTGTTGTGCTCCTTGTGCATTATTTGATCCGTTACTTATGTTTTGTACTTGATTTATGTTTGGATTGCCCTAATCCTTGAATGCATTTAGTTTAACTCTACTTAATTTCCATGTCATGCTGAGCTTTCTTCTAACCCCCATGATTCCGCATTGTTGGGGTGTTACAGAATGGTATCAGAGCCGTGGTTGTAGAGAATTAGGTGGATTGGCCTAGTCTATAGCCATTGCATAAACACTTCATAATTAGCATGCATGATAGGAAATTATGTGTGCAACGTGAATTTTATGAAATGTGAAGTTTGTTTAAGCGGAGTTCGTAGGGTTTTTCATGACTTGTTGATTGATTGAAATGAGACAACGTGAATGACGTATATGTTAGTGTCGGGATACACCGTGACTGTTGAATTGATGATAACGATTGTTTGTGGGTAGTTCTTGCAATTATTAATTGGTTGTCCCTAGTAAAAGGAAGTGATGTTAGTAACGTAGTATAACAGGGGGTAACACTAGAAACGCCTGATCAACGATTCTACGACGACCCCGTGGTATATGCAAGTTACTTGGCATCATGGATTGCGCACTGTGGATTAGAGTATAGTAGGTAAACCGGTATGCTTGATGAGTGTTGGTTGGGTGGAGGGAAAGCCACTGGTATCACCTGTATACAAACCCAACCAATACTTAGAGGGCATAACGAAACCGAATCCCGACATGCATTCAATGTATTAAAGGTGTGGAGGGAAAGCCGCTGGTATCACCTGTATACAAACACCTTTAATATATTGAATGTAGGAGTTAGATTCGGACTATGCTTTACCCGCTTTGTGTCATGCCTTGACTTATTTATATTTGTATGAGTTGAATTGATCTTGTGTAGTTGATTGAGAATTGAATGAAATGATGATGACGTAGATTGTTGCCATGATAATATCCCCGTAAAGATGCGTATTGTGGAAGGTCTAGGAGAACCTAGATATGAAATGCTTTGTTATGTGTTAGTTGATTTCGGATACCTCGTGTGTGAATTGTGGGAATTACTTGCTAACTTAATACGTGTGCTCAGGGTAATGGTGAGGCCAAGGAGAGCCGTACGAAATCACCGTGACCATGATGAACAAGAAGATGTAGGTGGCCGTGGGGGTAGAGGTGGTCGTGGAGGCCGTGGAGGTCGTGGTGGCCGGGGTGGTGCAAATCCCCCGGTAATGACCGAGGTTATCACTGAGGCTATTAATGCCCTCATGCCGGATCTTGTGGCCCGAATCTCGGCAGCCATGGAAAATAGAGGTGAAAATGTGGAACCGAAAATTGAGGAGGTTCATGTGGAGGAAGATGTGAACGAAAATGTTAATGTAAATGGTGGTGGGAACGGAGGAGGAGCTTATGTTGAACCAAGAATCAATGATGGCTACCGTCTAGGTTGTCAATTTAAGGATTTTAAAAATTGTGGCGCCCCCGAGTTTGATGGTGAGGGTGGTGCCACGGCTTGTTTGAGGTGCTTGGAGAGGATCGAAGCTATAATTGCTAAGAGTGGTTGTACCTACGACCAAAGGATTGTTTATGCTACTGGTATGCTTGTGGGTGATGCGTTGGAGTGGTGGAATGGTGAGGTGGATAGAATGGGCATCGATGTGGCGAACTCCATGATGTGGGGTGATTTTAAAAACATGATGCAAAACAAATATTGCCCGGTGTATGAGTTGCGGAAGTTACACTTGGAATTCACTCAACTTATCAACTTATCATCTTATCAACTTATCAACTTATCATCTTATCAACTTATCACTTATCAACTTATCAACTTATCATCTTATCAACTTATCAACTTATCAACTTATCACTTATCAACTTATCACTTATCAACTTATCATCTTATCAACTTATCACTTATCAACTTATCAACTTATCAACTTATCATCTTATCAACTTATCATCTTATCAACTTATCAACTTATCATCTATCAACTTAATGAACTTATCAACTTATCATCTTATCAACTTATCAACTTATCAACTTATCATCTTATCAACTTATCATCTTATCAACTTATCAACTTATCAACTTATCACTTATCAACTTATCATCTTATCAACTTATCAACTTATCAACTTATCAACTTATCATCTTATCAACTTATCAACTTATCACTTATCAACTTATCACTTATCAACTTATCATCTTATCAACTTATCAACTTATCAACTTATCAACTTATCATCTTATCAACTTATCAACTTATCATCTTATCAACTTATCAACTTATCATCTTATCAACTTATCAACTCTTATCAACTTATCACTTATCAACTTATCAACTTATCATCTTATCAACTTATCAACTTATCATCTTATCAACTTATCAACTTATCATCTTATCAACTTATCACTTATCAACTTATCATCTTATCAACTTATCAACTTATCAACTTATCAACTTAATCAACTTATCAACTTATCATCTTATCAACTTATCAACTTATCAACTTATCATCTTATCAACTTATCAACTTTAATCAACTTTAATCAACTTATCATCTTATCAACTTATCAACTTATCAACTTAATGAACTTATCAACTTATCATCTTATCAACTTATCAACTTATCAACTTATCATCTTATCAACTTATCAACTTATCATCTTATCAACTTATCACTTATCAACTTATCATCTTATCAACTTATCAACTTAATGAACTTATCAACTTATCATCTTATCAACTTATCAACTTATCAACTTATCATCTTATCAACTTATCAACTTATCAACTTATCATCTTATCAACTTATCATCTTATCAACTTATCAACTTATCAACTTATCAACTTATCAACTTATCAACTTATCACTTATCAACTTATCATCTTATCAACTTATCATCTTATCAACTTATCACTATCAACTTATCACTTATCAACTTATCATCTTATCAACTTATCAACTTATCATCTTATCAACTTAATGAACTTATCAACTTATCATCTTATCAACTTATCAACTTATCAACTTATCATCTTATCAACTTATCATCTTATCAACTTATCAACTTATCAACTTATCATCTTATCAACTTATCAACTTATCAACTTATCAACTTATCATCTTATCAACTTATCATCTAAGCAACTTAATCAACTTATCAACTTATCAACTTATCATCTTATCAACTTATCATCTTATCAACTTATCAACTTTAATCAACTTTAATCAACTTTAATCAACTTTAAGCAACTTTAATCAACTTAATCAACTTTAATCAACTTTAATCAACTTATCAACTTATCATCTTATCAACTTATCATCTTATCAACTTATCATTTATCAACTTATCAACTCTTATCAACTTATCATCTTATCAACTTATCAACTTATCATCTTATCAACTTATCAACTTATCATCTTATCAACTTATCAACTTATCATCTTATCAACTTATCAACTTATCAACTTATCAACTTATCAACTTATCAACTTATCATCTTATCAACTTATCAACTTAATGAACTTATCAACTTATCATCTTATCAACTTATCAACTTATCAACTTATCATCTTATCAACTTATCAACTTATCATTTATCAACTTATCAACTTATCACTTATCAACTTATCACTTATCAACTTATCATCTTATCAACTTATCATCTTATCAACTTATCATCTTATCAACTTATCAACTTATCACTTAATGAACTTATCAACTTATCATCTTATCAACTTATCAACTTATCAACTTATCATCTTATCAACTTATCAACTTATCAACTTATCATCTTATCAACTTATCAACTTATCAACTTATCATCTTATCAACTTATCAACTTATCAACTTATCATCTTATCAACTTATCAACTTTAATCAACTTTAATCAACTTATCAACTTATCATCTTATCAACTTATCAACTTATCAACTTATCATCTTATCAACTTATCAACTTATCATTTATCAACTTATATATCAACTTATCAACTTATCAACTTATCATCTTATCAACTTATCATCTTATCAACTTATCAACTTATCAACTTATCAACTTATCAACTTATCAACTTATCAACTTATCAACTTATCATCTTATCAACTTATCAACTTATCATCTTATCAACTTATCACTTATCAACTTATCACTTATCAACTTATCACTTATCAACTTATCAACTTATCAACTTATCAACTTATCATCTTATCAACTTATCATCTTATCAACTTATCAACTTATCAACTTATCAACTTATCAACTTATCAACTTTAATCAACTTATCAACTTATCAACTTATCATCTTATCAACTTATCAACTTATCATCTTATCAACTTATCAACTTATCATCTTATCAACTTATCAACTTTGATCAACTTATCAACTTATCAACTAAGCAACTTAATCAACTTATCAACTTATCAACTTATCAACTTATCAACTTATCAACTTATCAACTTATCAACTTATCAACTTTAATCAACTTTAATCAACTTTAATCAACTTTAAGCAACTTTAAGCATCTTTAAGCAACTTTAAGCATCCCGGTACGCTTTTAACATTGGTGGTTAGTCACTCCACCCGGGAATACTAGATCAACAACTATGCCGCAAGAAAACACTCAAGTGACCACTTATTGTATCCCATCATGATAGTTAGTCACTCCACCCAGAAATACTAGATCAACAACTATGCCGCAAGGAGCCACTCAAGCGACCACGTACGCACTAGCTTTTCAACTAGCACGGGTTAAGCTTAACACAACTTATGCTCGAGACTTCTTATCTTTATTAGCTTAGGCTACACTTTCACCTAAACTAATCACTTATCAACATCTTTACTTTACTTTTTACGCACTAACACTAAGGCTAGAACGATTTCCCACATTTAACACTTTACTTTAACTTTAGGTATATTCATTACCTAATTAGTGTCACATCTACTTCAACGTTTAATCTCACTATCGTGTACAACTCATAGCATTACTTACGTGTATCTAGTGAACTAGACATATCATACATAAGAGTCACAAACAAGTCATTACATATCAACTCTATGGCATAACAACGACATTATGAACAACACATATCTTAAACATATCATGGCAACGTCATTATAAGCATCATACTTCATATGCACATAAATACTTCTAATTTAAACATCATCATATCAACATAAGTCATTTCAACATACATACATTCCCATATAACCTCCCGCATAACCCGGAAAACCCAACACACATAAGATAATCCGATTAAGGGGTTAAGTATAGAAAGATACATTTTGTTGTGCCTCCAGCGTGATAAAAGTCATGTATCTTACCTGATGACGAGCACAACGATCAATAAGCAAAGTTAACGTGTCTTGTTTGTGTTTCCGACTACCTAGAATGAGTATAGGATCAATAAATGGTAGAAACGAGACTAAAATGGAATTCAGGTCTTGTTTGTGTTTCCGACTACCTAGAATGAGTATAGGATCAATAAATGGTAGAAATGAGACTAAAATGGAATTCAGGTCTTTTGTGCACCGCACCAAATCTATGCACCGCACAAAGACCCCCAAAATCGACCAAACTTCAGAAAATTTGCTTTTGTGCGCCGCATGAAGTACGTACGCCGCACAGAATCCCTCAATCAGACACGACATGTTTGTTTCAACTCCAATCCGACTCCAAACGAATCCCAAACCCCAACTACGACTTATACACATTAAATTAACATTGAATATGACTCAATTGAACCTTTGAAAACATCCATTGATCCTTGAATCAAATACAACAATGATTCACTCTTTAAAACACCTGAAAAACGTAAAATCGGTAACGTTTTGATCAAAAACTCAATACATCAAGTGGGTTTCCAATTAACCACCTGGAATAGGCTTTAATACATCTAATCAACATAATTCATCATTAAAGTTTGCAACTTGATGTTGTTAACCAATTCAATTAACGATTCAATTCACGAAAATGTCGTTTTTACCCGAAAACATCAAGATCAAGCAACCCCAACCCTCATGGCCGAATCTACAGGGAAAAAACCTAATTGAAAACTTAATTAACAATCAATATATGATGCTATAACTGTAGGGAAGACTAACGGATCGAAAAAGCAAGCGAAATCCCTTCCGAAATCCCCCGAAATCGACTATATCTTGAAGAATTGACCTAGGGTTTGTATGTAAGAAATTTCTAGGATTTGGATCTGATTTCCCAGCATTATGGTCATGCATAGGGCCCCTTATATACTGGAGAAACTTTCAAACTTTACATCTAGGCCCACGCACTTCCTTATAACTCGTTTCGACACTTAACGACTCGTTTAACACATTCAGAAACACTTAACGACCCTTATATCTTATCGGGAACACTAATTGACTTCATTATTCATTATCAACTTTAATTTCATTACTTTAAATCACTTTAATACATATCTCACGTAAATCATTTAATTCACGTAAGCACATATAAAACACATAGTGACTAACGGTCGCTAACGACAAGTTAACAGTCAACGTCAAAAAGTTTGGGATGTTACAATTCTCCCTCCTTAAAAGGATTCTGTCCTCAGAATCATCTCACGATATCAACACCTCCATTTCTCTTCTCACTACTTTCCACACACGTATAAGTCAACATTTCACCACATTTTCCACTAATTTCTTTCTCATCACCCTTCATTTCTTGTCTTCCATTAATCAACGTGAATACCGTCAAACGAACACGCCCGCATCATGATACATTTATAATTATGTTCCGGACCATAATTATAACTATATCAATCCTCGCACGTGTACTTTTAACTATATCCACACATCATAATGTCCAACATTTCCATCACAATCTACCATAGCATAATTACACTAACTACAAAACACACAATAGACACACATTTCACAAACACATATAAACACATATATAATTAGTTAAACTACTAGAGAACTACTTTGTTAGGTACCTCGTCATCACGCTCTTCCTCCACGGTAGTCATCTGATATGCACGAGTTTTAGCTTTTTGTGTACCATCTTTCTTTTGAGGACAATCAGCAACCAAATGTCCCGTCTCACCACACTTGTAACATCGAACCTTATCTTTGCAACTAGAAGCAACATGTCCCTGCTTACCACACCTATCACATCTCTTAGTTTTCTCCGAACATGGTCCACTGTGACGAGCTCTACAAACCGAACACCACTGACTAGCATTCTCATGATTCTTGCCCTCATAAGTCGAACCATTCTTAAACTTCTTTCCAGAATCTGACGACTCATCTGACTTTCTCTTAAATCCACTCTTCTTGTCATCAACAGTCTTCACATTCACCTTCTCGGACTTGAAATCATCATCCAACTTCTTAGATTCCTTAATAGCACCCGCAAGAGTAGTGTGCTGCCTACAAATACCCCGGTAGCTAGCTGGAATTCCATCAACATAAGCAGCAACTTTGTCTTCTTCTTCAGGAACCAAATGCTCAACAAACTTGATCTTTGACATGAAAGAACAAGCATACTCGGCCATGCCTCCAACATCAGCTTTAAGAGCACGAAACTCCTTCTCAAGTAACCTCTTCTCCCGTGTACCGATATATTCCTCCATGAACTTTTCCTTGAAAGTATCCCAAGTCAAAGTGGATAATACAGCAGGACTCATAGAAACAGTAGTACCCCTCCACCAATCACGGGCACCCTCCTTTAGCAACCTAGAAGCACTTAATACCTTCTTATTCTCAGGACAATCACATGAAGCAAACACTACTTCAGTATCATCAAGCCACTCCATACAACCCACTGCATCAAGTGTGCCATCGAAATCCTTAGCACCACATCTCTTGAAGCTCTCAAACTTGAACTCCTTAGCTCGAGGAACATAACCAACTTGAATCCCGTTTCCTCCAGCAATAACATTTTCAGGATGTACAACAACCCGATCACTCACCTGTTCATCTTGTGTCCTTAACATGGATGGCTTGGCACGATTGGAGCGGTTAGAAACCAAACGCTCTTCCTCGTGTTAGTTAACTTCTCTTTCAGCCCTTGCTTGTCTTAATTCAGCTTGAGTCCTTCTTAATTGAGCTCAGATAGCTCTCAACTCATCAACCTATCAACTTATCATCTTATCAACTTATCAACTTATCAACTTATCAACTTATCAACTTATCATCTTATCAACTTATCAACTTATCAACTTATCAACTTATCATCTTATCAACTTATCATCTTATCAACTTATCAACTTATCAACTTATCAACTTATCAACTTATCATCTTATCAACTTATCAACTTATCAACTTATCAACTTATCATCTTATCAACTTATCATCTTATCAACTTATCAACTTATCAACTTATCAACTTATCAACTTATCATCTTATCAACTTATCAACTTTGATCAACTTTAATCAACGTATCAACTTGTCAACTTATCATCTTATCAACTTATCAACTTATCATCTTATCAACTTATCAACTTATACTATCAACTTATCATCTTATCAACTTATCAACTTATCACTTATCAACTTATCATCTTATCAACTTATCATCTTATCAACTTATCAACTTATCAACTTATCAACTTATCATCTTATCAACTTATCAACTTATCAACTTATCATCTTATCAACTTATCAACTTTAATCAACTTTAATCAACTTATCAACTTATCAACTTATCAACTTATCATCTTATCAACTTATCAACTTATCAACTTATCAACTTATCAACTTATCATCTTATCAACTTATCATCTTATCAACTTATCAACTTATCAACTTATCATCTTATCAACTTATCAACTTATCATCTTATCAACTTATCACTTAATGAACTTATCAACTTATCATCTTATCAACTTATCAACTTATCAACTTATCATCTTATCAACTTATCATCTTATCAACTTATCAACTTATCATCTTATCAACTTATCAACTTATCAACTTATCAACTTATCATCTTATCAACTTATCAACTTATCATCTTATCAACTTATCAACTCTTATCAACTTATCATCTTATCAACTTATCAACTTATCATCTTATCAACTTATCAACTTATCAACTTATCAACTTATCAACTTATCAACTTATCACTTATCAACTTATCACTTATCAACTTATCATCTTATCAACTTATCAACTTATCACTTATCAACTTATCATCTTATCAACTTATCAACTTATCATCTTATCAACTTATCACTTATCAACTTATCATCTTATCAACTTATCAACTTATCAACTTATCAACTTATCATCTTATCAACTTATCAACTCTTATCAACTTATCATCTTATCAACTTATCAACTTATCATCTTATCAACTTATCAACTTATCAACTTATCAACTTATCATCTTATCAACTTATCAACTTAATGAACTTATCAACTTATCATCTTATCAACTTATCAACTTATCAACTTATCATCTTATCAACTTATCAACTTATCATATCAACTTATCAACTTATCAACTTATCATCTTATCAACTTATCATCTTATCAACTTATCAACTTATCATCTTATCAACTTATCAACTTATCAACTTATCAACTTATCACTTATCAACTTATCATCTTATCAACTTATCAACTTATCAACTTATCATCTTATCAACTTATCAACTTATCACTTATCAACTTATCATCTTATCAACTTATCAACTTATCACTTATCAACTTATCACTTATCAACTTATCATCTTATCAACTTATCATCTTATCAACTTATCAACTTATCATCTTATCAACTTATCAACTTATCACTTATCAACTTATCATCTTATCAACTTATCATCTTATCAACTTATCAACTTATCACTTATCAACTTATCATCTTATCAACTTATCAACTTATCAACTTATCATCTTATCAACTTATCAACTTATCATCTTATCAACTTATCAACTTATCAACTTATCAACTTATCATCTTATCAACTTATCAACTTATCAACTTATCAACTTATCATCTTATCAACTTATCAACTTATCATCTTATCAACTTATCAACTTATCATCTTATCAACTTATCAACTTATCAACTTATCAACTTATCAACTTATCATCTTATCAACTTATCATCTTATCAACTTATCATCTTATCAACTTATCAACTTATCATCTTATCAACTTAATGAACTTATCAACTTATCATCTTATCAACTTATCAACTTATCAACTTATCATCTTATCAACTTATCAACTTTAATCATTTTAAAACCTGGATTTTCAAAAACTCTTGCCAAACGGCGTTTAAAACGTAGCGGAAAAGATCACTTAAAAACTGCCCCATCCGTAACCGAATGGTACCTTTCACAAAATGGTGTTACTAAAGTGCATCATCAAAACAATATAAATGAAAATCCAAGTCTTGGCACCAACATAAATGCCATTCATTATTACATGTATCATAAACGTAAATAATGTAGCCGAAACATAGGCTATGGGAAGTCTAAGCATTCAACAATCTATGCTAGTCTTCTTTATTGCATCTACCCATCTCACGAGCTAAACCATTTCTCTGATATCACCATGTAACACCCGTCATTTTAAAACCTGGATTTTCAAAAACTCTTGCCAAACGGCGTTTAAAACGTAGCGGAAAAGATCACTTAAAAACTGCCCCATCCGTAACCGAATGGTACCTTTCACAAAATGGTGTTACTAAAGTGCATCATCAAAACAATATAAATGAAAATCCAAGTCTTGGCACCAACATAAATGCCATTCATTATTACATGTATCATAAACGTAAATAATGTAGCCGAAACATAGGCTATGGGAAGTCTAAGCATTCAACAATCTATGCTAGTCTTCTTTATTGCATCTACCCATCTCACGAGCTAAACCATTTCTCTGATACCACCATGTAACACCCGTCATTTTAAAACCTGGATTTTCAAAAACTCTTGCCAAACGGCGTTTAAAACGTAGCGGAAAAGATCACTTAAAAACTGCCCCATCCGTAACCGAATGGTACCTTTCACAAAATGGTGTTACTAAAGTGCATCATCAAAACAATATAAATGAAAATCCAAGTCTTGGCACCAACATAAATGCCATTCATTATTACATGTATCATAAACGTAAATAATGTAGCCGAAACATAGGCTATGGGAAGTCTAAGCATTCAACAATCTATGCTAGTCTTCTTTATTGCATCTACCCATCTCACGAGCTAAACCTTTCTCTGATATCACCATGTAACACCCGTCATTTTAAAACCTGGATTTTCAAAAACTCTTGCCAAACGGCGTTTAAAACGTAGCGGAAAAGATCACTTAAAAACTGCCCCATCCGTAACCGAATGGTACCTTTCACAAAATGGTGTTACTAAAGTGCATCATCAAAACAATATAAATGAAAATCCAAGTCTTGGCACCAACATAAATGCCATTCATTATTACATGTATCATAAACGTAAATAATGTAGCCGAAACATAGGCTATGGGAAGTCTAAGCATTCAACAATCTATGCTAGTCTTCTTTATTGCATCTACCCATCTCACGAGCTAAACCTTTCTCTAGCTCAAACCTGCTTATCCTGAAGGACACAACATTTTCATAAAAGCAAGTGTTAGCTAATAAATTAGCTAAGTAAGATACACACAATTTGATAAAACGTTCTTCATTTTACTTTCGTAAAAGTTCTTCATATTCTACTTATTAAAACATGATCACATTACACTTCATCCACAATTATCATAGCTCAACCCATACTTCCCTTTTTCCCACATTCCATCACATTTCATATCACATCAACGAGTACATACAACTTAATGAACATCTCTTAACATATCAACATATCTTACAACTTAGTCAACATCTCATATCATATCATCATATACTTTCAACATAATCAACATCTCATATCATATCATCATATACTTTCAACATAATCAACATCTCATATCAACATAAGTCATTTCAACATACATACATTCCCATATAACCTCCCGTATAACCCGAAAAACCCAACACACATAAGATAATCCGATTAAGAGGTTAATTATAGAAAGATACATTTTGTTGTGCCTCCAGCATGATAAAAGTCATGTATCTTACCTGATGACGAGCACAACGATCAATAAGCAAAGTTAACGTGTCTTGTTTGTGTTTCCGACTACCTAGAATGAGTATAGGATCAATAAATGGTAGAAATGAGACTAAAATGGAATTCAGGTCTTTTGTGCACCGCACAAACCAAACTCCCAAACCTTCTGACCTCATTTGTGCACCGCACCAAATCTATGCACCGCACAAAGACCCCCAAAATCGACCAGACTTCAGAAAATTTTCTTTTGTGCGCCGCATGAAGTACGAGCGCCGCACAGAATCCCTCAATCAGACACGACATGTTTGTTTCAACTCCAATCCGACTCCAAACGAATCCCAAACCCCAACTACGACTTATACACATTAAATTAACATTGAATATGACTCAATTGAACCTTTGAAAACATCAATTGATCCTTGAATCAAATACAACAATGATTCACTCTTTAAAACACCCGAAAAACGTAAAATCGGTAACGTTTTGATCAAAAACTCAATACATCAAGTGGGTTTCCAATTAACCACCTGGAATAGGCTTTAATACATCTAATCAACATAATTCATCATTAAAGTTTGCAGCTTGATGTTTTTAACCAATTCAATTAACGATTCAATTCACGAAAACGTCGTTTTTACCCGAAAACATCAAGATCAAGCAACCCCAACCTGTGAGTCCCTTAATTAACGAGATGGTTAACCAATAGAAAGTGTAAAATACAACAAGTCTAATAATCACTAGATATGGACTAGTATTACTTGTAAATAAAGATGCAAGATATATAAACAAAGTAATACAAGACTTAAAGCAATAAACAAATAAAGTGGACCATTATGTATGTTTCATGGGTATTTTATTTATTGATGTTTAAATAAAATACAAGGTTGTTGCGGAATCAAGATAACACAATTAAGTGAGTATCCTAACAACCTATGATTACAATATGATCTATGTTTGTCAAATAACTCTTTGGGATCGAGATACTTAAAGTTGTGAAGTATCCCTGTTTAAGATCAAGAGTATTTGGACAAATTCACTTATATGCAAAAGGAATGCTTAAAAGTATTTTTGTTCAAGGAATGACTTAGTATTTATAGGCAACAAATTCACCAGTGAATTTGTGCCGTACAAATATGGTTGGCATACATTTAATGATCCGACAAGAACATTAAATGTATTAGATAAGAATAAGGATAAAGTCACATCAAGTGCAAGTGTATCCTTTTATCCAACCACCTTAACACACGTATACTTTTGTTAAAGAACAAGTGGATTGTTCTTTGGAAAGTGTGTTAAAGGCAAAAGTCAATCCTCGATATTAGTGTTCAGACTTGCAGGATATAGAACACTAACAATCCTCCAGTGTGCAGATCTGGTAAGACTTTCCAGTGGACTCCGCCATTTGTTAAGTCTTCTTCCTTCAGACTTCAGTCTTTGACTTCAGTCAGAATGTCTTCAGTAGAGTAGATCTGGACTGGGGTGAAGTCTTCAGTGAGCTAATCTGGAGAATGCTCCAGATTACCTGTACAAGTAAATGCTCACTAGTCTTCAATTATTTCTGGACAAATCTTCAGAGGGACTCCAGATTCCAAGTCTGGAGTAGGTCCAGTAAAATATGTTTTCTGGTCAGATCTTCAGTGAGGCTCCAGTAGTCGGGTCTGGAGCGAGACCAGCAAAACAAGTTTCTTAACAAACCTAAATAAGGTTCCAGTAGTCCAGTCTGGAGCCAGTCCAGTAAGTCTGGACTAAATCTGGACCTAACAAATTCCCCCTATTTGTTTAGAAATAATGCAAGTATTTTTCAGACTTATAGATATACAATTTGTATGTCTGGAAAACACTTGGTCGATTTAAGTCTAATCTAAGTTACTGGAAAACACTTTATAGATCATGAGTGTTTTCAGTTTCATCTTTTAAGTTCTAACTTAGACTAAATCTGGTCATTCTACTTGTAAATATAAAAACTTGCAACTATTATTACTTTCATCAAAAAGGAAAATAATTACAACTTTCATAAACAAATAATTACAACAAGTACAATGGTAAAAGATTCAGGCCCTTCTTCTTGATGAATGCCCTGGTGCATCTTCAGTGGCCTTTCTCTTTGGAGATGATAATGGAACAGACACTGGTGGTCTCAGACCCAACACAGCTTCCATTTCTTGGATTCTCTTCCAGACTTTCTCAATCCTCTTCATAAAGGCTTTCACATCTGGAGAGAGATCAGTCTTACCTTTGAAAGTTAATCCAATCTCCTTTAGTTCAGTCCATCCAAATGCTTGGACTGAAGTATCCTTCCTCTCATCTGTAAAGTTACCCTCTCTGGTCAACTTCACATTAAACCTGGTCATACCTTGATGATGTTCAGCCAGTGTGATTTCAGCATTTATTATTCTTCTTGCATTGGCCCTGAACGTCATCATTTCTTCATATTTAGCCCTTTGCTTTGCCAACTGGACCATCTCTTCAGTATCCCTGGATACACCACTCTGCTGTCCTTCAGTGGACTGGTATTCTTGTCTATTGATTCTATGAGTGGTATCCAGAGGAATAAAGGTGCTCAGATCACCATCTTTGATAGCTTTCAGTTGCTTGGCTGTTAGCTTGGGTAGACCAGTTATCCTCTTTCTGTATTCCAATTCCAGAGCACCAGCATTTTTTCTGATCTTTTTTTCTGGAGGCTTACCAGCTCCTCCTTTCTCTGTCTGATCAACTCTGGAATGGTTACACCATAAATCAACGAGTCATATACCTGCTCTTCTTCAGCATAGAACGAGCGTATATGGACATCGTCCAGTGCATCAAGACATTGTTGAACTCTAGGATCCTCCTTCATCCTTTTAAAAACTTCAATGTTTACGCCTAACCTGCCAGCGTTGTAGGAGTCCAGAGTACCCATTGTAGCCATATCCCTATGATGGGCCAGCAGTTCATTTCTTTGATTATCCTTGAAGATTTCGATCATGATACACTGTTGTTGCAACTTCCTTGAAGTTTCGTTGTCAACATCTTCAACTGTTCTTCTTCTTCACCAGCCACTACCTTTTCTTTTCCTTTAACTGCCTTCAGTGTGGTAGGAATGTCTGGGAAGCTTTCGAACTGGGGCTCACTGGCTTCAGTACCAGTAGCTTCTTGTGTTCTTTCAAAAAAAAAAAAAAAAAAAAAAAAAAAAAAAAAAAAAAAAAAAAAAAAAAAAAAAAAAAAAAAAAAAAAAAAAAAAAAAAAAAAAAAAAAAAAAAAAAAAAAAAAAAAAAAAAAAAAAAAAAAAAAAAAAAAAAAAAAAAAAAAAAAAAAAAAAAAAAAAAAAAAAAAAAAAAAAAAAAAAAAAAAAAAAAAAAAAAAAAAAAAAAAAAAAAAAAAAAAAAAAAAAAAAAAAAAAAAAAAAAAAAAAAAAAAAAAAAAAAAAAAAAAAAAAAAAAAAAAAAAAAAAAAAAAAAAAAAAAAAAAAAAAAAAAAAAAAAAAAAAAAAAAAAAAAAAAAAAAAAAAAAAAAAAAAAAAAAAAAAAAAAAAAAAAAAAAAAAAAAAAAAAAAAAAAAAAAAAAAAAAAAAAAAAAAAAAAAAAAAAAAAAAAAAAAAAAAAAAAAAAAAAAAAAAAAAAAAAAAAAAAAAAAAAAAAAAAAAAAAAAAAAAAAAAAAAAAAAAAAAAAAAAAAAAAAAAAAAAAAAAAAAAAAAAAAAAAAAAAAAAAAAAAAAAAAAAAAAAAAAAAAAAAAAAAAAAAAAAAAAAAAAAAAAAAAAAAAAAAAAAAAAAAAAAAAAAAAAAAAAAAAAAAAAAAAAAAAAAAAAAAAAAAAAAAAAAAAAAAAAAAAAAAAAAAAAAAAAAAAAAAAAAAAAAAAAAAAAAAAAAAAAAAAAAAAAAAAAAAAAAAAAAAAAAAAAAAAAAAAAAAAAAAAAAAAAAAAAAAAAAAAAAAAAAAAAAAAAAAAAAAAAAAAAAAAAAAAAAAAAAAAAAAAAAAAAAAAAAAAAAAAAAAAAAAAAAAAAAAAAAAAAAAAAAAAAAAAAAAAAAAAAAAAAAAAAAAAAAAAAAAAAAAAAAAAAAAAAAAAAAAAAAAAAAAAAAAAAAAAAAAAAAAAAAAAAAAAAAAAAAAAAAAAAAAAAAAAAAAAAAAAAAAAAAAAAAAAAAAAAAAAAAAAAAAAAAAAAAAAAAAAAAAAAAAAAAAAAAAAAAAAAAAAAAAAAAAAAAAAAAAAAAAAAAAAAAAAAAAAAAAAAAAAAAAAAAAAAAAAAAAAAAAAAAAAAAAAAAAAAAAAAAAAAAAAAAAAAAAAAAAAAAAAAAAAAAAAAAAAAAAAAAAAAAAAAAAAAAAAAAAAAAAAAAAAAAAAAAAAAAAAAAAAAAAAAAAAAAAAAAAAAAAAAAAAAAAAAAAAAAAAAAAAAAAAAAAAAAAAAAAAAAAAAAAAAAAAAAAAAAAAAAAAAAAAAAAAAAAAAAAAAAAAAAAAAAAAAAAAAAAAAAAAAAAAAAAAAAAAAAAAAAAAAAAAAAAAAAAAAAAAAAAAAAAAAAAAAAAAAAAAAAAAAAAAAAAAAAAAAAAAAAAAAAAAAAAAAAAAAAAAAAAAAAAAAAAAAAAAAAAAAAAAAAAAAAAAAAAAAAAAAAAAAAAAAAAAAAAAAAAAAAAAAAAAAAAAAAAAAAAAAAAAAAAAAAAAAAAAAAAAAAAAAAAAAAAAAAAAAAAAAAAAAAAAAAAAAAAAAAAAAAAAAAAAAAAAAAAAAAAAAAAAAAAAAAAAAAAAAAAAAAAAAAAAAAAAAAAAAAAAAAAAAAAAAAAAAAAAAAAAAAAAAAAAAAAAAAAAAAAAAAAAAAAAAAAAAAAAAAAAAAAAAAAAAAAAAAAAAAAAAAAAAAAAAAAAAAAAAAAAAAAAAAAAAAAAAAAAAAAAAAAAAAAAAAAAAAAAAAAAAAAAAAAAAAAAAAAAAAAAAAAAAAAAAAAAAAAAAAAAAAAAAAAAAAAAAAAAAAAAAAAAAAAAAAAAAAAAAAAAAAAAAAAAAAAAAAAAAAAAAAAAAAAAAAAAAAAAAAAAAAAAAAAAAAAAAAAAAAAAAAAAAAGTGTGTGGTGGGGGGGGGGGGGGGGGGGGGGGGGGGGGGGGGGGGGGGGGGGGGGGGGGGGGGGGGGGGGGGGGGGGGGGGGGGGGGGGGTGGGGGGGGGGGGGGGGGGGGGGGGGGGGGGGGGGGGGGGGGGGGGGGGGGGGGGGGGGGTGGGGGGGGGGGGGGGGGGGGCAACTATAACCTCCTGAAATGATTAAGGATTGATCCAGATATTTCATCAGATATCTCTTTCAGCATATCACCCCTGACCTTTCTAACAACTTCATTACTGAGGGTGTTGACCAGATCAGTCTGGTCAAATGTAGGCCTGCTCTCCAGTGCACCAACTCTTGTCACAATCTTCTCAACCTCATCTTTAAGACCTGCCAGTGGTTGTACAACCTTATTCTCCACTGCAGTCTCAACAGAATTCACAATCTTTCCTTCCAACCCTTGTACTGCCACCCTTATATTTTGAGAATTAACATTCGTGGCCAGTACCAGTTCATCCAACTTATCAAACACCATCTTTTCATTCCCAGCAAAAAGGTTCATTTCTGACGCTATATTATTTGACAACATTGATTTAAAGTCAGAAATGACCTGGGAAGATGACTGGAGTGATCTCTCCAGGTCCGCCACCCTACTAAGAAGGCCTTGGACCTCGGTGGAAGAAGAAGTGGAGAGACCACTGGGTTGTTCCAGGTGAGAAGTCACTCTGGTCATTAATGGTACTTGTGTCCAGTCCTCTTCAGTTTCAATATTAGAGACTGGCACACTTGGTTCGGTTGGGTGTACTGGTGATTGAGTTTGTGTTGGTTGAATGAATGGTGTGAAGTATGAAGTTGATTGAGGAATTGATGGTGGTGGTGGTGGCATTGAAGGTTCTGGTGGTGGCAAATCTGGTGTAGGAAGTGGTATTTCTGGTTGAGGTGTTTCGGTTTCTGGTGGAGGAGGTGGCATTTCTGGTAAAGTTTCAATCTGTACATCTTCGCCCAAAAAATCCATATTAACATCCAAATTCTGACCTCCAGAAATAGGAGAGTCAGCCTCGTCCCAAAAAGAAGCACCAACCACATCTATCTGTTCACCAGCTTCCACATTTAAATCCAGTGAAGCCTCTTGCTCACCAGAAGCTTGTTCTTCAGTCTGAATAACTTCAACAGCCTCTTCTCGTACAACAGCCTGGACTTCAGTGTCCACTCTCTGTTCAGATTGTACAGAAGGATCAATATTTTCCTCTTCAAAGATGGGAGACCCATCAATATTCATAATATCACCAGGATGGGTTGATGGGTTTACCTGGACTCCACCTCTCATTAGACGCCTATGTGATCTTGGTCGTCTGGAGAGCTCAACTGTTTCTGGTCCACCAACTGGAGCCACTTGTTGAATAGGTTGAACCATTTCAACAACTTCAATATCTTCACTACCAGTAGGTACATCAACAACTTGTACCCTTACTGGTGCCACATTTTCTTCAATTCTTTGAAGTGTCAGCATTGCTGGAGGAATATCTACCTCTCCATCTCTGGACCTTAAATTTGCCAGGTCTCTCATATACTCACTCATTGAAAAATGAGTAGTTTCAAAGTCGTACTGTTCTCCAAGGGCATTTTTGAATATAAGAGAAAGAAAGCGAATATATGGCACGAATGGCTTTCTCCCCTTCGCCTTTATACGTTCCACCAGATCATCAAAGAATATCTGGGCGAAATCAACCCTTAGCCCAAACCATAAGCAATAGGCAATCTGGAGGTGTGTTTGATTGATTTGATCCAATCCTCCAGAACTGCCTCCAAGACACTCGACGATGTGTGTGAAGAAGTATCTCCACGAATCCGTCAGTCTACTCATATAAATGGTCCCTTTCCTCAACAACTGACCATTTTCATCAACTATCTCTGTATGCCCCATTAATCTGCATACCTCCCTGAAATTAATACCAGTAGGGAGTGGTATTGCCAGTTCATTCTCATCCAGATAATTTAACTGAAGAGCCATTCTGAGAGAATGTACAGACATATTCAAGGGTCTGGTCCCTTGCTCAAGAGAATAGGCAATACAGGAATTTGCCTCATTGTATTCGGCTGTATACCAGAATTCACAAAGATAATCGTGATACATCTTTTCTGGATTTAAAGTTAGGGCACCATACAGTGGACATGAGAGAAAAAAGGTGTTTAATCTCCCAATTATGGATTGTGGATCATGGACACTGGATAGCGTGAGTTTTGCCATCCAGTTATTCATATTCATCCTTAAAGCCCTAGCTTCAAGGTTGATATGAGGTGCTCTAACTACATCAGCCGCCGGAGCATATTCAGCGGATAGTAGATTTCTTGGTGAATTTGATTGTCTAGGAGCCATTGGATATATAGAAGAAGATGAAATTGAATATTTAAGGTTTATGAAGAATTTAATGAATTTGAAGTTAATATGCGAGTATTATGATTGGAAAATGAATGAAGAATTTAATGAAGGAATTTGAAGATTTGGGAGTAAATGTTCGAAGTAAATGAAATTGAAAGTGAAAGTGGGTATATATAGAATTGAGAATGTGGAACTCAAACGATTAATTTGAAATTATCAAATATAATTTTGATTGTGTTCTGAGATCCGCATTAATTACATCACATCACACATAAATGCATGACGGTTTACAGCCCACAAAACAGTAACAACTTGTACTTTTTGTTTTCCCAAAGTAAAAAGACCATCATTGTTTTGAAAAAACTTACATGCCACGTAGGATTTATAAGATAAATATCTTTGAAAAAGTTTGCTTACGTGGCACATACAAAGATCAAGTATTTTGAAAATATTATGACATATTTCAGTGCATCTGGAGGTTGACAGGACCGTCCAGTATCACTGGTGGATTAGTCCAGTGAACATGTACTGATGGTACACTGGAGGGACACTCCAGTAAAGTACCAGTGAAAACCATATTTGAAAGACTGGAAACCTCAAACTTGCACGTCAACTAATACAGACAAATGAGAGGGACACATTTACAAGAAGACATGAGTCAACTCAAACACGCACTTCAACCTGTCCAGTTACCAGTGAGAGGGACATATTTACAAAGCACCAGTAATATTTTCTGAAGAATTTGTCCAGTGAGAAAATTAATTCCCCCTGAACTTAAACATTTTTAAGAGAAAATATTTTTCAAGTCTTCCCTGGAATGTTGATCCAGAAATAAATTTTGAATCTTTAAATCAAAGATCCTTAGTAGTACACAATGGCGTTCAATACCAAGGTTCCAGATTTAAGGGTTTAACATTCCCAACTCACCAACAAGATATTCAAAAGTTTTTTACATCCAGTGGTTTAGTAAAAATGTCAGCGAGTTGTTTGTCAGTGGGAATAAAATGGAGTTCAATGTTGTTTTTCATAATATGATCGCGAATGAAATGGTACCTTAGATCAATGTGTTTGGTTCTGGAGTGCATGACTGGATTGTTGGAGATAGCGATGGCACTGGTATTATCACAAAAGATTGGAGTTTTTGAATATTAATACCATAATCAAGCAACTGGTTCTTCATCCAGAGTATCTGAGCACAACAACTGGCTGCAGACACGTATTCAGCTTCAGCAGTGGATAATGAAACTGAAGTTTGCTTCTTACTGGTCCAGCTGACCAGTTTGCCACCTAGGAAATGACATCCACCAGTTGTGGATTTCCTATCTATCTTGCAACCTGCATGATCTGAATCTGAATAACCCATTAGATCCATTCCAGAGCCTTTGGGGTACCAAAGACCTAGACTGGGAGCACCTTTAAGGTACTTCAGTATGCGCTTTACAGCGAGCATATGAGATTCCTTTGGATTAGACTGATATCTGGCACATAAACATGTTGAAAACATAATATCTGGTCTACTGGCCGTTAAATACATCAGTGAACCAACCATGCCTCTATAGACAGTGGTGTTCACTGGTTTGCCATCTGGATCCGAGTCCAGTGTCAGTGGTGCAGAAATTGGAGTTGGTTTAGATGGTGAAGAATTCATATCGAATTTCTTTAAAAGATCTCTAACATATTTTTCCTGATTAATAAAAATTCCATCTTTGTTTTGCTTAATCTGGAGTCCAAGAAAATATGTTAATTCACCCATCAAACTCATTTCATATTCAGTGGACATGATTTTAGAAAATTTCTTGCACATGTTTTCATCAGTAGACCCAAAAATTATATCATCAACATAAATTTGTACCATTAACAGATTACCTTTCTCATGAAGAATGAACAAGGTATTGTCAATTGCACCTCGTTTAAAACCATTTTTCAACAAATGTTTAGTCAGAGTATCATACCAGGCACGTGGGGCTTGTCTGAGGCCATATAGCGCTTTGTCCAGACGATATACCCAATGTGGATGCTTGTCATCAACGAAACCTGGAGGTTGTCTGACGTAAACTTCTTCTTCAAGCTTCCCATTCAAGAAAGCACTCTTTACGTCCATCTGGTAGACCTTGAACTGGTGATTAGCAGCGAATGCTAAGAAAATTCTGATCGCTTCAAGTCTAGCCACTGGAGCAAAAGATTCATCAAAGTCGACATCTGACTGGCAGTAGCCTTGTGCTACCAGTCTGGCCTTGTTTCTTATTACGTGGCCATCTTCATCTACTTTGTTTCTGAAGACCCATCTTGTTCCAATTGGTTCTTTCTTTCCAACTGGGAAAGGAACTAGATACCATACTTTGTTCCTTTCAAACTGGTGAAGCTCTTCTTGCATAGCAGTCACCCAGTTTGGATCTTCCAGAGCCTCGTCAATCTTCTTAGGTTCTATCAAAGATAGAAAACTGACGTATAAGCATTGATTACTGGAGGCTCTTCTGGTCTGAACACCACGACTGGAGTCACCTAAGATCTGATCAATAGGGTGAGCTTTTGTCCATCTGGAGTACTGACCAGGATTGTTACTGACAACAATATCAGTGCAAGAATTCAGTTGAGTCTCCTCTGGAGTTGATTCTGGAGGAGGGTCTTGCCAAATTACTTCAGTATCTTCATCTGAGTCATTTAAATCACGATTTGCATCATGAAATTCTTCATTTGAAGGCATTTCCTGGAGTACTGGTTCAGTATGAAATTCTTCACCAGAAGACATTTCTGGTAAATTCTCAACTGACACTGATACTGGGAGAGTAGTACGCACATCTGAACCAATATTAATTTCAGAGGGTAGTTTGAAAATAATAGAGGGATAGAATGGAGTACTACTGGAGAGTTTCTTTTTCTGAACAGGTTCCAGATCAGGATGACTGGAAACTGTGTCTGGTGAATCTTCAAATTTGTCGTTTATAGGATCAGATTCACAAAAGACAATTGGTGTTACTGGGGGAGTGTCAGGGACTAGCTTCTTGTTGATTGATGCATTTGATTCATCAAATGTTACATGAATTGACTCATGGACCTTCTCCAGTCTCTTGTTGTAGACTCTGAAGGCCTTGCGAATGGCTGAATAGCCTAAGAAATACCCTTCATCAGCTTTGGCATCAAATTTGCCTAGCTGACTGGAGTCGTTCAGGATGTAAACTGGACATCCAAAAACGTGAAAATAACCAATGTTTGGTTTTCTATTTCTTAAGACTTCATAGGCTGTCTTTTTGTGTCTTTTAATGTACACTGATCGATTCTGGGTGTGGCAAGCAGTTGCAATTGCTTCCGCCCAGAAACTGGTAGACAGTCCAGATTCAACAAGCATACTCCTGGCAGCTTCTATCAGCGTTCGATTTTTCCTTTCCACAACTCCATTTTGCTCTGGAGAGCGGGCTGAAGAGAAGTTCTGGGAGATGCCAGTGTCAGTACAGAATGACTCCAGAGTTGCATTCTGGAATTCTGTTCCATTGTCACTTCTTAACTGACACACTTTTCGACTGTACTTGAGCTCAATTTGCTTGATAAGACTGATGATTTCAGCAGCAGCTTCACTTTTGGACCTCAGAAAGATCACCCAACAATATCTGGAGAACTCATCTATGATCACCAGGGTGTATCTTTTACCAGCACGAGTCTGAACGTTCACTGGACCAAAAAGGTCCATATGAAGCATGTGAAGAGGTTCAGTAATGCTGAAATTCTGTCTGGTCTTGAAACTGGTACGCTTTTGCTTACCCATCTCACATCCTGGACATGGTCTTTCCTTTTTGAAGGAGACTGAAGGTATCCCATCTGCAAGTTGTTTTCTGGACAACTTGTTAATGTTTTTGAAGTTTAAATGGGATAACCTTTTATGCCATAACCAGTTTGTGTCTTCATCAGCTTGAGTATAGAAACACTGCTCTGAAGGAGAGCTTTCCATATCCATCACGTACACATTCCCTTTTCTGGGAGCAATCAACACTACCTTCCAGTCCTTGTTGAATACGATGCCCTGAGCAACATTGAATAAGACTTGATAGCCATCGTCACACAGTTGACTTACACTGATCAAGTTATATTTCAAACCATTCACAAATGCAACTCGTCTGAACTTGACTTGTCCATTGTTCAGAACACCATATCCCTCAGTCTTCCCACAACCATCATTTCCAAACGTGATGGAGGGTCCATCAGAAATGGTGAACTCCTCCAGTAGGGTCTTACATCCGGTCATCGTCCTGCCAGCTGCACTGTCAAGATACCAGATAAGCTTCTTTCGATCGCCCTACACATACACCAGATATTGATCAGTTAGATTTGGGAACCCATCGACTGATGGGTTCACTGGACCCTCCCTTATAGGTCCCTGGGGCAATCTGGTCTAGTTCACTATGTTCAATAGTGGTCTTAGAAGAGAATGGACCAGGCTTGGATGCAAACTGGTTGGACCTGCACTCTTTCATGAAATGACCCTTTTTGCCACACTTAAAGCATGTCAAATTGGTCTTGGGTGTTTCAGGCATATCATAAACAGTTGTGGGCCTTAACACCTCTGGTAATCGATCGATTACTGGTATTAATGATGCAACATTAGTATTTCCATCTAAATATGCACGTTTTTGAGCAGGAAATTGTTTAACTGAAGCATCATATGGCTTTTTAGTTTCTAGCCATGACTTTATTACCAGTTTTTCTTTCTCTAGAATGATCTCAAGATCTTGCTTTTCTTGAATCAATTGTTCAGTTACCAGAACCTGGGCTTGAAATGCCAGTTCAATGTCTTGAAGCTCTTTTAATTTTGATTTTAAAGCATTTATTTCAGAAGAATCTGTTTCTAGACCATTTACACAATCAGATCTAACAGTTTCTACAAAAATCAAATCAGAATTTAAAGCTTCAGCAATGTCCAATTTTAGTTCTTGGTCAGTTGCATTATCATAATCACTAACCTTTTTAATAACAATGTCCACCCATCGTCCAGATGTGACATCTTCCTTCACCAGGTGCTCATCAACTTCCAGAGCCATGTAACAGCAATCTCTTTCTTCTTCTTCATCAACAGATGAGTCATCAGAAGGAACCCACTTCTCTTCAGTTGTAGCAATCATGCACTTATTATTTGTTTCCATTTGTTGTGCCATGAGAGCAATTTGGGCCTTAAGCTTTTTATATTTCAATTTATAGCTATCATCAGGCTTATTATTAGAGGAGAATGGACCAGGCTTGGATGCAAACTGGTTGGACCTGCACTCTTTCATGAAATGACCCTTTTTGCCACACTTAAAGCATGTCAAATTGGTCTTGGGTGTTTCAGGCATATCATAAACAGTTGTGGGCCTTAACACCTCTGGTAATCGATCGATTACTGGTATTAATGATGCAACATTAGTATTTCCATCTAAATATGCACGTTTTTGAGCAGGAAATTGTTTAACTGAAGCATCATATGGCTTTTTAGTTTCTAGCCATGACTTTATTACCAGTTTTTCTTTCTCTAGAATGATCTCAAGATCTTGCTTTTCTTGAATCAATTGTTCAGTTACCAGAACCTGGGCTTGAAATGCCAGTTCAATGTCTTGAAGCTCTTTTAATTTTGATTTTAAAGCATTTATTTCAGAAGAATCTGTTTCTAGACCATTTACACAATCAGATCTAACAGTTTCTACAAAAATCAAATCAGAATTTAAAGCTTCAGCAATGTCCAATTTTAGTTCTTGGTCAGTTGCATTATCATAATCACTAACCTTTTTAATAACTATGTCCACCCATCGTCCAGATGTGACATCTTCCTTCACCAGGTGCTCATCAACTTCCAGAGCCATGTAACAGCAATCTCTTTCTTCTTCTTCATCAACAGATGAGTCATCAGAAGGAACCCACTTCTCTTCAGTTGTAGCAATCATGCACTTATTATTTGTTTCCATTTGTTGTGCCATGAGAGCAATTTGGGCCTTAAGCTTTTTATATTTCAATTTATAGCTATCATCAGGCTTATTATTAGAGGAGAATGGACCAGGCTTGGATGCAAACTGGTTGGACCTGCACTCTTTCATGAAATGACCCTTTTTGCCACACTTAAAGCATGTCAAATTGGTCTTGGGTGTTTCAGGCATATCATAAACAGTTGTGGGCCTTAACACCTCTGGTAATCGATCGATTACTGGTATTAATGATGCAACATTAGTATTTCCATCTAAATATGCACGTTTTTGAGCAGGAAATTGTTTAACTGAAGCATCATATGGCTTTTTAGTTTCTAGCCATGACTTTATTACCAGTTTTTCTTTCTCTAGAATGATCTCAAGATCTTGCTTTTCTTGAATCAATTGTTCAGTTACCAGAACCTGGGCTTGAAATGCCAGTTCAATGTCTTGAAGCTCTTTTAATTTTGATTTTAAAGCATTTATTTCAGAAGAATCTGTTTCTAGACCATTTACACAATCAGATCTAACAGTTTCTACAAAAATCAAATCAGAATTTAAAGCTTCAGCAATGTCCAATTTTAGTTCTTGGTCAGTTGCATTATCATAATCACTAACCTTTTTAATAACAATGTCCACCCATCGTCCAGATGTGACATCTTCCTTCACCAGGTGCTCATCAACTTCCAGAGCCATGTAACAGCAATCTCTTTCTTCTTCTTCATCAACAGATGAGTCATCAGAAGGAACCCACTTCTCTTCAGTTGTAGCAATCATGCACTTATTATTTGTTTCCATTTGTTGTGCCATGAGAGCAATTTGGGCCTTAAGCTTTTTATATTTCAATTTATAGCTATCATCAGGCTTATTATTAGAGGAGAATGGACCAGGCTTGGATGCAAACTGGTTGGACCTGCACTCTTTCATGAAATGACCCTTTTTGCCACACTTAAAGCATGTCAAATTGGTCTTGTCAGTGGAAGAACTGGATGCAAATTGTCCAGATGGCTTATTTGCTCTTGCTTTGAAACGGTTAAACGTTTTAGCAATCATTGCAATAAGGTCATCATCTTCAGTTTCATCACAACAGTCTGGAGAGATTTGACTGGCCTCTCCAGAATCCATAAGTTCAGACACCATCTTCTTCATAGAAAATACATTCTCAGAAGATATCAGTGCTGTACTTGGTGGTTCAGAATAACTAACCACATTAGGAGTACTGGAGGCATGGTTAAAAGCATCTTGTTCTGCAACCACTCTCTGAGCTTGATTTTCTTCAGTGTACCTGAAGGCTCCATATAGAGTTGAGAGAGTGTGTGTGTGCAGAGTTTTACCTTGTCGTAAAACAAGTATCATGTGAGACCATTTGGTGGGTAGAATGTCACAAAATTTCTCCAGAAGTATATCCTTGTCCTTCTCAACCCCAAGACCTCTCAATTGGTTTATGATACTCATAAATCTGGTGTAAGTACCAGTGAGAGACTCGTTAGGTTGAGCAAAAAATGACTCATACCTCTTGTTTAAGGAGACCTTTCTGGTGACAATGGTGTCATCTCCTCCTTCATGTTGGTTAAGTAGCTCATCCCACATGGTTTTGGCACTAGGAAAAAGAACTAGTGTGGGAATTAGGGTTTCTGGAACGGCCCCGAGGATCATGTTTTTAAGGAGGGTGTCAAGATTCACCAATCTCCTCTCCTCTTCTGACCAATGTTCCTCCCTCTTTTCCCTTCCCCTTCTAGATCCAGAAGGATCAAGAAGTGGATTGAGAGGTGATGTAGGTACATAAGGACCTTCGTTTAAGATCTTCATCATGTTCCTCTCAATACCAGTGACATGCAAAACCATCCTAGCTTTCCACGTACCAAATTCATCACTGTTCCCACTGAATTTAGGAACAGGATTATTCGAGTAGTGCACATGCACGTGTGGAGAAGCAGGAGTAGGAGGAGGAGGTGGAGGATTAGTGTTATTAACGTTTTGTGGTTCATTTTGATCATGAATATTTACATTAGGATCGGGACCAAGACTAAAACCTTGTGTATTTTCTTGGTTAGCCATCAAGAACAGATCTAGGCAATGATTAGCCTTCTGCTCTGATACCAAATGTGAGTCCCTTAATTAACGAGATGGTTAACCAATAGAAAGTGTAAAATACAACAAGTCTAATAATCACTAGATATGGACTAGTATTACTTGTAAATAAAGATGCAAGATATATAAACAAAGTAATACAAGACTTAAAGCAATAAACAAATAAAGTGGACCATTATGTATGTTTCATGGGTATTTTATTTATTGATGTTTAAATAAAATACAAGGTTGTTGCGGAATCAAGATAACACAATTAAGTGAGTATCCTAACAACCTATGATTACAATATGATCTATGTTTGTCAAATAACTCTTTGGGATCGAGATACTTAAAGTTGTGAAGTATCCCTGTTTAAGATCGAGAGTATTTGGACAAATTCACTTATATGCAAAAGGAATGCTTAAAAGTATTTTTGTTCAAGGAATGACTTAGTATTTATAGGCAACAAATTCACCAATGAATTTGTGCCGTACAAATATGGTTGGCATACATTTAATGATCCGACAAGAACATTAAATGTATTAGATAAGAATAAGGATAAAGTCACATCAAGTGCAAGTGTATCCTTTTATCCAACCACCTTAACACACGTATACTTTTGTTAAAGAACAAGTGGATTGTTCTTTGGAAAGTGTGTTAAAGGCAAAAGTCAATCCTCGATATTAGTGTTCAGACTTGCAGGATCTAGAACACTAACAATCCTCCAGTGTGCAGATCTGGTAAGACTTTCCAGTGGACTCCGCCATTTGTTAAGTCTTCTTCCTTCAGACTTCAGTCTTTGACTTCAGTCAGAATGTCTTCAGTAGAGTAGATCTGGACTGGGGTGAAGTCTTCAGTGAGCTAATCTGGAGAATGCTCCAGATTACCTGTACAAGTAAATGCTCACTAGTCTTCAATTATTTCTGGACAAATCTTCAGAGGGACTCCAGATTCCAAGTCTGGAGTAGGTCCAGTAAAATATGTTTTCTGGTCAGATCTTCAGTGAGCTAATCTGGAGAATGCTCCAGATTACCTGTACAAGTAAATGCTCACTAGTCTTCAATTATTTCTGGACAAATCTTCAGAGGGACTCCAGATTCCAAGTCTGGAGTAGGTCCAGTAAAATATGTTTTCTGGTCAGATCTTCAGTGAGGCTCCAGTAGTCGGGTCTGGAGCGAGACCAGCAAAACAAGTTTCTTAACAAACCTAAATAAGGTTCCAGTAGTCCAGTCTGGAGCCAGTCCAGTAAGTCTGGACTAAATCTGGACCTAACACAACCCTCATGGCCGAATCTATAGGGACAAAACCTAATTTAAAACTTAATTAACAATCAATAGATGATGCTATACCTGTAGGGAAGACTAACGGATCGAAAAGCAAGCGAAATCCCTTCCGAAATCCCCCGAAATCGACTATAACTTGAAGAATTGACCTAGGGTTTTGTATGTAAGAAATTTCTAGGATTTGGATCTGATTTCCCAGCATTATGGTCGTGCATAGGGCCCCTTATATACTGGAGAAACTTTCAAACTTTACATCTAGGCCCTCGCACTTCCTTATAACTCGTTTCGGCACTTAACGGCTCGTTTAACGCATTCAGAAACACTTAACGACCCTTATATCTTATCGGGAACACTAATTGACTTCATTATTCATTATCAACTTTAATTTCATTACTTTAAATCACTTTAATACATATCTCACGTAAATCATTTAATTCACGTAAGCACATATAAAACACATAGTGACTAACGGTCGCTAACGACAAGTTAACGGTCAACGTCAAAAAGTTTGGGATGTTACACTAATGTTATGCCAACTACCATGAATGATGCTATCACCCGAACGGGAAGTGTGACGGAGGAGTTGATCCGGGGTGGAGTGTTGAGTGGTGGTTCAAACAAAAGAAAGGAAGTTACCGAGTCAAGTGGCACAAAGAAGCTGGAGAGGCGTGACAATAAATGTCATGGTCGTACCGGTGGTTGTGCCATCAAAGGATGGGTATGCCGGGGCTAGTCCTTTATGCCCAAGGTGTAATCGTCATCATCGGCCTAATGTGCGATGTGATGCTTGTTTCCATTGCATTAAAGTGGGCCATATGTCAAAAATGTGCCCCCACAACCATCGAGGTGCTCCTATGATGGTTGCTCCCCTTAATGCTAGAAATCCCCCGATGGCCCGGGGTACTTGCTATGAATGTGGTAGTCGAGATCACTACCGAAATGTGTGCCCCAATCTTATTGGCCAACAAGTCCAAGTGATCGTGCATCCTAATCAATTGCAAATTGTCGGTCCCAATCAAAACCGGGGACATCAAGGCCAACAACAACAACAACAACAGGCTCCACAACAACTTGCTCCCCATGGAAGAGCTTTTTCCGTGAATGCGGTTGAGGCACGTGTTGATCCTAACGTCGTTGTAGGTACTTTTCTCCTCAACAACCAATATGCCACCGTATTATTTGATTCCGGGGCCGATTTTAGCCATGTTTCCAATGATTTCATCCCGTTGATTGATGCTAGTATTAGCCCATTGGCGTATTATTTTGAACTTGAAATGGTAAATAGTGGTTTGACAAAAATTGGTCAAGTTGTTCGTGATTGTACTTTAGAGTTATGTGATGATGAGCGTCCATATTGTGATAAAAACCCCTATCGAAAGGCTTCATTTCAATGTCTAATTGAGTTAATATTTCGGAACTATCGGTACTTAATGGAGTCGTATGTTTACACAGGTTCACGGAAGATGCGAGTGAGGGTAAATGGAATCAAGTAACTCAAGAAGGAAGCCTATGAAGTTACAAGACACAAGGAGGTGATTTGGGAGCCAAACGAAGAAGTACGAGAAGCAGCAGCAGTTGCCAGCGCCGCTGGCAGCAAGCCAGCGCCGCTGGCCCATGCCCAGCGCCGTGGAGCCCATCCAGCGCCGCTGGGCGGCCCAGACCAGAAACCGACTTCAGCTCCTATTTAAGTCGAACTAACCCTCAAAACCCTAAGAGAGAGCCGATTCAGCAGCCCTAGCCGCCCATATTCAACCCTAGGTCGACTTTGCAGATTCCAAGGAGGTTTTGGAGCTTCTAACACCTTCCAATCTTCATCCTCAGCCTAGATCTACTTTTCTATTTTACTTTCAGTTGGTAAACAATGCCTTTCATCTTTTCAGACTTTGTTATTCCTTTAATAATGTCAGGCTAGTAGGCTAAATACTTGTTTGGATCAATGTGATCATGTAGACGTTTATTGTTTTACTTTATTTGTTAGAATCTGTTGGAGTGTGTTTTACTGTTTATCGTATATCCATGTTTTACTAGTTCTTCATATTGTTATCGGTTCTATATCTGCATGTATGGATTTAATTCTGATGATCGGTATATAATCATATACTAGGTTTAATACATAAGGATGGAAAACACTAGTCGGTCTTTAACTAGTTGTAAAAGGTGATTCACTTGTAACCGAGGGATCTAGAACCGTAGTAATTAGGATGAATAGAACATGATGCTTAACAATGTCAGACGCGATCCTTTGACTTGGAAACGAGCACTGTGGTCACCGGAGATAATTACTATCTGGCTATGGCTTAAGAGCCGGGTAATTTAAAGATGAACTAGTAACACAAACTTTAGGTCATTAATGCTTAAACAATGAATCTAACGAGAACTTGTTTATAGGGTAGTATGAGTCTAGCGACAGCACTAGTTACTTAGGCAAAGTGAATCTAACGAGAATCTGAGCCGTTATTAAGTTTCCAACAGTCTAGCAAATGGGTAGGATAGTATTTGGTCGTGTCATGAGATCGGAGATGCCAAACAAGTATTTTAATTTAATTACTGTTATTTGCTTTTCAAACTATTTTCAGACTGAGCCTCTCGCTGAATAAGCGGTTGCGGCTTCTATTTACTTTTATTTGCATTAGTTTTAATAGGAAATCGTGACAACCCCATAACCGCTAGAATTACACATATTACTAGATTAGGTAAAGCAACGCGTCCCTGCGAACGATCATGTTCTTATCACTAAACTATACTACATCTGATCGGGTCCCTGTCCGTTAAGGTGTGTGTTTTTTAGATAATAACTTGTACAACATTTTTATAAATTTAAACACTACAACAAAAACAAACCCAACATGTGACCACCCATTCCTTATAGATTTGGTTCCTTTTGACATCGGTAGTTTTGATGTAATTGTGGGAATGGATTGGATGTCGGCAGTGAATGCGGTGATAGATTGTGTTAGTAGAGTAGTTAGAATACCGTTGGAAAATGGTGAAGAGTTAGTGGTTCAAGGTGAGACGTCCGAGCCGTGGGAAGGAAAAGTGTATAGTGTCAATGTCACGAAAGTTGAATTAAAGACCGTGCCCGTGGCTAATGGGTTTGCGGATGTATTTCCGGATGACCTACCGGGTTTGCCTCCATCTCATCAACTTGATTTCCGTATTGATCTTATTCCTAATGCTTCTCCCGTGGCCAAAGCACCCTATCGCTTAGCCATGACCGAAATGCAAGAGTTGGTCGCCCAACTCAAAGAACTCCAAGAAAAGGGTTTCATCCGCCCTAGTCAATCACCGTGGGGCGCACCGGTTTTATTTGTCACGAAGAAGGACGTCTCTTTCGAATGTGTATTGATTATAGAGAGTTAAACAAGCTAACGGTGAAGAATCGTTATCCCCTTCCAAGGATTGACGATTTATTTGATCAACTTCAAGGTGCTCGTTATTTTTCAAAAATTGATTTGCGGTCGGGTTACCACCAATTGCGTCTCCATGAAGATGATATCCCCAAGACGGCCTTTCGAAGGCGTTATGGACATTTTGAATTCACGGTTATGCCTTTTGGGTTGACAAATGCACCGACGGTGTTCATGGATTTGATGAACCGGGTGTGTCAGCCCTATCTTGACAAGTTTGTCATTGTTTTTATTGATGACATACTCATCTATTCCAAAACGAAGGAAGATCACGAGGAACATTTGAAGAAAGTTTTGGAGTTGCTACGGGAAGAGAAATTATATGCCAAGTTCTCCAAATGTGAATTTTGGCATGAAGAGATCCACTTTCTTGGTCACGTGGTGAGCAAGGAAGGAATTCATGTGGACCCAAGTAAAATTGAAGCGGTAAAGAATTGGAGACGACCCAAAATGCCAACCGAGATTCGCCAATTTCTTGGTTTGGCGGGTTATTATAGAAGATTTATCAAGGGTTTCTCAAAGATCGCCCAACCTTTGACCTTGTTGACTCAACGAGAAAGACAATTTGATTGGGGCGAGAAACAAGAACAAGCTTTTCAATTGTTAAAAGATAAGTTGTGTGATGCACCAATCTTAAGCTTGCCCGAAGGAGCCGATGATTTTGTTGTGTATTGCGATGCGTCCGGGAAAGGCTTGGGGTGTGTTTTGATGCAATGGGGCAAGGTGATTGCATATGCCTCTAGACAATTAAAGGTGCATGAGAAGAATTACCCTACTCACGACTTGGAGTTGGGAGCGGGCGTGTTTGCTTTGAAGTGTTGGAGGCACTACTTGTATGGCACTAAAAGTGTGATCTATACCGATCACAAAAGCCTACAACACATCTTTGACCAAAGTGAATTGAACATGAGACAACGGAGGTGGCTAGAACTTTGTAGCGACTATGATTGTGTTATTCGGTACCACCCGGTAAAGCAAATGTCGTAGTCAATGCTTTGAGCCAAAAGGAACGTGCAAACCCTAGACGGGTTAGAGCCATGAGCCTTACCGTGCAACGGAGTGTTCGTGACTCCATCATTGAGGCACAAAGGGTAGCAACCATGCCGGAAAATTTCGTCAACGAAGAGCTTAATGGGTTAGAGGAACAATTTGATAGAAGGGAAGATGACGGATTATATTTTGTGGATCCCCGTTTTTGGTGGCCTACGAGTAAGGCTGATGAACGAAGCGCATAATTCGGCATACTCGGTTCACCCGGGGTCCAACAAAATGTACTTTGACATGAGAGATTTGTTTTGGTGGCCGGGAATGAAGAAAGACATAGCTAGATATGTTAGTGAATGTCTTACGTGTTTGCAAGTAAAAGTCGACCACAAGAAACCACCTGGTTTACTAGTTCAGCGGTAACACCGGAGTGGAAATAGGAAAGAATTGCCATGGACTTCATCACGAAGTTACCAAGGACGAGTAGTGGCCATGACACCATTTGGGTTTTTTTAGACCGATTGACCAAGTCGGCTCATTTGTACCCATGCGAGAAAACGATAAATTTGATACCCTAGCCCGTTTGTATATTAAGGAAGTAGTGTCAAAGCATGGAGTGCTGATCTCCATCATTTCCGATAGAGACACTCGATTTACTTCGAAGTTTTGGAAGGCGTTCCACAAGGAGATGGGTACTCAACTTGACATGAGTACGGCGTTCTATCCTCAAACCGACTGACAAAGTGAGAGAACGATTCAAACTCTTGAAGACATGTTGAGAGTGTGTGCCATCGAGTTTGGTGGCAATTGGGATGTGCATCTTCCGTTGGTTGAATTTTTGTATAATAATAGTTATCATGCTAGCATTCAAATGGCGCCGTTTAAGGCCTTGTATGCGAGAAAATGTAGGTCACCACTAGCTTGGGCGGAGATCGGTGAGAGCCAACTCATTGGCCCCGAAAGCGTTGTCGAGACGACAAAGGTGATCTTCCAAATTAAAGAAAAGTTGAGAGTGGCCTGAGAACGACAATTGAAGTATGCTAATGTGAGACAAAGACCCCTCGAGTTCGAAGTGGGGGATTTTGTGTTGTTGAAAATGTCCCCATGGAAGGGAGTTGTTCGTTTTGTGAAGCGTGGCAAGTTAGGACCAAGGTATATCGGTCCGTTCAAAATAGTTGAGCGTGTTGGCCTCGTGGCGTACCGATTGGAGCTTCCCCAAGATTTGAGTGGAGTTCATAACGTATTTCATGTATCTAACTTGCGGAAGTGTTTGGCAAATCCAACACTTCATGTGCCTCTTGATGAAATCCGGGTTGATAAAACGTTGAAATTTGTAGAAGAACTGGTAGAAATCTTGGATCGGGCGACTAAGAAGCTAAAGAATACTTCGTATACAATCGTTAAAGTGAGATGTCAAGCGAGACGTGGACCCGAATATACTTGGGAACGTGAAGATTCTATGAAAACCAAGTATCCGCATTTGTTTAACGAGCCTAGTTTAGATTGAATTTCGTCCCGAAATTCCTTTAACAGGGGAATAATGTAACATTTGTGATATTTGACTAATTTGACTTGTGATTTAATGTAATTGACTTTTATGAATAAATGATAAATCCCGAGCGTTTTGTTGAGCCTTAGCGTAATTTAAAGTTCGTTTGTGTTTACGGGTTTGATTAAGCATTTAAATGGGTAACAATTAGCTGTTGGTCGAAATTAGCGGAGCGGGAGCCCATGTTTGGACTCCCTATGGCCGCCCCCCCTCCTCTCACCCCACACCACACACTCTCATTTTCCCCTTATCCTTTCTTTCTCTTCATTTCCTTCTCTCTCATTTACACCTCCATCTCCCTTTTCATCTACCCAATAGATTCATAATAAATTCTTCTACATCTTGTGTTTTAATACTAAATTAGCTAAATCTAGTAACCCTAATAATAATAATCAACATTATCCAAGAATTTCCAAGTTCAAGTGTCCATCCATCTTCAAAGGCACCAAAAATCGGATTTAAAGCTTCGGGTCGATTTGGTAAGTGTTTCTTAGCTCAAATTCATCATTTTACATTGCTTAGCATGTTTCTTGGTCGAATCTAAACATCCTTGGACTCGTTGGTAGTCAAAATCGATTTTTGAGTGGTCTAGGGTTTTGGTTTGAATCTTAGGGTTTGATTTGTGATGGAATTGTGTTATGGAAAGGTTTTGGTGATGGGTTTTGTCAAAATTATGTTTGTAACATGTTTCCTAGCTTCAAAATGGTTTTTGGATGTTCAAAAACGAGTTTGGATCGAATTTGGATGTGCAGGTGGGTGGCATCTCAGACGGTCCTCCCTGACGTCTGAGACACTGGGCCATCTTTTTCTGGCGTCTCGGACGCTAGTCTTGGCGTCTGAGACGGTGCCTTTTTTCCCTTAGACGCCAAACGCACCTGTTTTATGCTACCCGAGACGCTAAAATTAAGTTTTGGGAGCCACCGTCCCAGACGGTGGGTTTGGGCATCTCAGACGCTGGGCCAAACTTGGCTGGCGTCTGAGACGGTGGTCTGGGGCGTCCCAGACGCTGGCCTCCTTTTGTCGTTTTCCTGTTTCGTCTTCTTTTGAGCTTATTGATCTTCATTGATCCTTGGGTCGAACCATACTTCCTTGTATACATTCTTTTGGTCTAAATGATGTCAATTCAAGTTTCTAGAGTCGGCCAAGGTTAAGGAGTCATGTCTAGAGCAATGCAAGGACCTTAACGTGTATTATGATGCTTATATGGTTCGGTGGTGAACTTTTGGCGATCGTTGGACGTTTGCAGCTTGACTAGTACTTGTTTGTGCTTAACCAAGGTGAGTTTCGTAGCCCCTACATTTACTTTATTTGGGGTGGAAAGTTGTTAAACTGTAGTCGGTTGATTTGAAACGTTATGGTATGGTACGAAACCTTGAATATCTTGTTGTATGCTTTTGTTTATGTGCATGTTTGATGAGTTAAATGTTGCGGGTTGTTAAACCTTGCGTTGATGAATTGTTGGCATATTTTATGATTTCGTAGATATGCATATATGTTGTTTGAGCCGTTGATGTTGAACGTTGAATGTGTTGATTCTTGTGCTAACATGTACCCTTTATAGGGTTTATTGTTGTGATTAGGTAGTCTAATCTTCGTGTATCGATAACGGTTGATATTCCGACACTTGATTTTTATTGCTTAAACCTACGAACTCGCCAACTTTATGTTGACACGTTTTAATACACGTTTCAGGTGAACAAGTTAATCAAAGACGTGTTGGATGATTGCATGCATGTGTTAGGATTTTGGGCATGGACTTTCTGGATCCGAGATTCCTTGCTCCCACCTTTGGGATATGCTTAGGATCGTTAGCCATCATTTGATCTTTTTTTTGTAAACTATTGATGGTGTTGTGCTCCTTGTGCATTATTTGATCCGTTACTTATGTTTTGTACTTGATTTATGTTTGGATTGCCCTAATCCTTGAATGCATTTAGTTTAACTCTACTTAATTTCCATGTCATGCTGAGCTTTCTTCTAACCCCCATGATTCCGCCTTATTGGGGTGTTACAATTAATATTGTCTTAAAATTGTACTCGTACATGACCTTAAAAAAAACATATTCTAGCTATAATGACACGTACATAGACGGAAATGAACAACGGTCGGGACTTTCGGGTGACGGTTGTCACAATTAGAGACACAACTAATATAAACTGGGAAGAATTGGAAAGCCTTAAAGACTGGGACAAGAATGGTATAGATTTCAATGAACTGGAACTAGGACCAGAAGACTACAAAGACTTAGAAATTACTCAAGTAATGTGGTAAGAAACGGAAGACCTTAAAGATGCCATCTTTTGTGTGGATCTTGCTCGTGATAAGTCCATATTTTACAACCCTGCAATTGCCTCAGAGATAGGGGGTCATATACACATTCATGACAAAATGGACAAAATCATTTATTCATACCACGACAACTATCAAACCATTGTTCCATCTTCTATGCCTTCTCCAGTGCTGCCAGCAAGCCAATTGTCGTTGTGGGAATGCTGGTATGGTTATATATATATATATATATATATATATATATATATATATATATATATATATATATATAATATATATATATATATTACTATATATATATATATATATTTCTATTTATTTATCATATGAGTTTTATTACAAAAATTGTTTCTTAAAACATCATTTGTGTAGGTTAGAAGATGACCATATAGAACCCAAGTTCACAGTTGATTCTAAACAAGAAGAGGATGGGATGGCAGTAACACTGATAACGGATCATGTGGTTGAAGTTAGTAAACCTCGCTTGCTTGATATTTCGTTTGATGTTTTGCAAATGATTATGAAATTTTGTGTTGGTGTGGAATATATGAACTTTCGTGCTACTTGCAAACGTTGTTATCAAGCAGCACCTCTTATACAATGGCGCAACAAAATAGAATTACAGAATTACTCATTAATTTCACCCTGGCTGATGGTTACTGGAAAATATGGAGGCATTATCACTTTCACGAATCCGATGTTGGGTGACAACTACTTCATGAAAAATCTGCACGTATCCGTTTGTGATGATACGTATTGTTCTAGGTTTGGTTGGTTGTTGTTTAAGACCTGTCCGTATTGCCTGGTGTTCTTTAACCCATTCACAAATGATCTCCTCAATCTTCCAGAAGCGGATGCTAGGTTTAAGTTGGTATGTTTCTCGGCACCACCTACTTCCACTGATTGTATGGTGGTTGGATTTTCATCCTGTAATATTCACGTCCATTTTGTATCCCGGGAAGCAACCTGGAAAAACTTATATCTAGGTGATTCACATCCTCATTTTGTTTGCTTTCCAACATTCTATGGCCAAGACCTTTATGCGTTGTGTGACGACGGAGAACTTATTGTGTTCAAACATTTGGGTGGAGAGAATTTCTCTTGGAAATATGTAATAGACAAACCCCCAAGAAGTTGTTCTATGTCTTCTACACATTATTTGGTGACATGTGATAAACATATTTTACTAGTTGTAATGGGCGAGTTGGGATATCCTATTGAGGTACTTTAGCTGAGTGATTGTACCCAAGAATGGGAGAAGATAAATGGCATAGGAAAGCACATGATTTATATATGTGACACAAGATGTGTTTGTGTCGAAGCCAAAGTGCCTGAAATGGAGAACAAGATCTACCTTCCACAATTGTGTTCTAAAAACAAGAAGATAGTGTTTTATTCACTCAACACTTGCATGTTTCATATGTTCAATGGAAAAAGCATCCAAGAAAAACTGGGGGATATCTTCACCATAACTACACATCTTTCTACTCACACATGGATTGAACCAAGTTGGTCGGGTTTGTTACCCCTGAAAGATAACACATAGGAAATAGAAAAGCACTGTAGTGACTGTTCTTTCAGCAAGAGATAATCATTTTCACTTTGTGAAAGAACTCTTGAGTTTCATCTTTCAAAGTTTAGATCATTTTGTTACTACTTTTTTGTGTTATCTTTATTACAGAGATTTATGTTTTATAACATTATCTATGAGGATAAATGTTAAACAATTGAACCTGTTGCTTCGTTTTTTTAATTTTGCTTTATATCTTTTTAGTGATTTTTGACTTCAGATGCTCAAGCAGGCCTGCTGGGTGGCTTCTTCATGGGCGGGTTCATCGGGTTGGGTTGTTATTGTTGGAATACGATCACGTTAAATAAACGCATGTCCGGAAATGTTTAAGCCTATGGGGTCACACGTATTGACACAAATACACTATGTAATTAATTAATATGTTAATGTAATATATTAATTAATATGATCACGTAATATATTAATTAATATGTTAATGTAATATATTAATTAATATGTTCACGAAATGATTAAATAAACGTTTGTTAAATGTTAAATATACGTTTATTAATTAAATGTTTTGAAAAGAGAAGGACTTAAATGAAAATTAGGAATTAGGGATATTTCCTAATACTAATTAAGGGGGCCGGTTTTACAAGGGCTTTTGTAAGCCTAAACCAAACTTGTTCACCAAGTTTAAAACCCTAACTATTTACCCTATATAAAGGGGTTAAGGGTTATGGTTTTTGTAAGACAATTAGAAGGTAAAACCCTAGCTAAAAACTCTTTCTCTCCTCTCTCTTTGTTCGGCCGGAAGCAACAAACCAAAGGGTTCTTGGTTCGGTTCTAGTTCGACAACATCAAGGGGAAAACACAAGGGGTTGTGAGGTTCGTGATCAAGTACTAGCATACGTACATAGTGGTGTCGTGTGTTCGATCGTAGAGGGGTTTTACTTTAAACCATAATCAATTATTATATTGATTATTGGAGCTTTGCTAAAAGGTACACAATTCACAACTTTGTTAATTTATATATTACATATTTATTTCCGCTGCGTACTCGTGTTATTTGTATGTGACAAATTGTTTAAATCCTAACAGTGGTATCACGAGCCTACTATGTGATATATTAGTTACAAAGTTCAAAACTTGAGGGGGGTTTTCAGGGTTGGTTCGATTCAAAAAAAAATTGTTTTTGTTTGTTTATTTTTTGTTTAAATCGAACAAGAAGATAAAAATAAAAAGGGTTTTGTTTTTTTTAATTAACACCACTTAAAGTTAATGGTTAAATTAAACCCTCTATGCAAGTTTTGATTATGTGAATTAACATGTTTATGTGATAAATTGTATGTTATTTGTATCTTTTTATTTAATCTTGTTAAAAAGAAGTAAAACCATAAGGAATTCATGCAAATTTCTTGATGGTTATTGCTTAGATATATTGATATATGTTGTTTCATTTAAAGGTCCAATAATGAGAGATTATTATTTGATAATTATGTGACAATGTGAAATTTTCGTGTGATATTTTCTGTTTGACACCAGTTCACTAAAAAATTCATATAAAATCAACTGTAATGAGTTAGAAGCTCTCCTTTGGACTGTAGATGCACGATTCATAGGGCTACAACTTTGTAGTTCTGGACTAAGGCCAATTCGGACTTTAAACAGGTCAAATCTGGTCGTGAAGCTGCTGGAAATTTCCAGTCAGCCCCTTAACTATGTGTTTTATTTGATAATTATGTGACAATGTGAAATTTTCGTGTGATATTTTCTGTTTGACACCAGTTCACTAAAAAATTCATATAAAATCAACTGTAATGAGTTAGAAGCTCTCCTTTGGACTGTAGATGCACGATTCATAGGGCTACAACTTTGTAGTTCTGGACTAAGGCCAATTCGGACTTTAAACAGGTCAAATCTGGTCGTGAAGCTGCTGGAAATTTCCAGTCAGCCCCTTAACTATGTGTTTTATTTGATAATTGTATGTTTGTACTTTGTTTAAAGACTTACGCAATCAAGGTAACTTGATGTATGTGGTCCTCTTCCATATGAAGGGGGAGCCAATCTTAAACATGTACATTAATCCATAGAGACCATGATTTAGGTTGCCCACCATTAATCATTGCATGATTAAGTGTTAATAGTTAGTAAGTTTATTATTTTGCTATTATTGTAAATGGTGATGCAAAATTGTTTTAAGAAAAAAAATAAACTTGACTAATAAATATGAAATATGATTTTGTTTTAATAAAATTGGTGGCTTACAATCAAAAGAAACACCGGCTCACCCATTTGAACAAACTCTAAGAGAGGTATAAGTCGGGTCGCTCTGCCTCCCTAAAGAAGTGGGTACTTAATTACTACGTGCAAACCTTACTTCTGCACTTCTTTGTGCACTCAAATGGAGCTACCGAGCTCTTTTGTATTGTTAAGACAAATAAAAATGATTTTATTAAACATTATGTTATGAAGATGTGCATGAATCTTCATATATAACTTTTGATTCACATCAATTGCATTACCCTATTAAAGTTAACTCTTTGCCACCCAATTTGAAAAAAACACTTGCAGTTGCTTTTTACTCTACGTGAGATCGTAGGTAAATTACAATCCCAAGGTAAATTACCACTCACTGTGAGAACAGTGGTGGACTATTTACAAGTTCTTGGTTGGGCGACTTAAAACGAGTTAAGTGGTGAGACCTTGACCCATGGCATAAGATGGGACAAAACATGATTGCAAAGCACTTGATGCCCCTACAAAAGTGTCATTTGTAAATCCCATAAAATCTAGGAATTGCACTTGTAATGCAATTACTGATCGTCACTTACCTTTTGAATACATCATTTCTAGCAGATCAACTGAATGAAATGATGGTATGTCAATTGGATCCTAGCCTTAATGAAATTAATTGTTTACTTGATTAAACATTGGGTAATTAAATTTCTTAAGGAATTTATTATCGAAAATACTGATTTTTGAACTTAAATCTGTTTTGTAGATGGCAACAAATCCTACTCAAAACATACACCAATCGGCTTTCAGGTCGATGCTAGAAAGAGAAAAGCTTTCTGGAACCAACTTCAAAGAATGGTATCATCAGCTGAGGATTGTCCTAAGAGTTGAGAAACGAACCGATGTTCTTGATGTTCAGATGGCCGCTGCCTCTGATGCTACTGCCACTGCAGTGCAGTTGGAAGCATACAATGCTCAGTATGATAGATATAATGAGGTTGCTCGTTTGATGCTTGGTAGCATGACTCCCGAGCTTCAAAATCAATTCCAATTTTACAATTCGTATGATATGATCAGAGAACTCAAATCTATGTACGAAAAACAAGCTAGAGTTGAATTATTTGAGTTAATTGAGTCACTCCATGATTGTAAGCATGAGTATGGGAAATCGGTCAGCGCTCATGTACTCAAGATGAAGAGTTACTTTGAGCACTTGGAAAGGCTAAGTTATCCATATCCTCTGCCTATTTCTGTTGGCTTGATCCTTAAGTCCATTTCAAAGGACTTTGAGGGTTTTGTGCGCAACTACAATATGCACGGCATGAGCAAAACGATAGTTGAACTTCATGCCATGCTAATTGAGTATGAGAAAAACCTTCCCAAGAAATCTGAGACACCCCAAGTTCTTATGATCCAGGGGGAAAGGTTCAGAAAGCAAAACAACCGAAAGCTAAGGGAAAGAATGTTGGGAAGGGGAAGGGTAAGCAAACTGCTTATGTCCCCAAACCCAAAAAGACCCCTCCAACGAAAAAAGAGCATCCGGCTAAGGACCAGACTTGTCATCACTGTGCTAAAGTGGGACACTGGAAGAGGAATTGTCCTAAATATCTAGCTGAGTTGAACGAGAAGAAGAAGCAAGCTGGTTTAACCAGTTCTTCAGGTATCTTCACAATTGAATTATATTCCTTTTCTAAGCATAATTCATGGGTATATGACACTGGCTGTGGTACTCATATCTGTAATACATTACAGGGGTTTAGGGGAAGGAAGAAACTGAAGCCAGGAGCTTTGCAACTGTTCATGGGCAATGGTCTACCGGCAGCAGTGGAAGCTATAGGAGACTTTCGTTTAGTTTTACCTACTGGATTAATTATTGTGTTAGACAATTGTCATTATGCACCTTCTATTACTAGAGGTGTAATTTCAGTTTCTTTGTTAAAAGACAACGATTTCATTAATGTTTTTAATGATAGTGGTATTTCAGTTTCTTTGTTAAAAGACAACATTTCATTAATGTTTTTAATGATAGTGGTATTTCAGTTTCTTTGTTAAAAGACAACGATTTCATTAATGTTTTTAATGATAGTGGTATTTCAGTTTCTTTGTTAAAAGACAACATTTCATTAATGTTTTTAATGATAGAGGTGTAATTTCAGTTTCTTTGTTAAAAGACAACGATTTCATTAATGTTTTTAATGATAGTGGTATTTCAGTTTCTAGAAATAATGTTCATTATTTTAATGATATTCCTTGTAATTGAAATTGATATGCGTGGTTGTGATTCAAATGATAATTCAATATATAATGTTAGCAAAAGAGTCAAGACTAACTTGGACTCTACTTATCTTTGGCATTGTCGTCTTGCTCATGTTGGCAAGAAATGCATTGAAAGACTTCAACGTGAAGGGATCTTAAAATCAAATGATGACGAATCATTTGAAAAATGTGTGTCTTGTGTTTCTGGCAAGATGACAAGAAAACCTTTTCCGCATAAACTGGAGAGGGCTAAAGAGTTACTTGGACTCATACATACTGATGTTTGTGGCCCATTTAGACATGTGTCAAGAAAAGGTGCTAGCTACTTCATAACTTTTACGGATGATTTCAGTCGTTATGGTTATGTTTACTTGCTTAAACACAAACATGAAGTCTTTGAAACATTCAAAGGGTTCAAAAATGAAGTAGAAAATCAACTCAGAAAAACCATCAAGATCATTCGTTCTGATTGAGGTGGAGAATACTTAAGCCAAGAGTTTAAGGATTATCTGAAAGCTTGCGGAATTATTCAACAGCTTACTCCTCCATATACTCCACAACACAATGGTGTATCTGAGAGGAGAAATCAAACCTTGTTGGACATGGTGAGATCGATGATGAACCTTACGACTCTCCCATTTTCATTTTGGGATTATGCTCTAGAGACTGTTATACGCATTCTTAATACGGTTCCAACCAAGAAGGTTGACAAGACACCACACGAATTGTGGCATGGAAATGTCCCTAATTTGTCTTACTTAAGAGTCTGGGGATGTGAGGCGCTTGTGAAGCGAGATACGCCTGAAAACTTCAACGTGAAGGGATCTTAAAATCAAATGATGACGAATCATTTGAAAAATGTGTGTCTTGTGTTTCTGGCAAGATGACAAGAAAACCTTTTCCGCATAAACTGGAGAGGGCTAAAGAGTTACTTGGACTCATACATACTGATGTTTGTGGCCCATTTAGACATGTGTCAAGAAAAGGTGCTAGCTACTTCATAACTTTTACGGATGATTTCAGTCGTTATGGTTATGTTTACTTGCTTAAACACAAACATGAAGTCTTTGAAACATTCAAAGGGTTCAAAAATGAAGTAGAAAATCAACTCAGAAAAACCATCAAGATCATTCGTTCTGATTGAGGTGGAGAATACTTAAGCCAAGAGTTTAAGGATTATCTGAAAGCTTGCGGAATTATTCAACAGCTTACTCCTCCATATACTCCACAACACAATGGTGTATCTGAGAGGAGAAATCAAACCTTGTTGGACATGGTGAGATCGATGATGAACCTTACGACTCTCCCATTTTCATTTTGGGATTATGCTCTAGAGACTGTTATACGCATTCTTAATACGGTTCCAACCAAGAAGGTTGACAAGACACCACACGAATTGTGGCATGGAAATGTCCCTAATTTGTCTTACTTAAGAGTCTGGGGATGTGAGGCGCTTGTGAAGCGAGATACGCCTGAAAAACTTCAACCCAGATCAGTTAAGTGCATTTTTGTTGGATACCCAAAGGAAACGATGGGTTACTACTTCTACTTTCCTACCGAGAACACTGTTAAAGTTGCTAGATACGCTGAGTTCTTTGAAAAGAATCTCATCACTCAAGAAAACAGTAGGAGGATTGTAGAACTTGATGAGACTCAAGAGGAAGATGCGTCACCTTCTGAAAACACTAGCGATCATCAACTTGGGGGGGAAATGTTCAAAGTGATGAACCTCAAGTTGATGCGATTCCAATTCGTAGGTCCTCAAGGACAATACGTGCTCGTGAAAAGTTGAATCTAAATATAGAATCTGAAGAACACGTATTAGGAGATCTTGATGAACCTCCAAACTTCAAAGCTGCATTATCAGATCCAGAATCTGACAAATGGCTTGAAGATGCGAATGTGGAAATGAAATCCATGAAAGACAATCAAGTCTGGAGCTTGGTTGATCTTCCACCTAATGCTAGAACCATTGGGTGTAAATGGATCTTCAAAAAGAAGACCGACATGGATGGAAATGTACACACCTATAAAGCTCGTCTCGTGGCGAAAGCTTATACTCAGCTCTATGGAGTTGACTATGATGAGACCTTCTCTCCAGTAGCAGACATTAGAGCTATTAGGATTATCTTAGCCATAGCAGCCTTCTATGACTATGAGATATGTCAAATGGATGTCAAGACCGCTTTCTTGAATGGTTACCTAGACGAGGATGTTTATATGGTACAACCTGAGGGTTTTGTTGATCCAAAACATCCCAACAAAGTATGCAAGCTTCAGAGGTCCATTTATGGACTAAAGAAAGCATCAAGAAGTTGGAATAAAAGGTTTGATGAGGAAATCAAAACGTTTGGTTTCACTCAAAATCCTGATGAGCCATGTGTATATCGCAAAGCCAGTGGGAGTAATGTTACTTTTCTTGTCTTATATGTAGATGACATATTGATCATAGGAAATCACATTCCAATGTTGCAAGATGTAAAATCCCATCTTGGAAAGTGTTTTGCTATGAAAGACTTGGGTGAAGCAGCATTCATTCTTGGAATCAAGATCTACAAAGATAGGACTAAACGGTTGATTGGACTAAGTCAAAGTGCTTATATTGATAAGATCTTGAAGAGATTCAAGATGGAGAATTCCAAGCGTGGATTCGTACCCATGTAGGAAGGACTTGGCTTATCTAGCAAACAAGGTGCCTCTACACCTGATGAGGTGGAGCGTATGCAAAGGGTTCCTTATGCTTCGGCTATAGGATCTATTATGTATGCGGTAAGATGCACTAGACCTGATGTAGCGTTCGCGCAAAATATCATTAGCCGATATCAACAGAATCCAGGTGAAGGTCACTGGACTGATGTGAAGAACATTCTTAAGTATCTGCGAGCTACTAAAGACTTATTTCTGGTGTATGGAGGAAATCCTGATGCAGAGCTCAAAGTGACTGGATACTGTGATGCTGGATTTCAGACTGATAGAGGTGATACAAAATCTCAGTCAGGATACGTCTTCGTTTTAAATGAAGGCGTGGTGGATTGGAAGAGCAAGAAGCAAACCACAGTTGCTATGTCTGCAACAGAGTCTGAGTACATTGCCGCCTCAGAAGCCGCCATGGAAGCAGTCTGGATTAGGAAGTTTATTTGTGGGCTTAACGTGATTCCCTCAAATAACTCACCTATAGATATGTATTGCGACAATTCTGGTGCAATAATCATTGCCAATGAACCCGGAGTTCAGAAAGGTGCCAGACATTACCCTAGACGATATCACTATGTTCGTGAACAGATCGCACTAGGAGAAATCAAGTTACTCAAAGTTCACACATATTATAACTTAGCTGATCCTTTTACGAAGGCTTTGTCAAAAGCAAAGCTTGATAAGCATGCCGAGGGCATAGGACTTAAATTAGCTAGTTATTTCATGTAAAATCTGTGTTTAGTATTTGGATAAAGGATGATAAACAATTATTATTTAATGAATGAATTAAAGTACTTGGTATGTTTGTTTTCATTTAACATATAATTGTATCCTATATTTGCATGTTTAAATCCATGAATAATTTATATTCTAAATTGTCCATTGTCGATTAACTATATGGGAATATAGTTAAACTAAGACAAATCTGAGTGATTGGTAATATTCTTAGAATATTAAGGATGGTCCCACCAAACTCACATGATATTCATAAGATGCATATTGGACTACCCCAACTAACGAGTTATCACTTTATGGATCGGCGTCATTAAGTGAAATTCGTAAATGGTTGCTTTACTTATCCTTAGACTTGAGATACAAGTAGGTTATGCATGTATGGATTACATTTTCTTGATATAGTTCTAACTATCCTGAATAAGATAGTTATAAAGGGCTATTTTCAGAAGTGTAGTGACGTACATGACTGACACGTGTAGTCAAATTAGGATTTGTTCCTTTAGCTAGTTATTGAAGAATGATACCACTGGGCCCCTCATTAGAATTAATTAAGATGTGTGTATGGTCGTACCCAAATGAAATCCAGATGTGTCTCGATTGATTTGGTAATCTTAATTAGTTATAGAAATGAGAAACAGAATCGTTAAATTATGGAATGACTTTGATCCATATCCATATTTAACAAGGGTATCTGAAACAAAGGGATAGTAAACACTGAAACCATTTCAAAGATATTTTAAGAAACTATACTTAAATATTTCCGGGAGCATTGTCGTGTTGCTAGACGCTAACCAATGTTATTGCCTTTATTATAACATGCTCAAGTGGGAGCTGTTGGAATATGATCACGTTAAATAAACGCATGTCCGGAAATGTTTAAGCCTACGGGGTCACACGTATTGACACAAATACACTATGTAATTAATTAATATGTTAATGTAATATATTAATTAATATGTTCACGAAATGATTAAATAAACGTTTGTTAAATGTTAAATATACGTTTATTAATTAAATGTTTTGAAAAGAGAAGGACTTAAATGAAAATTAGGAATTAGGGATATTTCCTAATACTAATTAAGGGGGCCGGTTTTACAAGGGCTTTTGTAAGCCTAAACCAAACTTGTTCACCAAGTTTAAAACCCTAACTATTTACCCTATATAAAGGGGTTAAGGGTTATGGTTTTTGTAAGACAATTAGAAGGTAAAACCCTAGCTAAAAACTCTTTCTCTCCTCTCTCTTTGTTCGGCCGGAAGCAACAAACCAAAGGGTTCTTGGTTCGGTTCTAGTTCGACAACATCAAGGGGAAAACACAAGGGGTTGTGAGGTTCGTGATCAAGTACTAGCATACGTACATAGTGGTGTCGTGTGTTCGATCGTATTGATTATTGGAGCTTTGCTAAAAGGTACACAATTCACAACTTTGTTAATTTATATATTACATATTTATTTCCGCTGCGTACTCGTGTTATTTGTATATGACAAATTGTTTAAATCCTAACAGTTATTTCATGAGATCAAAATAGAAAGAGTTAGAAATCGGTTATTGAATAATAGTTGATAACAATGATATATGATATATCTATCAAGTACCTATTTGGTTTAATTTGTTTACCTTGTTTATCATTTCTAACCATAACATATTTTTCAAATTTATACTAGTCTATGTCAAAGTTTGAATTCCCGTTTCAATTTGTTAAACTTCATGGTGGTTTTGACACTAATGTATATTGCTAATTTAATGTGTGATAAAATTCGAAAAATAACATATAACCGGTGTGTGGGAGGTATATAGTACATATATATATAAGAACTGAGAATGGTTCTAACTCATCATCATTTCATGCTCATGTTCTTATAACCTTCTCGTCTTCTTTAATGCGTTTACCCCATTGAAGAACCTTGGGTTTTTTTTGTTTTTTTTTTATGCATACAAGCATTTTTGTTTGGATGAAATTTTTAGAGTAACCCCGTCGACTAACAACAGGATTTTGTAAGTATCGATATAAATAATATTTTCGTCGTGCTTGGCTATACCAGGAGCCCCTCCTGAATCTAGAGTTGTGTGGCCCTCCAAACCGGTTCCAATATTTGATCCCTTTGAATACCATATATATATATATTATATATATATATATATATATATATATTATATATATATATAAATTCAAAGTTGTTATTAATACAAATCTTATTGCTCAAGTCATGGATTATTGGGAAAAACTGATATAGACAAACAGATTTTTGATTTACATAGACATTGTAATCACAAGAATTGCATTGTATCAGTTACAGTTTATATGATCAAAAACACATGAGATTGTTAACAGGATCAAACCCACGGACCATTTATGAACAACCGGCATCATTAAAAGCACCCCCTTGGTTTTTCTTCCAAACAAGACAAATACTCACGCAAACTTGCAAATAATGAACTTGAACCTGCAAGTAATTGTGGGGTGCAGATGATATGGATACTATCATACTGCTTGTAAACCGTTCTTTTTACACATCTCTCATTAACGTGATATAAATAGCATTCTTTAGGACATACCGTCATGCTAAGATAAGATGAGACTCGGAGATAAAGAGAAAGCGAAAAGCATAGAACTACGAACTTGAAAGTCTCCCATTTGGGAAATGTATTGCTCATCTATTCAAAATAAATGCGGTTAACATATGCATTCATCTGTAATCAAGTGTTTGTCATATCCATTGGCTAATCTTAAAAGCACCATGTCCTTGTAAACTAACATGTATATCTAGCTATGTAACATCGTCCATGTGAGATAAGTTAAGTAGATTCCTATTCATTTTCTATGCCTCGGCTGTTAGATGTGAACAAAAACTTCGTACAATAAAAAAGGGTCGTGATTTGAGCCCAATAAAATATGGAAAACTATGAACATCCATAAAGAGTGTCAAATTTCTCGAATAGTTTGAGCAGACCTTCCGTATTTACCTGATAGATGCCATTGTTAGATTCTGTCTGTATATTCGTCAATATTTGGGGAGTTGAGAAAGTGGGAAATGGCTCCATGTAAGATGCTTCCGGTATGGTTGGTAGGTTGTGAAATGGTGCAAACAGCAACGGGTTGGACCTTAGATGAGGGGCGGGGGCACGTAGTCTGTTCCCACCAAAACTATGACTATATAAAGATCTGATGGGACCACTGGTTGAACATGCGTTTACAGCTGGTACTATTACTGATGCAGGATTTCTAACCGAGCTAGTACCTGTAATTAAATAAATTTTTTTTAAAATGATCAAATGCTGTTCTTGAAAGACTAGTAAAACATGAAGAAATTAACGGAAAGATTCAAACTTGAAATCTTATTTCAAACCTGTATCCTTATGAAAGATGGGTACATACCTTCCATTGTTTTCTTCAGAAAAGGTGCCTTAAGTGGTTCGTCAAATTTCTGTGCCAAAATTTCAGCCAATAGTTTATTGGCAGTAACAAGCTCGTAATAATCTTCAAGAACCTTCTTCTCCTTTGCTAGAAGCATCTCCGATTCGCTGATCAATGCATCATACTTCTTGCGTATTTCTGATACCTCCTTTTCACATTCAGAAAGGAGCATTGATTTCTACATAAAACAAATTGTCACTATGTAAGTGTAATGCATATTTTAAGGTCAAATATACATCAGATGTGTATCTTTTTGAAGAACCTTTTCTTGGCACGACTTGTTGACTTGTTCTCGCTCCTTTTGCACTCTTTCAATTTCAGTTTCAAGAGGCGCAGAGCTAAAAGCACGTGGAGGTTCATTGTTCTCACATTGTTGAACTCCATTACTTATTGAACTGGAAGCAAAATCAGATATACATGCGGATGGTGCTATTTGTGTAACATCCGGATTGAAAAAAAGTGAGTCTCTTAGATTATCACCCTACAGATATAAAGATATAGTAGCATTAAGACTAGATGAAAATAGAACGTTATAACATGCAAAGAAGGATAACAGCTGATTACATGTACTGCAGTATATTTTTAAAACAAAATGAGTAATAAAAACCATAAAAATAAAAAACTTGGTTACGCATAAAGAAATTGTTTATCCTAGCTCATGGTTGATCATTCTGAAAGTGAAAGTCACTCAAACCATTCACTATATAGCTATAATGTCTATAAAATCATCTTTGAGTGCCAGTAAAAAGTATTTATTTTCTTTCTAAATTTACCTGGTTTGGGTTGGGTGACCTCTCAGATGATTCAGGACCACCAACATGAGCACGCGGCCCTGTATGAACAATGTTAACACCAAAATAATCAAAAGATGTGTCACTAAGATTATTCACTTTAACAACTATGATAAGTATTGAACTCTGAGTTTATACCTGCTCGTTTGCTTTGTTTAGCTTTATGGTGCACTTTTCTTTTACTCCTTGACTTTGTTTTAAAAGACAGGAAAGTAGTTGCACTTTTATCTGCTGAAAATCCTCCAAACTGATCATAGTTAGGGGGTGACTTTTGAACCCTCCGTGATAACCTGATACCTGAATTATTTTCTCTTAGATGACTCTCTGTGAATAACTCGGTCCAAAAAGCAGAAGGCCCATTCTCAGACAAGTATTCATCACTTGACAAACTTTCCTTTGTGAAAGGCTCAGTTTCACCCAATAACATGATACTTCTTGAATAATATCCGTCATGCAGCTTTGCATTTGATATGATTGAGTGGTTTGTGGGACCCGTTTTGTTACACGTCTCGTTCAATAGGGGTGACAACTCATGAACCAAATCATTCATAAATGTTGACTCCGATGACGGATCTTTGGAACCAGTATGGCTTTGGAGCTTACTGAATATGTAAGATGCACCCCACGCTAGCAACTGGTGAGAAGTGGTCCAATTAATTTGACTTATCTGGCTGTCAAGAGGTGTACCCTGCTTTGAAAAGATCAACGCTTTTTCTTCCACGGTGAATGGTGAATACAACCGGAAAACTCTCAGTGGTTCACGATGTGAATCAATAGTGATTTTCTGAATGAATCTTATGTCATGTAATGGGTTCCAAGCATTGTTGAATAGTATCACAACGTCTACATGTGAAAGTTGAATGCCTAGAGTACAAGCACGATAATCAGATAAACAAACGAACTTTCTGCCCTGTTCACAGTTGAACACTTTCAATATTTCTTTTCTCTTTTTACGTGCGGATCTGGAAGGAACCTTCCCTGAGATGCGTATATAGGAATCTTGGCCAAATCTTTGGTGAACAAGATCATCCAGAATATCCCCAATTGATATCTTTTCCGAACTCTCCGTTGGCTGGCATGTTAAAAAGCAATGTCAAATGTCATTAGACCACCTTTGGCAATTTTGACCCATAAGCAAGTGAATGGGTCGATACTGATGATGTTTCATCTATAATGTGCAGCACAATATTGGAGATTGGGGTTTGAGATCCAACCATCAACTTTCTGAATCATTCTAGTTCTTAATTTGTTTAAATTTATTCTTGCATATTCTCATTCAAGATTGTTCTTATCTTCATTAAAATTAGAGAAAATGTCATAACAAGACAAATGGGTAAATTAGAAACATTAGCTAAGAAAGAAGCAGTTTAACAGAGTCAAAATTAGGCCAAATTGTTTTTCGACGAATACCACTTCGAACATTCGAAGATCATTTTTATATAAACACTATTTAACGCACGATATAGTTCTGTTATCATATCTAATACATTAATTATTTGCAAAAAAAAGTGTTTCATCCGAATATGCTCGACCCAGACTAATTTTGACCTGTTGTACAGCCCGCCAGCTCAACGTTCATCAATACTAGCTTTACCAAAAGAGAATGAACTGAAACCCCTCAACATTTTAAGTGAACCTAAGAATTTAGTTACCTGAAAAAGAATAAGTACTCTTAAACCAGATTGGTTTATTTCATGCAAGAGCTTATCAAGAACATGGAGTTTCCCACTGACATTAATTTCAGCACTCAATAGATCAACCGAATCATCACTTTTGGAAGAGTTTCGCAAATTAGGGTCCACAAGATATGGGTGGTCACAACACTGAAAAAACAATCAATCGTATTAAGAAACGTTTACCAAACAAATTGCAGAACATATTGATTATTCATAGTGAACTCCGAATAAAACCTTGTGAGCCAGGTTGAGAATGCCATGGATTGAAGAGATGTTCTTTATACATGAAGAGAGTGTCTCCAAATTGGAATCTAATATTGAAAAATACTGTTCGGTTTGCATAGAAGTAAGATGAGCTGGGACCCAATACTCTTCAATCTCAGGAGTGTTGAATTTGCACTCAAATGCAATATATGGTGACAAACTTTCTTTTAATGCATGAATATCATCATTAGTTTCCGTGTCAACATCTATATGTATATCTTCAAATTTATAATCAAGCAGTGAAAGAATATGTTGGTAGCTCTGCCTGGGATTCTGGAACAATTGACTGAAATTAGCTAATGTAAGAGTATGGAATGACTAGAGGTGGCAAAATGACTGGGTTCAGTAAGACATTAACGAGTTAACATGGTTCAGGTCAACATGAGTAATTATTGTTCAGATCAGTTTGGGTTAACTGAAAAAGACTTCTATCTCCAAATTTTTATCAAACTTATATTCAAGATTATTTGTGTAAAATTAACATATAAAGTAGAATATTTCAATAACAATGGAATATAAATGCTTTACTAATTTAGGAGTTTGTATGCAATAAAAACACACGTTTAGCAACTTTTGAACTCTGGCACATTTGACATGATTCATTTTACCTAAATTTTCTGGAAGATATATATCCTCCTAAATTTTTAGCCTAATTATCCTCCTAACCACAGGATGAAGACATTTGGAAACATCAAGGGATAAAATCAAGAAAGAGAATTAGTGGAATCCGCATGTCACATTCTTATGGTTTTAGGAGGGTTTGGGCTAATATTTACCTATTTGCCCTGTTAAAAAAAACCCCTATGGACCCATATAAAAACAATTGGGTCAACAATGCCACCTTAGCCAAAAAACAAAGTAATTAAGAGTTGAAACTTATGGTTTCCTATATTAACAACTCGCAATAACTAATAAAAGGTTCCGTAAATTAACACTATATACATCTAAGTAAATTTACGTCTAATACTATAACTATGAAGCATACCATTGTTTCACCAGTGACAGTAAGCAGTTTCATATCAGACGCAAGCATCTTAAATTTCTTAGAATGCATTGACATTATGAAACGCTGAACCTCATCAACTACTATTAACTCCCATTTAACGTGATCAAACATTTCCAAATCCTGCAACACAACAAGATTAAAACAAGTATATAACTTATATATATTGGCATCACAAACATATCCAAATATTAGTTTCATATCGTTGCATGCAGTTGGGTACCTTAAAAAAAAATTCCGGGGAAGATAAAAGAACTTGAAATTTGGTAGAGCCGTTTCCACTGTAAAGTTCTAATGCTCTAATAACTGCCCGGACTTTGTTGTTACCTTTGTATGTAACAACATTGGTCAGCTTTGACCACTTTGAAAACTCAGCTTCCCACAAGGAAAGAACACGCGTGGCAGCTAAAATTAGAATTGGCTGCGCCAGGTTATCTAGTAACGATAATACAAAGAGGACAACCTTACCGAATCGATCCTGCAACATCAAAGAAGTGAAGCCATCAGTTCTGACGAATTTGTAAGAAAGATAATTGCAGTTCAAAGTCATTACAGGTGGCAAATTTCAACCACTTACTTTTGAATTGGTCCATCTAGGCTGTGTTTAATCTCAATGGGCCAATGAAAAAAGTAGAAAAGAACAAATTAGCTAAGAGGCGAACGGGTCAACCTGGTAAAAATCACCCAAAATCTATATAAACTGCATAGAACCTCCTTTCAATGAATTAGATTACTGGTGAATATAATGTTTTTCTGTCAGCATTATTGACTATCTATAAATCTTTATTGAAGAATAGACAAAGTATATTTTTGCCTGTTTTGACCCATACTACAGAATGACCCATTTCAACCAGAGCCGATTTTGGCCTGTGACCCAACCCGCCAAACACGTGTATATTGACGCCTCTGGTTTATACATTTATTCGGACAGACTTTTGGTAGCTATAAACTTATAGTTCAAGTGTAATGCAAATCATCAAAATACTGTTTGATGAATACATAAAAAATGAAATTCACCTCGCCGTCAAAGAAAACTGTATTTTGACCTCTCTGCCAAAAATCACGAAGTTTATTAACATAAGGAAGTACAAGATCACGCGTTTCGCTTGAGACCTCAGACTGAAACTCTGATATCTCAGAACTGCCTGTAGCATAAAAATTAACTGTTATAAAATTAAACGTATAAACATTAATTAAGGAGATAATACTTACTCATCTTGTCTAATAATTATCTTGATAATATGGTGCTAATAGCAAGCGATAATTTAAATAGTACCAAGTACTAAATGTAGTACTAATTAATATAAAAGAATTATTAGGAAATTAAATCAAGTAACTTAATCTTCAAATTTGTATCCAAAGAAACAGGATGCACACCAGATTTGATCTTGTTTTTGGTACACAAGCCACAAAGCCATGATCCAGGAGACGCATAAGGCAATGGAGGATCTATACAAGACAGATGAAAACTCTTTTCGCATCCTTCTCCAGAGCATGATCTACAAATTTGTGACCCAAAAAGTCATGTAACTTCATGCATATAAATAAAGATTGATGTATGCATATAATACCATATTAAAATGGTGCGACACAGGGTAAAAATACGAAAAATACAGTAATAGTTGTTTTACTCACGAAAGCTCTCCGCCATCCAAGCATATTGCACATGTACCTCCAAAACCACGCTCAATGTCTGCAGTTTCACCCGATTTAAGCAGAGTCTCGCATTGTGCACCATCCTATGTAATGGCATGAAAAAACAAGTAGAGATAAAAAATCAGCCCTGCTGAATTCTAAAATCAAAATTAAAAGCTGTGGCAAGATGGTAGGGCCGGTCGGTCTGGTAGGTTGCTTGATGGATCGATAGCAAAAACCAGGTGTGAGTTGAAATAGATAATCTTTCACGTGGGCTGAGATGAGCAGGATCCGATTGGCTCAACCCACAAACACGGAAAAACATTTTTATTACAATGATAATCTAAATATATGGATAAAAGAAGTTAGGAGGGTGCAGGCATTAGAAAAGAGTTTGACAACTTTGTACCCATTTGACATGTTCCCCTTTTAGCTAACTCATACATTTGACTCGATTTAAATGAAACACAATCTAATCAACCCATTGAGAAGTGAACCAAAAACACGAAAGATATAAATCCTGCAGAAAATACCATTGAATCGCTACAGGAAGGTTCATTTGCGGATTCTTGATTGCCAAAGCAAACTCTTTCCGATTCTAAAGCAACCCTGAAAAAAATACATCGTTCGGGATTTATGTAACACCAATTAAAATACTATTTTATCATATGCATAACAGGGTTTGGTCTTCAAAATCAGAATATATAGGTATCTTTCATTCATCATAATTACAACTAAAATACAGCCAAAACAAATAAAAGTATCTATATAATGACTAATGAGTTAATGACCACTAACAAGATTCAAAAACATAACATTATACCTCTGTTTTCTCGGTTTAGAGCCCGAACAAGATTCCTTAGCAATCATATAATTCACTTTATCTGAGGCCTTCATCTTTTGTCTAGCAATTTGGAACATCTTTTTGTACATATGTGCATTTAGTTTCTTCGGTCTAATACTTCGTTTTCGATATTGTTCTCCCCTCTTACTCTTTAACTTTGCCCTCATTTCTATAAATGCCTTAAGCCTATCTCGTTTTTCGGATAATGACATGGTCGAAAACGAGCTTTTTCTATGCATTTTAGTACTTCTTCAACCTGCATAAGTCAAATATCGCCCTGTAAGCACCATAGCGTCAACATTTTGTCATTTGCTATATATATAAATGCCCAAAATAGCATCAGTATTTTTCATGAAATCATAACTTAACAAAATGCCAAAAACTAGTTGAAAAATCTAAAAAATAGCTTGTAAGCAGTAAAAGTTTCATTTTTAAATAAAACTAGATGTCAAACAATCACACTCTAAAAAACCCCAACTTTTTCCAAGGCCACAGATACAGAGCATATACATACATATATGTATGTATGTATGTATATGCCTTAATACTGCAAAAACCCCTTTTAAGCCCTAAACTAACACATACATATACATATAAAAATATACAAATGTATTTATAAAAAATCACATAAAAAGCTAATACAAAAGTGGGTAAGTAAGGAAACACAAAAACCCATAAAAATCAGCATATAAAATTGTACATATACATACAAAAAAATATATATCTATTGTAAGCATGTAAATATATATCATCATTTTTAAGTCCATTTCAACACTTGTAACTTTAAGAAAATGAAAATGGTGTGTAAATATTGCTTAAAAGTTACTAACTTTTTTGTGGAGTTTTTACCTTTTTACAGCAATTTTGTTTTGGGAAGATGAAAGTTCTGATTTTTTATGTTAAGAAAATGCTTTGTGTGTAGGTGTGGGTCCCTCATTGTACGGCCACGAAAAACGTGGGTGTGTGTGTGTGTCTTGGGCAGCAAGGAGGGGGATTAGAATCCTCTGAATGGTGAAGTTGGATCAACTTCAGAGGATCTTAATCCCAAGGAGGGGGGAGTGTGTGATTTTGTTTGGATTTTAGTGGTGGTGGGATTTGAGCTTTTTTTTTAGGTTGCAAATGATGTTTGTAGGATAAAAGGGTAGCATCAAGTCATGAACCAATGAAAATCGATGGAAATGATTGAGTTGGGATAACTAGGTGTGTTTAGTTTAAGAAAATGTTTTCTAGTTTTCTATTTCTAATTTTTCTAGAAAATGAAAAGGTTTTTCAATTCTAGAAAACCCCTTGAAAATTTTGAAAACGCGTTCAAAATAAAAGATGCAATTTTCATTTTTCATTTTAAAAAACTAGAAAACATGTTCAAATTCACTTGTTTTTGTTTTTGTTTTCTATTTCTCCATCTTATTAGCTTGGAAAACAGAAAATAAAACGGAAAACAAAAAAAAATAGAAAATGGAAAACAAAAAAAAGTAGTTTTCTAATTTTAGTTCAAAAAGTGGAAACAAGGATTTTTGTTTTTTTGAAAATTGTTTTAGGAAAATGCAATTTGAACGTGTTTTCTGTTTTCCTTGTTTTCTTGGAAAACAAAAAAAAGAGTGCAGCACGTGTTATCTTCTCTGATACTTCTGGATCAGTTATGTTGCCTCATTAAAAACCTTACTAAGAAAACCCAGTGGGACAAAACCATAGCTAAGGAAAAAAGAGTGCAGCACGTGTTATCTTCTCTGATACTTCTGGATCAGTTATGTTGCCTCATTAAAAACCTTACTAAGAAAACCCAGTGGGACAAAACCATAGCTAAGGAAAAAAGAGTGCAGCACGTGTTATCTTCTCTGATACTTCTGGATCAGTTATGTTGCCTCATTAAAAACCTTACTAAGAAAACCCAGTGGGACAAAACCATAGCTAAGGAAAAAAGAGTGCAGCACGTGTTATCTTCTCTGATACTTCTGGATCAGTTATGTTGCCTCATTAAAAACCTTACTAAGAAAACCCAGTGGGACAAAACCATAGCTAAGGAAAAAAGAGTGCAGCACGTGTTATCTTCTCTGATACTTCTGGATCAGTTATGTTGCCTCATTAAAAACCTTACTAAGAAAACCCAGTGGGACAAAACCATAGCTAAGGAAAAAAGAGTGCAGCACGTGTTATCTTCTCTGATACTTCTGGATCAGTTATGTTGCCTCATTAAAAACCTTACTAAGAAAACCCAGTGGGACATAAAAAAAAAACCCGATGGGACAAAAATCTAATGAAGGGAAAAGAGTACATAAGTCTTTGGATACGCTTAGAGATATTGCCTCATTAAAAACCTTACTAAGAAAACCCAGTGGGACAAAAAAAAACTTAGTGAAGGGAAAAATAGTGCAACTTGTAATGCTCTCCCTAAATTCAGTCAAACATCTTCTAATCTTCAAAGCTTGATCTTGTTTGATAATTGCCCGAAGCTGCTTCTATGTAAGGCTTTGTAAATATATTGATTTGTTCTTCGTTTTGTAGGTTATGTGTTGAGAAGGACTTTGATGAGATATGCTCTATTTAATTACCTTTGATGCAGTTCTCTTTGATCTGAGCTATGCAAGAAGCATTGTCTTTATACATAATTGTTGGAGCATTGTTCCTTGAAGAAATACTACAAGATCCATGAACATGTTGTATAACATTCATCTTTGGGTGTTCATGTGAAAGATTATGCCTCGTTAAAACCTTATTAGAAAAAAAAACCCGATGGGACAAAAATCTAATGAAGGGAAAAGAGTACATAAGTCTTTGGATACGCTTAGAGATATTGCCTCATTAAAAACCTTACCAGGAAAAACCCAATGGGATAAAAACCATGGTTAAGGGAAAAAGAGTGCAACGCGTATCTTCTCCCCCTCATGATCACATCACTTAAATTCTTTGGTTGGCGTAACCCAATATCGCAAACCAATATCTTTGACTTTATCATAGTAAGTGTCTAGATCAATACGATTATAGCGTAAACAAACTTGCTATATATTCTCCACATGTGATCCACATATCATACATCATATATTCCATTCGAGTACATACACATACTACATAAGTTAAGCTTTACCAATAGCTTCAAGTGAAATGATGTATTATTTCATGACCAACATGGACTATCAATGCTTTAATGACACTTTTAAATCAATATTGTGATCATTATCTTTGAAATTCGAGGGGGTTCTTTCAATATCATGTGACCTCATAGCCATGAGCGTCACTTATTCATAAAATATATATTAAAATCTTTTATCCCGCTTGCATGTTACACATGCATTTTATCTATATCCTTTTCAAAATGACTTGTACCTTGTTTAAAATAAATGGTATAACTTATCAAATTTTTACCTTTAAAATTCGACAGAGTCTCTCAATGATGTTTGTCATCATTACTGTAAACTGCGATATGAACTTTAAAAGTAAAAACTTTGATTGATAGGCATAATTAGCTCATATGAGTTACCATTTCTAATTTCTCATGTATTCATATTCAAGATATACCTCTTCTCATCTTGATAAATTATATGCTTCTTAATTTTATGTTTATTTGTGCACAAGCGTAATTTTGTAACTCAATCATAATTTGGTCATGCCAAAGTTTTCAATATATATACCATTTAGCCACTTAGCTATTTTAGGAAACTCTCCAAGAGTCTTAATAATGTACAAGTCATCATTATATGATGTATGCAATCACAAAAAGTTATTTGTATTCAAAATACAATTCTCAATAGCAATTTTAAATCCTCCAAAGATATGAGTTTTTATACGTCATGTATTAAGATATCTATTATCCATTCTTTATTTCATTAATTTCTTCATATTAATTCAAGAAATCAAATGGTCTACTATTTTGCTTCAAACTTTCTATTTCATCTCGATTCCATAATATATGTGTATGACCATAATTGATCAACAATTCTTTATTGGAATTGTTTACTTCCTGAGGGAAGATTTTATCATTCACTCCTTCCTGTGGGAAAGTTTCATTTGTTCACTTCCTGAGGGAAGATTTTATCATTCACTCCTTCCTGTGGGAAGGTTTCATTTGTTCACTTCCTGAGGGAAGATTTTATCATTCACTCCTTCCTGTGGGAAGGTTTCATTTGTTCACTTCCCGAGGGAAGATTTTGTTAGGTCCAGATTTAGTCCAGATTTACTGGACTCGCTCCAGACTCGACTACTGGAGCCTCACTGAAGATCTGACCAGAATTGTGTTCTACTGGACCTACTCCAGACTTGGAATCTGGAGTCCCTCTGAAGATTTGTTCAGAAATAATTGAAGACCAGTGAGCAAATACTTGTATAGGAAATCTGGAGTATTCTCCAGATTAGCTCACTGGACTTCACCCCAGTCCAGATCAACTCTACTGAAGACATTCTGACTGAAGTCAAAGACTGAAGTCTGAAGAAAGAAGACTTAACAAATGGCGGAGTCTACTGGAAAGTCTTACCAGATCTGTTCACTGGAGGATTGTCAGTGTTCTAGATCCTACAAGTCTGAACACTGATATCAAGGATTGACTTTTCCTTTAACACACTTTCCAAAGAACAATCCACTTGTTCTTTACCAAAGTATACGTGTGTTAAGGTGGTTGGATAAAAGGATACACTTGCACTTGATGTGACTTTATCCTTATTCCTTATCCAATACATTTAATGTTCTTGTCAGATCATTAAATGTATGCAACCACATTTGTACGGCACAAAGTTCACTGGTGAATTTTGTTGCCTATAAATAGGAAGTCATCTCCTTGACATAAATACTTTTTAAGCATTCATTTTGCATTAAAGTGAATTTGTCCAAATACTCTCGATCTTAAACAGGGATACTTCACAACTTTAAGTATCTCGATCCTAAAGAGTTATTTGACAAATATAGATCATTTGTAACTCATAGGTTGTTAGGATATATACTTAATTGTATTATCTTGATTCCGCAACAACCTTGTATTTTGTTTATACATCAATAAATAAAATACCCATGAAACAATACATAATGTTCCACTTTATTTGTTTATTGCTTTAAGTCATGTATTACTTTATTTATATACTTGCATTTATATTTAAGTAATACTAGTCCTTTTCTAGTGATTATTAGACTTGTTGTATTTACACTTTCCTGGTTTAACCATCGAACTTAAGGGACTCACATTTGGTATCAAAGCAGAAGGCTAAACATTGCCTAGATCTGTTTCTTGATGGCTAACCAAGAAAATACACAAGATTTTAGTTTGGTCCCGATCCTAATGCAAATATCAATGATCAAAATGAACCACCAATTGTTAATAACACTAATCCACCTCCTCCTCCTACTCCTGCTTCTCCACACGTGCATGTGCACTACTCAAATAATCCTGTTCCTAAATTAAGTGGGAACAGTGATGAATTTGGTACGTGGAAGGCTAGGATGGTGTTGCATGTCACTGGTATTGAGAGGAATATGATGAAAATTTTAAATGAAGGTCCATATATACCAACATCACCTCTCAATCCCCTTCTTGATCCTTCTGGATCTAGAAGAGGAAGGGAAAAGAGGGAGGAACATTGGTCAGAAGAGGAGAAGAGATTGGTGAATCTAGACACCCTTCTCAAAAACATGATCCTCGGGGCCGTTCCAGAAACCCTAATTCCCACACTAGTTCTTTTTCCTAGTGCTAAAACCATGTGGGATGAACTCTTAAACCAACATGAAGGAGGAGATGACACCATTGTCACCAGAAAGGTCTCCTTAAACAAGAGGTATGAGTCATTTTTTGCTCAACCTAACGAGTCTCTCACTGGTACTTACACCAGATTTATGAGTATCATAAACCAACTGAGAGGTCTTGGGGTTGAGAAGGACAAGGATATACTTCTGGAGAAATTTTGTGACATTCTACCCACCAAATGGTCTCACATGATCCTAGTCTTACGACAAGGAAAAACTCTGCACACACACACTCTCTCAACTCTTTATGGAGCTTTCAGGTACACTGAAGAAAATCAAGCTCAGAGAGTGGTGGCAGAACAAGATGCCTATAACCATGCCTCCAGTAGTCCTAATGTGGTTAGTCATACTGAACCACAAAGTACAGCACTGATATCTTCTGAGAATGTATTTTCTATGAAGAAGATGGTGTCTGAACTCATGGATTCTGGAGAATCCAGTCAAGTCTCTCCAGACTGTTGTGATGAAACTGAAGATGATGACCTTATTGCAATGATTGCTAAAACGTTTAACCGTTTCAAAGCAAGAGCAAATAGGCCATCTGGACAATTTGCATCCAGTTCTTCCACTGACAAGACCAATTTGACATGCTTTAAGTGTGGCAAAAAGGGTCATTTCATGAAAGAGTGCAGGTCCAACCAGTTTGCATCCAAGCCTGGTCCATTCTCTTCTAATAATAAGCCTGATGATAGCTATAAAATGAAATATAAAAAGCTTAAGGCCCAAATTGCTCTCATGGCACAACAAATTGAAACCAATAATAAGTGCATGATCGCAACAACTGAAGAGAAGTGGGTTCCTTCTGATGACTCATCTGTTGATGAAGAAGAAGAAAGAGATTGCTGTTACATGGCTCTGGCAGATGAAGAGCACCTGGTGAAGGAAGATGTCACATCTGGACGATGGGTGGACATTGTTATCAAAAAGGTTAGTGATTATGATAATGCAACTGACCAAGAACTAAAACTGGACATAGCTGAAGCTTTAAATTCTGATTTGATTTTTGTAGAAACTGTTAGATCTGATTGTGTAAATGGTCTAGAAACAGATTCTTCTGAAATAAATGCTTTAAAATCAAAATTAAAAGAACTTCAAGACATTGAACTGGCATTTCAAGCCCAGGTTCTGGTAACTGAACAATTGATTCAAGAAAAACAAGATCTTGAAATCATTTTAGAGAAAGAAAAATTGGTAATAAAGTCATGGCTAGAAACCAAAAAGCCATATGATGCTAGTGTAAAACAATTTCCAACTCAAAAACGTGCATACTTAGATGGAAATACCTATATAGCATCATTAATACCAGTAATCGATCGATTACCAGAGGGATTCAGGCTCACCACTGTTTATGATGAGTCTGTAACTCCCAAGGCCAATACTGTCCAAGTTCTTTGCCCAGAGGTTAAGACTGGAGCTGTCCAGATGACTGGTCCAGTTAAAAAGGTTAAGCAGAATAGACCTTTGCCTCAAAACAATCCCCTACCTAAGCCTACAACTGGAAAGGCTCAGGTATCATCTAATGAAAATGTTTTGTCCAGGTTAGAGAGCCAGATTCAAACGCTGACTCGTCAATTTCAAAGTTTTAACGCAAGACTAAACTTTATTGAGGGTACTTCATCTGACCCTAGACAAAATACTAAACCTTTTTCAAAGAAAGACAAATTTATTTCTCCAGTTGAGAAAAAGAAAAAGGTTTCTAAACTATCAACTCCAGTAGTGTTCTCAACAAAAACTACTGTTGAAAAAAGTGAACTAGACCAGATTGCCCCAGGGATCCATAAGGGAGGACCCAGTGAACCCATCAGTCGATGGGTTCCCAAATCTAACTAATCAATATCTGGTGTATGTGTAGGGCGATCGAAAGAAGCTTATCTGGTATCTTGACAGTGCAGCTGGCAGGACGATGACCGGATGTAAGACCCTACTGGAGGAGTTCACCATTTCTGATGGACCCTCCATCACTTTTGGAAATGATGGTTGTGGAAAGACTGAGGGATATGGTGTTCTGAACAATGGACAAGTCAAGTTTACACGTGTTGCATTTGTGAATGGTTTGAAATACAACTTGATCAGTGTAAGTCAACTGTGTGACGATGGCTATCAAGTCTTATTCAATGTTGCTCAGGGAATCGTATTCAACAAGGACTGGAAGGTAGTGTTGATTGCTCCCAGAAAAGGGAATGTGTACGTGATGGATATGGAAAGCTCTCCTTCAGAGCAATGTTTCTATACTCAAGCCGATGAAGACACAAACTGGTTATGGCATAAAAGGTTATCCCATTTAAATTTCAAAAACATTAACAAGTTGTCCAGAAAACAACTTGCAGATGGGATACCTTCAGTTTCCTTCAAAAAGGAAAGGCCATGTCCAGGATGTGAGATGGGTAAGCAAAAACGTGCCAGTTTCAAGACCAGACAGAATTTCAGCATTACTGAACCACTTCACATGCTTCATATGGACCTCTTTGGTCCAGTGAATGTTCAGACTCGTGCTGGTAAAAGATACACCCTGGTGATCGTAGATGAATTCTCCAGATATTGTTGGGTGATCTTTCTAAGGTCTAAAGGTGAAGCTGCTGCTGAAATCATCAGTCTTATCAAGCAAATTGAGCTCAAGTACAGTCGAAAAGTGTGTCAGTTAAGAAGTGACAATGGAACAGAATTCCAGAATGCAACTCTGGAGTCATTCTGTACTGACACTGGCATCTCCCAGAATTTCTCATCAGCCCGATCTCCAGAACAAAATGGAGTGGTGGAAAGGAAAAATCAAACGCTGATAGAAGCTGCCAGGAGTATGCTTGCTGAATCTGGTCTGTCTACCAGTTTCTGGGCGGAAGCAATTGCAACTGCTTGCCACACCCAGAATCGATCAGTGTACATCAAAAGACACAAAAAGACAGCCTATGAAGTCTTAAGAAATAGAAAACCATACATTGGATATTTTCACGTTTTTGGATGTCCAGTTTACATCCTGAACGACTCCAGTCAGCTAGGCAAATTTGATGCCAAAGCTGATGAAGGGTATTTCTTAGGCTATTCAGCCATTCGCAAGGCCTTCAGAGTCTACAACAAGAGACTGGAGAAGGTCCATGAGTCAATTCATGTCACATTTGATGAATCAAATGTTGCAATCAACAAGAAGCCAGCCCTTGACACTCCCCCAGAAACTCCAATTGTCTTTTGTGAATCTGATCCAATAAACGACAAAAATGAAGATTCACCAGACAAAGTTTCCAGTCATCCTGATCTGGAACCTGTTCAGAAAAAGAAACTCTCCAGTAGTACTCCATTCTATCCCTCTATTATTTTCAAACTACCCACTGAAATTAATATTGGTTCAGATGTGCGTACTACTCCCCCAGTATCAGTGTCAGTTGAGAATAGACCAGAAATGTCTTCTTATGAAGATTTTCAAACTGAACCAGTACTCCAGGAAATGCCTTCAAACGAAGAATTTCATGATGCAAATCGTGATTTAAATGACTCAGATGAAGATACTGAAGTAATCTGGCAAGATCCTCCTCCAGAAGCAACTCCAGAGGAGACTCAACTGAATTCTTGCACTGATATTGTTGTCAGCAACAATCCTGGTCAATACTCCAGATGGACAAAAGCTCACCCTATTGATCAGATCATAGGTGACTCCAGTCGTGGAGTTCAGACCAGAAGAGCCTCCAGTAATCAATGCTTATACGTAAGTTTTCTTTCTTTGATGGAACCAAAGAAGATTGATGAGGCTCTGGAAGATCCAAGCTGGGTGACTGCTATGCAAGAAGAGCTTCACCAGTTTGAAAGGAACAAGGTCTGGTATCTGGTTCCTTTCCCAGTTGGAAAGAAAGAACCAATTGGAACAAGATGGGTCTTCAGAAACAAAGTAGATGAAGATGGCCACGTAATCAGAAACAAGGCCAGACTGGTAGCACAAGGCTACTGCCAGTCAGATGTCGCTGCTTGTTGAATCTGGTCTGTCTACCAGTTTCTGGGCGGAAGCAATTGCAACTGCTTGCCACACCCAGAATCGATCAGTGTACATCAAAAGACACAAAAAGACAGCCTATGAAGTCTTAAGAAATAGAAAACCATACATTGGATATTTTCACGTTTTTGGATGTCCAGTTTACATCCTGAACGACTCCAGTCAGCTAGGCAAATTTGATGCCAAAGCTGATGAAGGGTATTTCTTAGGCTATTCAGCCATTCGCAAGGCCTTCAGAGTCTACAACAAGAGACTGGAGAAGGCCATGTCCAGGATGTGAGATGGGTAAGCAAAAACGTGCCAGTTTCAAGACCAGACAGAATTTCAGCATTACTGAACCACTTCACATGCTTCATATGGACCTCTTTGGTCCAGTGAATGTTCAGACTCGTGCTGGTAAAAGATACACCCTGGTGATCGTAGATGAATTCTCCAGATATTGTTGGGTGATCTTTCTAAGGTCTAAAGGTGAAGCTGCTGCTGAAATCATCAGTCTTATCAAGCAAATTGAGCTCAAGTACAGTCGAAAAGTGTGTCAGTTAAGAAGTGACAATGGAACAGAATTCCAGAATGCAACTCTGGAGTCATTCTGTACTGACACTGGAATCTGATCCAGATGGCAAACCAGTGAACACCACTGTCTATAGAGGCATGGTTGGTTACTTATGTGTCTTGTAAATATGTCCCTCTCACTGGTAACTGGACAGGTTGAAGTGCGTGTTTGAGTTGACTTATGTCTTCTTGTAAATATGTCCCTCTCACTGGTAACTGGACAGGTTGAAGTGCGTGTTTGAGTTGACTTATGTCTTCTTGTAAATATGTCCCTCTCACTGGTAACTGGACAGGTTGAAGTGCGTGTTTGAGTTGACTTATGTCTTCTTGTAAATATGTCCCTCTCACTGGTAACTGGACAGGTTGAAGTGCGTGTTTGAGTTGACTTATGTCTTCTTGTAAATATGTCCCTCTCACTGGTAACTGGACAGGTTGAAGTGCGTGTTTGAGTTGACTTATGTCTTCTTGTAAATATGTCCCTCTCACTGGTAACTGGACAGGTTGAAGTGCGTGTTTGAGTTGACTTATGTCTTCTTGTAAATATGTCCCTCTCACTGGTAACTGGACAGGTTGAAGTGCGTGTTTGAGTTGACTTATGTCTTCTTGTAAATATGTCCCTCTCACTGGTAACTGGACAGGTTGAAGTGCGTGTTTGAGTTGACTTATGTCTTCTTGTAAATATGTCCCTCTCACTGGTAACTGGACAGGTTGAAGTGCGTGTTTGAGTTGACTTATGTCTTCTTGTAAATATGTCCCTCTCACTGGTAACTGGACAGGTTGAAGTGCGTGTTTGAGTTGACTTATGTCTTCTTGTAAATATGTCCCTCTCACTGGTAACTGGACAGGTTGAAGTGCGTGTTTGAGTTGACTTATGTCTTCTTGTAAATATGTCCCTCTCACTGGTAACTGGACAGGTTGAAGTGCGTGTTTGAGTTGACTTATGTCTTCTTGTAAATATGTCCCTCTCACTGGTAACTGGACAGGTTGAAGTGCGTGTTTGAGTTGACTTATGTCTTCTTGTAAATATGTCCCTCTCACTGGTAACTGGACAGGTTGAAGTGCGTGTTTGAGTTGACTTATGTCTTCTTGTAAATATGTCCCTCTCACTGGTAACTGGACAGGTTGAAGTGCGTGTTTGAGTTGACTTATGTCTTCTTGTAAATATGTCCCTCTCACTGGTAACTGGACAGGTTGAAGTGCGTGTTTGAGTTGACTTATGTCTTCTTGTAAATATGTCCCTCTCACTGGTAACTGGACAGGTTGAAGTGCGTGTTTGAGTTGACTTATGTCTTCTTGTAAATATGTCCCTCTCACTGGTAACTGGACAGGTTGAAGTGCGTGTTTGAGTTGACTTATGTCTTCTTGTAAATATGTCCCTCTCACTGGTAACTGGACAGGTTGAAGTGCGTGTTTGAGTTGACTTATGTCTTCTTGTAAATATGTCCCTCTCACTGGTAACTGGACAGGTTGAAGTGCGTGTTTGAGTTGACTTATGTCTTCTTGTAAATATGTCCCTCTCACTGGTAACTGGACAGGTTGAAGTGCGTGTTTGAGTTGACTTATGTCTTCTTGTAAATATGTCCCTCTCACTGGTAACTGGACAGGTTGAAGTGCGTGTTTGAGTTGACTTATGTCTTCTTGTAAATATGTCCCTCTCACTGGTAACTGGACAGGTTGAAGTGCGTGTTTGAGTTGACTTATGTCTTCTTGTAAATATGTCCCTCTCACTGGTAACTGGACAGGTTGAAGTGCGTGTTTGAGTTGACTTATGTCTTCTTGTAAATATGTCCCTCTCACTGGTAACTGGACAGGTTGAAGTGCGTGTTTGAGTTGACTTATGTCTTCTTGTAAATATGTCCCTCTCACTGGTAACTGGACAGGTTGAAGTGCGTGTTTGAGTTGACTTATGTCTTCTTGTAAATATGTCCCTCTCACTGGTAACTGGACAGGTTGAAGTGCGTGTTTGAGTTGACTTATGTCTTCTTGTAAATATGTCCCTCTCACTGGTAACTGGACAGGTTGAAGTGCGTGTTTGAGTTGACTTATGTCTTCTTGTAAATATGTCCCTCTCACTGGTAACTGGACAGGTTGAAGTGCGTGTTTGAGTTGACTTATGTCTTCTTGTAAATATGTCCCTCTCACTGGTAACTGGACAGGTTGAAGTGCGTGTTTGAGTTGACTTATGTCTTCTTGTAAATATGTCCCTCTCACTGGTAACTGGACAGGTTGAAGTGCGTGTTTGAGTTGACTTATGTCTTCTTGTAAATATGTCCCTCTCACTGGTAACTGGACAGGTTGAAGTGCGTGTTTGAGTTGACTTATGTCTTCTTGTAAATATGTCCCTCTCACTGGTAACTGGACAGGTTGAAGTGCGTGTTTGAGTTGACTTATGTCTTCTTGTAAATATGTCCCTCTCACTGGTAACTGGACAGGTTGAAGTGCGTGTTTGAGTTGACTTATGTCTTCTTGTAAATATGTCCCTCTCATTTGTCTGTATTAGTTGACGTGCAAGTTTGAGGTTACCAGTCTTTCAAAAATTGGTTTTCACTGGTACTTTACTGGAGTGTCCCTCCAGTGTACCATCAGTACATGTTCACTGGACTAATCCACCACTGACACTGGATTCTGATCCAGATGGCAAACCAGTGAACACCACTGTCTATAGAGGCATGGTTGGTTCACTAATGTATTTAACTGCCAGTAGACCAGATATTATGTTTTCAACATGTTTATGTGCCAGATATCAGTCTAATCCAAAGGAATCTCATATGCTTGCTGTAAAGCGCATACTGAAGTACCTTAAAGGTGTCCCCAGTCTAGGTCTTTGGTATCCCAAAGGCTCAGGCATGGATCTAATGGGTTATTCAGATTCAGATCATGCAGGTTGTAAGATAGATAGGAAATCCACAACTGGTGGATGTCATTTCCTAGGTGGCAAACTGGTCAGCTGGACCAGTAAGAAGCAAACTTCAGTTTCATTGTCCACTGCTGAAGCTGAATACGTGTCTGCAGCCAGTTGTTGTGCTCAGATACTCTGGATGAAGAACCAGTTGCTTGATTATGGTATTAAATATTCAAAGACTCCAATCTTTTGTGATAATACCAGTGCCATAGCTATCTCAAACAATCCAGTCATGCACTCCAGAACGAAGCACATTGATCTAAGGTATCATTTCATTCGTGATCATATTATGAAAAACAACATTGAACTCCATTTTATTCCCACTGACAAACAACTCGCTGACATTTTTACTAAACCACTGGATGTCAAAACTTTTGAATATCTTGTTGGTGAGTTGGGAATGTTAAATCCTTAAATCTGGTGACTGCTCAGATATTGAACGCCTTTGTGTACTATCTTTGCATTATTAGATTTCTGGAACAACATTCCAGGGAAGACTTGAAAAATATTTTCTATTAAAATGTTTTAAGTTCAGGGGGAATTTATTTTCTCACTGGACAAATTCTTCAGAAAATGTTACTGGTGCCTTGTAAATATGTCCCTCTCACTGGTAACTGGACAGGTTGAAGTGCGTGTTTGAGTTGACTTATGTCTTCTTGTAAATATGTCCCTCTCATTTGTCTGTATTAGTTGACGTGCAAGTTTGAGGTTACCAGTCTTTCAAAAATTGGTTTTCACTGGTACTTTACTGGAGTGTCCCTCCAGTGTACCATCAGTACATGTTCACTGGACTAATCCACCAGTGATACTGGAAGGTCCAGTCAACCTCCAGATGCACTGAAATATGTCATAATATTTTCTAAATACTTGGTCTTTGTGTGTGCCACGTAAGCAAACCTTTTTGAAGATATTTTGATCCTACGTGGCATGTAAATTTTTCAACGCAATGATGGTCTTTTTACCTTGGGAAAACAAAAAGTACAAGTTGTTACTGTTTTGTGGGCTGTAAACCGTCATGCATTTATGTGTGATGTGATGTAATTAATGCGGATCTCAAACCCGATCAAAAATTTAATTTGATAATTTCAAATCAAGACGTTTGAGTTCCACATTGTTTCTCCTATATATACCCACTTTCAATTTCAATAGCATTTACTTCGAACATTACTCCCAAATCTTTCAAATTCCTTCATTTATTTCTCTCTTCATTCAATTTCCAATCATATTTATCTCTCATATTTACTCCATTCCATTAAATTCTTTCATCAAATCTTCATCATAACCTATACATATTCAATTTCATTTTCATCTATTCTCATAAATGGCACCTAGACAGTCAAGATCTCTTAGAAATCTGCTTGCCAATGAATACATGCCTTCGGAAAATGTTGATAGGGCACCTCATATCAATCTTGAGGCAAGTACAATAAGAATAAATATGAATAACTGGATGGCCAGACTATCTCTGTCCAGTGTTCATGATGCCCAATCGATCATTGGGAGATTAAATTCTTTCTTTCTTTCTTGCCCATTATATGGTGCATTAACATTAAATCCCGGTAGGATGTATCACGAGTACCTATGTGAATTCTGGTACTCCGCTCAATATGACGATGATACTTCATCGATCAAATATACTCTCAAGGGAGGTACCAGATCCCTTGGTTTCTCTGCTAATCTTCTCAGGTCTGTTCTCCAGTTAAACTATCATGAACAGAATGAGTTGCCTATCGAACTTCCCACTGGTATCAACACAAGGGAAGTGTGCAGGTTAATGGGGCATACAGATATACTGGATGAGCATGGGCAGCTATCCAGAAAGGGGACTATCTACATGAGCAAGCTGACAGACTCATGGAGATATTTCTTCACACACATTGTTGAGTGTTTAGGAGGCAGTTCTGGAGGGTTAGACCAGATCAATCATACCCACCTCCAGATTGCCTATTGCTTGTGGTTTGGGCTTAGAGTGGATTTTGCCCAAATCCTTTTTGATGACCTGGTAGAGCGCCTAAGAGTAAAGGGAAGAAAACCATTTGTGCCTTATATTCGATTCCTTTCTCTTATGTTTCAGAATGCACTTGGCGACCAGTATGATATGGATACCACTCACTTTTCTATGAGTGAGTATATGAGGGACCTAGTCAACCTTAGGTCTTCAGTGGATGAGGTAGATATTCCTCAGTCCATGCTTTGCTTCCAAAGGGAAGAAGCTGAAATGGGTCCAGATCGAGTTCAAGATGTTGAAGGACCATCTGGTGATGATGTACAGATAATAGAGGCTGTACAGCCCATAAGACAAGTTGCTCCAGAAGGTCAAGGTCAAGAAGTTGTTGAACCTTCCAGACGACCTAGAACTAATAGGCGTCTGATGAGAGCTGGAATCCAGGTGAATCCAGAAAGACATCCAGGTGATGTTATGAATCTGGATGGGTCACCTATCTTTGAATCTGAAGAGGTTGTTGGGCAAGAAATTGATGAACAAGCTGAAAATGTTGCCCAGGTTGTTGAAGAAATTGTTGAAGATGTTCAGTCTGTTGAACATGCTTCTGGTGAGCAAGAGGCTCCACTGGACTTGAATGTTGATGTTGGTGAACAAGAGAATGTAGAGACTGGTGAACAGTCTGGTGAACAGACAGTTGGGATTACTCAAGAATGGGATGATGTTGACTCCCCAATGTCTGAAGGGTTTGATATTAATATGAATTTTCTGGGTGAAGATGTACAAGAAGAAGAAATTCTACCAGAAATACCAACACCTTCACCAGAAATACCCACACCTACACCAGAAATGCCACCACCAGAACCAAACATGCCACCACCACCACCTTCAATTCCAGAACACACCCAATACTTCACTCCAGCAACCACTCAACCTTTACAATCTCAACCTTCTTCTCGTGCGCCGGAGTCACCAGTTGCAACGTCTGAAGCTGCAACTGAAGAGGACTGGGCACAAGTTCCTTTAATGACCAGAATACCCTCATCTCTTGAACCTCCCACTGGTCTCTCCACTTCTTCTTCTGCCGAGGTCCAAGGCCTTCTTAGTAAGGTGGCGGACCTGGAGAGATCACTCCAGAGCTCTTCCAAGGTTATTTCTGATTTTAAGTCCTTATTGTCAACTAATTTAGCTTCAGAAATGAACTTGTTTGCTGGGAATGAGAAGATGGTGTTTGAGAAGTTAGATGAACTGGTACTGGCCACAAATCGCAATTCTGAAAACATTAGAGTGGCAGTCCAGGGTTTGGAAACAAGACTGGTAAGTTCTGTTCAGACTGCAGTGAAAGATGAATTAGTACAACCACTGGCAGGTCTGAAAGAAGAAGTTGAGAAGCTGGTTACAAGGGTAAGCTCTCTGGAGAGTAGGCCCACACTGGACCAGAGTGCAGTTGTTAGTACTCTGAGTGATGCATGTACAAGGAAGTTCAGAAACAACATGTTAAAAGAATTATGTGAAGAAGTTTCTGAGACTGTCCTACGTAGCATTTATGATGGGGTGTTACCTCAAGTGGAAAAGCTACTGGATGAGAAGTTGCCACAACACTTGCCTTCAGCTGTTGAAAATATTCAGAAGGAAGTGCAGGCACTCAAGAAAGTTGTGTCTTAAACAACTCCAGTACAAGGTACATCTTTTGGTCCACTAGACAGACTCATGCTTGAACAATTGTGGAATAATCTCAAGTCAAGTACTAGAGATCGTTCCAAGGGGGAAAGGTCGTCTGGTGACCAAACTGAAAGACAAGCATATGGCACTGAAGCCGGGCTAACTGAAGAGGTTACTGGTACTGAAGCCAGTGAACCCCAGTTTGAAACCTTCCCAGATATTCCTACTACACTGAAGGCTGTTAAAGGAAAGGAAAAAGTTGTGTCTGGTGAAGAGGAAGAACAAACTGAAGATGTTGATGATGAAACTTCAAGGAAGTTAGAGCAAGAATGCATCATGATTGAAATTTTTAAAAGAAATCAAAGATTCTGATGTAAGTACTTTCATTCCTCTGGACACTTCTCGAAGAATAAATCGTCAAGAACTCCAAACTGCTGTAGAGCAAAGGAGAGTGTCCAAGGATACTGAAGCCTTGATCCAGCAAGCCAAGCTGAAGGAAAAATACAATGAAATGATGAACTTCAGGGCTGATGCTAGAAGGATCACTGGTGCTGAAATCAAATTGGCTGAAGATCATGAAGGCATGTCAAAATTTGAAGTAAAGTTGACCAGAGAGGGTAACTTTACTGATGAGAGGAAAAATACTTCAGTTCAAGCTTTTGGTTTGAGTGAACTGAAGGAAATCGCTTTAACGTTCAAGGGGAAGACAGATGTGTCGACTGATGTTAAAGGATTTCTGAAAAGGGTTGAAAAGGTGTTCAGAAGGAAGCAACAAATGGAAGCTGCATTAGGCTTAAGATCACCAGATTCACTACCTTCCTCTCCTTCTCCAAAGAGAAAGGCTACTGAAGATGCTCCAGAAAGGACATCGAAAAGAAGGGCCTAAACTCTTATCATGTACTTATTGTAATTAATCGTTTGATGAAAGTTGTAACTATTTTCCAGTTGATGTTAGTAATAATAGTTGCAATTTTTAAATTTTATATAAGTAAATGACCAGATTTAGTCTAAGTTAGAACTTAATTGATGAAACTGAAAACACTCATGATCTATAAAGTGTTTTCCAGTAACTTAGATTTTTTAGACTTAAATCAACCAAGTGTTTTCCAGGCATACAAATTTGTATATCTATAAGCCTGAAAATACTTGCATTATTTCTAAACAAATAGGGGAATTTGTTAGGTCCAGATTTAGTCCAGATTTACTGGACTCGCTCCAGACTCGACTACTGGAGCCTCACTGAAGATCTGACCAGAATTGTGTTCTACTGGACCTACTCCAGACTTGGAATCTGGAGTCCCTCTGAAGATTTGTTCAGAAATAATTGAAGACCAGTGAGCAAATACTTGTATAGGAAATCTGGAGTATTCTCCAGATTAGCTCACTGGACTTCACCCCAGTCCAGATCAACTCTACTGAAGACATTCTGACTGAAGTCAAAGACTGAAGTCTGAAGAAAGAAGACTTAACAAATGGCGGAGTCCACTGGAAAGTCTTACCAGATCTGTTCACTGGAGGATTGTCAGTGTTCTAGATCCTACAAGTCTGAACACTGATATCAAGGATTGACTTTTCCTTTAACACACTTTTCAAAGAACAATCCACTTGTTCTTTACCAAAGTATACGTGTTTTTTTTTTTTTTTTTTTTTTTTTTTTTTTTTTTTTTTTTTTTTTTTTTTTTTTTTTTTTTTTTTTTTTTTTTTTTTTTTTTTTTTTTTTTTTTTTTTTTTTTTTTTTTTTTTTTTTTTTTTTTTTTTTTTTTTTTTTTTTTTTTTTTTTTTTTTTTTTTTTTTTTTTTTTTTTTTTTTTTTTTTTTTTTTTTTTTTTTTTTTTTTTTTTTTTTTTTTTTTTTTTTTTTTTTTTTTTTTTTTTTTTTTTTTTTTTTTTTTTTTTTTTTTTTTTTTTTTTTTTTTTTTTTTTTTTTTTTTTTTTTTTTTTTTTTTTTTTTTTTTTTTTTTTTTTTTTTTTTTTTTTTTTTTTTTTTTTTTTTTTTTTTTTTTTTTTTTTTTTTTTTTTTTTTTTTTTTTTTTTTTTTTTTTTTTTTTTTTTTTTTTTTTTTTTTTTTTTTTTTTTTTTTTTTTTTTTTTTTTTTTTTTTTTTTTTTTTTTTTTTTTTTTTTTTTTTTTTTTTTTTTTTTTTTTTTTTTTTTTTTTTTTTTTTTTTTTTTTTTTTTTTTTTTTTTTTTTTTTTTTTTTTTTTTTTTTTTTTTTTTTTTTTTTTTTTTTTTTTTTTTTTTTTTTTTTTTTTTTTTTTTTTTTTTTTTTTTTTTTTTTTTTTTTTTTTTTTTTTTTTTTTTTTTTTTTTTTTTTTTTTTTTTTTTTTTTTTTTTTTTTTTTTTTTTTTTTTTTTTTTTTTTTTTTTTTTTTTTTTTTTTTTTTTTTTTTTTTTTTTTTTTTTTTTTTTTTTTTTTTTTTTTTTTTTTTTTTTTTTTTTTTTTTTTTTTTTTTTTTTTTTTTTTTTTTTTTTTTTTTTTTTTTTTTTTTTTTTTTTTTTTTTTTTTTTTTTTTTTTTTTTTTTTTTTTTTTTTTTTTTTTTTTTTTTTTTTTTTTTTTTTTTTTTTTTTTTTTTTTTTTTTTTTTTTTTTTTTTTTTTTTTTTTTTTTTTTTTTTTTTTTTTTTTTTTTTTTTTTTTTTTTTTTTTTTTTTTTTTTTTTTTTTTTTTTTTTTTTTTTTTTTTTTTTTTTTTTTTTTTTTTTTTTTTTTTTTTTTTTTTTTTTTTTTTTTTTTTTTTTTTTTTTTTTTTTTTTTTTTTTTTTTTTTTTTTTTTTTTTTTTTTTTTTTTTTTTTTTTTTTTTTTTTTTTTTTTTTTTTTTTTTTTTTTTTTTTTTTTTTTTTTTTTTTTTTTTTTTTTTTTTTTTTTTTTTTTTTTTTTTTTTTTTTTTTTTTTTTTTTTTTTTTTTTTTTTTTTTTTTTTTTTTTTTTTTTTTTTTTTTTTTTTTTTTTTTTTTTTTTTTTTTTTTTTTTTTTTTTTTTTTTTTTTTTTTTTTTTTTTTTTTTTTTTTTTTTTTTTTTTTTTTTTTTTTTTTTTTTTTTTTTTTTTTTTTTTTTTTTTTTTTTTTTTTTTTTTTTTTTTTTTTTTTTTTTTTTTTTTTTTTTTTTTTTTTTTTTTTTTTTTTTTTTTTTTTTTTTTTTTTTTTTTTTTTTTTTTTTTTTTTTTTTTTTTTTTTTTTTTTTTTTTTTTTTTTTTTTTTTTTTTTTTTTTTTTTTTTTTTTTTTTTTTTTTTTTTTTTTTTTTTTTTTTTTTTTTTTTTTTTTTTTTTTTTTTTTTTTTTTTTTTTTTTTTTTTTTTTTTTTTTTTTTTTTTTTTTTTTTTTTTTTTTTTTTTTTTTTTTTTTTTTTTTTTTTTTTTTTTTTTTTTTTTTTTTTTTTTTTTTTTTTTTTTTTGTTTCTTGTCCTAGTTTTTTTTTTTTTTTTTTTAACCGAAGATATATTTTTGTTGTAGATTTGTGCTTATTTGATTTATTTAAAGGTACTGTGTATGTTATTTCCCCAAATGTTTTAACAAAAACACACCTAAAAGAAGCTGCAAAATCAACATATTTTCAGGTGTTGTTTATTTTAACTTTGTGGACCTGCGATGGAATGAGACCGGTGGTGATTACCGGCGGTGT
>CM067171.1:31486213-31546213 GCA_034093135.1 Erigeron breviscapus
TAGAACACTAACAATCCTCCAGTGTGCAGCTCTGGTAAGACTTTCCAGTGGACTCCGCCATTTGTTAAGTCTTCTTCCTTCAGACTTAGTCTTTCTTCATTTACTTCCAATCATCAAATTGCTTCATTTTTCTCTTTGCTTCACAAATCAAAAACCCTAAATCCCAAATTTCATTTTCATTCTTCTATGGCTACTAGATCATCTCGTTCAAGAGATGTAAATCTCTTGACTGTTCCATATAATCCCTCACTAGATGTCAAAGCGGCACCTGGTGCCCCTAGTAGTGCTTCGGTCATCAAACTAAATCCAAATAATCCGATGGCCAGCCTACAAGGATCTCAAGGGTCCGATACCCTTATTGGTAGAATTCAAAAGTTTTTGAAGAATTCTCCAATAGGACCCTCATTCTCTCTAAACCCACGTAAGTTGTTTCACAACTACTTATGTGAGTTTTGGTACACTGCCGTTCTTTCTTCCGATTGTTCCTCAATCAGTTTCACATTAAAGGATGGAACAATCCAGTGTACCTTGTCAGCTGATGTATTGAGGGATGCCTTACGCCTCAATTACTGGAGAGAGGGTGAATCTCCAGTCGTCTTGCCCCCAAACATAATTTTCGTCAAGTACTTCTTGAAATGGGACACAAGGAGTGCTTGGACAATGGGGTGTTGAAAACAAAAGGTGCGATGACCATGAAGGGCCTTACACCTTCATGGAGGTATTTTTTCATCCACCTGGTGGAGAGCATGGGTGGGAGTTCTGGTGGACTTGACCAGATTAACTCCTCACAAGCAGAAATGGCTTACTGCTTGTGGAACGGATTGAGAGTGGACTTTGCAGATATCTGTATAGAAGCCTGGTTCAAAAGCTGAAGGGCACAATGGGTGTTTGTATTCCCTTTTCAAGGTTCCTCTCTGTTTCAAGCATATTCTGGGCAGAGAAGAATACAATGGTACAGATTCACCGTACACTGCTCCAGATATGCTAAGGAATTTAGACTCTTTAGTATCTGAAGCTGGAGAGGTCGAACTTTCTAAACGAATGCAACTGGCATTCGCTTCAACTGATGCACCTGTGGAAGGTGAGTCAGAAAGGCAACTGGGCGGGCCTCAAAATAATGAGGGACCCTCCAGTTCGTCTAATGTTGTGGTTGAGGATAGAGCAACCATAACTGAAGCAACTCCAATCACATCTATCCCTGGTGAAGATACTTCGGTATCTGATCCTCCAACAGATGCACCCATCCAGGAAACTGGGGAAGGTCATCTGGAGACTGACCAGGAAACTGGTCAGCCCTCAGTTACATTCATGGATCTGGACATGAGTGTTAATGACGAGGAAATCCTTATAGAATCTTCGGATTCTGAAGGTACTGAAACAGACTTGGAGATTCTTGATGCTTCTGTACAAGCTCAAGACCCTTCATCTCCAGTCTCACTTCCAGACGCATCAATTTCACTCTCACCACCACAAGAAAATGTGCCTACAAATATATCTTTACCAACATATTCCGCTCCTTTACCAACTGGGCAATTCTCACTTGCTCGAGAAATGCCATCCCCACCGTCGCCGTTGTTCACACCTGAGCATTCTCAGCATGAACAACAATTTGATTTTCCAGTCCTTTCTTCAACCACCACTCCAATTATATCTTCAACTGCTGGTTTGACAACTGGGGAGACTTCCTTAAGTTTGCCTCCAGTTGCTCCAGTAGTAACTGCTGCTGGTCCAGTGACACCTTCTCCTTTGTCACTGGACAGTCAAGTTGTCTCACTTCAAGCCGATCTCCAAAACCTTCTAACCAGGGGGGAGGAGATTCAGAAGACACTTGACAAAAACACCAAGTCATTCTCCAGATACCACAAAGATCATTTGACTAACATTAAGGTGGTCGATCTGGGAATAAACAAGTTTTCATCTAATGAAGACTTGGTGTTTCGAAAGCTTAATGAGTTGGTCACTGGCTGCAACAATCTGGCTGGTACTCTAAAGGAAGCCTTTGACCTAACTCACTCCAAGGTCACCAGTTCAATCTCCAACTTGTTGGGAAATACTGTCAGAACTTCAGAAGTTGACTTGAAAGAGATTGAAAGGCAGGTTAAGGAACTAATTGAAAGACCAGGCCTAGATGTAACTGGCCTTGGAGAGCAGTTGATGACTTCGGTTGGTCAGAAAATAGAGGATACGCTGGGTGCTAGAGAAGAGCACTTGATTGAAAGGGTGATGTCTGAGATCACCAAGCTGGCCACTCCTCAGGTTGATCTGGCCCCACTTACCAGTGAGATCAACCAGTTGAGAGGCAGCATAGAGAGTTTGAACACAGGTATCTCTACATGCTCAATCTATAGAGAAACTGACAACTGAAGTGGAAAATCTGAAGAAGATGGATGATGAAGTTAAGGATAAGGTTGTCTCTGGATTGGACGAAGACTCCAAGATCCTAAATGAATTGAAAACTGGTCAAGAACAAGTTAGTGCAAATGTCTTGATTCAGTCAAAGGAGACGAACCATTATGGAGGTCCTTCAGGATGATGTGTGGCATCTTCAAAGAGTGTAAGGACATGCAGTCATGGCAGCCTCTTGACCGGTTGCCATCTCACCCCTCTGAATGGGAAGCAATTAGGGCAGGTCTAGATGCTGCCAAGGGGGAAAGAAGTTCAGTCCTTACACCAGTTGCACCTGGAAGGACTCCATCTGGAAGAGAATTAAGTGTGGCTACCAGTACTGAAGCTGGTGAGCAAAGAGTTGGTGGATCTGGTGATGATGGTGATAGGGGGAATGTTGTTTTGGATAAGGGTAAAGGTTTGGCTGTTGAAGCATCTGCCCAGCCGGCCACTGATGTAATGCTTGAAACTGGTAATGCTGATGTACTTCCTCCAGTTTTAGATAGTGATAGCAGAAGACTGGCCAGACTTGGAAATGATATCAAAGAAAGAAAGAAAATGAAACAAAGAAACCAAGCTGAAGCCAGGGCACATCTTGCACAAATAAAGTTACTTGATATGAGTGATGCCAATCTTTTGGGTATCACTAAGGAGGAGTATGTTAGGATCAAAAATGATCCCAGGATAGTTGACCAGTTGAAAGAAATGCTGGATGTAGAACTGGACAGACACTATCCTGAGGATGAAGCAGAATTTGATGCCAGGAGTTTAAACATTTCAGTGGAGAAGGCTAAGGAGATAAGGGCCAGTGGATTCTTAAACGAATTGAAAATGTTAAGAAGGTTGTGAAGAAGGTTTTGAATCCACCAAGAAGGATTCCACAACCAAGAAGACCACTGTCTAGAGATGCTGACTTAGCACATTTGTTGAACCAACTGGCGAGGTTTCAAATGAAGACATCAAGTCCGCTGTACTGGCTGCTGGTGCTGGGAGTATAAGAATTACAAATGAATCTGAAGCTAGAAGCTACTACTCCCAGATCATGTCAACCAGAAGACATAGTGGTACTATTAATGGTGTAAATGTAACAATCAAGCCAGGCACCAAAGTCTTTCAAGTCGAAGTTAGTTATACCAGGGGGCCACTGGTTAAAACTGACAATCCTGGTGCTATGCAATATGGGTTCAGCGAATGGGTTGAGATGGTGAATGTGCTAGATGCGAAGGCACAAAAGAATAGGTTTGAGAAAGCATGGGTAAACTTTCTAAGGGGGAAAATTCAACATAAAGAAAAATCTTGAGCAAAAGTTGAATATTGATCCTGAAGATACTCAGCCTATCTCTTCAGTTGCCAAGAGAAGAAGAACTGGCGAAGGGCCATCTCATTAAGTTCTTCTTCAGTTATCTACTTGTAATTTGTATTTACATTCTGTAACTTGTATAAATTCCATTTCCTTGTATAAATGAAGTTACCAGTTTGTAACCACAAGGTAGATAAAAGATTAAAATCTAACAAACCTAAAAGAAAAACATAAGGCATTTATTGATCTATAAAAATGCCTTAAGAAACTTAGATAGATTTAAATCGAACAAGTCTCTATAGTTCACAATTGTATAGATACAAGAACTAGAAAAAGACTTAGACTATATTTCTAGACAAATAGGGGGAATTTGTTAGGACCAGTTCACCTGGAACTGTCAGTCACCAGTTCACACTGACCAGTCACCAGTTGCATCTGGTGACCCAGTAAAACTGGTGACCAAGAAGATTTGTCCAGAAATATATTGAAGTCCAGTTGCACCGTACAGTCAACGCAACTGAAGACTTCCTCCAGTTGAGAACTGACCAGTTGAAGAATCATTCCAGTTGAAGTCGAAGACAACAAATGGAAGATAGAGAATGACAATGGCAGCGAAGCCCAGTTGGCATTCTAGTCAGTTACAAACTGGAGACTATCAGTGGAAAGCCCTTACAAAGCTTTACACTGATTACGAGGAATTGACTTGTATGCTTTATGTACCTTTACCCGGATAATAAGCCTTATCTTATTATTTAAGTAATAAAAGGTACATAAAGGTGGTTGTGTAAAGTTGCTTTACTCATGCGACTTTACACTGCTTTTTAAGGAATTAAATGCTATTCCTTAAATGCTCTCAACCACATTTGTACGGCCAAAGTTAACATCCCAATGTTAACTTTGCCTATAAATACAAGTCATTGCACAACCAAGAATTTAACTTCTATCGAACAAGTTCTCTCGAACAACTTCTTCGAATACTCTTCGATAGAATTCACTTTGCAAACCTGCAATATTCTTGGTGAACTTGTGCAATATTCTCTCAATCGCTAAAAGGAACATTTCACAACTTTAAGGGTTTCGATTGTCTTGAGAAATTCCGAGTGTAGATCAATTGTATTTCATAGGTTGTTAGGATATTTACATTCGTGTATTATCTTGGTTCCGCATCAACCTTGTAATTTGTTTAACTTCAATAAATAAATTACACATTGAAAAATACATATTGTCTCATCAAGTTATCTTAAAAGTTATTTGTATTATTGCATTGTTCTTTACTTATTGTCATTTAAATAAGTAATCTATCTAGAACTTGGTATATACACACTGCAACTGGTCATCTCCAGTTCAGTGCATATATTGCAAAGTAACTCCACCATCGACATTGAGGTGTCTTCAGTAGTACCATCTATCGAGTTGGGACTTACAAAAGTAATGAAATTAAAGTTGATAATGATTTATAAAGTCAATAAGTGTTCCCGGTTGCGTTAAACGAGCCGTTAAGTGACGAAACGAGTTGTAACGAAGTGTGAGGGCCTAGATGTAAAGTTTTAAAAGTTGTTTCAGTATAAATAGGGCATGGTCACACAAAACCCTAGGTCAATTCTTCAAGTTATAGTCGATTTCGGGGGATTTCAGAAGGGTTTTTGCTTGCTCTTTGATCCGTTAATCTTACCTACAGGTATAACATCATCCCTTGACTGTTAATTATGTTTTTAATTAGGTTTTATCCCTGGAGATTCGGCCATGGGGGATGGGGTTGACCAATCTTGATGTTTTCGGGTAAAATCGACGTTTTCAATGGTAGAATTGATAATTGAGTTGGATAGCAACATCAAGTTGCAAACTTTAATGATGAAATATGATTTTTAGATGATTATGATTTAATCCCAGGTGGTGAATTAGATCCATAAGTGTTCAATTAGGTTTTTGTATTAAACGTTGCGGTTTCGAGTCGTTTTGATGATCAAAAAGGGGATTCATGTTTGCAATTGATTCAAGGATCAATTGGTGTTTTCAAAGGTTCAATTAAGTCCTATTCAATGTTAATTTAATGGATAAAAGTCGTGGTTGGGGGTTGGGATTCATTTGGAAGGAGTTTGAAGTGAAACGGAAAAGTCGTTGGCTGATCGCCCAGTTAGTGAGGCCCACTGGAATACTGGTGCGCCCCACTTATGGCCACGTTGTGGACAGAATGGTTTTAGTGCTGCCCACTGACTTTTTGGTGAGGCCCACTACCACTAGTTTTGATCCGTTTGACTTATGTAATGGGTATATAAGTGTCCCGAAGTTAATGGATGGTTTTATAATCTAGTTATGGTGGGTTTATACAAGTTTATTGACTATGAACTCGATATAGGTCACTCGGGATAATTGTGAAGCTTGTTAACTTGTGTTTGGTGTATCGTTGCGCGTTCGTGAGGTAAGATACATGACTTTTCTCACACTGGAGGCACAACAAAATGTAGTTTTCTATAATTAACCTCTGAATCGGATTATCTTATGTGTGTTGGGTTATCCGGGTTATGCGGGAGGTTATATGGGAACATATGCATGTTGAAGTAGTTAATTATGTTGTGATGACGTTTAAAGTTGAAGTAATTATATGCATGTGTAGTATAATGCTTACGTTGATGTTGCTATGAATATGATATGTGTTATTGATTCATTTCGTTGATATGACTTAATGTTGATATGTGATGACTTATATGTGGCTCTTAAGCATGAAATGTCTAGTTCACTAGATACACGAAAGAAATGTTATGAGTCGTGCACGTTAGTGAGATTAAGCGTTGAAGTAGATGTGAAACTAATTAGGTAAGGAATATACCTAAAGCTAAAGTAAAGAAAGATGTATGTGATTAGTTTAGGTGAAAGTGTAGCCTAAGCTAATATAAAGGTAAAGTAAAGATGTTGATAAGTGATTAGTTTAGGTGAAAGTGTAGCCTAAGCTAATAAAGATAAGAAGTCTCAAGCATAAGTTGTGTTAAGCTTAACACGTGCTAGTTGAAAAGCTAGTGCGTACGTGGTCGCTTGAGTGGCTCCTTGCGGCATAGTCGTTGATCTAGTATTTCCGGGTGGAGTGACTAACCACCAATGTTAAAAGCATGACGGGATACAATAAGTGGTCGCTTGAGTGTTTTCTTGAGGCATAGTTGTTGATCTAGTATTCCCGGGTGGAGTGACTAACCACCAATGTTAAAAGCGTAACGGGATGCTTAAAGTTGATTAAAGTTGATAAGTTGATAAGATGATAAGTTGATAAGTTGATACGTTGATTAAAGTTGATCAAAGTTGATAAGTTGATAAGATGATAAGTTGATAAGATGATAAGTTGATAAGTTGATTAAGTTGCTTATAAGTATGATTTATCGTTGATAGGCACAATTAGGAGTATGTACTCTACTTGTGTTAGTATGTATACGTGGGATATATTTACATGTGTTATGCTAAGTTTGAGATGTTGATTATGTTGAAAGTATATGATGATATGATATGAGATGTTGACTAAGTTGTAAGATATGTTGATATGTTAAGAGATGTTCATTAAGTTGTATGTACTCGTTGATGTGATATGAAATGTGGGAAAATGGGAAGTATGGGTTGATCTATGATAATTGTGGATGAAGTGTAATGTGATCATGTTTTAATAAGTAAAATATGAAGAACTTTTATGAAAGTAAAATGAAGAACGTTTTATCAAATTGTGTGTATCTTACTTAGCTAATTTATTAGCTAACACTTGCTTTTATGAAAATGTTGTGTCCTTCAGGATAAGCAGGTTTGAGCTAGAGAAAGGTTTAGCTTGTGAGATGGGTAGATGCAATAAAGAAGACTAGCATAGATTGTTGAATGCTTAGACTTCCCATAGCCTATGTTTCGGCTACATTATTTACGTTTATGATACATGTAATAATGAATGGCATTTATGTTGGTGCCAAGACTTGGATTTTCATTTATATTGTTTTGATGATGCACTTTAGTAACACCAAACTTTAATGAATGGTATCATCCGTTACGGATGGGCAGTTTTTAAGTGATCCTTTTCCGCTTCGTTAAACGCTGTTTGACAAAGTTTTTGAAAATCTAGGTTTTAAAATGACGGGTGTTACACCCTCGGATTTAAAAATTCGCCGAAAGTATATCGAATGACATCTCTAATGAAAGAGCATGAAATTTTAAGAACACCCATACAATTTTTATAATTTATCGATATACAGTTTTTGAGATAAAAGATTTTGAATGAATTAGAGGAATAAAATGATTTATGGAGGAGAGAGAAAAAAATGAGTGGTTGAGATTTGAGGAGAGAGAAAAAAATGAATGGTTGAGATTTAAAGGTATTATAGGTATATTAGGTAGAGATTTTTATATTAGTGAATAAAGAAGAAGAGTAATTTAGGTAGTTCAATTACTTAATTGAGATTTGAAAAAAGGGCAAAAAGATAGTATTAGATATTCAATAGTATAGATAAAAGTAATTGAACCTATCAACAACCTCCTACCAAGATTGATTCATATTCGGTTATATTTTTACCAACGGGAAAACCAAAGTAGTTACAGAGGACTATAAATTATGTGCTATATGAGTAAATCAGGTGATAGTTTCTCTCGAGATTGCCTAACATAGATCTTCCCAACTTGACTAGTCAAGTTGGGAGAACTTTAGGAATCCCCTTCCTTAATGATAACCATCAATTCACTTTTCAAATAACTAGCTGCCATATATATATCCATCAATCCATCATATAGAATTGTGGATATTTAGAAAAAAATTATATACACAAGAAAAAGCATTAACAGAACATGAACGTTTTGTTCGTGTGTTAATATTAACTTCGGAATGAACACTAACACATTTCTGAATTAACAATAACACATATATTTCTAAACTAACAATAACACATATAATTTCAACAATTAACGATAAACGTTTCAAATTATCCATATGCTCTATCTATGGTCCTTCCCTATTCCATAAAGACAATAACACATATTACAACGAAAGAGTTGTTCCCGATGCACCCTTGTAGAAGCCGCTAGATTTTAGACCGAATGATTGTCTAGCGGGATAATCAACATCATTCATTGTTACTTTTTAGATAATATACTCGTATAACTCTTGTATTAGACAATGGGGAATTTGAAAAGAAAATAGAAAATAAATAGAGATATATAAACCACGCTCCCAGCTGTACCATCAAATCTATGATTTACCTAAACTATCCTTAATGATATATGTTACAATATATATCCTCAACCCTTTAAAATAACTACACTACCCCCTTTTACATCAATTACTTTTACATTAATAACCACATCCCGTTACGCGACACCACCCGTCGCCGCCGTCACCACCTGTCGCCGCCCACTCCGTCACCACCCGCCGCCGCCACCACCATTACCGTTTTTGCCTCCACATCACATCCGCTGCCGCCGCCACACATCCGCCGCCGCCACCACACCGCCGTTGTTGCCACCATCGTCATCACATCGCGCGGGCGTTTAGTTTGTTTAAGATTGAATTTCATATTGAGACAAAATTATATCTTGGTGATGGTTGATCCCTTTTTGATACTTTCAAACTTAAAAACACAAAAGATAAGACTTTCTTTAATTTTTCTCCGAGTTTTCTATTTTTCTTTTATCTTATGTAATAATTAGAGGAAAAATTGAAGAATCCGTAAATAAAATGCAAATTAGTTCATGGAATTATGAGGTGAATATTTAAATTGATTGTATTATATTTAAACGTGGATGGGATGAAGTATATGAAATTAACAATTAAAAGGCGAAAGAGTAAAATCGGGGTGAAACTCCAGTGTACTGCCCCCTAACAAAGAGTTCTAGGCAGTTAAATCTCTGGAGAGTCACCGTGCTGTAGTCTATACAATAGTGACTCAAGGTATCTATTCGGTACATGAGACCAAATGGTTTTCACTCATTTTATTAGTAAAATCACATATAGAAAAACCTCAACAATTCTAAATCACTGATGACAAAAAAAAAAAAAAAAAAAAAAAAAAAAAAAAAAAAAAAAAAAAAAAAAAAAAAAAAAAAAAAAAAAAAAAAAAAAAAAAAAAAAAAAAAAAAAAAAAAAAAAAAAAAAAAAAAAAAAAAAAAAAAAAAAAAAAAAAAAAAAAAAAAAAAAAAAAAAAAAAAAAAAAAAAAAAAAAAAAAAAAAAAAAAAAAAAAAAAAAAAAAAAAAAAAAAAAAAAAAAAAAAAAAAAAAAAAAAAAAAAAAAAAAAAAAAAAAAAAAAAAAAAAAAAAAAAAAAAAAAAAAAAAAAAAAAAAAAAAAAAAAAAAAAAAAAAAAAAAAAAAAAAAAAAAAAAAAAAAAAAAAAAAAAAAAAAAAAAAAAAAAAAAAAAAAAAAAAAAAAAAAAAAAAAAAAAAAAAAAAAAAAAAAAAAAAAAAAAAAAAAAAAAAAAAAAAAAAAAAAAAAAAAAAAAAAAAAAAAAAAAAAAAAAAAAAAAAAAAAAAAAAAAAAAAAAAAAAAAAAAAAAAAAAAAAAAAAAAAAAAAAAAAAAAAAAAAAAAAAAAAAAAAAAAAAAAAAAAAAAAAAAAAAAAAAAAAAAAAAAAAAAAAAAAAAAAAAAAAAAAAAAAAAAAAAAAAAAAAAAAAAAAAAAAAAAAAAAAAAAAAAAAAAAAAAAAAAAAAAAAAAAAAAAAAAAAAAAAAAAAAAAAAAAAAAAAAAAAAAAAAAAAAAAAAAAAAAAAAAAAAAAAAAAAAAAAAAAAAAAAAAAAAAAAAAAAAAAAAAAAACCATAGGGTGAACTTTGATACATGGTTACCACAGGGGTAGGTCCGAGTTTTCTATTTTTCTTTTATCTTATGTAAAATTATAGGAAAAATTGAAGAATCCGTAAATAAAATGCAAATTAGTTCATGGAATTATGAGGTGAATATTTAAATTGATTGTATTATATTTAAACGTGGATGGGATGAAGTATATGAAATTAACAATTAAAAGGCGAAAGAGTAAAATCGGGGTGAAACTCCAGTGTACTGCCCCCTAACAAAGAGTTCTAGGCAGTTAAATCTCTGGAGAGTCACCGTGCTGTAGTCTATACAATAGTGACTCAAGGTATCTATTCGGTACATGAGACCAAATGGTTTTCACTCATTTTATTAGTAAAATCACATATAGAAAAACCTCAACAATTCTAAATCACTGTGAAATTAATGGGCCGTCACTGTCAGTGGTGTTTATTGTTGTATTTTAAATCCCTAAGTGGCCCATATGACTAATTCTAAAACATTAATGGCCCATAGGCCATAACTAATTCTAAACAATCTTTTTCATGGAAACAATATGCATAAATAACTTTTACGTTAAATTACTTAAATATAATCGCTTTTTATACTTATAGAGTTATGGATATAAGGATAAGGATATCTATATATAACATTACATACATGTAATAACATACTCTAAACATGACTCCAGGATTATGTTTATCATATTTTTATTTTCATTATGAGTTGAAATTACATTTTTGTTCCAAGAAAATGTGACGCATATTTAATTTTGGGTTATTACAAAAGTTTGGAATTTTTCTTTTTGGTAAAATCATTCTTTATAGACATATTTATCCAATAGCCACTAAACCACCATAATATATTGGTCCGTACGATTAAGTTTTTTTTAGATTCATATACTAAGCATGTGATGCAGTCACAAAACTTTAATGGACCATTGTGACAGGACATATACACAAGTTGAAATGTTGAATCAAATAATCACATTTCAAAAGAAATTATCTGTCCATTAAACACGGATATTACGGAGTACTTAAAAGGTTTTTTTTTTTGTTTTTATTTTGATATGTAATCGATAACCCAATTGCCCAATAGTCGTATCTTACTTGCATTCGCCGACTTGAGTTAGCAATTTCTCGCTTCTAGCACAGCAACTTCTGTTTAGATTTCGAGTCGTTGGGCCTAGGATCCCACAAGGGGAGCATGGCGGCACGCCCCTTTTATCCCGGTTGCATTGGGTCCAGGGTTTCAACTTTCTAAAAATAATCTGGGTATGCAATTTGCATGTCGTGACCTGTTTCCAAATAAAACTAAAATCACTAACACAATGGATTTGAACCCACAAGTGTGCTTAGTAGAGATAATATGGATACATTGCTACTAATTTTAAACTGTTTTTTTTACACGTCTCTTTAAACTTGATATATCAACCTTTAAACATAAAACTGCAAAAGGAAGCATACAACTCCAGCAGGAAACGTTCTTTTTACATATGAAGAGCAGCAAGATTTAAGGAAAACTAAAAACACAAATGCTCATTAAATTGTAACCGGGCATGTTTGAGTCATATACACAGCAGCCTATCTTAACAGCACCATGTCTGTGTAAATAACATCCACATATAACTATGCAGCATTGACAAAATAAAAACTACAAATCTGTGGGATATTTTTGATAACTGTTCAATGAACTCCGTACATGCTTCAACTATAAACAAAAGAACATGTACGGATAGTGTACCAAGTGCATCGAGTGTGACATCTATCTTGACATGTTGATCCCTACACTAACCCAAATCCAAAAATGCTACCATGGATGACATTTAAAAGAACGTCGTCAATTGAGCCCAATAATGGCAAGCTAGAACCACCCATATAACTAAAAACTATCAAGTTATATGGTGAGTTTGGGCAGATCCTTTTTCTTTTCCTAAATAAACCTCAAATTCTGTTTGTATATGGGTGTTTGGGGAGTTGAAAGGGGGGAATGGCTAAAAAAAGTTGGTTTTGGTAAAGTTGGGAGGTTGTTGTGAACTGATGATGCAAACAGTGACGGGTTTGACCTTAGATGAGGGGCTGGGGCACGTATTCCAGTACCGCCTAAACTATGCCCAGAGAAACAAGTGGCAAGACCGCTGGTCGAATATGGCTTGGTTGGTCGTACTAGTGCAGATGCAGGAACTTCAAGGACTTTAATCGAGCTGGTATCTGTAATGAATACAATAAAAATAATTGATCAAGTGATGTTCTTACATGACTAACAAAACATGATGATTTAAACTTGAGATCTTGTTTGAAGCCTATACTCTAGTGAGAGAGTACATACCATTTACTATTTTCTCCAAAACAGGTGCATTAAGATTATCATCAAAATTCTGAGCCAAAATCTCAGCCAATAGTTTATTGGCAATAACAAGCTCATGACATTCGTCAAGGTTCTTCAGTTGATTCCGTAAAGACGTTCCAGATTCCTGGATCAATGTATCATACTTCTTGCGTACTTCTAATAACTCTTTGTCACATTCAGAAAGGAGCATTGATTTCTACATATAAACAATATCATTATCAACATTTAATGCAATGATTAATATAAGCGGATAAAAAATGGTTCAGTTAAAAAACCTGTTCTTCAAGTGACTTCCTGACTTTTTCTCGCTCCTTTTGAATTTCTATTTCTGTTACAAGAGGCGTAGAGCTAGAAGTATGCGGAGGTTGACTGTTGTGGCATTCCTGAACTCCATAAGAAAGCCATACACACTTTTGGTTATATGTACACGCTCAAAAACTATCGTTAAAATTAAAGCGAAAAGAATACCGCTTTATGTAAGTACCTGGTCAGGGGTATGTGAGATATCAGATGACTGATGACCACCAAAATATGCAGGCAACCCTGTAAAAGGATTATATATTAATTGACAAAATTACTTCAATGAAGTTGATGATTTTTCCAAATTCTGAATAATAAAATTTAGCATAGATCTTATACCTCCCCATTTTCTTTGCTCTGATTTATCGAGCACTTTTCGTTTGCTTCTTGGCTTTGTCTTTATAAAAAGACAAGTTCCAAATCCTTCAAGCAGATAAGAATGGCTTTGAACCCTTTGAGATGACCTCCTACCCAAATTCTTCCGTCTTTGACGCCTCTCTTTGAGAATTTTTCTCCAAAAAGCAGGTCCATTTTCAATCAAGTAATCATTAACCGATGAACTTTCCTTTGTATGGGCCTCAGCTTCACCCAATAACATGATGTTTGTAGAATAGAATCCATCGTATAGCTGTGCATTCGATGTGACTGAGCCCTTTGTAAGGCCCGTTTTTCCATTTGTAGCCTTCAACAGGGATGAAAACTCATGAAGCAAATCATCTATAAATGCTGACTTTGATGATAGGTCTTTGGAATCAGTTTGGATTTGAAGCTTACTGAATAAGAAGAATGCACCCCATGTTAGCAATTGGTGAAGAGTTTTACAACCAACACGACTTATACAGCGGTCAAGATGTACTCTTTGCTTTGATAGAATCAGTGCTTTTTCCTCGACGGTAAATGATGAATACAAGCGAAAAACTTTTAACGGCCGACGATGTGGATCAAAGGTGATCTTGTGCAGAAATTTTGTGTCATATGAAGGGTTCAACTTACTGTTGTATAGTATCACCAGGTCCACACGTGAAAGGCTAATGCTTAAATTACAAGCACGTTTATCAAGCAAGCAAACAAACTTTGCATTCTCTACATGATTGAACATTTTTAATGCTTGTACTCTCTTTTTATGAGCAAATTGGATGTGTACATAGGAATCCTGGCCAAATCTTTGGTGAAGGAGATCTTCCAAAATATCTCCAAGTGATATATTTTCAGAACTCTCCGCTGGCTAGCATTTTAAAAAGCAATGTAGAGTGTGATTAGACCTTGGTGTATTATTGTATAGTAAAGAGTTTGAACATTTTGTGAAAAGATTAAGTGCAAAGGAACGGTTAAACGAGGCGAAAGTCGGTCACGATGTTAGTTGAAAGCATAAACCCTCAGCTGTCATTTTGACAAAAAAAAAAAAAAGAAAAAAACAAAAGAAAAGAAAATATAGATATTTTTAATAACATGATATATTTTAATTACAACTATAACTGATTATTTGGACAAAAAGTGATTCGGTCCAACTCTCTGATCCCCACCAATTTTGACACATTACCCAACCCATCCGACCTGCGGATATTCGTACCTCGAAATTCAACAAATTTATCCTCAAGTAAAATAATGAACTAAGTTCCTTGACAGTTATAACAAAATTAAGAATTTAATTACCTGAAAAAGAACAAGTACTCTTAAACCAGATCTTTTAATCTCAAGCAAGAGGTTGTAAAGAATATGCAGTTTTCCACCGGCATGGATTTTAGCAGCTACTGGATCAACTGAAGAATTACTTTTGGAAGAGTTGTGCAAAGTAGGGTCCACAAGATATGGGTGGTCACAACACTGCAAAAATGATCAACAACACTAAACTAAAAAGGATTTACCAAATAAATTGCTGAACACTTGAATTAATCACTGCAAACTTCAAAAGAAACAAAATAGTAAAAAAACCTTGCGGGTCTGGATGAAAATGTTTTGGATTGAAGGAGAGTTCTTTTTACATGACGAGAGAGCCTTCATATTGGAATCTAAAATTGTACAGTATTGTTCGATTTGCATAGAAGAAAGATGAACTGGGACCCAATGCTCTTCAAACTCAGTGGTGTCGAACTTGCACTCAAATGCAATAAAAGGTGACAATCTTTCTTTCAATGCATGAGTAACATTGTCAATTTCCATGTCAGCATCCATATCTATATCTTCAAACTTATAATCAAGCAGTGAAAGAATATATCGGCAGTTCATGTCCTGAAACAAGAGGCTGAACTTAGCTAGTGTAAAATTTATGGAAAAGTAGAGGTGTCGAACCAGACAGATTGGTAAAGAGTCAATAACAGGTTTAGGTAGCGTGGGTAGGTTGTGTCCGGATTGGGTCAGGCTGTCCTGGAATACTGTTTGTCCATTTACTTTTATTATAGACGATAGGCAGATTTTGCTTGATTAAAAAAGCAATTATCTTTGGATAATAATCTAGTTTATTGAATTAGGAAGTTGGATGCAATATAAACACACAATGGACATTTTCAACCCATTTGGCTGGTTTCGTTTTAGCTACAGTTCTTAAATTAACCTGTTTCAACCGTTAAAAACAAAATATAACCAGGATTGCCCATTTATAAGTGATGGGTGAAAAGTCAAAATTGTCACCTATAGCTGAAAAAAACAAGGCGATTAATTAAGAAACATACCACTGTTTCACCAGTAACCGTAAGCAGTTTCATATCAGCCACAAGGCAATTAACCTTCTTAGAATGTGTTGAGATAGTGTGACGCTGACACTCATCTATTACTATTAATTCCCATTTAATGTGACCAAAACTCTCCATATCCTGCAACACAAGATTAATAAAATTGATCCATGAAAAGTTATCCATATATTCGTTTCATATCATAAAAGTTGTGTACCTCAACAATGACATCTGGAGAAGATAAAAGAACTTGAAATCTTAGAGTCCCCTTTTCACTGTAAAATTCTGATGCTCTAATGGCGGCCCGGGTATCTTTGTTCCCTTTGTATGTAACAACAATCGTCGGCTTTGACCACTTTGAAAACTCAGCTTCCCACGAGGAAAGAATACTTGAAGGAACTGTAACTAGAATAGGCTGCTTCACGTTATCTAGCAACGATAATACAAAAAATACCACCTTAACTAGTCGATCCTGCAACATTGAATCAGTAAACCCATCAGTTCTGACTTGTTACAATACATCAAATTATGAATGAGTCGATTTGGGGTGTGCTATACCTTAGACGGACCAAATAAAAATACTAATATGGGGATCAAATGGGTTAAATGCAACCCAAAGTCTGTTGTTGATGCATATCCAAATCTAAATGTTTTTATTAGCAAATTAGATTACAACTGATGATAGTGTTTACATAACCATATTTGTTTACCATGTTAACTATTTAAATGTCTTGTTGAATAATGAACAAATCAAAGAACTACTTGAGGGTCACCCCAACCCGAACTGGCCTGTTTAGAACAGCATTTAGACAGACTATATGACCAAGCTGCCCCACTCATCTATATCTTACCACCTCTACTTTAAAATTGTGCTTAGACAGACTTTTGATTGTTATAAATAAAAATGTAATGAAAATCCATCAAAAGGTAGATCAGTGAATGTCTTGCACACAGCACTCACCTGCCCATCAAAGATAACCGCATTTTGACCTCTGTGCCAGTAATCACGAAGCTTGTTGACGTAAGGAAGTACATGATCACCTATTTCACTAGAGATCTCAAATTGAAATTCTGATAAAGCAGAGCTGCCTGTAGCATATATAATTATCTGGCATGAGTAAATATAATAACTAGGGAGATGATACTATTAATACGTATGCCCCTCGTCAAGTAACGATCTCAATATGTTGTAGCAACAAGTACCAGAAATCACACTATAAAAGGAGTGTTATAAGGATACATATATCAAGCAACTTATATTGCAAATTCCTAACCCAAAGAAACAGAATACCCACCAGGTTTGATCATGTTTTTGGTACACAGGTAACAAAGCCACGGTCCAGGAGAAGCATGACATATAGGAGGATCCAGACAAGACCGATGGAAGTTCCTTCTGCATCCTTGTCCAGAACATAATCTACAACATTGTGATCCAAATTATCAAGACTTCATCCATCGTGAATAGATAATGATTGATATACGCGCACATTATTTAACTTAAAATATGCCAAATGTGGTGAAAATATAAAAAATAATTGTGTTACTTACAAAAGTTCTCCGCCGTCCATGCAGATTGCACAAGCACCCCCTATACCACCCTCATCGTCTGCAGGTTCACCCATTTTGAGCAGAGTCTCACACACGTCGCTATCCTAAATACCACCATGAATTAATCAAGCATATATCACAAATTCACCCTGTTGAATTCTAAAATCAAAACCAAAGATGTTGGAAGATGGAGGGGTTGGTCGAGTTGGATAATGGATCGAATGTCAAAACTGGTATGACTTGAAACGGGCCATTGTAAGTACCGGGTGAGAGGGGCTGGGTCAGATTGGCTCAACCCGCAAACACTTTTGGCCATTTTTGACATGAACCCTTTTTATACTTGTTTTGATATAAGAACAACACAAATTAATCTATTTTAGTGATGCATAATTGCCAAGAAAGAAGTCGGTCTAGCGAGGAACATGTAGGATAAAGCTTGAGAGGAGGCAAGCGGCTGAGCAAATCATAGAAATGAGCCTGAAACTGGAAAGAAGAAAATAGTATATGGTCCCTTAAAATCGAAAAAAAATGTACAGTAGTTACCACTGGAGATATATGGGATAATTCGTTTGCGGATTTTTGATTGCCAGAGGAAACTCCTCCCAAATGTAAAGCAACCCTGCAAAAAATGAATGCGTCTTATAAAAGGTAACTAAAGACTAACTCGTAAAGTATTTAGATCTTAATTACCAACGAATAATACAAAAAATTATAGCCCATGATCTAAGATACCAAAACAAGGCATATAGATCATTGTTCAACTATAAAACTAAGAACCAACATACCACCAAAACAGATCAAATTAATAGATTATTGTTCATTCATAAAACGAAGAACCAAAGTACCACCAAAACATATCAGATTAAGTATTGATAGAATGACCATTAACAAGATTCAACAATACAAAGATTTTACCTTTGTTTTTTACGTGTAGTACCCGAACGAGAGTCGTTGGCAACTATGTCATTAACTTGATTTAACGTTTTCACCTCCTGTCTAGCTTTTTGGAAAATCTTTTTGTATTCATGTGCATTTAATTTCTTCAGTTTAATAAGTCGTTTTCTGAGAAGTTCCCTTCTCTTATTCTTCCTCTTTGCCCTCAGTTCCATCAATGCCTTAAGCCTTTCTCGTTTTTCCGACAATGGGATACTCGAAAACAAGTTTTCACTCTGCATTTGAGTACTTCTTCAGTCTGCATAAGCCAAAAATCGGTCTGTGAGCACCATAGTTTTCACATTGGTTAAATATACAAAATAGCTTCAGTTTAAGCCCATTATCACTCCTTTTCATTAGCTCATGAAAACATAATGCCTAAAATTAGTTTTAAAAAATGCATCAAATAACTTACAGGCACTCTCAAAATTTCCTCTAGGAAGGTGTTTGGGAGGTTATGGCTTAACCAATATGTTCAAAATAAGCCGCGCTCGCCTGGCTTAATTATAAGTTCGTTTTTCCCTTAACACAAACGAAAACGCACCTAATAGCCAAACACTACAAACTACATTTTGGCTTTCGATAAACGTAATAAGAGCTATACACACTCCCAAATATGTCAAGAAATTACACACCCAAAACCCCCAAATTTCTTCCCAGGAGTACAAACTCACAAATACAGGCATGAACACATACATGTGAATAAATATTATAAAAATGAAAAGAAAAAAAAAAAAGGGGGGGGGGGGGGGGGGTTGTTTCCCCTGTCCACAAAACCCGAGGAGGGCGTGTTTTTATTCAGATGTACACGGCCTAACCAGCTATTCACGTAGTCGATTTCCAAACACTTTAAAATGTTTACAAATGGAGGTCCGACGTCTGCCCACTAGAACACCGTAACGGTGGTGGTGGGTTTAGGTAGGGTTTTAAGTTAAAAATATCAAAAACCATAAAAATGAGCATATACATATACATACAAAATAATTATATCACCATTTCAACACTTGTAACTTGAAGAAAATTAAAATGGTGGGTAAAAATTGCTTAAAATTTAGTAATTTTGTTGTGGGGGGTTTTCACCTGATACACAATGTCTGATTTGGGAAGATGAAAACTAGGATTCTTTCTCCTTTTTTTTTTCTTTCTTTTCTGTATCTGTCTGTAATGTTTGTTATATATACAAACAAAGGTTTCATAGTACGGACAGCAGCGTCGTGGCAAGAAAATGCGGATTGTCATTTTATGTGTGGGTTAGGGGTGGTGGGTCCGCTCTGATACGATCAAACAATGTGTGTGTGTGTGTGTGTTTGCACGCCCTGCCGTGTGAGCAGTGATTAATTAAGGAAATTATGTGTTGGATCATGTTCATGGATCAATAACATAAACTTTAATTACTATTGTATTAAAATACTAACCATCGGGATTAAAATACTAACCATCGGATTTCGTGTAACTTTGAAATCCTGAGGTGGAACCAAAGTTGTAAAACTCCACAAATCCATTGAGTACCTGAAATAATCTTCGGAATCGAGTCTGAGTCATAAGTTCTTGAACCTAAACAAAAAGATAATGAATCATGAATTTGCCAACTAATATTATGTTTGTTTGATTTTCGTGCTTTGAAGTATTATGTTATTGTTTTAAACGGTTATGTTTAAATTCAAAGTTTTTAAATTATTTTTAAAGTTCAATTAAATATTTTCAAAAATAGTTATTTTTTATATAAAATCTCAATCCGGGTACTTCCAGAGTGGAGTCTGGGTCTCCAAAAAATCCTGACCTTCTCTGAATGAGAATGTTATTCCTACTCCATGATCTCAGGTTCTTCCTTGGCTCCTTTTTAAGATCGATCTGTTTTAAAGTGGTCATCGAGTCGAGTCTGAGTCACGAGTTCTTCAACTTTGGATGAGACTTGATCTCGGTTGGAAATTGGATTATTAATTAGTTAAAACAAATTCAAATTAACTAGAACAATAATTTAAGTGGTTAAAATTAAGTATCCAATGACATCAATAATGAGAGCTCATGGCTTCAAAGTCCCACACTACCACATATGATTAAAATCAAAGTTTCATGTTGGTCAAGGGGTTTTATTTTAATCTATGGCAGGTTTCCTTCTACACAGAGGGGAGATGATCGAGTCAGCGGTCAGTGATCCAATTGTCGTGTAAAAAAAATACTAAAACAAATATTTAATTAATTATTATCAATTAGAAAGCAACATATATATATATAGAGAAATGCTACAATGACTAACCATTTACAAACACTTTTTTTACTAACTTACTTGGCATCTGATGTGGCATTCCATGTCATTGTATATTACTTAAATTAAAAAAAAAAGTTAATTAATGTAGGTTAAATAAACTCACAGTGATTAGTTTCCACCCATCACCTAAAAATATATTCAACGTAATCTCCTCTACAACGGAAACAATTCATCAAATATCAAAATAAATCAATCTTTATCTTTTTCTTCTTCATTACATGAATGAATAGACATTATCGGATCAGTCATTTTTTCTTTCTTCCACGTTAAATGACGACGGGATGTTAACAGAATGAGAATCTGTATTTTGTTTCTAGAGATATAAGTCCTGGTGATATGGGATTGTCGGCAGGTGTTTTTGAGAGGGCACAATCAGATTAAACTTTGGATTGTATCCTTCATAAATCTGCATATGCAAAGGTTGGGTTTGTGGTATTCTTTGAGCATTTTTATAAAATCACCTAGCTGAATTTTTTAAAATTTTTTTTTATGTGTTATAGTGCCCTTCTCTACATATTGACCTTTCACAAGAGTGAGAGTTGACAACTTGACTCTGTTGTATTACTTTGTCTCTAAAGTAGCTCAAAGATAGATGTTGCTTCATCTCCAAAATAGCTAAAAGTTAGATTTATGGCCAGACCATGTGTCATGATTCTGCAAGTAATTTTCCAAATAAAACAACTTGCATGTGACAATATGTTTCATTTTGCTAATGTCTTCTGCAAATCATTGGGTTAGTTATTGAGGTTATATGTAAATAAGTAATTTAACTGATGCTATAAATGACCCGGTTGATGAAAACTATTGAAAATCATTGGTGGTGATATAAGATAACTTATTTACATATAATAATGGGACAAATATTCTCACAAAATTGTGAATTCGTATATACATGCATCATAATGAGTAGCAGCAAAGTAATAACTAGTTTTAACAAACAAACAACAAGAAAAAAGTATTATATAGGCAACGACATGTAGCAATATGGATAGAAATTCTTCAGGATTTTTGTGCTAGTTATTATCACACCATCAAGTAGCTTTCAGCCATCGAGTAATAGAAAGGTCTTCTTGGACTTCATTTTAGCAAGTTTTAATCGGATGTTGTGTACTATTATATCCTGAACTTGAGCAGCCGTGTGTGACATGTTTGAGAAGAGGCGAGAGTTCCTTTCTTTCCAAACAAAGTACGATGTCGCAGCAACAAGAAGTTTGCCAATTACACTTCTAGCACATTGTTGTTTTGCTATCGGTGTAAGGTAATCGACAATGTCATCCCACTTGGCTGAAACATGCCACATATTAGCAACGCCTCTAACCATAGACCATTGCAATATACAACAAGTTTGCCAATTACACTTCTAGCAGATCGCTTTTTTCTTTACCATACCATTGCGAAGTGTTATTCTGGCTTTCGCACATAGTAGATTAATGTATTTCCCTTTACTGATAGTATACAAATCAAAATCAATCAAGTAATATATATATACTAATAATATTATTGTATACCTCTCATGTTCACATAATTACTATCTTCACATGTATTTTAGACGTGTATCATTGTTGAACAACTTGAAACACATCCAGCTATTGTGCATTATGGGACATACGTCTAGTATTCATATATTGATAGTACTATTTTATATTTAAAGAAGGAAAATGATAATTGTACCATAGATTTTGATTAATTTACCACATTGTACAAGTTTTGCAACAAACTGTACAAATAGATTAAACATAAATGTGGTAGATCTATCAAAATATATGGTACTAATATCATCTCCCTTTAAAGAATAGACAAAATTTTAAGTTTGTGGCTTTAAGTTAGCCATCTAAAATGGATATCTTTAGCCATCTAAAATGGGCTAATAGTTCGTCCCAAAAAAAATATTGTAACGATCATTTTAATGTGTTAAAGAAATCCCCATTCTTTTTCATAATAGATACTACACAAACTTTTAATTGATTATACTTTAATTATATTGTATACTTGTTAAGGGTGGATAAAATTCGTAAAAGTATCTTCCAACCAGTACATTTGATTCGCAAAACATAAGAATTCCTCTTCTTCTAACGCGTATATAAGATAGCACTTTGCAAAGTATAGTTTTTTGAACTATGGTTAATGTATAAAAACAATGTTCACAGATGTAGCTTTTATCTAAAAAATTTAAAATCAACAGTAATGTAAATTGTAAAACATATTTTTTATGTGATAATCATAGCCGGGCCCGGGCTAGTGGCTACGATACCAGCCTTCTATATAAGAGATGTTGGGCTATATTGAAACCCAGTGTATTTTCTAAAAAGTTGTACTAAAGCCTAAAAAACTGTATATTACCCGATTATTTTAATATCGAGGTGTAAGTATACAATGTGACGTCTAATAGTCAATCCTCATTCGTAAAAACGAGTCATATGCCCGCGCAATGCGGCGGTGATGGTGGTGGTGGCGGCGACGGGTGGCGGTGGCGATGACGGGTGGTGGGGGGCGGCAATGGTGGTGAATGTAAAAATAATTGATGTTAAAAGAGCTAGTGTAATTATTTTAAGGATTGAGAGATTTATGTTGTAAATTAATTCATTAAGGGTATTATAGGTATATTAGGTAGAGATGTTTAAATTAATGAATAAAGAAGAGGGTATTTTTAGTAGTTCAAAGTTGTAATTTGAGAAAATGGGGGAAGGCTTGATGCTTTATATAATAGTATTGTATAGATATAGATATAGAAATATAGATATAAAAGTATAGATATAGATATAGATATAGATATAGATATAGATACTATCTCAAAATGTCATTCTTATGGCATTTTTTCTACTACAACCTGTTCAATCTAATTAACTTTTTGTAGCAATTTTTCTTCAAATTAACATTTTTTCTAATTAGACCATTCTTAACCGTTCACCTCTTCACTTACATTTTTTTCTGCCACATCAGTATCACCTTTTCATCACCTTTACCTTATTTTTTCCCCATTAACCATTCACCTTCAAATTTAATATCTCACTGTACCCACAATACATCCAATCAAAACAAAGTAAAATAAAATAAAAAGAATAAGACAAATATTAGGTCCCACTATTCCATAGGTGAACACACCTACCCCTTTCACCCACACCCCTTAACAATTCACTTGTTTCATCTTTTTCTTTCACCTATATCCTTCACCTACCTTTAAGAATGGTCTTAGTCTTGAGGGGTCTTTAAATTATATATTGTATATTATAACTTCTTCTTCTAACGCGTATATAAGATAACAATTTGCAAAGTATAGTTTTTTGAACTACGGTTAATATGTATAAAAAGTGATGTTCACAAATGTAGCTTTTATTTAAAGAATTCATTATCAACAGTCATGTAAAACATATTTTTATGTGATAATCATAGCCGGGATACAATACCAAACTTCTATATAAACGATGTTGGGCTATATTGAAAATTCGAAACCCATTGTAATAGTTAGTTAAACAGTTGTACTAAAGCCTAAATAATTGTATATTACCCAGTTGTATTTCAATATCGAGGTGTAAGTATATATACAATGTGACGTCTCAAAATAATTGTATAGTCAATCCTTTTTCGTAAAAATACTATCTCAAAATGTCATTCTTTAAACCTTAATTTCTACTACAACATGTTCAATCTAACTTTTTGTAGCCATTGTTCTTGAAATTAACATTTTTGATGTTAATTCACTTTTTTTCAACCAACAAAACTTCATTTATTAATCACAAGATTTGTCAGCAAGAAGGTGACAATTACGACTCCAAGTCACAAAAATTCAAAACCTACTAAGCAAGACCCAGAATTGTCTCCACATTCCCGTTGTTAGTCCACTGTCCACCCAATCTCGCTCGACTTTTCACCCAAAACTCATGATCTTCACGTACTCTATAACCGAAGTGACCATGGGTTGTTTCAGTTAATGTTTTTGTTCAAAACGAATTCATTTCGATCTTGCCCTCCAAATGCTCCAAATGATGTTCAACATTATCGCATAATGTAAAACGCCAAAATACTATATGGGGATATTAATTGCTCCAAAGTTTACTTATATAAAAACGTCAAAACGCTAACAATCAATAAACTATATGGGGATATTGCATTAGAAATAGAAACAAAAAAAAATACTGGTGGACTCATAGTCTTTATCTTGTTATATTAGATAATCTAATCTTATATAACTGTTAGGCTGACATTTTAGAGCTAATTAACCAAAATACAAAAATAACCTATATGGCCTATGTTTTGTAATATTCAAATATATATATTATCACAATAAACAACTTTCGATGAACATATTTTTAAAAAATATTTCAATATAAAACTCAAAGTGTTGATATATAGATCAATTTTTTATTACTCAAAATAGTATATTAAATTTTAAACTATAATAAATTAACATCTAATATTGATAACGTCGTAAGCCCCGTGTATTAGACACGAGCCTAAAATTGAACTATTTGTCACCAATGAATATGCTAAATTTTTCTGATGCGGGTTCATAAACGAATTATCTTGATACACAATACTAATCAAATAACCAAATGACCACAGGGCTAGCCTACAATCTCCCGCTGCCAACGATAGCCATTTCTACATTAATTATGTAGTAAAGGTTAGACACTCATATTAGTGATTAAGTGCCAAAGGCAAGCCAATTTTTTATACATTTTGGAGATCGATGACTTATAACTCAGACTCGTGAAGTTTAATCGCATAACTTCAAATGACACATTGTTAAAATACCAATTGTTTCTCTCTTTCAAAATGAGATCGATAAAAGCTGTAACTGAAAACCTTATATATCAGTACGCTAAACAGATACAATATGTTGGAATCACTGGCCAATCGGCCATACTTCACAAGAATGTGAAATTTTTAAAAAATTATGAAAAGTAGACATATGTTATTCACGAAAGAACTATCATTTAAAGTAAAATTAAAAGAACTAAAAGGAATGTGAATTAAAGATGGGTAAAAATAGATCTCACATGATTCATTCTAACGGACTTCGTACATATAGTTAAAAATCATGTTTTCATAGTTACATTTCATGATTAACATTGACACATTGTGTTTTTCAATGTCTATGACATTATCATTTAGCTTGATATGTTCTAATTAAGCTCCAAATACATTTAGAAATGTGTATAAGAAGCTTGTGTAACTGATCATATCAGTTGTTGCTCCAGTGGTCTCTCGTACACAATGTATTTATTAGGACCTAAGACTCTTGATATGTACACAATGAATAAATATTTATTTGGTACCTCAATAGATGATACACATCTTGGTTGCAAATTCGGCTTATACAGTTCCAGCAAGCGAGGTGGTCGCAGAGCTCGCTCGGGTGAGGCCATTTTACTCAATCGCCATGGCCCACAGTAGCTCGTTTGACATCACAATGCTATCCCACTTCAGCATAACACTTGCCAGTTGCCACAAAATCAAGAATGCATGTTACAAAAGGAAAATATATATTATTTTTTGAACAATCATGTAATATAAATAACCAAAATTGTTGTGTTGTTTTAATAGTCCTGGAACTTAATTTGCCAATTTGACAGAATTATTCACAGCCATCAAACTATCAAAGACATAATAATTTGAGTCAAAAGTCACCCCAAAGCTGTTGTTACCGGATTGAAGGATTTTCAGATAATAAGAGTTCATATACTTCCCCATCTTTGAAACCAAGTCAAGTAGTAAACTAAAAGTGTACGACGCTAAAACCAAAAAAAAAAAAAAGAGAGAAGCAAACGAGTAAATACAAATCAGATATCAAATGCTTATCAAAGATGTACAATCAGGTCATTTGACCATCTTAAATAAACAACAACAAAGCGATTCAAATGCTGATTAACCAACCATTATATTGGAAGGTTTTACAATCACTTTGTGCCAAATTTGTCAAAACAAAGTGAAATTGCTTGATATCTTGAGCTGGGGGTCTATCATATAAGTGAATTGAGATCAAAGATGAAACAGGTCAAAGTCAAACAGCAATTATCTCTTTCTGTTCATTTATTTTGTTGATATCTAACTTCTTCATAGACAATATAGACTAATATTGCTGGAAGGCGCTGCTATCAAAATGGGTACGATATAATTATGAGTTTCACCTTAGATTGCCGTGTGTAGACACACATATAAACTGGTACTAATATTGTGAGACATAATAATGATACCATACACATATATAAGCTAGGACCAATTTGGTGTTCAATCCAAATAGGATGTGAGAGATAACGGGTGGTTCCAAAAAAACTCTCAAAATTCTCTTCGATGTTTTTTCCATTTAATGTGTGATAAGTGCATGTTTCAAGTGAATAGAACACTATCTTCTTGTTCTTGGAATGCAGCTGCGGAAAGTAGATCTTATTCTCCATCTCTGGCGTTTTGGCTTCAATGCACATACATGCTGTATCACCAATACAAACCATGCGATTTCCCAAGCAATCCATTTTTTCCCATTCTCCTTTGGAATCAATCCATTGGAATACCTCAACACAATCTCCAAATTCGCTAACACTGACTAGGAATAGATGTTGATCACAACTCATTAGGAAATACTTTGCCGGATATGTACAGCAACTTCTAGGGGCTCCAGATTCAACAAGGTTCCATGAATACTCTTCTTGACCATTATCTTTGAAAACAGTAAGTTCTCACTTGTTACACAAGGCATAAATATATCGGCCATAAAATGTAGGGAAGTATATAGAATATGGACCAGCACCCAGATGAATTATACGCCAGGATGTGTCTAGAGCTACAAAGTGAATCAGCACAGTCAATTCATTTCCACGCATAAATGCAACAACCATACAATCAGGGGAAGAAGGTGGTGCTGAGAAACATGCGCTTCTGATAATATCACCACCACTATCTGGAAGTTTCCGTAGATCATTTGTGAAAGGGTTAAAGAAAACTAGGCAGTTCACATTGCTGCTCATAAACAGAAGCCAACCAAACCTGGAACAATGGATTACGCCATCAACAATTGATACCTGCGAGTTTTTCATGTAGTACTTCTCACCCAAAATTGGATCTGTAAATGTGAGAACTCCTTGAATTTCGTCAATAACCATTAGCCATGGTGAAACTAGTGAATAAGTCTGCAGTCTCCTTAATGCTGTTTCATTGTTCCATTTTATGGGAGGTGCTGCCAAAAGACAAGGTTTACATGTGGCACGAAAGTTCATGTACTCCACACCAACACAATGCTCCATAATCATCTTCAGAACATCAAACGGAATAGTAAGCAGGCTTGATTCATTAACTCCAACCTCGTCATGTGTAACTGATGTTACCACTACATCCTCTTTTTGTGTAGAATAAAATGCGGATTTGGCTTCTCCATGACCATCGTCCAACCTAAAAAAAATACAATGTTATTGTTGTCCCTAATCGTTTGATTCACAAAAATATGAACGAGAGAATTTTACTAGAAATATAATCGTGTGTGATAGATTACAAATTCTGTTACACGACACTTGTTTATATAGACATACAAACCATCGTGACTTCTCACTAATAGTCACGCCTATTCTAAAGTTACTGCCATCGTGACTGTTTGCCAATAGTCACGACCCTTCACAATTAACTTCCCAACCGCCAGTAACTTCCTATTCGGTTAGTAACTTTATTTCTGACACACTAAGCCCTTATATTTACATGACACACTAAACATAATATTAACCGAGCAATGAACGGGATTATGGTCCACATTCTCCCCCTTAATCTCGATCGTTGCTTCGTCCTAGATCTTGAACCCCGAGCATCTGCCGCATAGTGACAAACTTCAGCCTTGGTAGTGCTTTAGTCAATATATCAGCCCTTTGTAATTCGCCACTAACGTGTTCCACATTGATGTGTCCATTCTCTACGCATTCACGAATGAAATGGTAACGAATGTCGATATGCTTACTCCTTCCATGAAATACCGGATTCTTGACGAGTGTTATTGCTGAAACGTTATCAACCTTCAGTGTTATTCTTTCCTCTTTCCAACCCGTTATTTCACTAAGTAGCCGCTTTAACCATAAAGCTTGACATGCTGCTCCAGTAGCCGCCATGAATTCTGATTCACATGATGAGAGTGCTACTGTTGGTTGCTTCTGAGTGCACCAAGTAATAGGGGATTCTCCAAAATAGAATACTATTCCAGTAGTTCCTTTTCCTTGATCAGTATTGATTCCATAACTAATGTCGCTATAACCTGTAATCTTGCAGCCGCCATCTCTTTTGTATATAATTCCATGCTCCTTGGTTCCTTTAATGTATCGGATTACTTGCTTTATCGCCTTCAAATGGTGATCCTTTGGTTCTTGCATAAATCTGCTGAGTAATCCAACCGAGTAACTTAGATCTGGTCTAGTGTGTAGTAGATACCTGAGACAATCCAACCGAGTAACTTAGATCTGGTCTAGTGTGTAGTAGATACCTGAGACATCCAATTAAACTTCTGTAATAAGTTGTGTCAACTGGTTTTCCATCTTCCGCCTTGACCAACTTTGTTCCCGGGTCCATAGGTATCTTGGTGTCATTACTTTCCATCATACTAGCATCCTTTAAGATCTTGTTGATGTAACCTGTCTCGGGATTTGGTCCACATTCTCCCCCTTAATCTCGATCGTTGCTTCGTCCTAGATCTTGAACCCCGAGCATCTGCCGCATAGTGACAAACTTCAGCCTTGGTAGTGCTTTAGTCAATATATCAGCCCTTTGTAATTCGCCACTAACGTGTTCCACATTGATGTGTCCATTCTCTACGCATTCACGAATGAAATGGTAACGAATGTCGATATGCTTACTCCTTCCATGAAATACCGGATTCTTGACGAGTGTTATTGCTGAAACGTTATCAACCTTCAGTGTTATTCTTTCCTCTTTCCAACCCGTTATTTCACTAAGTAGCCGCTTTAACCATAAAGCTTGACATGCTGCTCCAGTAGCCGCCATGAATTCTGATTCACATGATGAGAGTGCTACTGTTGGTTGCTTCTGAGTGCACCAAGTAATAGGGGATTCTCCAAAATAGAATACTATTCCAGTAGTTCCTGTTCCTGATGCGCATCTTCATTGCTTTCCGAGTTGACTGATGTAGTATTTCCATCGTCTATTCCTCGTACCACAAAACTTGTCCATTCTGAGTTTTGTGTAGTTGGTTCCTGTTCCTGATGCGCATCTTCATTGCTTTCCGAGTTGACTGATGTAGTATTTCCATCGTCTATTCCTCGTACCACAAAACTTGTCCATTCTGAGTTTTGTGTAGTTGGTTCCTGTTCCTGATGCGCATCTTCATTGCTTTCCGAGTTGACTGATGTAGTATTTCCATCGTCTATTCCTCGTACCACAAAACTTGTCCATTCTGAGTTTTGTGTAGTTGGTTCCTCTCTACTGTTATCCCAATTCCATGGTTTGGTTTCCATAAACTTAACATCCCTGCTTACATGTTTCCTCTTTTTTTCTGGATCATACAATATATATGCTTTTGATCCTTCCTCTACACCTAAGTAAATCATGGGTACGCTTCTATCATCCAGCTTTTGTAAGTGAGGTATTGTTACCTTTGCATAAGCTGTGCACCCAAATATCCTTAGTTTTTCCAGATTTGGTTTTCTGTTGTAGAGTGCCTCATATGGAGTCTTATCCACCAGGGCTCTTGTAGGGACCCTGTTTAGTATGTAGACGGCGTGTCTGACTGCTTCCGCCCAAAAGTTTAGTGGCAACTTCATTGCCTTCATCATACTTCTAGTTGTAGATAGCATTGTTCTGTTCTTCCTTTCCACGACTCCGTTTTGTTGTGGTGAGTAAGGTGCTGTTAACTGACGTGCTATGCCATTTTCCTTGCAATACTTGGTGAATTCATTAGATGTGAACTCGCCTCCTCTATCTGTTATCAGCATCCTTAATTTTGTCCTCAATTCCGTTTCAATGTGTTGTCTGAACTCTTTGAAAGTATCAAATGCTTGATCTTTCGATGTCAGAAAGTAGGTCCACATGAAACGTGTACAATCGTCCACTAACAAGAAAATGTATTGCTTCCCGGAGTTTGTGGTTGGGCTTATAGGGCCACAGAGATCTCCATATACTAGATCCAAAGGTTTCTTCGATCTAAATTTGGCTTGATTTTGGAATGGAGTCCTACTGTGTTTTCCTAATAAGCAGGCATCACAAATCTGTCCTGCGTGATTGATCATTGGTATTCCTTCCACTAGATTCTTTCTTGTCATGTTCTTGATGTCCTCAAAGTTTAGATGACCTAATCTAGCGTGCCACAACCATGCTTGGCTATATATATTCGCTAGGAGACATATAGGTGTACCTATCTTTAGTTTGATGCTGTAAAGTCTATTCCTTGACCTCTCAATCTTCATCAGCAGTCTCTTATTTTTGTCATGTAAAGTCAATTTGTTTCCTTCCATGACGACTTTACACCCTATCTCCGTGAGTTGTCCTAGACTCAGTATGTTGCTCTTAAGGTTTGGAATGTAGTATACTTCCGATATAATCTTCTGTTCGTGATTCCTACATCCTAACAAAACAGAGCCTTTTCCTTTTATTTCTACATACGATCCATCTCCAAAATGAACACGTCCTGTTATGTTATCATCAATATCCCTGAAGTGACTCTTAGTCCCCGTCATATGGTTGCTTGCTCCATTATCTAAATACCAGATACTTTCGTCTGTTGTAGCATACTTTTCGGGTTGAAATTGTCCTTCATTTAACAGTACCTCTTCGTGTTCAGTTTTGTGTGTTGCCATTAACAATGATGGCTCTTCATCTTCTTGGATAAGATTCGATTGTTCCTGCGTTGTCGGCAGTTGATTGCAGTCTTTCCTAAAATGTCCAAATTTTCTACATCTGTGACATTGTACCTTGCTCATATCCCTCACTTGCTTATTCCATTTTGTGTTTGTTCTCGCCTTGTGAGTCGAGCCTTCCTCTTTCGAGTCGTTTCTATTTCTATTGTTTTGCCAGTTTCCTCGTGAAGAGTTTGATCTACCACGTCCGCGATTGCCGAATCGCCTTCCTCTTCCAGAGTGTTCGCCATGTGCGAATAATAAGTTTTCCTGGCTGTCTCCACGTCCGCCTTTCTTGAGTTTAATTCTTTCCTCATACGCTTTTAATTTTCCAATGATCTCGTCGAAAGTGACTTCGTCTAGATCAGAGTTTTGTTCTATGGATGCCACTATTTGGATGAACCTATCTGGCATGGAATCTAAAAGTTTTCGTACAAGTAACGGTTGATCCAAAGTTTTTCCTAATTCTTTTGCCTTAGTGGCATAACCATTTAACTTAGCGGTAAAGGAATCTAACGTGTCGTCCTCCTTCATTTGGAGTGTTTGAAATCCAATCATCAACGATTGTAAACGTGCCTTCTGCACTTTATCTTCTCCGACATGTCTCTTTTTTAACGCCTCCCAGACCTCTTTCGCAGTCTTACACCCCGCAACTTGCAGTATCACATCTTCGGTCAATGCTTGGTATAAAAAAGCAATTATTGCCTTCTCCCTTTTCTCATCAGGTTCCGCATCTTCCTTAGGTTCTATCATCTCCCATAATCCATTCGCTTCAAGTATAACTTTGATTTGAATGGCCCAAACGGTATAATTTGTTTGTTTCAAAACGGGGCATTGATAATGAGAGATTGGTGCAACGGGTTTTTGTGTTACTAAGGCGCCAATAGGATTTTCTCCAGACATGGTTTCTATTCTTATAATCTTCACTTTCTAAAATTTGGGGTTTCCTAATAGTATAGATGATAAATTTATACTACTAGTAAATTAGAAATCCAAGAATGATTTAGATTTCTAACCTTAGTGTTGTGGATATCCAAAAATAATTCCTTTTAAAGAACCTTTCCAAGTCGAAGCGTCCTTCTCCTGTCGGTCCGATAAAAGTGTTGTAAATCCCAAATTGTAGATTGTGTGTTTCTTTCAAGAAATAAATTCCTTTAAGAAATCTGATTTCAATAGAAGCCCAAATAATTGTTGTCGGCCCAAATAAAATCAATCTTCTTGTTCTGACTAAAGCCCACACGTGTCTTTTCCTTTTGTGTCGGTCTTAAGAACCGTCCCCAACAAAAGTATTATGATTAAAAAAGCCCAAAAAAATAGATTTTCCTTTTGTGTCGTTCTTTCTGGTGAACCGCTCCCAACAAAAGTGTTCTTCCCCAAATCAAACAAACGAAGCCCTAATAATCGGTGGGTTTGATTTGGTTTAATGATTCCTTCAATCGGTTGTTTCCTCCTTTTTCTTCAAGAGTATGATTGAAGTTGGTTTCTTTCTTTCCTTTAATTCGGTTTTCCTCTAATTCAAGAGTGTGATTGAAGTGTGTTGCCGCCTGCAACTTCCGTCGGTCTTCAAGTAATTCCGGTTGTGCACCACCGTAGATACTCCGACGTATTCCGATTATTGGTTTCAAGTAAGTTCTTTTCTTCTCTCTTCTTCCTGTAACAGTTTCCACCACCGTAGAATTTCCGGCCAGCGTTTTCTTTTCTTTTTTTTTTAATTTCCGGTCACAGTATTTCGGGAATCAAAGAGCCTGATTGCTCTGATACCAATTGTTGTCCCTAATCGTTTGATTCACAAAATATGAACGAGAGAATTTTACTAGAAATATAATCTCGATACTTTGTTTCTGTTTTTTTTTTTTTTTTTTTTTTTTTTTTTTTTTTTTTTTTTTTTTTTTTTTTTTTTTTTTTTTTTTTTTTTTTTTTTTTTTTTTTTTTTTTTTTTTTTTTTTTTTTTTTTTTTTTTTTTTTTTTTTTTTTTTTTTTTTTTTTTTTTTTTTTTTTTTTTTTTTTTTTTTTTTTTTTTTTTTTTTTTTTTTTTTTTTTTTTTTTTTTTTTTTTTTTTTTTTTTTTTTTTTTTTTTTTTTTTTTTTTTTTTTTTTTTTTTTTTTTTTTTTTTTTTTTTTTTTTTTTTTTTTTTTTTTTTTTTTTTTTTTTTTTTTTTTTTTTTTTTTTTTTTTTTTTTTTTTTTTTTTTTTTTTTTTTTTTTTTTTTTTTTTTTTTTTTTTTTTTTTTTTTTTTTTTTTTTTTTTTTTTTTTTTTTTTTTTTTTTTTTTTTTTTTTTTTTTTTTTTTTTTTTTTTTTTTTTTTTTTTTTTTTTTTTTTTTTTTTTTTTTTTTTTTTTTTTTTTTTTTTTTTTTTTTTTTTTTTTTTTTTTTTTTTTTTTTTTTTTTTTTTTTTTTTTTTTTTTTTTTTTTTTTTTTTTTTTTTTTTTTTTTTTTTTTTTTTTTTTTTTTTTTTTTTTTTTTTTTTTTTTTTTTTTTTTTTTTTTTTTTTTTTTTTTTTTTTTTTTTTTTTTTTTTTTTTTTTTTTTTTTTTTTTTTTTTTTTTTTTTTTTTTTTTTTTTTTTTTTTTTTTTTTTTTTTTTTTTTTTTTTTTTTTTTTTTTTTTTTTTTTTTTTTTTTTTTTTTTTTTTTTTTTTTTTTTTTTTTTTTTTTTTTTTTTTTTTTTTTTTTTTTTTTTTTTTTTTTTTTTTTTTTTTTTTTTTTTTGTTTTTAATTCCGGTCACAGTATTTCGGGAATCAAAGAGCCTGATTGCTCTGATACCAATTGTTGTCCCTAATCGTTTGATTCACAAAAATATGAACGAGAGAATTTTACTAGAAATATAATCGTGTGTGATAGATTACAAATTCTGTTACACGACACTTGTTTATATAGACATACAAACCATCGTGACTTCTCACTAATAGTCACGCCTATTCTAAAGTTACTGCCATCGTGACTGTTTGCCAATAGTCACGACCCTTCACAATTAACTTCCCAACCGCCAGTAACTTCCTATTCGGTTAGTAACTTTATTTCTGACACACTAAGCCCTTATATTTATATGACACACTAAACATAATATTAACCGAGCAATGAACGGGATTATGGTCCACAGTTATTAACATTTCCTAACATTATCTAACAAAAAAATATATAAAAAAAAGGACATGGAAAAAATACCTGCATTCCCATAGTGAGATACTACTTGTTGGCAACACTAGAGAAGGCGTAGAAGACAAAGAGACAGTATTATCGTTGACATGGTAAGAGTATATAACTTTGCCGTCACGAATATGTATATAACCTCCTAACTCCAAGGCAATTGCGGGTCTATAAAATTCCAAGTGATTAAAAGCAATATCCAGAAAAAAGATGGAGCCTTTGAGGTCTAGAATTTGTTCCCACATTTCAGAACCCTTATCCAAGTCTTCGCTGTATTCTTATTCAAATGCATTCCAGCTCATACTAGTCAAGTCCAATCCTTTGAAGCGTTCCATTTCATCCCACTTTATACTAGTCATGTCCAAATTAAATGAATACACACCACCAAGTGTTCTTATGTCTGTTGTTTTCTTATCAAAAGCTACTAAAATGTAGAACAATTGCGTACCGGATCCTTTTAGGAAAGGGACCAACATCGTACAAGAATTAAAGAACGGAAAAGGGCATGCCCCAAATAGAGATAGCTTTATTATAACTTCAATACCCTTAAAAACAATATCAACCCGTATAACATAAGAACAATAAGAACTGCCAACATTTAAAGCATATACTTTACCATCGCAGCAGGTTAGACTAATTATCACTGAACCATCGCCGGTTATTCTCTTGAGTTGGTGAGCATATGACATTTCGGTCCATCGTTGCTTATATCTTAACTTCTTATTTCGTTTACAAGTTATTGGACAAAAAACAAAGGAAGGCTTATTGTGTATCGTTAAGAGGAGAACTGAAGTGGGATCATCAGGAGGAGCCGACAAACAACATTCTTGGATAATCATATAATCCCCGTCTTTCAAAATCAAAGGAGGGAGAGATATGATGTCAGATGTGGATGGGTTCCAAAGAGACCACAAATTGTTATGTGGATCGTTAGTGAGAATCAACCAGCCATGGAAACAGCCTCGGATAAGTCTCCCAAGCAACTCAGGAATTCAACAATGATATTCAGAAAGAGGGTCGTAAGGATTGTAGAGAATCAATTCATCCTTGTCGTCTTCTTGATCTTGAACAAACCACCATGGACTTTTTGAAGATAAGGGAGGCAACCCATCACAACATACTGAACTACCACGACAAACCTCCTCCTGTGTCATCGTCTTCTGCTCGGTCATCTAAGATGTTGAAAAGACTAGATCAAAATCTAATATACGATTGCATCAAAGCAATATTATCGTTGATTTGGTAAGAGTATATAACTTTGCCGTCCTGATAGTATTCTGTTCAAAGCCAAACTGATCAGTATGTTGCCTGCTGGGGAAGAGGAATTTGATGGTGAGTTGCATATATATCCTTGTTCTTGACCGTTGCATTTGTGACTTGACTCTTCTTTGTTTTGTATATGTTCAGATATGTCTTTCTAGAGTTTCGTTAGGAAAGGTGGTCAGGTTGGTGAGGTTCCATCTGGCTCTTCTTCTCATGCCCCTTCTGATATTAAGCATACCCCAAAGGTTGGGGTAAGTATCCCTTTTAACATTGGTTCTTCGTCAGGCACTTCCGTGCTGCCCAAGGGAGAAAACATCGTTCCTCCAGGTCAAAGCGTGGGTGATGATGTAATTATAACTGGCGAGTGTAAGGATGAACGAAGTACTGCTCCGGTGGGGGGTGTAGCGTCTGAAGAAGAAGAAGAAGAAGAAGAAGAAGAAGAAGAAGAAGAAGAAGAAGAAGAAGAAGAAGAAGAAGAAGAAGAAGAAGAAGAAGAAGAAGAAGAAGAAGAAGAAGAAGAAGAAGAAGAAGAAGAAGAAGAAGAAGAAGAAGAAGAAGAAGAAGAAGAAGAAGAAGAAGAAGAAGAAGAAGAAGAAGAAGAAGAAGAAGAAGAAGAAGAAGAAGAAGAAGAAGAAGAAGAAGAAGAAGAAGAAGAAGAAGAAGAAGAAGAAGAAGAAGAAGAAGAAGAAGAAGAAGAAGAAGAAGAAGAAGAAGAAGAAGAAGAAGAAGAAGAAGAAGAAGAAGAAGAAGAAGAAGAAGAAGAAGAAGAAGAAGAAGAAGAAGAAGAAGAAGAAGAAGAAGAAGAAGAAGAAGAAGAAGAAGAAGAAGAAGAAGAAGAAGAAGAAGAAGAAGAAGAAGAAGAAGAAGAAGAAGAAGAAGAAGAAGAAGAAGAAGAAGAAGAAGAAGAAGAAGAAGAAGAAGAAGAAGAAGAAGAAGAAGAAGAAGAAGAAGAAGAAGAAGAAGAAGAAGAAGAAGAAGAAGAAGAAGAAGAAGAAGAAGAAGAAGAAGAAGAAGAAGAAGAAGAAGAAGAAGAAGAAGAAGAAGAAGAAGAAGAAGAAGAAGAAGAAGAAGAAGAAGAAGAAGAAGAAGAAGAAGAAGAAGAAGAAGAAGAAGAAGAAGAAGAAGAAGAAGAAGAAGAAGAAGAAGAAGAAGAAGAAGAAGAAGAAGAAGAAGAAGAAGAAGAAGAAGAAGAAGAAGAAGAAGAAGAAGAAGAAGAAGAAGAAGAAGAAGAAGAAGAAGAAGAAGAAGAAGAAGAAGAAGAAGAAGAAGAAGAAGAAGAAGAAGAAGAAGAAGAAGAAGAAGAAGAAGAAGAAGAAGAAGAAGAAGAAGAAGAAGAAGAAGAAGAAGAAGAAGAAGAAGAAGAAGAAGAAGAAGAAGAAGAAGAAGAAGAAGAAGAAGAAGAAGAAGAAGAAGAAGAAGAAGAAGAAGAAGAAGAAGAAGAAGAAGAGGAAGAAGAAGAAGAAGAAGAAGAAGAAGAAGAAGAAGAAGAAGAAGAAGAAGAAGAAGGTTGCCGAAGAGAAGACCAGTGCTACGAGTAATTTTCTCTTCTCTCATCTCTTTGTTTAATTGTTATAATTTTTAAATGTCTTCCTTTTACAGTTGATATTTGTCGTATGGGGACAAGGGCTTTTGCACAATTTTATAAGGAACGTTTAGATGAGAGAAACATGATGGATGCTGAAATACTTGTTCGTTTGAATCACCTTCTGGGTGTACAACTTGAAACTGAGAAGCTGCTGGAAGAGAAGAAGGCAGAGTGCATTTTGCTCCAAGAATCAATGAATAACACCATTAAAGATTTGGAGGAGGTGAAGTTGTTGAAGGGCAAGCTTATGGAGGCAGAGGCTAGGGTGAAGATTCAAGAGGATGAACTTGCTGATCTAAGGTCAAAGTTGTCGAACACCATGGCTGAGTTCAATATGGAGAAGAAGGCTTCACAGAACCTTTTAGCCTCTGTCAGGAAGCATGTATCACAGCGCTCTGGTCTGGTAACTGAAGTGATTCCTTATGCTTGTAGGAGTTTAGTTGATAGCGAGGAGTTTGGAAGACTGCTTGCGGAGGTGATCTCTGCTAACAGAGATGATGAGAGGGCCTCCGTACTTCGTGGCTTGAGTGAGGAGGGTTTAATTGATTTGTCAACGCGCTCAGAGTATAGGGAAAATACTGCTGATGCCATTAATGTGGCGGTAGAAAATTATCAGAGCGCCCATTTTCCCTTGACTAGGACGAATGAACCCTTTCTCTTGAAGTTCTTTAAGTTGAGATTCTAACTCTTGCATTTCCGTTAAGGCAAGTCTATATGGAGCTTTAGCCACGGGTGCGGCTCCGGGGATCAAATTGATGCGAAAGTCAAGTTCACGAGACGGGGGTAGACCCGGTAGATCATCCGGAAAGACATCGGGGAAGTCACGAACAATAGAGACGGTTTTCAATTATACCTTTGTGACGGTAGCACTAAAAACCTTGGAACTAGAAGAATCAGAAGTTTCACCTTGGACTCTAAGAATATTACCGTTTGACAACGGTATTTTGACCACCCTTTCACCACAATCAATGACCGCATTCACCGCCGTCATCCAATCCATACCCACAATGATGTCGAAGCTTCCAATATCGAAAGGCATAAGGTTAATGTAAAACTCGACGTCGTTTAAAGTTAAGATACAATCATGAAGCATTGACCATCTCAATATCAAGCACATAGTTTAAGGCACAAGGATGAACATCTATCAAAGGAACAAAACTATGGGACACGAAACTATAATCGGCTCCAGAATCAAACAACACCGTGGCATAATGACCATTAAGAAGGAATGTACCTGCCACCACATTAGGATCGTTTCGGGCTTCATTTGCATTCACCGCAAAGGCTCTCCTCCTAGGTTGCACTTGATGGCCTTGTTGGCCACGGTTTTGGTTAGGACCGGCGATTTGGAGTTGATTTGGGTGAACCGCCACTTGCACATTTTGTCCTACCCATTGAGGACAAGCATTACGGTAATGATCGGTACTTCCACATTCATAACAACCACCCCGTTGACCCCTTTGATTGTTAGCTTGAGGAGGATATGCTCGGAGAGGAACCGCATGAGTAGGAGCCACTCTCGGGGCCCTACAATCTCTAGCAAGATGACCAATTTGATTGCAATTGAAACAAGTCCCACAAGGAGTGGTGGGAGCATGATGTCGAGTGCACTTATTACAAAGTGGGTAAGGACCCACATAAGCTTTCTTTGCCGGTTCAATTGCCGCAAACACCTTTCCTTTGTTAGGGCGTTTAGGGTCAAACCTACCCATTTTCTTCACCCCACTTGACTCGGGTGCATCCTTCCTCTTTGATGATGATGCTTTGCTCAACTCACCACTTCTAAGTAGATCCTCGGTAACACTACCGGCTCGATTTATGGCTTCCGTCAAGGAGGTAGGCATGATATTGTTCACCAAGTTGACCTCTCCCTTGACCTCTCCCTTGACCTCTCCCTTGCCTCTCCCTTGACCTCTCCCTTACCTCTCCCTTACCTCTCCCTTGACCTCTCCTTGACCTCTCCCTTGACCTCTCCCTTGACCTCTCCCTTGACCTCTCCCTTGACCTCTCCCTTGACCTCTCCCTTGACCTCTCCCTTGACCTCTCCCTTGACCTCTCCCTTGACCTCTCCCTTGACCTCTCCCTTGACCTCTCCCTTGACCTCTCCCTTGACCTCTCCCTTGACCTCTCCCTTGACCTCTCCCTTGACCTCTCCCTTGACCTCTCCCTTGACCTCTCCCTTGACCTCTCCCTTGACCTCTCCCTTGACCTCTCCCTTGACCTCTCCCTTGACCTCTCCCTTGACCTCTCCCTTGACCTCTCCCTTGACCTCTCCCTTGACCTCTCCCTTGACCTCTCCCTTGACCTCTCCCTTGACCTCTCCCTTGACCTCTCCCTTGACCTCTCCCTTGACCTCTCCCTTGACCTCTCCCTTGACCTCTCCCTTGACCTCTCCCTTGACCTCTCCCTTGACCTCTCCCTTGACCTCTCCCTTGACCTCTCCCTTGACCTCTCCCTTGACCTCTCCCTTGACCTCTCCCTTGACCTCTCCCTTGACCTCTCCCTTGACCTCTCCCTTGACCTCTCCCTTGACCTCTCCCTTGACCTCTCCCTTGACCTCTCCCTTGACCTCTCCCTTGACCTCTCCCTTGACCTCTCCCTTGACCTCTCCCTTGACCTCTCCCTTGACCTCTCCCTTGACCTCTCCCTTGACCTCTCCCTTGACCTCTCCCTTGACCTCTCCCTTGACCTCTCCCTTGACCTCTCCCTTGACCTCTCCCTTGACCTCTCCCTTGACCTCTCCCTTGACCTCTCCCTTGACCTCTCCCTTGACCTCTCCCTTGACCTCTCCCTTGACCTCTCCCTTGACCTCTCCCTTGACCTCTCCCTTGACCTCTCCCTTGACCTCTCCCTTGACCTCTCCCTTGACCTCTCCCTTGACCTCTCCCTTGACCTCTCCCTTGACCTCTCCCTTGACCTCTCCCTTGACCTCTCCCTTGACCTCTCCCTTGACCTCTCCCTTGACCTCTCCCTTGACCTCTCCCTTGACCTCTCCCTTGACCTCTCCCTTGACCTCTCCCTTGACCTCTCCCTTGACCTCTCCCTTGACCTCTCCCTTGACCTCTCCCTTGACCTCTCCCTTGACCTCTCCCTTGACCTCTCCCTTGACCTCTCCCTTGACCTCTCCCTTGACCTCTCCCTTGACCTCTCCCTTGACCTCTCCCTTGACCTCTCCCTTGACCTCTCCCTTGACCTCTCCCTTGACCTCTCCCTTGACCTCTCCCTTGACCTCTCCCTTGACCTCTCCCTTGACCTCTCCCTTGACCTCTCCCTTGACCTCTCCCTTGACCTCTCCCTTGACCTCTCCCTTGACCTCTCCCTTGACCTCTCCCTTGACCTCTCCCTTGACCTCTCCCTTGACCTCTCCCTTGACCTCTCCCTTGACCTCTCCCTTGACCTCTCCCTTGACCTCTCCCTTGACCTCTCCCTTGACCTCTCCCTTGACCTCTCCCTTGACCTCTCCCTTGACCTCTCCCTTGACCTCTCCCTTGACCTCTCCCTTGACCTCTCCCTTGACCTCTCCCTTGACCTCTCCCTTGACCTCTCCCTTGACCTCTCCCTTGACCTCTCCCTTGACCTCTCCCTTGACCTCTCCCTTGACCTCTCCCTTGACCTCTCCCTTGACCTCTCCCTTGACCTCTCCCTTGACCTCTCCCTTGACCTCTCCCTTGACCTCTCCCTTGACCTCTCCCTTGACCTCTCCCTTGACCTCTCCCTTGACCTCTCCCTTGACCTCTCCCTTGACCTCTCCCTTGACCTCTCCCTTGACCTCTCCCTTGACCTCTCCCTTGACCTCTCCCTTGACCTCTCCCTTGACCTCTCCCTTGACCTCTCCCTTGACCTCTCCCTTGACCTCTCCCTTGACCTCTCCCTTGACCTCTCCCTTGACCTCTCCCTTGACCTCTCCCTTGACCTCTCCCTTGACCTCTCCCTTGACCTCTCCCTTGACCTCTCCCTTGACCTCTCCCTTGACCTCTCCCTTGACCTCTCCCTTGACCTCTCCCTTGACCTCTCCCTTGACCTCTCCCTTGACCTCTCCCTTGACCTCTCCCTTGACCTCTCCCTTGACCTCTCCCTTGACCTCTCCCTTGACCTCTCCCTTGACCTCTCCCTTGACCTCTCCCTTGACCTCTCCCTTGACCTCTCCCTTGACCTCTCCCTTGACCTCTCCCTTGACCTCTCCCTTGACCTCTCCCTTGACCTCTCCCTTGACCTCTCCCTTGACCTCTCCCTTGACCTCTCCCTTGACCTCTCCCTTGACCTCTCCCTTGACCTCTCCCTTGACCTCTCCCTTGACCTCTCCCTTGACCTCTCCCTTGACCTCTCCCTTGACCTCTCCCTTGACCTCTCCCTTGACCTCTCCCTTGACCTCTCCCTTGACCTCTCCCTTGACCTCTCCCTTGACCTCTCCCTTGACCTCTCCCTTGACCTCTCCCTTGACCTCTCCCTTGACCTCTCCCTTGACCTCTCCCTTGACCTCTCCCTTGACCTCTCCCTTGACCTCTCCCTTGACCTCTCCCTTGACCTCTCCCTTGACCTCTCCCTTGACCTCTCCCTTGACCTCTCCCTTGACCTCTCCCTTGACCTCTCCCTTGACCTCTCCCTTGACCTCTCCCTTGACCTCTCCCTTGACCTCTCCCTTGACCTCTCCCTTGACCTCTCCCTTGACCTCTCCCTTGACCTCTCCCTTGACCTCTCCCTTGACCTCTCCCTTGACCTCTTCCACCACCACGACCTCTTCCTTGAACCTCCGGTTGTGGTTCCAGAGTATTCTCTCTATAAGTAGTCCCGGCTCTTCTTGGCCTCACCATTACTATAAAACAAGGAACACGTCGACTCGAAAAGTTAGCCTCAAAATGCTCGCATGTTAGTCACACAAGTAGTTAATGTTCTCATGTCGGCATATCACACATAATTCATATCATTACACTAAGGCAAATGTACTAATGTTCTAGGGGAATTGTTACTTATCATGTCATCATACTAAGTTCGCATTAATCGTTTATCATTAACCACATACTCATGTTCCATGCATCACACAAACAAGTAAGCTAAACAAGTGGTCTAGAGTATAATTCAAATCCGATATGCTCTTTAGTTATTGGCCGGGTATGTATACAGGGTGTACCAGCGGCTAACCCTCCACCCAACCAACTTCCATCAAGCATATCGGTTCCTTACTATACTCTAAGCCAAACATGTGCAATCCGTGATGTCATTAACTTGTTATAATACCGGGTAACCATAAAATAGTTGATCAGGATCTTTTAGGGTTGCCACAATATTATATCATGTTAATGCCATAACTTCATCTTGCCCTAAATCATTAAACAATATCAATTCAATCCGATAATATGCACATGACCTCGTTGACCTCAAGTAACCACATTGACCTCATGCACTTGACCATCACACAACAACACATTGATCACGCCAAACCAACTGTACTCATGTTATCACATATAATGAACCTTCCTACGAAAGCCAAACGTACACTTATAATGTCATCAAGTACATATCGTACCCGTATAATGTCATCAAGTACATATAGTACCCGTATAATGTCATCAAGTACATATAGTACCCGTATAATGTCATCAAGTACATATAGTACCCGTATAAAGTCATCAAGTACATATGTACCCGTATAATGTCATCAAGTACATATGTACCCGTATAATGTCATCAAGTACATATGTACCCGTATAATGTCATCAAGTACATATGTACCCGTATAATGTCATCAAGTACATATGTACCCGTATAATGTCATCAAGTACATATGTACCCGTATAATGTCATCAAGTACATATGTACCCGTATAATGTCATCAAGTACATATGTACCCGTATAATGTCATCAAGTACATATGTACCCGTATAATGTCATCAAGTACATATGTACCCGTATAATGTCATCAAGTACATATGTACCCGTATAATGTCATCAAGTACATATGTACCCGTATAATGTCATCAAGTACATATGTACCCGTATAATGTCATCAAGTACATATGTACCCGTATAATGTCATCAAGTACATATGTACCCGTATAATGTCATCAAGTACATATGTACCCGTATAATGTCATCAAGTACATATGTACCCGTATAATGTCATCAAGTACATATGTACCCGTATAATGTCATCAAGTACATATGTACCCGTATAATGTCATCAAGTACATATGTACCCGTATAATGTCATCAAGTACATATGTACCCGTATAATGTCATCAAGTACATATGTACCCGTATAATGTCATCAAGTACATATGTACCCGTATAATGTCATCAAGTACATATGTACCCGTATAATGTCATCAAGTACATATGTACCCGTATAATGTCATCAAGTACATATGTACCCGTATAATGTCATCAAGTACATATGTACCCGTATAATGTCATCAAGTACATATGTACCCGTATAATGTCATCAAGTACATATGTACCCGTATAATGTCATCAAGTACATATGTACCCGTATAATGTCATCAAGTACATATGTACCCGTATAATGTCATCAAGTACATATGTACCCGTATAATGTCATCAAGTACATATGTACCCGTATAATGTCATCAAGTACATATGTACCCGTATAATGTCATCAAGTACATATGTACCCGTATAATGTCATCAAGTACATATGTACCCGTATAATGTCATCAAGTACATATGTACCCGTATAATGTCATCAAGTACATATGTACCCGTATAATGTCATCAAGTACATATGTACCCGTATAATGTCATCAAGTACATATGTACCCGTATAATGTCATCAAGTACATATGTACCCGTATAATGTCCTCAAGTACTGGAAAGTACCCGTAAAATGTCATCAAGTACATATCGTACCCGTATAATGTCATCAAGTACTAAAAGTACCCATTTGTATTGTCATCATGCACCTCATTGTTCTCAATTGCACATAAGTTGATCATCCATGACCATCAGCGTCCACACATAACAACACATCATGTGTATATACTTTGTACGATACTACTTTTGAAAAGCCATAGATGCTTATATATAGGGTCACCCGCAGCCTTCCCACCACATCTACAACCTTTCGAAGGTATTACCGTCTTCCATATATACATAACTAACCTAATAAACACCTAAACATGCACATACAATAATCATATAACAAACACATATTTACACGACGGCCAATCCATCAAGCAAGCACTCATTTCACAAATGTCATCATGCACGAACGTACACTTTTCAGCCCGACTCTTAAAAGAGTAAGGGAAGCTACGAAAACTCACCTTTGCCTTGATTTACCGAATTTAAAGTGTGCTAGAACGTCAATTAATTTGCGGAACGATCACAACCTATCATAATATACATGCACGTATCAATATATACACAATTATGTCCTCATTTAGCTTTTATGAACTTTTGAATTGAACTCGGGACTTGAACACGTATTATGACTCGAGTAGGATACTTTAGAACACAAGAAGGGACTCATTTTAAAGTTCGATTCGATCCAAGGAAACTAGAAGTCAAGCTAGAAATTAAAACAGGAAATTGAACTTTGGAGAGGGGCGTAAGCTACGGCCAGGTCGAGCGTAGGTTACGCTGGTCAATTTTGTTCTAGCGTAAGGTACGGTCAAAGTGGGCGTAAGGTACGGCTGGCAAGGTTTCATGGGCGTAAGGTACGGCTAAGGAGGGGCGTAAGGTACGCTTGCCCCCAAATGATCATTTTGGCGTCTGGTTTCCAAGTTTTCGGCGTAAACAGAAGGGTTTTGGCGTAATGAAAATGGAGAGGGGCGTAAGGTACGGCCCATTTGGGCGTAACCTACGCCTGGTTCTGAACCAGCACACCAGTAGCAGCATCATTACACAAAATCGACCCAAAACCTTAATTTTCTCAATATCAAGACCATGAAATCGATTTGCTCAGCCCCAAGACCCATTTTTACGCATAGTTAGACACAATTAGATATAATTAAACATGTTTCATCATTCAAATCCAACCCTTTAACTCATTTACATGTCCAAATCATTCTTGACCCATTTGAACTCAAAGTTGACCCAAAACTCTAGTTTTTGGCTTAGAATTCGATTGAGAAGTTCTTTGACCCATTTCTAGTTAAAACTAACATGTTTGAACATATCCCACTTGATGATTTCACTTCAAGACATGACTTTTGACCCAAATCGATTTTTGACCTAATTTGAAGAACTTGAAACCCTAATTTCGGATTTTGAAGCTAGAAAGATCAAGAGTGCTTAGATTTAGTCGATTTACATGTTTAACAACTTGAAAAGATGAATTTGAGCTAGAAAACACTTACCAAAACCTCCACAAACAATCAAACCCGAATTTGACCTAATTGTAGCTTTTTCTTGCACTTTGAAACTTGGATTTTTGATATGATGCTAGAATGATAATAAGGATGATGATTTTGTTATTATTCCACTTGAAACAACATTAAATGAACCAAGATTCTAGAGTGGGATTGAGAGTTTAAGCATTTAGTGAGATGGGAGAGAAAATGTAAGAGATATGAATGAGTGGATGAGAGAAATGAATGAAGGAGGTTGGGGATAGGGTTGGATCTCTTAGATGGGTCATGGGTTGGGTTAAACCCATGGATAGGATCCATATTCATTTTACTAGTAAATGATATGGATCCTATCCATGGGTTATACCCAAACCCATGACCCACCCAAGTAAACAAACCCTATCCTCCTTCCTTCACTCATTTCTTCCATCCATCCATTCATCTTTTCCTCTCTCTCACTAAATGCTCATACTCTCAATCTTTCTCTCTAAAATTCTAGTTCATTTAATGTTGTTTCTAGAGGATTAATAACAAAATCATCATCCTTATTATCATTCTAGCATCATATCAAAAACCCAAGTTTCAAGTGCAAGAAAAAGCTTCAACTAGGTCAAATTCGGGTTTGACTTTTTGTGGAGGTTTTGGTAAGTAATTTCTAGCTCAAATTCATCTTTTCCTCTCTCTCACTAAATGCTCATACTCTCAATCTTTCTCTCTAAAATTCTAGTTCATTTAATGTTGTTTCTAGAGGATTAATAACAAAATCATCATCCTTATTATCATTCTAGCATCATATCAAAAACCCAAGTTTCAAGTGCAATTTAAGGTTCATTTAAGTGCAATGTGTTCATATGGGTCAATTTATTGTACAATTAGAGACTTATGTGCAAGTTGAGACCATTAGTTAGTGCAAATCGACTTTTACTTAAATAACATCTAATTTAAACTAGTAAATGATATGGATCCTATCCATGGGTTATACCCAAACCCATGACCCACCCAAGTAAACAAACCCTATCCTCCTTCCTTCACTCATTTCTTCCATCCATCCATTCATCTTTTCCTCTCTCTCACTAAATGCTCATACTCTCAATCTTTCTCTCTAAAATTCTAGTTCATTTAATGTTGTTTCTAGAGGATTAATAACAAAATCATCATCCTTATTATCATTCTAGCATCATATCAAAAACCCAAGTTTCAAGTGCAAGAAAAAGCTTCAACTAGGTCAAATTCGGGTTTGACTTTTTGTGGAGGTTTTGGTAAGTAATTTCTAGCTCAAATTCATTTATTCAAGTTGTTAAGTATGTCTTTCAATCAAATCCTAGTGTTCTTGGTCGAATTCGGGTCTAAATCGATTTGGGTCAAAAATTAGGGTTTCAAGGCTTTAAATTTAGGTCAAGATCGTTTTGGGTCAAAAAGGATGTTGTGAAGTGAAATTATTGGATGGGTTATGTTCAAATAAGTTAGTTATAAATAAAAAACGAGTCAATGAACTTTTCAAACGGTTTATAAGTCAAAAACTAGGTTTTGGGTCGATTTTGTGTTCAAATGGGTCAAGATCGGATTTTAACAAGAAAATGTGTTAAAGGTTGGTTTTGGATGATAAAACATGGTTAGTTATGTTCAATTATGTTTAACTATATTCAAAAATGGGTCTCGAAGTTGTGCAAATCGATTTCTTGGTCTAGGTAGCAAGAAATTAGGGTTTTGGTTCGTGGCTCCTGCATAACCTGCAGGTGCTGGCTGCAGTTTGTGGTCACTGCGGCGCAGTGAGTCCTCCTCTGGCTCACTGCGGCGCAGTGCATTGTTTCTGGTTCTGGTCTGACTAAGCCACTGCGGCGCAGTGAGCTTAGTCCTGGCTCACTGCGACGCAGTGAATTGTTTCTGGTTCTGGTCTGACTAAGCCACTGCGGCGCAGTGAGTCCTCCTCTGGCTCACTGCGGCGCAGTGCATTGTTTCTGGTTCTGGTCTGACTAAGCCACTGCGGCGCAGTGAGCTTAGTCCTGGCTCACTGCGGCGCAGTGCATTGTTTCTGGTTCTGGTCTGACTAAGCCACTGCGGCGCAGTGAGCTTAGTCCTGGCTCACTGCGACGCAGTGGATAGTTACTGTGATTAAATGCGCGTCGATTTCCAAATGTTAATAACTTTTAAACCGTAACTCCAAACAAGTCTTATGACCTATCGTTGGAATCGTAATAGGGTCTAGTTCTAGTAATAACACTCTTTTGTATGAACCATCCCCCATTTCTAAAAAGGTCGAGTCAAAATGCATTTGTTTATACTCGTTAAAGTTGTAAAGGTGTTTAGGACTGGTGGCTTGACTTAATCGAGTTAAATCAGCTTGTTTGAGATTGTATAGTTGACATTTCAGTATTATGATGTATAATTATAGGTTGTGGACGTGTGGACCCCATTACTCGTTTGTAATCTTATACTAGCTTCTTAACCAATCAAGGTGAGTTTTCGTAGCCTCCCCTACTCTTTTAAGAGTCGGGCTGAAAAGTGTACCTTGTGCATGATGCTTTTGTGACGTTTTGCTGATGTGCTATTATGTAATTAATTGTAAATGGTGTATTGAGTTGTTTAGGCAGTTGTGTATATATGGAGGACGGTAATGCCTTTGAAAGGTTGGAGATGTGGTGGGAAGGCTGCGGGTGACCCTATATATAAGCATCAATGGCCTTTCAAAAGTAGTATCGTACGAAGTATATACATATGATGTTTGGGTATGTGTGGACATTGGGTACAATGGAGTACATTTACGTGCAATTGGGAACAATGAGTACATTTACGTGCAATTGAGTACAATGAGTACATTTACGTGCAATTGGGAACAATGAGTACATTTACGTGCAATTGAGTACCATGAGTACATTATGTGCAAATGAGAACAATGAGTACAATACGTGCAAATGAGTCCTATGAGCACATTATGTGCAATGGAGTGCAATGGAGTACATTACGTGCATTCGAGTATATTGAGTACAAGTGTGCAATTATTAGATCATGCTAATGCTAATTATGTATTGGTTGACATTAGAACGTGTTCTTGTTCATTCTTTCCTACGAACTCACCAACCTAGTGTTGACATGGTTTAGTACACTTTTCAGGTAACCAAGAGAACCAAAGGGCTTGACGAGCTTGCTAGATGTTGGATTTTGACCATGGATCCGTGATCCATTACCCGTTGATGGGATTTGCTTAGGATCATGAGCCATCTTTTGAATGTTATTGTTGTAAACTTTTGATGGTTGAATGTTCATTATGCTTTTGTGATATGTATCTAAATTGTTGGGTTCCCGGAATCCTTTTATTTTCATATAGTCTCGTTCTACGATAATTCCATCTTGTGTCATGCTTTTCGGTGCATTTCGAGCCTAGCTCGGGGTGTTACAGAATGGTGGCCCACGCATGGTCGTAGAGAATTAGGCGGATTGACCTAGACTACGGCTTAAGTAAAACTCTTCATATAGCATGCATGATTAGGAATCTTGTATGCAACGTGAACTATATGAGCATTATAAGTGCACATTTGGGGTTCGTAGGAGGGTCATTATATGTGATAACATGAGTGCAATAGGTCGGCATGATTAATGTGTTGTTGTGGGATGGTCAAGTGCATGAGGTCAATGTGGTTACTTGAGGACAATGAGGTCATGTGCATATTGTTGGATTGAATTGATATTGTTTGATGATGTAGGGCAAGATGAAGTTATAGCATCAACATGATATAATATTGTGGCAACCCTAAAAGAACGTGATCAACTCTTTTATGGTTACCCGGTATTATAACAAGTTAATGACATCACGGATTGCACGCGGTTGGTTTAGATTATAATAAAGAACCGGTACGCTTTTTGGGAGTTGATTGGGTGGAGGGTTAGCCGCTGGTACACCCTGTATACATACCCGGATCAATAACTAGGAAGCATATCGGATTCGGATTATACTTTGGACCACTTGTTTAGTTGTGTGATTGGTTGATGTATTGAAATGGACATGCGGTTTATGGATGAACAATTATTGTGAAATATGGTATGATGGCATGATACATAACAATTCCCCTAGAACATTTGCACTTTTGCCTTAGCGTAACGATATGAATTATGTGTGACATGTTGACATGAGAGCACTAACCCCTTGTGTGACTAACATGCGAGCATTTTGAGGCTAACTTTTCGAGTCGACGTTTCCTTGTTTTATAGTAATGGTGAGGCCAAGAAGAGCCGGGACTACTTATAGAGAGCAAACTCCGGAACAACAACCGGAAGTTCAAGGAGAAGGTCGTAGTGGTGGAAGAGGTCGTGGTGGTGGAAGAGGTCGTGGTGGTGGAAGAGGTCGTGGTGGTGGAAGAGGTCGTGGTGGTGGTAGAGGTAGAGGTGGTGGTAGGGGTCAAGGGAGAGGTCAAGGTAGGGGTGAAGCACCAACACCCGACTTGGCAACCGTGATCGCTCAAGTGGTCACGAACATTATGCCTAACATAGTTGCCCAAGTCACGGCAACCCTCCAAGCACCCGATAATACGGTGCCGAATGTTCAAGCTCAAGTGAATGGGAACAATGAAAATGTTCAACCGGTAGGGGTAGAGGAAGAAGAGGCACCGGTGATGCACGATAACTATGTCCCAAGGTACAATCAACACGGAGTGTACCGGCAAGGGTGTTCTTTTAAGGATTTCAAGGGTTGTGGGGCCCCGGAGTATGATGGGAGTGGGGGTCCTACGGCTTGTATTAGGTGGCTTGAAGAAATTGAAGCGGTGATTGCTAGGAGTCATTGTACTTATGATGACCAAGTTATCTACTCATCCGGCATGTTTAGAGGTGATGCATTGAAATGGTGGAATAAGGAAATAGGGGCGGGCAATGCTATACCGTGGGATCAATTCAAGATTTTGGTGAAAGAAAGATTTTGTCCACCCTATGAACTTCAAACTCTAACCTTGGAGTTCGTTCAACTCCAAATGAATGGGGCAGACTATAAGGGGTACATTCGGCGATTCCAAGAGTTGTCAACACTTATTCCACACTTGGTGTCTCCCGAAGCTCAAGCTATTCAAAAGTTTGTTATGGGCTTGACTCCAAAGGTCCGACACTTGGTGAACAACATTATGCCTATCACCATGACGGAAGCCATAAACCGAGCCGGTAGTGTTACCGAGGACTTACTTAGAAGTGGTGAATTGAGCCAAGCATCATCATCAAAGAGGAAGGATGCACCCGAGTCAAGTGGGGTGAAGAAAATGGGTAGGTTTGACCCTAAACGTCCTAACAAAGGAAGGGTGTTTGCGGCGGTTGAACCGGCAAAGAAGGCTTATGTGGGTCCTTACCCATTTTGTAATAGGTGCTCCCGACATCATGTTCCCACCACTCCTTGTGGGACTTGTTTCAATTGTAATCAAGTTGCCCATCTTGCTAGAGATTGTAGGGCCCCGAGAGTGGCTCCTACTCATGCGGTTCCTCTCCGAGCACATCCTCCTCAAGCTAACAATCAAAGGGGTCAACGGGGTGGGTGTTATGAATGTGGAAGCACCAAACATTACCGTAATGCTTGTCCGCAATGGGTGGGACAAAATGTGCAAGTGGCGGTTCACCCAAATCAACTTCAAATCACCGGTCCTAACCAAAACCGTGGCCAACAAGGCCATCAAGTGCAACCAAGGGGAAGAGCCTTTGCGGTGAATGCAAATGAAGCCCGTAATGATCCTAATGTGGTGGCAGGTACATTTCTTCTTAACGGTCATTATGCCACGGTGTTGATTGATTCCGGAGCCGATTATAGCTTCGTGTCCCATAGTTTTGTTCCTTTGATAGATGTTCATCCTTGTGCCTTAAACTATGTACTTGATATTGAGATGGTCAATGATACCTTAACTAGACTTAGTCAAGTGCTCCGGGATTGTATCTTGACTTTAAACGACGTCGAATTTTATATTAATCTCATGCCTTTCGATATTGGAAGCTTCGACATCATTGTGGGTATGGATTGGATGGCGGCGGTAAATGCGGTCATTGATTGTGGTGAAAGAGTGGTCAAAATACCGTTGTCAAACGGTGATATTCTTAGAGTCCAAGGTGAAACTTCCGATTCCTCTAGTTCCAAGGCTTTTAGTGCTACCGTCACAAAGGTAGAATTGAAAGCCGTTCCTATTGTTCGTGATTTTCCCGATGTTTTTTCGGATGACCTACCAGGTCTACCCCCGTCTCGTGAACTTGATTTTCGCATCAATTTGATTCCCGGGGCCGCACCCGTGGCCAAAGCTCCATATAGACTTGCCTTGACGGAAATGCAAGAGCTAGAATCCCAACTTAAAGAACTTCAAGAAAAAGGGTTCATTCGTCCTAGTCAATCGCCTTGGGGAGCCCCGATCTTATTTGTGAAGAAGAAAGATGGGTCCTTTAGGATGTGCATTGATTACCGAGAATTGAACAAGCTCACGGTGAAGAACCGGTATCCACTTCCTAGAATCGATGAGCTTTTTGATCGCTTGCAAGGTGCCAAGTATTTCTCAAAAATTGACCTCCGTTCGGGCTATCACCAACTTAGAGTTCATGAAGATGACATACCAAAGACGGCGTTTCGTACAAGGTATGGTCACTACGAGTTCACCGTTATGCCGTTTGGGTTGACTAATGCACCGGCGGTGTTCATGGATTTGATGAACCGGGTGTGTCGACCCTATTTGGACAAGTCGGTCATTGTCTTCATTGATGACATACTTGTCTATTCGAAAACAAAGGAAGATCATGCCGAGCATTTGCGTGAGATGCTAGGGTTGCTTAGAAAGGAGAAGTTGTATGCAAAATTTTCAAAGTGCGAATTTTGGTTGGAAGAAGTTCATTTCCTTGGTCACGTGATTAGCAAAGATGGAATTCATGTGGATCCTAGCAAGATTGAAGCGGTTAAGAATTGGAGGCGACCCGAAACGCCATCCGAGATTCGCCAATTTCTCGGATTGGCGGGTTATTACCGAAGATTCATTGAAGGTTTCTCCAAAATAGCACAACCACTCACTCTCTTGACTCAAAAGGAGAGGAGGTTTGAGTGGGGCGAGAAGCAAGAGGTTGCCTTTTAAACTCTCAAGGACATGTTATGTGATGCCCCTATCTTGAGCCTTCCGGATGGGATTGAAGATTTTGTGGTCTATTGTGATGCTTCGGGTCAAGGATTGGGGTGTGTACTTATGCAACGGGGCAAGGTCATTGCTTATGCCTCCCGACAACTTAAGGTGCATGAAAAGAATTACCCTACTCACGATTTAGAATTGGGAGCGGTTGTTTTCGCCTTGAAGTGTTGGAGACATTACCTTTACGGCACCAAATGCGTAATCTACACCGATCATAAAAGTCTCCAACACATTTTCAATCAAAAGGAGTTGAATATGAGGCAACGAAGGTGGATTGAACTTTTTAGCGATTATGATTGTGACATTCGCTATCATCCGGGCAAAGCCAATGTCGTAGCCGATGCTTTAAGTAGAAAGGAAAGGGTCAAGCCGAGAAGATCAAGAGCCATGAGCCTCACGGTGGGACAAAGTATTCGGGACCGTATCATAGAAGCTCAAGTGCAAGCTACCTTACCGGAAAATTTTGGTAATGAAGGGCTAGATGGTATGGAGCAACTTTTTGACCGGAAGGAAGACAACGGGTTATATTTAGTGGGGAAGCTTTGGATCCCAATCTTTGGCAATTTAAGAACTTTCCTAATGAATGAAGCCCATAAGTCGCCTTATTCGGTCCACCCGGGTCGGATAAGATGTACTTTGATTTAAAGGATTTCTATTGGTGGCCGGGCATGAAACGTGATGTGGCTAAATATGTGAGCGAGTGCCTTACTTGCTTACAAGTGAAAGCCGATCATAAGAAGCCACCCGGGTTGTTGGTACAACCGGTGATACCGGCATGGAAGTGGGAAAGGATTGCAATGGACTTCGTTACGAAGTTACCGAAGACAAGAAACGGCCGTGATACCATATGGGTGATTGTGGATCGATTGACAAAGTCGGCACACTTTTTAGCCATTCGTGAGACCGATAAGTTCAACACCCTAGCGCGTTTGTACATTAAGGAAGTGGTGGCAAAACATGGAGTTTCGGTTTCTATTATCTCCGATAGAGATAGCCGGTTCAAATCAAATTTTTGGGAAGCTTTTCAACGCGCAATGGGCACTCAAATTGACATGAGTACGGCGTTCCATCCACAAACGGATGGGCAAACCGAAAGAACCATCCAAACGCTTGAAGATATGTTGAGGGCTTGTGCTATTGAATTTGGTGGAAGTTGGGAAGATCACCTACCGCTAGTGGAGTTCTCATATAACAATAGTTACCATGCGACTATCCAAATGGCCCCGTTTGAGGCGCTTTATGGTAGAAAGTGTCGTTCTCCACTCGCTTGGGCGGAAATAGGCGAGAGCCAACTTATTGGGCCGGAAGTAATAATTGAAACGACAAAAGTGATTTCAAAAGTCAAAGAGAGACTACAAGTGGCCCGTGAAAGACAAAAGAAGTACGCCGATGTGAGGCGTAGACCCTTGGAGTTCAATGTTGGTGATCATGTACTTTTGAAGGTCTCCCCGTGGAAGGGTGTGGTTTGGTTCATCAAGAGAGGCAAGCTTGCGCCAAGATACATAGGACCTTTTGAAATCATAGAACGTGGGCAAGGTGGCTTACCGGCTAAAGCTACCTCAAGAACTTAGTGGAGTGCACAACGTGTTCCATATTTGTAATTTAAGGAAGTGCTTGGCGGATCCTACTCATCACGTGCCCTTGGACGAGATACAAGTAAACAAGAAGCTCAACTTTGTTGAAGAACCGGTAGAGATTGTGGACCGTGAATTCAAGAAGCTAAAGAAAAAGCGCTATACGATAGTCAAGGTTCGTTGGCATGCTAGACGTGGAGCCGAATTCACTTGGGAGCGGGAAGACTTCATGAAGTCAAAATATCCGCATTTGTTTAGTGATTAGGGTTCCATCAAATTTCGGGACGAAATTCCCTTAACGGGGGGATAATGTAACAACCGTGCATTTCAACTTTTGACTATGGGTACGTTTCCTAAGTTGTTGATTAATCAATATATGATCTGTGTCAAATAAGTTAGTTATAAATAAAAGTCAATGAACTTTTCAAACGGTTTATAAGTCAAAAACTAGGTTTTGGGTCGATTTTGTGTTCAAATGGGTCAAGATCGGATTTTAACAAGAAAATGTGTTAAAGGTTGGTTTTGGATGATAAAACATGGTTAGTTATGTTCAATTATGTTTAACTATATTCAAAAATGGGTCTCGAAGTTGTGCAAATCGATTTCTTGGTCTAGGTAGCAAGAAATTAGGGTTTTGGTTCGTGGCTCCTGCATAACCTGCAGGTGCTGGCTGCAGTTTGTGGTCACTGCGGCGCAGTGAGTCCTCCTCTGGCTCACTGCAGCGCAGTGCATTGTTTCTGGTTCTGGTCTGACTAAGCCACTGCGGCGCAGTGAGCCCTCCTCTGGCTCACTGCGGCGCAGTGCATTGTTTCTGGTTCTGGTCTGACTAAGCCACTGCGGCGCAGTGAGCTTAGTCCTGGCTCACTGCGACGCAGTGGATAGTTACTGTGATTAAATGCGCGTCGATTTCCAAATGTTAATAACTTTTAAACCGTAACTCCAAACAAGTCTTATGACCTATCGTTGGAATCGTAATAGGGTCTAGTTCTAGTAATAACACTCTTTTGTATGAACCATCCCCCATTTCTAAAAAGGTCGAGTCAAAATGCGTTTGTTTATACTCGTTAAAGTTGTAAAGGTGTTTAGGACTGGTGGCTTGACTTAATCGAGTTAAATCAGCTTGTTTGAGATTGTATAGTTGACATTTCAGTATTATGATGTATAATTATAGGTTGTGGACGTGTGGACCCCATTACTCGTTTGTAATCTTATACTAGCTTCTTAACCAATCAAGGTGAGTTTTCGTAGCCTCCCCTACTCTTTTAAGAGTCGGGCTGAAAAGTGTACCTTGTGCATGATGCTTTTGTGACGTTTTGCTGATGTGCTATTATGTAATTAATTGTAAATGGTGTATTGAGTTGTTTAGGCAGTTGTGTATATATGGAGGACGGTAATGCCTTTGAAAGGTTGGAGATGTGGTGGGAAGGCTGCGGGTGACCCTATATATAAGCATCAATGGCCTTTCAAAAGTAGTATCGTACGAAGTATATACATATGATGTTTGGGTATGTGTGGACATTGGGTACAATGGAGTACATTTACGTGCAATTGGGAACAATGAGTACATTTACGTGCAATTGAGTACAATGAGTACATTTACGTGCAATTGGGAACAATGAGTACATTTACGTGCAATTGGGAACAATGAGTACATTTACGTGCAATTGAGAACAATGAGTACATTATGTGCAATTGAGAACAATGAGTACATTTACGTGCAATTGGGAACAATGAGTACATTTACGTGCAATTGAGTACAATGAGTACATTATGTGCAATTGAGTGCAATGAGTACATTACGTGCATTCGAGTATATTGAGTACAAGTGTGCAATTATTAGATCATGCTAATGCTAATTATGTATTGGTTGACATTAGAACGTGTTCTTGTTCATTCTTTCCTACGAACTCACCAACCTAGTGTTGACATGGTTTAGTACACTTTTCAGGTAACCAAGAGAACCAAAGGGCTTGACGAGCTTGCTAGATGTTGGATTTTGACCATGGATCCGTGATCCATTACCCGTTGATGGGATTTGCTTAGGATCATGAGCCATCTTTTGAATGTTATTGTTGTAAACTTTTGATGGTTGAATGTTCATTATGCTTTTGTGATATGTATCTAAATTGTTGGGTTCCCGGAATCCTTTTATTTTCATATAGTCTCGTTCTACGATAATTCCATCTTGTGTCATGCTTTTCGGTGCATTTCGAGCCTAGCTCGGGGTGTTACAATTTTACTAATAAATCTTAAATGTCATCTAACGGAAATTCGATTAGCACCTACTAACGACCTCGACTTGCACACAATCACAATTTAAATAATAAATTGACCCATATGAACACATTGCACTCAATTGGACCTCAAATTGCACTAGAACTTATATTGATTATCCAATACTTAGTCAAAATGTACACATAGTCAAAGAGTCAAGAACCACAATTGTTACAATTTGGTAGATTCATGTGTCCACCTAGAAAAAGTTCGACAAATACTTAGCGAGGTAGATTGAAAGTGAGCCTTCCCAAGTAGCTCTTGGAAATAAATGAAGTGAACTCCCTATCCGCTCCTTCAATAAAAGAAGTTTTTGAAGCAACTGAGCACGATTATTCTGCAACGTTCCCCTGTTTATTGGTTGAGCAAATTTAGAAAAGTTACCGAACAAATTAACCGGCAAATCTAGTAGATCTCTACAAAAAGACATAATCACAACAAAAGCACAATGGAAATATGTAGATAACTAATTTTGAAGCTTAGCTAAAAACATGACATGGATTACAAACATGAAATAAAAAGCTTCTACATCAATAGTTCATGCCCTTTTAAGGCATCTTCATGATAAACCCCAACGTATTATGACAAATTTTGAGTCCAAGATAACTTTAATTCTGTTGGTAGATATACAAATAGTGAAAGCTTATCTCATATTCCCATTTTCGTAGAGACCTTGCCACCCTATAGTGAGAAATTCTATAACATGTGTACTTAATAAAAGGCAAATCTTAGCCACAATAAAAACTTGAAACGTATATTTTATTGAAGTTTAGTAAATGCATGTGTGATCAAGCAAAAATGCAAGTAAGCATGCGAGTAAGATAACAATACCTTAGAAGAAAGATGACAACGTGTTGGAAGAAAAATAAAGTGCACCCCGGCCGGTAGTTACCATACCCACAAGCCCATTAGCCCAGTAATTAAGTTCTTCAACCATTCCCTTCCCTTCCTTTGGTAGTTACCTCTTAAGAAATGATGCCTTGCATCTTCTTTTTGTGTTAGATTTTCGGATTTTCCCAAAACAATATAAGTTTAATCCTTGATACTGCATGCATAGATAGGTGTTTAGTTAAAAGATAGGGAACACCTTGGTCCAGTTGTAGCCTCGATCATGAATATCCAATTCTTCCTTTTCTTTGTATCATTTAGAATATAATAATCACAAATATAAATTTTTATAAGCTATGGCAAGTATGACAACTATATCAAAATCAACAGAGTTGCTAACAAACCATTGTTTATATTAAACAGGTATTTCCAAAGAAATATAAACAACTGTTGTTTATATTAAACTGTATTTCAAAGAAATATAAACAAACCATTGTTTATATTAAACAGGTATTTCCAAAGAAATATAAACAACTGTTGTTTATATTAAACTGTTTCTGTAAGCACACTAAATCAACATTTAATAATAAAGTATTGGCATATATATATATTACCTTTGAATGACTTAGAGGAGGGATAAAGGGGGCACTTTGTCAAGTTAGTCATGCTCCCTCCCATCATACTTGACCTTTTATAAATAAAAAAGATAATCAGCAACAAATCATCATCATGCATCCGATGAAAAACCATATAAAAGGTATTAGTACTAATGATACCCTACAACCCACATCAACTTTATACCAGTTAGCTCCTTATGCATGTGAAGCAATGGCATATCTAATTAACAACATTAATTGGCCTTCCTTCAAGTAACGCACTTTTTCATTTATAGCGACAACTAAAATAGACAAACTTAAATATCAAAGTATGTAATCACGTCCACCCATCTCTATTTAAACACTTAGAACCCATTTTATCAACAACATGACCCTTATTTTGCTACTACTACTTATGTATCAGCTTTTTGTCCTGTCATTACTCTATAGGCATGGAAGATGGAAGCATCTAGCTATTGTTCTGTTATAATGTTTTTACCACCTGCTAAAAAAATCCAAAATGCTCATATATGATCACACTTCAGTTAATACATAATTGTTACTTTCACTTCGATTAACTATAGCGTCTAGTTAGAAATCAACCTAATAATTATGAGGGTGACATGTACGTACACTGGTTAATCTGATAAAGTCTAAGATGCATACAACAATTATTAATTATAGATACCCATCCTCGCCTGTTACAATAAAAACCCCAAAAGAAGAAAATGCAAGTGGAATTTTGGCAGAAATTGTTACGGGTCAACAAAATCTTACCATTTTCCAACCTTGGAATTTATTTACAATTTACATTAATTATTTAACATCAAAGATATTCACATATTGAAGACTATAAGCATAAATATATCTAACTTTTTTTCAATTATTACTAACTTACTCATATCAGTTTTGAAAGCGCATTCCTTAAATGGAAATTGACTTGAGATATGTTTTTGCCATTTTTTAAAAAGGAAACTTACCAAACATGCTAATCTTTTATAGCTTTATCGCAAATTCTGTCTCTAAATATGTTAAGAATATTTCTAACACCAGTTGGGTATAAACGGTGGTGATTTGGCATGACCACAACTTCCTCGAGCTGTTATAAAGTACTTGATTCACTTGGTGCACAACGTTACCCGTCAACATTGATTAATTAAAACGTCATTACAGCCTACAGGTGGCAAAATGGCAAAAGGTGGTAGCCCAAGCCCAATAGGTCACAAGTTTTGGTCAAAATTGCAACCTTTTGAATTTGATTACAAAACTATAATTAGACAACATTTTAGATATAAAAAAAAAAAACCTTCATGGCATTGTAAGCATTTGAAGTCTCAAATATACATTAGGCGGCTTTTGACCAGTCCATGAAAGGGTTGAAATTCTCAACTCTAAATTTCAGTAAGAATAAGAATGTCTATGCGATTTTAACATATGAATTATAGGATAAAAATTGTTTACATTGGTGCTTACCTGGTATTCCCAACACATGGAATGAACTCCTGTTTTCACAAATTTGAACTCCATGACCTGCAATTCCACGTGGTTTGTATTTAGAAGAATGCCTTGTTATAGCTTCTTATTCAGCATGCGTGATTCAAGGAGTAGTCCAACCTTTTTACGGAACAAATTCGATGGTTTTTTTCTTATGCATTTGAATATAATTCAGATTTCACCCCGTTTGAAATGTTCAACACATTTGACCCGTTAAAGATAAATATAATCCATTTATATGTACATGGGTTCAAAACTGCCACTCCCATCTAGATATATCCCGTGGGAACTGTAAAACTATCCAGTGAACAAACCATGAAGTTTTTTTGGTCATAAATTGCAACCTTTTGAATTTGATTACAAAACTATAATTAGACAACATTTTAGATATAAAAAAAAAAAAACCTTCATGGCATTGTAAGCATTTGAAGTCTCAAATATACATTAGGCGGCTTTTGACCAGTCCATGAAAGGGTTGAAATTCTCAA
>CM067171.1:31551213-31641213 GCA_034093135.1 Erigeron breviscapus
CATATGATGAACCATAAACTAATAATCAATAATCGTCAATCTTAACCCACTAATCAACATTCGACAACCATAAGCCACCAACCACAGTTTAAACCAACTATACGTACATATACTTCAGAGGATTCTACTTCCTTCGAGTCTCAGATGCTTATATATAGGGTCACCCGCAGCCTTCCCACCACATCTAAAACCCGACGAAGGCATAACCGACTTTCATGTATGTACATCTATCCTACTATTACTAGATACTTAACAAATATAAACTAAGTCATTCGAACGTGAAAATCATCTCAACAATTCAATACTCAAACCAATTTAACCAATCAAACGAAAGGAACCATCACACCAATCCAACAACTAAAACAATCAATCAATCAATCAATCAATAAATGCAAGTAAACACACCAGGTTTACACTTTTCAGCCCGGATCTCAAGTGAGTAGGGAGATACGAAACTCACCTTGATCGGCAAAGAAGCTTAAGTCGAGTTAATAAAAGATTAATAACGAGTAATAAGATCCGCACGGCCACAACCTATAAATATACATCATAACCATAATGTCAACTATACAATCTTAACAAAGTTGGTTTAGCATCACATTAGGTCAAATAAACACCATTAACCATAAATAACACCATTAACCATAAATAAACACCATTAACCAAAATAAACACCATTAACCAAAATAAACACCATTAACCAAAATAAACACCATTAACCAAAATAAACACCATTAACCAAAATAAACACCATTAACCAAAATAAACACCATTAACCAAAATAAACACCATTAACCAAAATAAACACCATTAACCAAAATAAACACCATTAACCAAAATAAACACCATTAACCAAAATAAACACCATTAACCAAAATAAACACCATTAACCAAAATAAACACCATTAACCAAAATAAACACCATTAACCAAAATAAACACCATTAACCAAAATAAACACCATTAACCAAAATAAACACCATTAACCAAAATAAACACCATTAACCAAAATAAACACCATTAACCAAAATAAACACCATTAACCAAAATAAACACCATTAACCAAAATAAACACCATTAACCAAAATAAACACCATTAACCAAAATAAACACCATTAACCAAAATAAACACCATTAACCAAAATAAACACCATTAACCAAAATAAACACCATTAACCAAAATAAACACCATTAACCAAAATAAACACCATTAACCAAAATAAACACCATTAACCAAAATAAACACCATTAACCAAAATAAACACCATTAACCAAAATAAACACCATTAACCAAAATAAACACCATTAACCAAAATAAACACCATTAACCAAAATAAACACCATTAACCAAAATAAACACCATTAACCAAAATAAACACCATTAACCAAAATAAACACCATTAACCAAAATAAACACCATTAACCAAAATAAACACCATTAACCAAAATAAACACCATTAACCAAAATAAACACCATTAACCAAAATAAACACCATTAACCAAAATAAACACCATTAACCAAAATAAACACCATTAACCAAAATAAACACCATTAACCAAAATAAACACCATTAACCAAAATAAACACCATTAACCAAAATAAACACCATTAACCAAAATAAACACCATTAACCAAAATAAACACCATTAACCAAAATAAACACCATTAACCAAAATAAACACCATTAACCAAAATAAACACCATTAACCAAAATAAACACCATTAACCAAAATAAACACCATTAACCCAAAATAACACCATTACCAAAACCTTCAAACACCATTACCCAAAACCTTCAAACCCTAATTAACCAACTCAAATAAATCGATTTGTAGGAACTTGTAACTCAATTTGAAGCATAAATAAACACCATTAACCATAAATAAACACAACCCAATCCACAAATTCGACCCAAAACATCAAAATCATAACAAATCGCTCTAACCCTAATCGAAACCCTAATTTGACCCAAATCGTCTTTTGACTCGATTCAAGACTTGCAATTGTTCAAGATGACTAGAAATGCATAAACAAACATAAATAGGCATAAATGGGATGAATTTGACTTACCAAAACCTCCTTTTGAGCTAGAACCCGAAATTAGGTCAAAATGGGTAAAAATGTAAGACTTGGCTTTTGATTCTCCAATAGGAAGCAAACGAGATGAAGATGGCTATGATTTCTATGTTAAGACCGTTCCAACACTAATTTGATGCAAAAATGGTGAAGAAGATTGAAATGGGTCTTGCCCTTTTTACTTAGAGAGAAAGAGAGAAAAGAGATAGATAGATAGATAGAAAAGATAAGAAAATGAAAGGGAAAGGATAAGGGGGAGGGGAAATGGGTCTTGGGGCTGGTGGGTCTTGGACTACCCACGGCGCCGCAGTGAGCCTTTGCCAAGCTCACTGCGCCGCAGTGGGCTAGGCCTAAGCCACTGCGCCGCAGTGGGCTAGGCCTAAGCCACTGCGCCGCAGTGAGCCTTTGCCAAGCTCACTGCGCCGCAGTGGGCTAGGCCTAAGCCACTGCGCCGCAGTGAGCCTTTCCAAGCCACTGCGCCGCAGTGGGCTAGGCCTAAGCCACTGCGCCGCAGTGAGCCTTTGCCAAGCTCACTGCGCCGCAGTGAGCCTTGCCAAGCCACTGCGCCGCAGTGAGCCTTCCAAGCCACTGCGCCGCAGTGAGCCTTCCAAGCCACTGCGCCGCAGTGGGCTAGCCTAAGCCACTGCGCCGCAGTGCCCCTTAGCCACTGCGCCGCAGTGGGCTAGGCCTAAGCCACTGCGCCGCAGTGGCCCTTTTCTGGCCAGAACCACAAGCAGCACCAGCAGCAGCAACAACAACCCAAAACCCTTAAATTCGACCCAAACCAACTCAAATCGATTTATAGGAACTTGTAACTCAATTTGAAGCATAAATAAACACCATTAACCATAAATAAACACAACCCAATCCACAAATTCGACCCAAAACATCAAAATCATAACAAATCGCTCTAACCCTAATCGAGCAATAAGACAAATCGTAACTCAAGCCAAACATTCAATAAGTACAAAAGCATATTCTCAAGTGCAAGACAACATCAATCAATCAATAATACAAAAGCATAATCAATCTCAATCACAAAATCAATCAATCAATCAATCAATCAATCAATCAATCAATCAATCAATCAATCAATCAATCAATCAATCAATCAATCAATCAATCAATCAATCAATCAATCAATCAATCAATCAATCAATCAATCAATCAATCAATCAATCAATCAATCAATCAATCAATCAATCAATCAATCAATCAATCAATCAATCAATCAATCAATCAATCAATCAATCAATCAATCAATCAATCAATCAATCAATCAATCAATCAATCAATCAATCAATCAATCAATCAATCAATCAATCAATCAATCAATCAATCAATCAATCAATCAATCAATCAATCAATCAATCAATCAATCAATCAATCAATCAATCAATCAATCAATCAATCAATCAATCAATCAATCAATCAATCAATCAATCAATCAATCAATCAATCAATCAATCAATCAATCAATCAATCAATCAATCAATCAATCAATCAATCAATCAATCAATCAATCAATCAATCAATCAATCAATAACAATCAATCACTCAACAACATCAATCAACAATAATAAGTCAATCAACAACAATCAATCATCAATCAATCAATACTCAATCCACTAACCAATCAAACGAAAGGAAACATCACACCAATCCAACAACTAAAACAACAATCAAGCAATCAATCAATCAATCAATCAATCAATAAATGCAAGTAAACACACCAGGTTTACACTTTTCAGCCCGGATCTCAAGTGAGTAGGGAGATACGAAACTCACCTTGATCGGCAAAGAAGCTTAAGTCGAGTTAATAAAAGATTAATAACGAGTAATAAGATCCGCACGGCCACAACCTATAAATATACATCATAATACCATAATGTCAACTATACAATCTTAACAAGTTGGTTTAGCACAATTAGGTCAAATCGCAAACCCTAGACGCCTTTACAACTTAAACGAGCAAGAACAAGACACTTTGACTCCGAGGAATTTAGCAAGCAAAGAATGGTCATATAAAGCAGATGGTTGAAAATCTCTAGTTGAGTCTAACATAAGAATCGCACAATCAGCTTGGGAAGTTCCACTGATCATAGCCTTGATGAGATGAGGACCTCCAGGAACATCAATCACAGCACACTTGTACCTATCAGTCTGAAATCTCCAAATAGCAGCATCATCATCATTCCTCATTTGATTATAGTCAGTGTTTAAAGTCTCTATGTCATAACCATTAAGCTTTTCCATTAAATGACCAGTGACAGTTGACTTTCCAGAGTTCACTTGGCCGATCAAAGCAACAGTAATCTCAGTCTTCTCAGCTGCGGATTGAAATAACATTTCTCAAAAGGTGAATTATATATTAAAAAACCATCTGATTACACATAACACAGAAACAGTATTGGACACTATATATATATATATATATATATATATATATATATATATATATATATATATATATATATATATATATATATATATATATATATATATATATATATATATATATATATATATATATATATATATATATATATATATATATATATATATATATATATATATATATATATATATATATATATATATATATATATATATATATATATATATATATATATATATATATATATATATATATATATATATATATATATATATATATATATATATATATATATATATATATATATATATATATATATATATATATATATATATATATATATATATATATATATATATATATATATATATATATATATATATATATATATATATATATATATATATATATATATATATATATATATATATATATATATATATATATATATATATATATATATATATATATATATATATATATATATATATATATATATATATATATATATATATATATATATATATATATATATATATATATATATATATATATATATATATATATATATATATATATATATATATATATATATATATATATATATATATATATATATATATATATATATATATATATATATATATATATATATATATATATATATATATATATATATATATATATATATATATATATATATATATATATATATATATATATATATATATATATATATATATATATATATATATATATATATATATATATATATATATATATATATATATATATATATATATATATATATATATATATATATATATATATATATATATATATATATATATATATATATATATATATATATATATATATATATATATATATATATATATATATATATATATATATATATATATATATATATATATATATATATATATATATATATATATATATATATATATATATATATATATATATATATATATATATATATATATATATATATATATATATATATATATATATATATATATATATATATATATATATATATATATATATATATATATATATATATATATATATATATATATATATATATATATATATATATATATATATATATATATATATATATATATATATATATATATATATATATATATATATATATATATATATATATATATATATATATATATATATATATATATATATATATATATATATATATATATATATATATATATATATATATATATATATATATATATATATATATATATATATATATATATATATATATATATATATATATATATATATATATATATATATATATATATATATATATATATATATATATATATATATATATATATATATATATATATATATATATATATATATATATATATATATATATATATATATATATATATATATATATATATATATATATATATATATATATATATATATATATATATATATATATATATATATATATATATATATATATATATATATATATATATATATATATATATATATATATATATATATATATATATATATATATATATATATATATATATATATATATATATATATATATATATATATATATATATATATATATATATATATATATATATATATATATATATATATATATATATATATATATATATATATATATATATATATATATATATATATATATATATATATATATATATATATATATATATATATATATATATATATATATATATATATATATATATATATATATATATATATATATATATATATATATATATATATATATATATATATATATATATATATATATATATATATATATATATATATATATATATATATATATATATATATATATATATATATATATATATATATATATATATATATATATATATATATATATATATATATATATATATATATATATATATATATATATATATATATATATATATATATATATATATATATATATATATATATATATATATATATATATATAATGTGTAATTCATCAGCAAGACCAATATCATTCAAGACTTCCACTTCTATACAACTATGGCCCAATAACCAAGCAACAATAAAGGTACAAATGCAGCTCTTTTATTAGCAACCAAACAAACATTCTGCATATTCAGATACCAACTATGCCAATAGTGCCAGAGAAGGAAGCAGTCTCATACTGAATATATTTCATCCTAACTTGCCATAAATATTTTTTACTGAGTTTTTTGGAAATTGATTGATCTTAACTATATATAGCTACTATCTGTCATCAATCATTAACTACATACTAACAATTACTTCAATCTAACTGAGGTTTTGACTCTGGTTAATTGGTAATGTCAATTTGTAAAAAGACTCGGGTCTGTGTAAAAATTGTGAGTTTATGACAAAAGATCTGTCATCAATCATCAACTCTAACTAACAATTACTTCATCATTTATTTGTTTACAAATGTAAGTTTATCGATGCAACTGAGGTTTTGACTCCATTTAATTGGTAATGTTAATTTGTAAACACACTTGAGTCTGTGTAAACATTGTGAGTTTATGACAGTTGTTTGATATGTCAAATTGTCAAAGCTTAATTCAGGAGTACATGCATACGATAACTAAACTAGTACAATAACTTATATATCCACAAACACTTGCCTTTGGAATGACGTCCAGAAAACGAGGTTTCACCTCCAGATTGAATACGTAATTGCAAGGGAGTAGGTGGTGGATGAAGCCTACGCCGACGCGCCTCCTGTTCCTGCCAAAGTCGCCGGACGTACCACCAAACACGCAACTGATACTCCTCCTGATACATCGCCTCCACTTGCGCTCTTATCTGCCAGTTGAGAGGATTGTCCTAAACACGATTTAAACATATATATATATATATCAATATATATAATACCACAATACACCTTAAATTCAAATTAAAGGCTGCTATGTGCAAAACTTACGAGACAGAATATGTAGTGAGTAACGACTTCTCCACGTGTCCCAATAAATCCACAGAATTCACATATCGCCATAATAGGCCTCGAGCTTCCTTGATTTCCCTCCATTCGACCACTATATTCATCGGATTTGAATAAACAAGTTAATTTAACTCAGAGAGTTACCAATCGATTACATGAAAAATAGGTTTTAATCATTTATCAGTCAAATCCTATCGCAAAATTGTACAATTATTAACAGATACATTCATAATACACATACATACGAGACGAATAAACAAGCTAATTTTAACTCCGATAGTTACCGATTCAATCGATTACATGAAAAACAGGTTTAAATCATTTATCAGTTAAATCCTATCGCATACGAGATGAATAAACAAGCTAGTTTTAACTCCGATAGTTACCGATTCGATTGATTACATGAGAAACAGGTTTAAATCAATTATCAGTCAAATCCTATCGCAAAATTGAGATTAATATACAGCTACATTCATAATTTTTACTGATCAAACATATACACATACATACGAGACGAATAAACAAGCTAATTTTAACTCCGATAGTTACCGATTCAATCGATTACATGAAAAACAGGTTTAAAATCATTTATCAGTCAAATCCAATCGCATACGAGATGAATAAACAAGCTAGTTTTAACTCCGATAGTTACCGATTCGATTGATTACATGAGAAACAGGTTTAAATCATTTATCAGCCAAATCCTATCGCAAAATTGAGATTAATATACAGCTACATTCATACTTCAACCGATTATACATACGACTATATACATCTATAGTGAGAGCTATAGATATAGATATGCGTGTATATATCAGATTTGAAGAATAGATTGAGGCGGTTAATGAAAATTAGGAATTATAGATTTACCTTTTTAGAAAAAGGTTTGGACTTTGGACTGAGAGAAGTTGGGAGAATGTGAGAGAAAGAAAGTGTGGAGAAAATGAGAGGAAACGTGAGCTACAGAGGTTATATAGGAATAACAGGGTTGTGACACGTCTTAGTTAGTTATAGTTTGTTAGTTCCCGCCTTTTTATTGAAATTCAAAATATAGAGATTGTATTTTTAATTGTCACATTAATCACACAGTGTCATTATTTACGGGCCTATAGTTTATTTTGTAGTTCTAACTTGTCAAATTTTTATTCGGTTATTGTTTTAATTAAATACGCTCTTGTTAAGTGAAGGTATTGTTTTGTTAGGGAGCAAATTATTTTTGAAATTTATGTGCGAGATCAAAAGATGGACTCCGTATTACGAAAATATTTTTATATAAGGATAAGGATGTTATGTTATCATAGTTGTTATGGTTGTAAACTTGTAATGGTTATTTATTAGTTTTGTTTTATAAGTTAACAATGACGAAGCCAGAAATTTGACTTAGGAAGGGCCAATTCCTCGTTTTTTAGTGAACACTAGTCGAACAATGGTGATGGCACAATGTCATTTAGTTAACAAATAATAGACATATCGCTAACAAATAACGACAATATAATATATTGAGTAATAGAACTGCAAATTTATACCAAGACAACAACATTATTGTAGTTGAACAAAATCATTATAACAAACCTAGTTACAACCTTTACAGAGAATGAAAACAGTTAACAGTGTCAACCATTTTTTCCCCCCAAGAAAAACATGTTATTAGCTACAAAAAAGAAGTAAAAACGGTCTAAAAAGTATGCATAATATAGCTTATTTTGATACTGTCTTAAATAATATAAAGCAATCTATATTGTAGTAAAACAACATTTGTTTTTAACTTTTGTTTTGTGAAAGACAATCTACTTTATACTTTAAAAATATATAGCTACATTACATAAACGCGTGTTAGACATATACAAGTTGAAATACTCTAAAGGAGTTCCAAATAAAAATACCCAATACTAGAATGATGCAATACAAACAATTAGCAAAACAATGACATCCTTACAATAATCTGTATAAAGTATTGAAGATAATAAAAAATTATTAATTATATTAATCATTAGTTAATAATAACGAATTATTGTCAGAAATAAAATCAATGGTTCAGAAAAATGAGAGATATACGTACCATAGGAAGTTTTTACCTTTTAGTTTTTGTTACGACATTTTCTTTAAAAAAAAAAAAAAACTTTTACAGATATAAGATGACCAAACATTTGACTTACTTGGTTTTTGAAAATTAAAACTTCTTATATGGATGGACCAAAATGATAAGATAGATTAAAATCCATTGGACTATAAAGATATAACCAGTGCTACATTGATCAACCTCACCACTGCTCAACATCTATGGCACAGAAGATGGTTCAAGGATTGCAAACCGATCTAAGCTTGAAGATGTTCTACTTTGGTTCTTACAGTTTAGTTAGTTTAGTCAGGAAATGTAATGTTATATTAGTCCAGGGGTACAAAGTGTAAATATATATTAGGTCGGTTAGTGGTAGTTAAGGTGTATATAATTCCTTTTCTTGTATCATTTATTCAGATGATTGAAATATCAAGAAATTATTCCCAAATCATTTTTCTCTCAATTCACCTTTGTTGTTATGGTATCAGAGACAACCAATCACGATGTGTGATTGATCCGACGACCTTCTCCGACCACTCAATAGGTCAGATCGTCTTCTCCGATCAAATTTCCGACTGGATTTTTCAATTTTTCGTTTTCCCGCTCATTCCCCTTCTTTCGATTTCTTTGATAAATCTTCAAGAAATCACAAAATCCACTTTAGAATTCTTATTTCCATCTCTGAAATACCTTCAATTTGATCTCAATTGATCATCATATCAACCATTACTAAAACTTCCCAAATTCTTGGTCGAAACCCTAATTTTTCTAATTTTTCTGAAAATGGCACCTTCTACAACTGAAACAACAACAACACTACAAACCCTTACTTCACCTGATATCAACGCCACAAATCACCCTCTCTTTCTTCATCAAAATGATCATCCAGGCTTGATTTTAATTTCAAAGAAGCTTACTGGTTTAGACAATTATGGTGCCTGGAAAAGATCCATGATGATTGCATTGAATGCCAAGAACAAACTGAAAATTGTCACAAGGGAGTACAAGAAAACTGATATCACTTCTGATCTCTTGCCACTATGGGATAGGAATAATGATATGATCATTTCTTGGTTGCTGAACACCATTGCAGATGAAATTGGTAACTCACTTAACTTTGTAACAAATGCTTCTGAACTGTGGAGTGAATTGCAAGAACATTATTCACAATTAGATGGCCATAGGATTTTTCAGTTGACTCATGATGTTATTCAATTGCAACAAAATAATTCTGCTGTTGAGATTTACTATCACAAACTAAAAGGTCTTTGGGATGAACTTGATGCTTTAGAGACACCTTTTCTGTGTACTTGCATAAATGGCAAAACTAACAGTGAGAGAGACAATAGAAAACGACTCATACAGTTCTTGATGGGTTTGGATGAGTGTTACTCTAATACTAGGGGACAGATTCTACTCATGACCCCCCTACCCACTGTGGCTAAAGCATATAGCATGGTTAGGCAAGAAGAGAAACAAAGGGAAGGAATATTGGTTAAGCCAACCACTGCCACTGCTCTTGCAGTCCAACACACTCACTATGACAAAACCAACCATCAAAACTACTCCAAACCACCTTATTCAACTCCCAAATTTGTGAAACCAACCTCCACTGATACTATCAGGAAAAGTCCATTCAAAAAAGGAATTTATTGTGGAAATTGCTTCAAGGAAGGCCATGTCAAAGAAGAATGCTATAAACTTGTTGGCTTCCCACCTGGCCATTCTCTATATGGAAAAATCAAACAACAATCCTATCAAACACAACCATATAGGGCTGTTCACATCACCACCACCCCTCCCAACATCACAAATCAACCTCACATTCCCCCAATTCCCACTGCTCCTACTGCACCCATTTCATCAACACCTATCAATGACCATGGCCACAACCCTGATCTTGTAATGTATGCACGAATGGATCAACTGCAAAATCAACTCAACCAGATGGCACTAATGCTGCAGCACACTTAGTTTGGCACCCTAGAGGCTTCAACAAGTCAACCATCCAAGCCACCAGAAGGTACATTTAGGCTTATTGCTTCCCATCTTATTGCTCAGGGGTACTCTCTTATTGCTTCACTTATTTCTCATCTAAAAGATGGTTGGGTAGTAGATAGTGGTGCCACTGATTATGTATCTAAATCTTTATCCTGCATGCACAATATCAAAACCTTTCCAACTGCCATTTATGTTACATTACCTGATGGTAGTAACACCATTGTCACTCACCCCCACCATCACCATTCATGGTGTTTTGTATATTCCCAGTTTTGCCTTCAATTTACTTTCTGTAAGTAAATTAGGAGCACATTTGAATCTTGACCATCACAAGAGAATTGCCCATGGCACCCTCTGTAATGGTCTCTACATCCTTCATCAACAACCTGCAGCCACCCCCAATCCCACCATTCTTGCAGCAAATCAACATTGCTCTGCTCCTCATGCCACCAGTGATGATGCTTTTCTATGGCACTCAAGACTTGGACACTCTTCTTTTCATGTTCTTAAACAAATAAAGTCAATTTCTTCTTCAATTTCTTGTAATGATTCTATCAGTAATTGTACAATTTGTCCTCTGTCTAAGCATCATATTTTACCTTTTCCAAACAGCATTTCACATGCTTCTCATCCTTTTGATTTGATACACCTTGATATTTGGGGCCCATACAAACACACTACCTTACACAACTGCAAGTATTTTCTAACAATTGTGGATGATCATTCTAGAGCAACTTGGACATACCTCTTACCAACCAAGCAACTTGCTACTTCCCACATTAAAACCTTCCATTCTTATGTACAAAATCATTTTAAAATCAATATCAAAACCATTAGAACAGATAATGGCACTGAATTCATAAATTCTTCCCTCAAAACCTTTTTAGACTCTCATGGCATTCTTCATCAAACTTCATGTCCCTATACACCTCAACAAAATGCCAGAGTTGAAAGAAAACACAGACAACTACTTGAAATTGCAAGAGCCATCAGATTTCATGCTAATTTTCCAATCCATTTTTGGGGATATTGTATCATGGCTGCAACTTATCTTATAAACAGATTACCCACCAAACCTCTAAACTTCAAATCCCCTTTTGAAATTCTCTACAAAACACCACCTGATCTCACTCATCTCAGAGTAATTGGTTGCCATACTTTTGCTTTTAAACAAACCAGTGACAAATTTGACTCTAGAGCCACTGAATCTGTTTTACTTGGCTATCCCCTCACCCAAAAAGGGTACCTGCTTTATGATATTCACAACAAAATTACATTTACAAGCAGGAATGTCATCTTTCATGAATCAATCTTCCCTTTCAAATCTTCTCTGTGCCATCAATCATCTCATGTCTCTTCTTCTCAGTCTCCCACTAATATTTTCTTTCCTCCCATACCTTCCACCAATATTCCACCCACTCCCTCTGCACCACCAGACACAAACAATTCTCCATTCTCCTCCTCTACACCAAACAATAACTCACCCTGCACTCATTCACCTTCCACATCCACCAGTGCTCCTCCTTTTCAATCTCAATCCTCTTCCACTGAATCTCAATCTGCTCCTTCTGAACAACCTTCCACCCACTCCACCACTGCTCAACCACCTATGCCTACCAGACTACCATCCACTAGAAATCCAAAATTTCCTTCTAAATACCATGACTATCACTGTCAAATTCCAAAGAAATCCAACAACTCAAAATTTCACCACTCCAAATTCATTAATTACTGCAACATCTCATCACCAATCACAAAACACTTTCTCAACCCTCTACATTCTCAAGTGGAACCATATTCATATACCCAAGCATCCAAAGACAGGAACTGGGTTGAAGCAATGCAAAAAGAGATTAATGCACTTGAATCCAATAATACTTGGAAAATTACCACTTTACCTCCTGGCAAAACCCCAATAGGCTGTAAATGGGTTTTTAGAATTAAGTACCATGCCAATGTTAGTATTTAACGATAAAAAGCAAGATTGGTTGCCAAAGGTTTCACTCAAAAAGAAGGAGTTGATTATACTGAAACTTTTGCCCCTGTTGCAAAAATGGTTACTGTCAGAACCATCCTTGCTATTGCTGTTCAAAATGACTGGTTTATTGAGCAACTGGATGTTAACAATGCATTCCTACATGGTGATCTTCATGAGGAGGTTTACATGAAACTTCCCCCTGGCTACAATAATCAACTCCCTCCTAATTCAGTCTGCAAACTGACAAAATCACTCTATGGACTGAAACAAGCTAATAGATAGTGGTTCACCAAGTTAACTTCCTTTTTGACCCAACTTGGATTCACTCAAAGCCACACTGATACATCTCTTTTCACTCTCTCCCACCTGACAGATTTCACAGCCTTAGTAGTTTATGTTGATGATATCATCCTTTTGGGATCTAATCTTACAATTATTTCCAACATCAAACATAAACTTGACCAAACCTTCAGTGTAAAAGATTTGGGTCCTCTACATTACTATTTAGGGGTGGAATTCTTTAGAAACAAGGATGGTCTTTACATGTCTCAGAGAAAATATGCTCTAGACTTGCTAACCAGTGCCAAATTACTTGATGAAAAACCTTCAAACACTCCACTTGATCCTCATGTATCCTTAAACAACAATGATGGTGAACTTTTGGAAGACCCCTCTACTTACAGAACTCTAGTTGGTAAACTAATTTACCTCACCATCACTAGACCAGACATCTCATTTGCAGCCCAAGCCCTGAGTCAGTTCTCACACTCTCCAAGAACCAGTCACCTCAAGGCTCTTCATAAAGTTCTCAAATACATCAAACTATCCCCTGGACAGGGCCTGCATTTTACCAAAACAACTACCAAATCTCTCTCAGCTTATTGCAATACAAACCAACTCAATGCTTTCAGTGATAGTGATTGGGCCTCCTGCCCAACAACTAGAAGATCCATCACAGGATATTGCATTTTTCTGGGAAATTGTCTCATTTCTTGGCAGTCTAAGAAACAGACTGTTGTATCCAGATCCTCAACTGAAGCAGAATATAGAGCCCTTGCAGATTGCACTTGTGAAATTACCTGGCTCAGAAGTCTCTTACATGATCTACAGTTCTCTATTGTCAACCCTACTCACATCCATTGTGATAATTCATCTGCCATTGCTTTAGCTTCCAACCCTATACAACATGCTAGAACTAAACATATCGAAATTGATTGCCATTTTGTCAGAGATAAGATCAAAGATGGTCACATTTTACCCAGATTTATTCCCACCACTGAACAACCTGCAGATGTTTTAACTAAAGGCTTGAGCAAAACTCCCCATCACAAATGTATCACCAAATTTGGCATATGTGACCCTTTCACACTGCCAATTTGCGGGGGGGTAAAGATATAACCAGTGCTACATTGATCAACCTCACCACTGCTCAACATCTATGGCACAGAAGATGGTTCAAGGATTGCAAACCGATCTAAGCTTGAAGATGTTCTACTTTGGTTCTTACAGTTTAGTTAGTTTAGTCAGGAAATGTAATGTTATATTAGTCCAGGGGTACAAAGTGTAAATATATATTAGGTCGGTTAGTGGTAGTTAAGGTGTATATAATTCCTTTTCTTGTATCATTTATTCAGATGATTGAAATATCAAGAAATTATTCCCAAATCATTTTTCTCTCAATTCACCTTTGTTGTTAGACTATGTATAATATATGTATATTTATGATGAGCCTTGGCCCACTCTCAGTTCAAAGTGGCTCTGAGAAATGTGAGAGATATATCGTACCATAGGAAGAAAGTTAAGCACTTAAGCCCTTCTCCTTCTTGTTTCTTATTATATACATTCTAATTAGTAACTTAGGCTCCCCTCACAAAGGTCACTATTCATTTTGCTGACAGGGCCGGCTCTGAAGGTGTGCAGAGGGTGCAATCAAGCCGGACCCACTCCTTTCAAGGGCCCACTACCTTCAAGCTATATCAATCGATGTTATAAGTACATTATTTATTTTTTAATTTAAAAAAAAATGCAGTAAATAGATATTGGGGGAGGAAGAACACTGGGTTGTAAATTTTATTTAATATTTAGGACTCCTCTTTTGTTTGTAGTTCTATTTTCACCCCTCTGATTTATATAGTTTACAATTTTAGATTTATTGAATTTTAGCTCATATGCATAAACAAACTTATATAATGTTAAAATGTCTAATACTCTACTCCGTACTAATGCTTTATTTGTTTGGAAATCCATTTAATTTTACTATTGTATACTTGAACTAATAATTTAAGTTCGTAAATGTATTCATTCTTTTAAGTAATTTTTTATGTATTTCTTATATTATTTATTATATTTGTAACATTATCCAACTCTTTAAAATATATTATAACGTTATCGAGTTTTTTAATGTATACTATAATTTTTTTTACACATAATTAGAGCCACTTTGTTTAAAAGTCTATTATATATATATACATATATTTATCATTTTTCTTTTGAATGTACAAAACATTTATTCTCATAATATAATGTTTTAAAATTTTTTATTGACTTATTATTTTAGTGACCCATTTTTCATATTCGAGCCGGGCCCTGAAATTTTTATACATTCTCAGAGACGGCACTGTTTGCTGACATCATCTCGACGTCAGCAATTTTGTCTTTTTCTTTTTTTTTTTTTTTATATTGTATACTTTTAGAGTTTCTTATTTTTACCACTTATCTTTTGGGTTTTTTAACTTTAGTCTAACTTTTTTTATACAAGTATATTTTACTTTAACTTATTTTACCACTTAACTTTTGGGTTTTTTAACTTTAGTCTAACTTTTTGTATACAAACTTAAGTTTAGTTTTTTACCATCAAACTCTTGGTTTTGGCCACCTATTTTTTTAGTTTCCACCCCTTATAGTAAACTTTTAGTTTCCAAACTTTTAGGTAATGTTGTATGTATATATGTTTGCATGACGCAGCGTCGATCCCAGACAACGCCCTCCCGGGGAAACGCCCGGGGTCAAAATTAAGGTTTCTAAAAAGTAGTATATATTAATATATTGGTGTATTTCTAATGAGTTTGACATGTCGGAATATAATAATAAATAATCAAAACTTATAATTTGGTATCTAAACGCGAAATCAACTTCTATAATCTCATTTTTTTTGCTAATATGTCAACACCCGCAGCAAAGCGCGGGTAAAAAAACTAGTTATACTATTATATAATAAATCACTCTTTTTTTTCCTTATTTTTTTTTTTTTTTTTTTTTTTTTTTTTTTTTTTTTTTTTTTTTTTTTTTTTTTTTTTTTTTTTTATTCTTCACGATAATTTTTTTTTTTTTTTTTTTTTTTTTTTTTTTTTTTTTTTTTTTTTTTTTTTTATTTTTTTTTTTTTTTTTTTTTTTTTTTTTTTTTCTCAACCACTTATTTTTTTCTCTCTCCTCAAATCTAAACCACTCATTTTTTCTCTCTCCTCCATAAATCATTTTATTCCTCTAATTCATTCAAAATCGTTTATCTCAAAAACCGTTTATCGATAAATTATAAAAATTGTATGTGTGTTCTTAAAATTTCATGCTCTTTCATTAGAGATGTCATTTGATATACTTTCGACGAATTTTTAAATCCGAGGGCGGAGCCCGTACGGCTAAAGCATTTGGCTATCACACTCTATGACTTATCACCTCCTATGACCTATTACCCCACCGTCTCACCGCCGCAACGCGCGGGCACTTTCCCTCGTTTAATAAAATAAATCACTCTTTTTTTTCCTTAAATTTTCTGCCTTTAAAAAACCAAAAATATCTTTCTCCTTTATTCACTAATTTAAACATCTCCATCTAATATAGATATAATATCCTTAATGAAATAATTTACAGTATATATCACACAACACTTAAAATAACTACAATACCACTTTTAACATCAATTACTTTTACATTCACCACCATCGTCGCCCCTATCACCGTCCCCATTACCGTCCCCACTGCCGCCCCCACCACCGTCATCACCACCATCTCCGCCATCACTATCCCCACTGCCGCTGCATTATAATGGCATAAATCTAGTTAATTCTCAAAAGTATTACTTCCAAGGTTGCGGAAGTCGCTAATCGTTCCCAGGTCGGTCGACAAGTGAGTTGGGAGTACTCGGGTGTATGCGGTGAGTACTCGGGGGTCAAAGTGGCCAAGTCGGGGAGTACTCGGAGTAATCGGCCGACTCGGGTCGACTCGACACCCTACCTTGTAGCGAGTACTCGGAGAGTACTCGGCTCTACTCGGTGAGTTTTACAACAGTGATTACTTCGTACAACTCATTCAAGGAACAAATTGGACATTCCCTTTTTACAATACACATTATATTATATATAGAGTTAAGTACTTTTTTCGTCCCTGTGGTTTCTCGTTTGTTCACTTTTCGTCCTCGCCGTTATCTTTTGGCTAAAATCATCCCTGTGGTTGTATTTTCGTCCTTGCCGTTATAACTTTCCGTTTGACCCTTGCACGTGCCATGCAGGTGAGGGCATTTTTGGAATTCCCTTTACACCTTTTCGTTATATATCCCTAAAAAATCCAAATTTCATCATTTTTCACACATTTCGTTATATATCCAGACTTTTTTCCCCCTTTCTACCTTTTCTTCTTTCTCTCCCAAGCATCCCTTCATAATCACAAATGGTTGTTCACTGTGTGTGTGGGAAGGCTTCAATCGTTCGAACATCATGGACTACAAGGAACCCAGGTCGTCGATTTTATTGTTGTTCACGTATTGTAAGTAATCAAAAACCCTAATTTTTAGCTATTTGATTTTGTTAATTTATTGAATATCAAAGATTTATTTTAACAGGGATCAAATAATTGTGGTTTTATTGGATGGGTTGATCGACCAATGTGTACAAGATCCATGGACATTATTCCTGGATTGCTAAGAGCGAAGAACACTATGGAGGAAAATTTGAAGGAAAAAAATGGTCAAGTAAAGAAATTGAAGAAGTGTTTGATTTTTAGCTGGGTTTTTTTCATATGTTTTTGGATGTATAGGTGCTAATTTGGTTGGTTTAGCTAGTTGGTTTATATTTTGGTATGTTTTATTTTGGTATGGTTTATATTTTGGTATGGTTTATATTTTGGTATGGTTTATATTTTGGTATGGTTTATATTTTGGTATGGTTTATATTTTGGTATGGTTTATATTTTGGTATGGTTTATATTTTGGTATGGTTTATATTTTGGTATGGTTTATATTTTGGTATGGTTTATATTTTGGTATGGTTTATATTTTGGTATGGTTTATATTTTGGTATGGTTTATATTTTGGTATGGTTTATATTTTGGTATGGTTTATATTTTGGTATGGTTTATATTTTGGTATGGTTTATATTTTGGTATGGTTTATATTTTGGTATGGTTTATATTTTGGTATGGTTTATATTTTGGTATGGTTTATATTTTGGTATGGTTTATATTTTGGTATGGTTTATATTTTGGTATGGTTTATATTTTGGTATGGTTTATATTTTGGTATGGTTTATATTTTGGTATGGTTTATATTTTGGTATGGTTTATATTTTGGTATGGTTTATATTTTGGTATGGTTTATATTTTGGTATGGTTTATATTTTGGTATGGTTTATATTTTGGTATGGTTTATATTTTGGTATGGTTTATATTTTGGTATGGTTTATATTTTGGTATGGTTTATATTTTGGTATGGTTTATATTTTGGTATGGTTTATATTTTGGTATGGTTTATATTTTGGTATGGTTTATATTTTGGTATGGTTTATATTTTGGTATGGTTTATATTTTGGTATGGTTTATATTTTGGTATGGTTTATATTTTGGTATGGTTTATATTTTGGTATGGTTTATATTTTGGTATGGTTTATATTTTGGTATGGTTTATATTTTGGTATGGTTTATATTTTGGTATGGTTTATATTTTGGTATGGTTTATATTTTGGTATGGTTTATATTTTGGTATGGTTTATATTTTGGTATGGTTTATATTTTGGTATGGTTTATATTTTGGTATGGTTTATATTTTGGTATGGTTTATATTTTGGTATGGTTTATATTTTGGTATGGTTTATATTTTGGTATGGTTTATATTTTGGTATGGTTTATATTTTGGTATGGTTTATATTTTGGTATGGTTTATATTTTGGTATGGTTTATATTTTGGTATGGTTTATATTTTGGTATGGTTTATATTTTGGTATGGTTTATATTTTGGTATGGTTTATATTTTGGTATGGTTTATATTTTGGTATGGTTTATATTTTGGTATGGTTTATATTTTGGTATGGTTTATATTTTGGTATGTTTGATTTTTGGGTATGGTTTTTCATATGTTTTTGGATGTATAGGTGCTAATTTGGCTGTATATTTTGGTATGGTTTATATTTTGGTATGTTTTTCATATGTTCTTGTAATCTCTGTTCTTGTAATCTCTGTTCTTGTAATTCCAGAACATGTTTGTAATGTAATATGGAAATTAACTGTATATTTTGGTATGGTTTATATTTTGGTATGTTTTTCATATGTTCTTGTAATCTCTGTTCTTGTAATTCCAGAACATGTTTGTAATGTAATATGGAAATTAACTGTAAATTAACTGTAGATGAATGGAAATTAAGTTTGTAATGTTTGAAATTTTGTACATTCTTGTAATCCCTGTTCTAAACAAAATGTAGTTTGACAAAAGTTTAATATTTACATACCAAAGTTTAAACAAAATGCAGTAAAGAAAGTGCAATGCAACCACTGAAATTACATACCAAAGTGCAAAATACAAGCTTTCAAATTGTCTTACAGATAGTGGCAACATACAACCATTCAAAAGACTAATCAAAACCAAATTGTCTTAAACATAATAGAAACATATAAGATAATGTCTAAAACATATAACATTACAACCAAATTGGTTTACAAGTTTCCCACTGGTTGACTTGCAGCTTGACTTGCATATTGACTTGCAGTTTCACTTGCACTTTGACTTGCACCACTAGGTTTTCTTGATCTCTTAACACTTGCACCAGATTTGCTTGCATCACCAGCAACATTTTTTCTCTTCATACCTTTCTTGGATTGACTTGCTTGAGTTTGAGGCTGACTTGGTTGTTGACCCTTGCACTGCCTTGCATTGTGTCCCTTGTTCTTACACTTTGAACAAGTAACAGTCTTCCCAGCCCTTGTAAGCTTACCATTTTTAACCATTTTTCCTTCTTGTAGTTCCATGGCACTCTTCTTTCTTAGTTTCTTAGGCCTGCCAACTTGAGTCTTATGAACAGGAGGGAGAAGCTTAGTTGGACAAGTATTCTTTGGCCATGAAGAAGATCCAGTCACAGGCTCTACCTTAAAAGCATAAACCTCTTTCCATGTATCTAACCTATAGCATGGATCAACCCAATCCTCAACTATTGTGTTATGCACATAATTATCTTTAGCATTCCAAATACCACAAACTGCATGCTTGCAGGGCATACCAGTCAACTGCCACTTTCTACAACTACATGTCCTCTCCTGAATATCAACTACACACTGATCTGTGTATGAATCCTTAACCTGGAATCTATGTGATCCATTCCATAAAGCAGTACAATGGTTTGCAGCATTCTTAATGGACTCAAATAATACAGAAGCTGTAGGTGTCAATGGACCCTTCTGTGTATCAATTATCTTTTGAACAATCACAATCCTTTTCATGAGATACTCCCTAATTGGTTCATTCTCAAGCTCAGGAGTTTTCTCCCTAATTTGGTCAATAGATAACCCAGAACCATGTTCCACAAAAACCTCAATTTGTTTATACTTAGGAGCATATTTTTTCATTGTTTCAATATGCATGTCACATACTAATGCCCTAAGCCCATCATCTAAATTGCTTTCAGGTACTAAGTAATGAAAATAACATAACCCATGTTTATAACCAATCTCCCTCATAATTTCATTCATGTCATTCAAACAAAAAGATTCTACATCAATAAAATCAAAAGAATCAACCTTTCCATCTACATATTGTCTTTTAGGGTTTGTGATGAACTTACCACCATGATGAACGTTTAAGCTTAGCAACCCTTCGTAATCATCTGTAAACAACATAAAAAAATGATAATTATTAAATTAAATTATGTGAGTCCCGAACTATGTATAGATGAATAATAAACCCGACTGGCAAGTACAACTGATCTTGAATGGACAAGTTCAGTTTACGATCCAGATGTGGATAACAAGAAACAATTGACAATATAAATTAATGCAAGAACAAATGGCAGAAACTATATAAAGATATATATAAATATAATCAAGTAAATAGCATTGAGATACGTTGTTTTCTAATGTATTTGATTTATTGATGTATAAACAAATACAAGGATTGTTGCGGAACAAAGATAAACACCCAAGTGTAAATATCTAAACAATCCCGAAATACAAGTGATCAAGATGACTTGGAAATACTCGTAAGTTTACTTAGAGTATATCTCACAAGTTGCAATGCAATAGTTTCAAGCATTTTGCAAGTTATGAGAAGACTTAGTATTTATAGACAAAGTCTATGATGACATGGACAAGTTCAGTTTACGATCCAGATGTGGATAACAAGAAACAATTGACAATATAAATTAATGCAAGAACAAATGGCAGAAACTATATAAAGATATATATAAATATAATCAAGTAAATAGCATTGAGATACGTTGTTTTCTAATGTATTTGATTTATTGATGTATAAACAAATACAAGGATTGTTGCGGAACAAAGATAAACACCCAAGTGTAAATATCTAAACAATCCCGAAATACAAGTGATCAAGATGACTTGGAAATACTCGTAAGTTTACTTAGAGTATATCTCACAAGTTGCAATGCAATAGTTTCAAGCATTTTGCAAGTTATGAGAAGACTTAGTATTTATAGACAAAGTCTATGATGACATGGACAATGTCGTTTACGATCCAGATGTGGATAACAAGAAACAATTGACAATATTAAATTAATATGTGAGTCCCGAACTATGTATAGATGAATAATAAACCCGACTGGCAAGTACAACTGATCTTGAATGGACAAGTTCAGTTTACGATCCAGATGTGGATAACAAGAAACAATTGACAATATAAATTAAATGTGAGTCCCGAACTATGTATAGATGAATAATAAACCCGACTGGCAAGTACAACTGATCTTGAATGGACAAGTTCAGTTTACGATCCAGATGTGGATAACAAGAAACAATTGACAATATAAATTAATGCAAGAACAAATGGCAGAAACTATATAAAGATATATATAAATATAATCAAGTAAATAGCATTGAGATACGTTGTTTTCTAATGTATTTGATTTATTGATGTATAAACAAATACAAGGATTGTTGCGGAACAAAGATAAACACCCAAGTGTAAATATCTAAACAATCCCGAAATACAAGTGATCAAGATGACTTGGAAATACTCGTAAGTTTACTTAGAGTATATCTCACAAGTTGCAATGCAATAGTTTCAAGCATTTTGCAAGTTATGAGAAGACTTAGTATTTATAGACAAAGTCTATGATGACATGGACAATGTCGTACAAATGTGGTTGTGAGCATTTAAGGAATTAGGTCATAATTCCTTATATGCTGCACTAGGAAGAGTATATAAGTCACTTGATGTGACTTATAGTACTACGTTCCATACCTATACATTGTACCTTTTATTAATAGATAAATCTATCAACTTGGTAAATGTGTAAGGATAAAGTCTTCCTCGTAATCAGTGTAAAGTGTTGTAAATACTTTAACACTGAGATGCTTCAGTCTTCGATCTGGTAGAATCACTCTGATTGCTCGCTTCTGAGGTGATTCTCTTCTTCATACTTCAGTCTTTGACTTCAGAATGAATGCTTCAGATTTGTCTCGATCTGAACTGAAGTGAAGCTTCAGTGAAGGAATTCTGAGGCATCTCAGAATTCTGATAAAACGTCTTCACTAAACTTCAAGCTATTTCTGAACAAATTATACATGGTCGATTCTCGACCTAACAAATTCCCCCTATTTGTTCTGAAATAGTGCATGCATCTCAGACTTCTATCTATACATGTTTGTAAGTCTGAAATGCAAGTTTTTGTTTAAGTTGTAAAAATTTCTTAAGTACATCTTATAGATCATTGATGTCTCAGAATTTTACTTGTGTTTTTCTAACTTAAACTTATCATCTACTTATTTGTCACAATTTGCAACTTATATATTACACACTGAAATGAAAGTTACAAATGTAAATATTTACAAGTACATGATAATTCTGAATAGAAAACTACTTCTTGGCAGGCCTTGAACCAGAAGGTGCCTCAGTAGGTTTTCTCTTCAGTGGAGACTGATCCCTTTTACCAAATAGCCTTGCTTCAATTTCTACCTTGGCTTGCATCTTTTGCTGAATTCTTGCTAGCCATGCACCAGTCAAGGCAGACTTAGGCTTTCCTTTTAGAACCTGGATCATCTCCCTGTGCTCAGATATGCCAAACTCATGAACTGAAACCTGAGTATATTCTTCAGTAGCCCTTCCTTCTCTTTTCACAACCAAATCGAACAACTTCAATCCATCAGCCTTAGCAACTACCATATCAACAATTTTGGCTGGATGCGATCGATGATTCATATAATGATCATACTGATCCTTTTCATGTTTTCTTTGGATCTCAGCAGCATCATCAGAAATTGGTTTGATTGAAGTATGGACAACATCACGAGAATCTTTCTTTCCAGTCCTTGTTCCAGTTCTGGGCTTTGTTGGTGGTCTGAACAACTCTTTCTCCACATTCTGAACTCCAGCCAGAATCTCCTTTTTCTTTCTGGCCATTTCCATCTCTCTATTTTTCACCAAGTCTTGGATGGACATCTTGAAAGTGAGATGGTCCAGCTTTTGTTCCAGAGGAGAGTAGTTCACCCCATACTCGTAATCCAGCATATCTTTCACAGCCTTCTGCACTCTTGGATCATGCTTGACTTTCTGAAACCTTTCCAGTGAAAGTCCAAGAGATGCAGCATCAATATGGTCAAGGGTTCCCATACTCTGGTGTTGAACCCTTTCCCTTTCCTTGTTTTCACTCCACATAATAAATTGGTTAGAGACTTGCTTCTGCAGAGTCTCTAACTTCTTGCTATCAGCATTAGGATCGTGGAGTGGATAGCCTTGTTCATCAACATTCTCTCCAACAACCAGACCAGAACCTTTAACAACTTTCTTTGGTTCCTCTGCCATCACCAAGGCTTTTCCCTTATCTTTTCTACCAGCTTCAGAAATCTGAACTTGTTCCCCCTGAACTGAGGCACTTTCAGATGGCACCTCAGTTTGCTTCTTGGTTGCTTGAATCATCTCTTGAGTACTTGCCAGCAAACCAATAGGCACACCACTTCCCCCTTTGGGAATCTCTGAAGGCATTCTTGCATATAGATCAATAGTAGTTTTGAGTGCCTTCAGTGGTTCCCAACTTTGTTGTTCTAGACACTCACAAATGCCTTTAGCCATTGTAGCAAACTGAGACTTTAGTCTGAATGATGAACTAAGGTTCAGTGCTTCTTGATCTTTCAAGTCTTTAAGCATCTTTCGATCTTCATCAGTGAAGGATGCAGGGGGAGGAGGAGCAGTGACAGGTTCTTTCTTCAGAAGAGTTAAGATTTCCTCCAATTGCTTTGACTGATTCTGAACTGAACCTTCAAGCGTGGAAACTGAATTTTTAACTTCATTTACAGCCTTTTCCACCTTGTCATTTGTATTCTTGTTCATCAACATTCTCTCCAACAACCAGACCAGAACCTTTAACAACTTTCTTTGGTTCCTCTGCCATCACCAAGGCTTTTCCCTTATCTTTTCTACCAGCTTCAGAAATCTGAACTTGTTCCCCCTGAACTGAGGCACTTTCAGATGGCACCTCAGTTTGCTTCTTGGTTGCTTGAATCATCTCTTGAGTACTTGCCAGCAAACCAATAGGCACACCACTTCCCCCTTTGGGAATCTCTGAAGGCATTCTTGCATATAGATCAATAGTAGTTTTGAGTGCCTTCAGTGGTTCCCAACTTTGTTGTTCTAGACACTCACAAATGCCTTTAGCCATTGTAGCAAACTGAGACTTTAGTCTGAATGATGAACTAAGGTTCAGTGCTTCTTGATCTTTCAAGTCTTTAAGCATCTTTCGATCTTCATCAGTGAAGGATGCAGGGGGAGGAGGAGCAGTGACAGGTTCTTTCTTCAGAAGAGTTAAGATTTCCTCCAATTGCTTTGACTGATTCTGAACTGAACCTTCAAGCGTGGAAACTGAATTTTTAACTTCATTTACAGCCTTTTCCACCTTGTCATTTGTATCCTTGGTCAGTTCAGCAATCATCAATCTGACCTCTTGTCCAACTTTCTGAGATATAGACTCTGAAATCTGAGCAACAAGATTCTGAGATAGCTCAGACTTCAGATCTTCAACAATACTAGCACTCACAGAAGCCCCAAGTTCTTTTTCATTAATGCTTGGCTTCTGTACCAGCTCATGTACTTCACTTCCTACAGCCATAACCTCTTGCTTCAACAGCTCAACTCCAGATGTCAAGTTCGCAACAACTGAAGCTTGAACATCTCTCTTAGTCAATCTGAAGGCTTCTCTGATTGCAGAGCTCACCTTATTGCATGTCATCACCAACTCATTCAATTTCCCAACCACTAGCCCTTCATTTCCTGCAACTTTGGTCAACTCAGTGCCAAGAAACATCTGAGCACCTTTCATATCCGCCAAGGAGCTAGTGTTGGCAGTTAGAGAATTGGTTAAGTCCTCCACCCTACGAATAAGGCCTTGGACTTCGGTTTGGTTTCTCTCTAACTGTGCTTCTATATTGAAAGGAGGTGGGGGTTGTGCAGAAGCAGGAGCCACAAAGGGTAAACTACCCAGCCCTTGTAAAACTTTGTTCATTTGAACATCTGTAGGACTCTCAGATTCAGTCTCAGAATCTAGATCCTTTTCTGAAGGGGCATCATAATTTATTGGTGGTGGTACATGGTGAATTTGTGGGTGTAAAAATTGAAGTGAAGGTTTGAAAGAAGGATCGGTTACATATGCGGGTGTGGTGCCAGGTGGAAAGATAGGATTTTGGTGAGATGGTGGTGGTGGAACATATGGCTCGTTATCTGGTTGGATTTCTGGGGGAGGAGGGGCGTTTGCGAGGATGGGGGCTGGCTCAGAATCAGATTGATTCGCCTCCAATAAGCCCTCGTCAAACTCAAATTCAGCAAGAGAATCGAGATTCTCCTGAAGTGGCTCATCGTCATCCCAGAAAGCATTCACTTTTGCGATCTGGTCAGATATGCCCTGGTTTGGGTCACTAGTACCCGCACCAGATTCTGGTTCAACATCTGCAGAAGCAGGTGCATCGTCACCAGATTCAAAAATTTCAATTATAGGTACACTAACGGGTCCCACATTCTTTTGTGGCCCACTTAGTAACCTTTCTGAACCAGCTAGTGTGGCTGAGACAGTTTTAACAAATACCTGAATCATAGCAGAGGAGAGTTCAGGTTCATCTCCAGTAATTGTTGCCTTAGAAAAGTCTCTGCTATATTCTGGTACAGAAGCTTCTGGTCCAGCTTCATCATAAGCTTCTCCAAGTATATCTTTAAAGCATAAGCTCAGAAATCTTGGGAATGCAACGTGTAGACTTCTCTTCCCCTTTAACTTTGTGATCAACTGAGCGAAGAGAATCTCAGCAAAGTCCACTTGCATCCCATTCCATATATAGTACCCCATCTCTACTTGAGGTAAAGAAAGTTGGTCCAACCCTCCATGGTTGCCACCAAGACTTTCAACAATTTGTGTCCAGAAGAACCTCCAGCAAGTACCAAAACCAGACATGAAAATATGCCCAGAGGTCTTCAAATTTCCATTATCATCCTCCATATCACCATGACCGGTGGCGACAAGAACCTCCCTAAAATTTACTCCTTTGAGTCTTTTCACAAACACCTGGGGAGGTTCGAGGTAGTTCAGATGAAGGGAAGTTCTGAACCCCTCAAGAGTGATGACACACTTCTTGGTGCCTTCATTGAGAGTGAAGGAGATGGATTTTTCATCCTTACTCACCACAGCAGTGTACCAGAATTCAAGCAAGTATAAATGATACATTGCTTGAGGATTTGCGGTCAACGCATAATGGAAGGGGGATTCCTCCCAGAACTTATTGATCCTTCCCATTAGCGTTTCGGATTTCACGTTTAATTGAGCCAAAAAGTTGCTCATGTTAAAACGAATTTGTGATGGAGTGAAATCCTTTGGCCATGTGGCAGATGTTTTCACATCACTCGAAGGAATATATTCAAAGTTAATGAGTGATTTATGTGAGGAAGAAGATGATTTAGCCATTTTGAGATTTGAAAGTGAAAGTGAAAGTGAAATATGAAATGAAATGAAATGAAAGTGAATGAAGTGAATGAGAGTAGAAGTGAAAGTGAAAGTGAAAGTGAAAGTGAAAGTGAAAAATGAAAATGAAAAGGAATAGTGAAAGTGAAATGAAAGTGAAAGAATGAAAGTGAAAGTGAAAGTGAAAGTGAATGAAAGTGAAAGAATGAAGAGTGAAAGTGAAAGTGAAAGTGAAAGTGAAAGTGAAAGAATGAAGAGTGAAAGTGAAAGTGAAAGTGAAAGTGAAAGTGAAAGAATGAAGAGTGAAAGTGAAAGTGAAAGTGAAAGTGAAAGTGAAAGAATGAAGAGTGAAAGTGAAAGTGAAAGTGAAAGTGAAAGTAAAAATGAAAGTGAAAGTGAAAGTGAAAGTGAAAGTGAAAGTGAAATAAATGAAAGTGAAAGTGAAAGTGAAAGTGAAAGTGAAAGTGAAATAAATGAAAGTGAAAGTGAAAGTGAAAGTGAAAGTGAAAGTGAAATAAATGAAAGTGAAAGTGAAAGTGAAAGTGAAAGTGAAAGTGAAATAAATGAAAGTGAAAGTGAAAGTGAAAGTGAAAGTGAAAGTGAAAGTGAAAGTGAAAGTGAAAGTGAAAGTGAAAGTGAAAGTGAAATGAAAGTGAAAGTGAAAGTGAAAGTGAAAGTGAAAGTGAAAGTGAAAGTGAAAGTGAAAGTGAAAGTGAAAGTGAAAGTGAAAGTGAAAGTGAAAGTGAAAGTGAAAGTGAAAGTGAAAGTGAAAGTGAAAGTGAAATGAAATGAAATGAAAGTGAAAGTGAAGTGAAGTGAAAGAAAGTGAATGAAAGTGAAAGTGAAAGTGAAAGTGAAAGATAGAAGAGAATGAAAGTAAAGTAAAGTGATTTATGTGAGGAAGAAGATGATTTAGCCATTGAGATTTGAAAGTGAAAGTGAAAGTGAAAAATGAAAATGAAAAGGAATATGAAGAGTTATGAATTTTGAGAGTAAAGAAGAGAGAGATTGATGATTAGAGAGTAAATGAAACGAAGTAAATGAAAGAATGAATAAGGAATTTGTATTTAAGGTGGAACAAAAAGGATTTTTCCAATTTAAAACAATTTCTGGGGTCACGTCCGCATTTAATGCAGAGACGTTTGAGGGACCCCACCCTGTACACTTTTTCATAAAAAGTACTCATTTTCTTCTCTTTTTACGGCGCCACTTGTGTGATACATAAGCATGACCAATGCTAAGTTAAAAACCTAGTATGCAGTATGCCACGTGTACACACAATTGGCCAAGTATCAAAAATATCTTGAAAAGATTTTTGTATTTCAGTGATGACAAAACAAATTCTGAGCATGGTCAGTTTCAGAAAAATCTGAACCATCTCAGTCATTAAAATTCAACTGAAATATTTTGATATTCTGAAGTGCTTCAGTTAAATACATTTTTCTGAGCAAAAGGTTCCCCCTCAGAAAGAAGGTTTATTTTATAGTTTGAAAAATGTTTAACATTCCCCCTGAAGTGATGATCCATGAATTAATAAGTGCCAAGATAGTATCACTAAGGCGTTCGATAGCTAGGCGAGCAAAAATTACATGGATCGCTCAGACTGGTGAACCAGATCAGTGTCACATAGGCGTTCATAACAAGATTACCAGTCTAAGGATTTAACATACCCAACTCACTGACTAGATGTTTAAAGGTTTTGACATCTAAAGGTTTTGTAAAAACGTCAGCGAGTTGCTTATCAGTGGGAATAAAGTGCAATTCAATATCTCCTTTCAGAATATGATCACGAATGAAATGATACCTGAGATCGATGTGCTTGGTTTTCGAGTGCATTACAGGATTGTGAGATATGGCAATGGCACTGGTGTTATCACAAAAGATTGGGGTCTTTGTGTAAGTAACACCATAATCAGTCAGCTGGTTCTTCATCCATAGAATCTGAGCACAACAACTCGCTGCAGAGATGTACTCAGCTTCTGCAGTGGATAGTGATACTGCAGTCTGCTTCTTACTAGTCCAGCTTACTAATTTGCCACCAAGGAAATGACACCCACCAGTGGTACTTTTCCTGTCTATCTTGCAACCTGCATGATCAGAATCTGAATAACCCATTAGATCTAGACTGGAGCCTTTGGGATACCAAAGACCCAATCTGGGGACACCCTTAAGGTATCTGAAGATCCTTTTAACAGCATTTGCATGTGCTTCTCTGGGATCAGACTGAAATCTAGCACAAAGGCATGTTGCAAACATTATGTCTGGTCTACTTGCAGTTAAATACATCAGTGAACCAACCATACCACGATATTTTGTATGGTCCACTGGTTTTCCATGTGGATCAGAATCCAAAGTTAATGGAGCAGAAATTGGAGTATCTTTTGATGAGACTGAATCAAATTGATATTTCTTTAGTAAATCTCTGACATATTTTTCTTGGTTAATGAAAATACCATCTTCATTTTGTTTTACTTGAAGTCCTAGAAAATATGTCAGTTCTCCCATCATACTCATTTCATACTCAGAAGACATGATTTTTGAAAAGTTTTTACACATCTTCTCATTAGTAGAACCAAACACAATATCATCAACATAAATTTGTACTAAAAGGATATCACTTTTATCATGCAATATGAACAAAGTTTTATCAATTGCACCACGTTTAAAACCATTTTTAAGAAGATGTTTAGTAAGTGTATCATACCAGGCTCTGGGTGCTTGTCTCAGACCATATAAGGCTTTGTTCAGTCTGTACACCCAATGTGGTCTTTCTTCATTGATGAACCCTGGTGGTTGATGCACATACACAACTTCTTCTAGATCGCCATTCAGAAATGCACTTTTGACATCCATTTGATAGACTTTAAATTGATGATGAGCTGCAAAAGCTAAGAAAATTCTAATAGCTTCAAGTCTAGCAACTGGTGCAAAAGTTTCATCAAAATCGATTCCCTCTTCTTGTGCATATCCCTTTGCAACAAGTCTTGCTTTGTTTCTAATGACGTGACCATCTTCGTCCATCTTGTTTCTGAAGACCCATCTTGTCCCAATTGGTTCCTTCTTCAGGTTACTGGGACAAGGAACGAGTTCCCATACATCGTTTCTTCTGAACTGGTTGAGCTCATCTTGCATGGCTTCAACCCAGCTTGGGTCATTCATAGCCTCGTCAATCTTCTTGGGTTCTATTAGAGATAAGAAGCTGACGTATAAGCATTGATCGCTTGTGGCTCTTCTGGTCTGAACCCCTCTACTGGACTCTCCAAGAATTTGCTCGATTGGATGTGCTTTTGTCCATTTAGAGTATTGACCAGGGTGAGAAATGATATCAGTGCAAGAACTTCTCTGAGTAACTTCAGGAGGAGCTTCAGAAAATATATCTTCAGCTTCTTCTTCTTCCTGCATATCATGACTTGCATCATGAAATTCTTCAGATTGAGGTTGCTCAGTGGAGTCTGATATCATTGGAGTAGCAGCATATACATCTGATCCAATGGTTAGTTCAGAAGGTAGTTTGAAACTAACTGGAGGATAAAAAGGAATGTTGCTTGACTTGTTTAATTCTGGTTCTGAACGGAGATGTTCAGAAACATGTTCAGGTGACTGATCAGATTCTGCAGTGGGATCAGAGTCACCAAAACTGATTGGACTTTCTGAGGGTGGTACAGGAATGGAATCTTTAAAGATTGCAGAATTGGATTCATCAAAGGTAACATGAATTGACTCATCAACCTTTTCAAGTCTCTTGTTAAAGACTCTAAAGGCTTTGCGAATTGATGAATATCCTAGGAAGTACCCTTCATCAGCTTTAGCATCGAATTTTCCAAGCTGATTAGAGTTATTCAGAATGTATACTGGACACCCAAATACATGGAAGTATCCAATATTAGGCTTTCTGTTTCTGAGTACTTCATAGGAGGTCTTCTTATGTCTCTTGACATAGATAGATCTGTTCTGAGTGTAGCAAGCAGTTGCAACAGCTTCAGCCCAGAAATTCTTGGGAAGACCAGATTCATTTAGCATACTTCTAGCAGCTTCAATCAGCGTACGATTCTTTCTTTCTACAACACCATTCTGCTCTGGTGTGTGTGCTGAGGAGAAGTTCTGAGATATGCCAGTTTCAGTGCAGAAGGACTCCAGAATGGCATTTCTGAATTCAGTGCCATTGTCACTTCTGAGCTGACAAACTTTTCGCTTGTACTTGAGCTCAATTTGTTTGATGAGAGCAATGATTTCAGCAGCAGCTTCACTTTTGGACTTGAGGAAAATCACCCAGCAATATCTTGAATATTCATCTACGATGACAAGGGTGTACTTCTTTCCTGCTCTGGTCTGAACGTTCACTGGTCCAAAAAGGTCCATGTGAAGCAAGTGAAGAGGTTCAGTTATACTAAAGCTTTGCTTTGTTTTGAATGAAGCTCTTTTCTGCTTACCCATTTCACAACCTGGACATGGCTTGTCTTTATTGAAAGACATAGAGGGTATCCCATCAACAAGTTGTTTTCTTGACAACTTATTAATGTTTTTGAAGTTCAGATGAGATAACCTCTTGTGCCACAACCAGTTTGTGTCTACATCAGCCTTTGTGTAGAAACATTGTTCAGAGATAGATGGATTCATATCAATGACATAAATGTTTCCCTTCCTTGGTGCAACCAGAACTACCTTTCCATCTCTGTTGAATATGGTGCCTTGTGAAATATCAAATAAAACCTTGAAGCCATCATCACATAGTTGACTGACACTGATCAGGTTATATTTCAAACCATTCACATATGCAACACGTGTGAATTTGACTTGACCATTATTCACAACACCATATCCCTCAGTTTTTCCATTTCCATCATTTCCAAAAACGATTGAGGGCCCCTCTTGCACCCTATATTCCTCCAACAGGGTTTGATAACCAGTCATGGTTCGGCCAGCAGCACTGTCCAGAAACCATATGTTCTTCTTTCGGTCTCCCTGCACATAAACAAAGATTAGTTCTTTTTGGGAACCCATCTATGGATGGGTTCACTAGACTCTCCCTTAGCAGTCTCAGATTTCTTTGGTATATGAGGAACAGATGGGTCAAATGGGATTTCAGTCATTATCTCAGTTGACACAAAAGTTGTTGGTTTGATGGAGTGCTCAACCTTTTTCTTCTCAGATTTTTGCTTGATTTGCTTAGAAAAAGGTTTTGCATTTTGTTTAGGTTGAAGAGGAGTGGTTTCAACATTTTTTAAACGTGCATTACAACTCTGCACTTGTCTAGCCAATAGTTGAAATTGACTTTCTAACCTTAACAAAATAGATTCATCATTAGACACCTGAGCCTTACCAGAATCTGAGGTAGAAGGCTCAGTGGGGGAGAAAGTTTTCTTCTTCTTTAGTCCTTTTGGAACCTTAGATGAAGTCTGAGGAGATGGCTTTTTGGTTTTAGCCTTCTTTTCTGAACCAGTTGTCTGAGCTGTTTCAGAATTTCCCTCAGATTGTTCCTTGACCTTATTAGTCACAATTTTTTGTTTGCCAACTTTAGGAAAAGTAATTTCCGGTTTCATTTCTTTTGGAAGTGCATCTAAATCAGTGATTATAGATGCCATGTGAAGATCACCAGATTCATATGCTGTTTTTTGATTTGCAAAAGTGTTTTTAATTGCAGCATCTGGTTTTGGTGCACTCATCCAAGATTTGATTATTTTTTGTTCTTTTTCAAGGATGGTTTTTAGTTCTTCTTTTTCCAACTCTAAAGTGGCAACCATTGATTGATAACTTTTTAGGGCCAGATGAACATCTTTCAGTTCCTTTAATCTGGCCTGACTGGCGTTCAGTTCAGAAGTATTATTTTCAAACATTTTTAGGCTTTCTGAACGCACTGTCTCAACAAAAGAGATGTCAGCCTCTAAAAGAACCAAAAGGTCCAGTTTGTGTTCCTCATCTTCTTCATAGCCAAAATTACTGACCTTTTTCATCACTATATCCACCCAGCGGCCAGATTCAACATCAGTTTTGACCAAATGACCTTGGTCTTCTTGTGCCATGAAACACATATCCCTAACTTCCTCCTCATCATCAGATGATTCATCGGAGTCTTCCCACTTTTCAGTCTTGGCAATCATGCAACTGTTGCTCGAGTTGTCTTGTGCCAAAAGAGCCATATGAGCCTTCAACTTTTTGTATTTGGCCTTATAGCTGTCATCAGACTTCTGAAAAATAGAATGGTTAGGAGCAGATTGTGATGATGAAGGTTGACTAGATCTGCATTCCTTCATGAAATGTCCTTTCTTGCCGCATTTAAAGCATTCAAGATTGGACTTATCAATAGAAGCGCTGGAAGCAAAGGGTTTGCCAGATCGATTTGATTTGGCCTTATAGCTGTCATCAGACTTCTGAAAAATAGAATGGTTAGGAGCAGATTGTGATGATGAAGGTTGACTAGATCTGCATTCCTTCATGAAATGTCCTTTCTTGCCGCATTTAAAGCATTCAAGATTGGACTTATCAATAGAAGCGCTGGAAGCAAAGGGTTTGCCAGATCGATTTGATTTGGCCTTAAAACGATTGAACGTTTTAGCCAGCATGGCAACCAGATCATCATTGTCATCCTCATCACAATCATGAGTGACATTAGCAGAGACACCAGTTTTTAACATTTGAGAAACCATCTTCTTCATTGAGTCAAAAATATCACTCTCAGAAGATAGTAGAGCAGTGCTTTGTGGTTCAGAATACTGAACCGTACCAGAACTTGTCGAAACATGGTTCTTGGCATCCTGCTCAGCCAAAGCTCTTTCAGCTTTGTTCTCTTCAGTATACCTAAATGCTCCATAAAGGGAAGCAAGAGTATGACTGTGTAATGTTTTGCCTTGTCTCAAGACCAAGATTAGATTTTCCCATTTTGAAGGTAAAATGTCACAAAATTTTTCTAACAAAATCTCTTTGTCTTTATTTACTCCCAGGGCTTTCAGTTGGTTTACCAGATTTGTGAATCTGATATAAGTTTGGGTTAAGGACTCCCCAGGAATAGCAAAGAAAGACTCATATCTTTTGTTTAAGGCAACTTTTCTTGTGACAATTGTCTCATTAGTGCCTTCAAACTGTATCAGTAGTTCCGCCCACATTAATTTAGAATTTTCGAGTAAAACAAGAGTGGGCATAAGGGTTTCTGGAACTGCGTATAAAATCATATTTTGTAACTTGGTATCCAAGTCAACAAGTCTATGATCTTCCTCTGACCAATGATCCTTCTCCTTAGGTGACTGCCTAGGAGTCCCATCGGCATTTCTGACGACAGTTGACGCATTCATAGGGACAAAGGGTCCATCTTTTAAAATGTCTGGTAAATGTCTCTCAACACCAGCAATATACTTAAGTAAGCACGCTTTCCACGTTTGAAAGTTTTCACTGTTCCCATCAAACTTGGGAACAGGATTAGTTGGAAAGTGTACGTGAACATTGTGTGAGGGTATATTGTTGTTGATGATAGGGGGTGGGGTAGCATTATTAGGGTCAGGTCGTTCTTGTTCAAATTCAGCCATCTATGCAGATCAAAAGGTTAATGAATTTATCAAATTCAACCTTGAGGCTCTGATACCAATTGTGAGTCCCGAACTATGTATAGATGAATAATAAACCCGACTGGCAAGTACAACTGATCTTGAATGGACAAGTTCAGTTTACGATCCAGATGTGGATAACAAGAAACAATTGACAATATAAATTAATGCAAGAACAAATGGCAGAAACTATATAAAGATATATATAAATATAATCAAGTAAATAGCATTGAGATACGTTGTTTTCTAATGTATTTGATTTATTGATGTATAAACAAATACAAGGATTGTTGCGGAACAAAGATAAACACCCAAGTGTAAATATCTAAACAATCCCGAAATACAAGTGATCAAGATGACTTGGAAATACTCGTAAGTTTACTTAGAGTATATCTCACAAGTTGCAATGCAATAGTTTCAAGCATATTGCAAGTTATGAGAAGACTTAGTATTTATAGACAAAGTCTATGATGACATGGACAATGTCGTACAAATGTGGTTGTGAGCATTTAAGGAATTAGGTCATAATTCCTTATATGCTGCACTAGGAAGCGTATATAAGTCACTTGATGTGACTTATAGTACTACGTTCCATACCTATACATTGTACCTTTTATTAATAGATAAATCTATCAACTTGGTAAATGTGTAAGGATAAAGTCTTCCTCGTAATCAGTGTAAAGTGTTGTAAATACTTTAACACTGAGATGCTTCAGTCTTCGATCTGGTAGAATCACTCTGATTGCTCGCTTCTGAGGTGATTCTCTTCTTCATACTTCAGTCTTTGACTTCAGAATGAATGCTTCAGATTTGTCTCGATCTGAACTGAAGTGAAGCTTCAGTGAAGGAATTCTGAGGCATCTCAGAATTCTGATAAAACGTCTTCACTAAACTTCAAGGATGATTTGACTATTTTTATTGTTGTTGTTCTTCATCGTAAAAACCACAGGGATGATTTGACTATTTTTATTGTTGTTGTTCTTCATCGTAAAAACCACAGGGATGATTTGACTATTTTTATTGTTGTTGTTCTTCATCGTAAAAACCACAGGGATGATTTGACTATTTTTATTGTTGTTGTTCTTCATCGTAAAAACCACAGGGATGATTTGACTATTTTTATTGTTGTTGTTCTTCATCGTAAAAACCACAGGGATGATTTGACTATTTTTATTGTTGTTGTTCTTCATCGTAAAAACCACAGGGATGATTTGACTATTTTTATTGTTGTTGTTCTTCATCGTAAAAACCACAGGGATGATTTGACTATTTTTATTGTTGTTGTTCTTCATCGTAAAAACCACAGGGATGATTTGACTATTTTTATTGTTGTTGTTCTTCATCGTAAAAACCACAGGGATGATTTGACTATTTTTATTGTTGTTGTTCTTCATCGTAAAAACCACAGGGATGATTTGACTATTTTTATTGTTGTTGTTCTTCATCGTAAAAACCACAGGGATGATTTGACTATTTTTATTGTTGTTGTTCTTCATCGTAAAAACCACAGGGATGATTTGACTATTTTTATTGTTGTTGTTCTTCATCGTAAAAACCACAGGGATGATTTGACTATTTTTATTGTTGTTGTTCTTCATCGTAAAAACCACAGGGATGATTTGACTATTTTTATTGTTGTTGTTCTTCATCGTAAAAACCACAGGGATGATTTGACTATTTTTATTGTTGTTGTTCTTCATCGTAAAAACCACAGGGATGATTTGACTATTTTTATTGTTGTTGTTCTTCATCGTAAAAACCACAGGGATGATTTGACTATTTTTATTGTTGTTGTTCTTCATCGTAAAAACCACAGGGATGATTTGACTATTTTTATTGTTGTTGTTCTTCATCGTAAAAACCACAGGGATGATTTGACTATTTTTATTGTTGTTGTTCTTCATCGTAAAAACCACAGGGATGATTTGACTATTTTTATTGTTGTTGTTCTTCATCGTAAAAACCACAGGGATGATTTGACTATTTTTATTGTTGTTGTTCTTCATCGTAAAAACCACAGGGATGATTTGACTATTTTTATTGTTGTTGTTCTTCATCGTAAAAACCACAGGGATGATTTGACTATTTTTATTGTTGTTGTTCTTCATCGTAAAAACCACAGGGATGATTTGACTATTTTTATTGTTGTTGTTCTTCATCGTAAAAACCACAGGGATGATTTGACTATTTTTATTGTTGTTGTTCTTCATCGTAAAAACCACAGGGATGATTTGACTATTTTTATTGTTGTTGTTCTTCATCGTAAAAACCACAGGGATGATTTGACTATTTTTATTGTTGTTGTTCTTCATCGTAAAAACCACAGGGATGATTTGACTATTTTTATTGTTGTTGTTCTTCATCGTAAAAACCACAGGGATGATTTGACTATTTTTATTGTTGTTGTTCTTCATCGTAAAAACCACAGGGATGATTTGACTATTTTTATTGTTGTTGTTCTTCATCGTAAAAACCACAGGGATGATTTGACTATTTTTATTGTTGTTGTTCTTCATCGTAAAAACCACAGGGATGATTTGACTATTTTTATTGTTGTTGTTCTTCATCGTAAAAACCACAGGGATGATTTGACTATTTTTATTGTTGTTGTTCTTCATCGTAAAAACCACAGGGATGATTTGACTATTTTTATTGTTGTTGTTCTTCATCGTAAAAACCACAGGGATGATTTGACTATTTTTATTGTTGTTGTTCTTCATCGTAAAAACCACAGGGATGATTTGACTATTTTTATTGTTGTTGTTCTTCATCGTAAAAACCACAGGGATGATTATACTGAAATTGGGGGAAAATGGGGGTGGGTGGGGTTTTATATGTCGTTGCACGTGATTTGCACGAGTACAGGCAGGTGCCAAAAGACATAACTACCCCTCACGTGACTTGCACGTGGGGGGTTAACGGAGGCAAGGACAAAAATACAACCACAGGGATGATTTTAGCCAAAAGATAACGGCAAGGACGAAAAGTGAACAAACGAGAAACCACAGGAACGAAAAAAGTACTTAACTCTTATATATATATCAATCTTGATATATACTATAAAACAATTTGAATTAATGACTTATTAATCAATTATATCATTCCATTTCAACAAATTGATTTTTGCTTATTTTATCATATAACTTAATTATAAATTCTAAATTCTAAATTGTAACACCCGTCATTTTAAAACCTGGATTTTCAAAAACTTTGCCAAACGGCGTTTAAACGAAGCAAAAAAGGATCACTTAAAAACTGCCAATCCGTAACGGATGGTACCATTCAATAAAGTTTGGTGTTACTAAAGTGTATCATCAAAATAATATAAATGAAATCCAAGTCTTGGCACCAACACAATGCCATTCATTATTACATGTATCATAAACGTAGATAATGTAGCCGAAACATAGGCTATGGGAAGTCTAAGCATTCAACAATCTATGCTAGTCTTCTTTATTTCATCTACCCATCTCACGAGCTAAACCTTTCTCTAGCTCAAACCTGCTTATCCTGAAGGACACAACATTTTCATAAAAGCAAGTGTTAGCTAATAAATTAGCTAGGTAAGATACACACAATTTGATAAAACGTTCTTCATTTTACTCTCATAAAAGTTCTTCATATTTTACTTATTAAAACATGATCACATTACACTTCATCCACAATTATCATAGATCAACCCATACTTCCCTTTTTCCCACATTCCATCACATTTCATATCACATCAACGAGTACATACAACTTAATGAACATCTCTTAACAGATCAACATATCTTACAACTTAGTCAACATCTCATATCATATCATCATATACTTTCAACATAATCAACATCTCACAACTTAGCATGACACATGTAAACATATCCCACGTATACATACTAACATAAGTAGAGTACATACTCCTAATTGTGCCTATCAATGATAAATCGTACTTATAAGCAACTTAATCAATGTAAGCAACTTAATCAACTTATCAACTTATCATCTTATCAACCTTGATCAACTTTAATCAACGTATCAACTTATCAACATGTCAACTTATCATCTTTTTTATCAACTTTAATCAACTTTAAGCATCCCGTTACGCTTTTAACATTGGTGGTTTGTCACTCCACCCTGGAATACTAGATCAACAACTATGCCGCAAGAAAACACTCAAGCTGTAACATCCGTGAATTTTGACCCGTTGATTTTACGTGTAATATGACTAACAATTTATGTTAATGAAGTATTCGGGTCGTTTTGGTGACTAAATGATAATGTGGAAGTTAATTGGGTCGTTTTATGAATTAAATGACAATGTGGTTTATTCGAGTGGGTAATATGTTTTGATCGGTGTTTAAATGTGTAACGATTGTAATTTGGCTTGAGAAGAGAAACGGGTCGGCCCGTGGGTAGTCCACGACCCACCAGCCACCATTGACCCATTTCTCTCCTAATCTCTTCCTCCCCTCCTTTCATTTCTTATCTACCTCCCTTTCTCATTTTCTCTCTAAGTAAAAGAAGGCTAAGGAACCCATTTCATTTCTTCATCTATCTATCATCGACTTGGTGTTTGGAACGGATATAACACTAGAATCATCGTCATCTATACCACATTATCGTCTATACGAAGAATCAAATGTTGAAGTTCTTGCATTCTTACCCATTTTGCCATAAATTGGGTTCTAGCTCGGAAAGGAAGTTTTGGTAAGTCTAATTCATCCCATTTACTTCTACTTATGTTAGTTTACTCGTTTCTAGTCATCTCGTACATTTACAAGTTCTAAATCGCCTTAAAATGAGTTTTGGGACGATTTAGGGTTTAGTTAGGGTTTGATCGATTTGGAGAATTTGATGATGTTATGGATGGAAATACGGGTTTGGGCAAGTGTATATAGGTGTTAGAAGGTCAAATGTATCATCAAAATGAGTCCTTTAATCTTGCAATATGATTTAGGGTTTTGGTTCAAGTGAGTTAGGGTTTTGGGTCACATTTTCTGCACTTAACTGCTGCTGTTCGTGGGTTTGCCCAGTAAGGGGCGTAACCTACGCCCCCTTGGGGCGTAGCTTAAGCTAGACCAAATCTGGCTGGGCGTAGGTTACGGCCCTTTGGGGCGTAGCTTACGCCGAATCCTCCATCTTACGCCAAAACCTCCTGTTTACGCCACTCAAGACGCCAAAAGAATTGCACTTTTGAGAGCACCGTACCTTACGCCCCCTTTACCCTAAAATTTTATAAGGGGCGTAACCTACGCCAGTGTGGGGCGTAGGTTACGCCAGTTATACTTTCCAGAATTTCTTGTTTGACCTAAAATGACTTTCTGGACCTTTTTACGCGTCGAGCATTGATCTAATTCACTTCTTATCTTATGTAACATTGAATAAGAGTCTTAAAAGTCATTTAACGTCGAGAAGCACTTTGGAAACCTAATTAGGGTTTTGCCGAGTATTTGATAACTACGTATATGTGTTTATGTATGTTGACGTGAATGTATATGATCGATATTTAGGTGTTGGACGTGAAGTGAACATTGTACGACAATAACTCGACTTTATATCAACTTAACTTTTCATAACCAATCGAGGTGAGTTCCGTAGCTCCCTACTCATTTGAGATTCGGGCTGAAAAGTGTAAACCTTGCGTGTTTACTTACGTTGATGGATTGATTGATTGATTGATTTGAGTTAAATGTTGGTTTGATGAGACGGTTTATCACGTTTGATTGACTTGGTTTATGTTTGTTAAGTATTTCATTAATATTAGGATAGACGTACATACATGGAAGTCGGTTATGCTTTCAATGGGTTTTAGATGTGGTGGGAAGGCTGCGGGTGACCCTATATATAAGCATCTGGGACTCGAAGAAAGTAGAATCCTCTTAAGTGTATGTACGTATAGAATTGTTTGTCGAATATTGATTGTTGACTCATGTTTGTCGAATATTGATTGTTGGCTCATGTTTGTCGAATATTGATTGTTGGTTCATGTTCATCGTATTGTGATTGTTGAGTTATGATTGATGCATTTTCGATTGATTGTAAGCATGCATACATTGTTGATAATCCCTCGGTTGAGGAGTGCATACATCCAAGTGTATAGATGTATACATTATCTGATGGATGTTGAGTTATGATTGATGCATTTTCGATTGATTGTAAGCATGCATACATTGTTGATAATCCCTCGGTTGAGGAGTGCATACATCCAAGTGTATAGATGTATACATTATCTGATGGATGTTGAGTTCATGATCCCGAGTATATAGACATATATATCTCGATGTTTTTGAGATGCAGCCTGTGTCATTGCTATGACAAGCGGGTATCGTTGCATATGTGACTGGAGTTCACACATTGGGCGTACATGTTGGCATTTTATGCATTTAGCACATTCATTGATATTCTCATCTTTTGTGCTCATTTAATTACACGCTTATTCGTTGTGTAATCTTGATTGTTGGACATTATTGTGTTACTTAGAGGCTCACTGTAAGTCATGTCTAGCCTCTACTCGTACATTGTGATTATTGACGCTGTTTCTTTATGGACCATTACTGCGAACTCACCAACCTTGTGTTGACTATGCTTAGTACACTTTTCAGGTAATCAGGTTATCCCCGGACGTGGAGTTTAGTTGCTTGCTTGCTGTTAAACCCGGGCTTTGGACTTTATGAATCAAGGATTCATCGACCTTCTCTTTTGCATTATACTTAGGATCGATTTGCCATCTTCGGGATGTTCCTTTGTAAACTTTGATGGTTATTTGCTCCTTATGTATTTTGGTACTTGTTTCGTATTGTAATGGATTCACTGAATCTTTATTTGCATTTAGTTCTTGTTCTATTGTAATTCCACCTTGCGCTATATGATTTCCGTGACATTTCGAGCCTCGGTTTGGGGTGTTACACAAGCGACCACTTATTGTACCCCGTCATGATGGTTAGTCACTCCACCCGGAAATACTAGATCAACGACTATGCCGCAAGAAAACACTCAAGCGACCACTTATTGTACCCCGTCATGATGGTTAGTCACTCCACCCGGAAATACTAGATCAACGACTATGCCGCAAGGAGCCACTCAAGCGACCACGTACGCACTAGCTTTTCAACTAGCACGGGTTAAGCTTAACACAACTTATGCTCGAGACTTCTTATCTTTATTAGCTTAGGCTACACTTTCACCTAAACTAATCACATACATCTTTCTTTACTTTAGCTTTAGGTATATTCCTTACCTAATTAGTTTCACATCTACTTCAACGCTTAATCTCACTAACGTGCACGACTCATAACATTTCTTTCGTGTATCTAGTGAACTAGACATTTCATGCTTAAGAGCCACATATAAGTCATCACATATCAACATTAAGTCATATCAACGAAATGAATCAATAACACATATCATATTCATAGCAACATCAACGTAAGCATTATACTACACATGCATATAATTACTTCAACTTTAAAGGTCATCACAACATAATTAACTACTTCAACATGCATATGTTCCCATATAACCTCCCGCATAACCCGGATAACCCAACACACATAAGATAATCCGATTAAGAGGTTAATTAAAGAAAACTACTTTTGTTGTGCCTCCAGCGTGATAAAAGTCATGTATCTTACCTCACGAACGTGCAACGATACAACAAACACAACTTAACAAGCTTCACAATTATCCCGAGTGACCTATATCGAGTTCATAGTCAATAAACTTGTATAAACCCACCATAACTAGATTATAAAACCATCCATTAACTTCGGGACACTTATATACCCATTACGTAAGTCAAACGGATCAAAACTAGTGAAGTGCAGGTAGTGGGCCTCACCAAAACGTCAGTGGGCAGCACTAAAACCATTCTGTCCACAAACGTGGCCATAAGTGGGGCGCACCAGTATTCCAGTGGGCCTCACTAACTGGGCGATCAGCCAACGACTTTTCCGTTTCACTTCAAACTCCTTCCAAACGAATCCCAACCCCCAACCACGACTTTTATCCATTAAATTAACATTGAATAGGACTTAAATGAACCTTTGAAAACATCAATTGATCCTTGAATCAATTGCAAACTTGAATCCCCTTTTTGATCATCAAAACGACTCGAAACCGCAACGTTTAATACAAAAACCTAATTAAACACTTATGGATCTAATTAACCACCTGGGATTCACTCATATAGATCTAAACAACACAATTCATCATTAAAGTTTGCAACTTGATGTTGTCAACCCACTCAATTAACGATTTTACTCACGAAAACGTCGTTTTTAACCGAAAACATCATCATTAAGCATCCCCAACCCCCATGGCCGAATCTACAGAGACAAAACCTAATTGAAAACTTAATTAACAATCAATATATGATATTATACCTGTAGGGTTGAATAACGGATCGAAAAGCAAGCAAAATCCCTTCCGAAAACCCCCGAAATCGACTAGAACTTATGCAATTGACCTAGGGTTTTGTGTGAAAGACTTCTATAGGGTTTAGATCTGATTAAAGGGTGCTTAGGTCGACCACCATGCCCTATTTATACTGAAACAACTTTTAAAACTTTACATCTAGGCCCTCGCACTTCGTTACAACTCGTTTCGTCACTTAACGGCTCGTTTAACGCAACCGGGAACACTTATTGACTTTATAAATCATTATCAACTTTAATTTCATTACTTTAAATCATTTTAACACATATCTCATGTTAATCATTTAAATCACACAATTACATATAAAACACATAGTGACTAACGGTCACTAACGACAAGCTAACGGTCAACGTCAAAAAGTTTGGGATGTTACATAAATTTTTAGCATTCAACTTAAAAAGATTTTTTTATTTTCTCATCATTCAATTAATTAAAATATCTCAACACATATATAGATATTATAAAATTGAAAAAACATAAATACAAGCCCATATGAGTAGATCTTTTACGCAGCTGATAAACTATTTTTAAAGCAAACTATATAGTTTCATGTGATTGTGTGTATACAACCAGTAACATAATTAATTATACGTACGATATATATTCTTATAAAGAAATTTTAGATTGTCTACAATTGTAATACTATAAGCTTACATTTACCAGCTTCTTAAAATAATCTACCACCAAACAATCTTCTTCTATATTACGATTCATATCTTTTTTTAATTTGTCAAACTTAAAATTCAACATCTACATTTACACAAACTCATTAACAATATGAACAACAGTTCAAGAAATCTTAATGGGAAACAGAAAAAAAAAAAAACTAATTAGAATCTATATAGCAGATGTAACATAAGGGTAACCCATAAAATGGTTCATCATTATATGAAGTCTCAATCAATTATATGATAAAAAAACGGAATATTGAAAGATAAACATCTAAATTATTTCACTATTAAATAAAAAATACATTATCGTAATGTTTGCCTGTAACAGAATACTTTGACATGGAGGACCCAACTTATATTTGTAACTCATGTCATAAGCCATTTGTCCAGTATTAGACAAAGGTCTAAAATCTATCCTAACTATTTGTACTCAAACAACTATATATCCAATTGTATGTATGTACAACACCTCTAACTCACTACTTAATCACAATCATAAATATATTTCGAACTCTGTCTTAATTTCCCTGTAAGCATTTCTTTCGTTGAATTTCAATCTAACCAACCTATCCTTGAAAATGTCCACAATTTGCTTTTATAACTTCTCATTTGAAATCTAATCTAAATCCTAATAAACTAAAGTCAATTAGAAAGTTAGATTTATCATTTCCCAACCAACTCCACTTAGGTGGGTTGGCCAGAGGTATCTTCTAAATCCACTATGTGGGCCCCAAAGGTGAGTTTTTCCCAAGGTCTCGGGTTCGAGTCTTGGGTTTTTCATCTCAAGGTATTTTCCATGAGGAGGGGGTTGGAGGTCCAGCAAATCGCTGGTTAAAATTGCCTCCAGCACGTCTGAATCGAAACTAACTTTACAAAAAAAAAAAGATTTATCATCTCCCATATCCATATCCTAAGCTATTTGTACTCAAACAGCTATATATCCAATTCTATGTATGTTATGTACAACACCTCTAACTTACTACTTATTACTTAATCACAATCAGCTATATATTCCATCTCTATTTTAATTCCATGTAAGCATTTCTTTCGTTGAATTTCAATTATTTTCTTTTTTTGAACATTCGTTAAATTTCAATCTAACCAACCTATTATTGATAATGTCCACAATTTGCTTTTATAACTTCTCATTTGAAATCTAATCTAAATCCTAATAAACTAAAGTCAACAAGAAAGTTAGATTTAGTTTTAATTAGTAGACAAAACTACCATTCAGATTTCACTAAATAATGTCATTTCACGAGAAGCAAAATCATTGAAAAATCTTTTATAATATATGGTATCAAATACAACATTCTCAATTGCTATAATTGTCGGTCGGTTAAAATCTTTTGTTATATTTTCGACTTTAGATATGACTATCAGAAGATTAATGTTTTTAAAAACGTATTTTATAATTACCGTAATCAACAAATGAAACATAGTCACCTTGTTTTCATTTTAATTTTTTTATGAACAACACTTCTTTTGAATTCTTAGATGGGGATGTGAGCCTAACTTATATAGTGGCAAGGTCTGATTCAGTTTTAGAGCTATACCAATGGAAAATGTTAAACCTAGAAACGAATTACAAATAAACTTTTATTTGGTATATAATATGAACCAAAATTATTATTTGTTTAACTGCAAAAAATGACATTATATTAAAAATGAAAAAAAAAGAAAGACTTCTAGCAAGATGCTAGATATTAAAAAGTTCAAATTTACAAATAGAAGACTAAAACCATAATCTAGAATCTATTCAGGGTTTTTAACTAATCAAGATAAAAAAAAACATGAGAAAAATACCACCGCTCAAATTTAAATGTCAACTGAGGTTAAATCAATTGTATTTGTAGTGTCTGTATGATTCTATCATTACATTGTTATTATATTCATTACCATTACGTTAATATTAATATTAGTATTAATAATTATGTTTTTATTATATATCTTTATTTCCTATTATAAAGAACCATCCTTAAGAAATTAAACACTTTTTTAACTCAAGATACCTCCAATTCACACATGACCCTCTATTTTTAGTTCTGATTCATCCACTCTTGATATACCAAAACCACACCTAAAAATTTATAAACTCTGATCTCATTTATCAGACAAACACGTTATCATCTTCCCCTTTCTCTCTCTAAATCCACTATATGCACAAACCTCCCTGTTTAATCTCCGGATACCATCAACACCACCACCAATCCCTACCACTTTTGCTCCGACGACCCCTTCTCCCGACTCTGTTCGATTCATCTCTAATATATAAACCATTGAATCAGTCGTCAAAAAGCAACTTATTTGTTACTAAAACCATGTTTGATAGCTACCAGGGCAATCTTGATATGATCAGGTTACTATCGAAGTTAAGGAGAATATTAATTTACTTTGATACCATTGTTCCATATGGACCTCAAAGCACATCAAACCTAAACCATTTTATCTAAATATCACATTATATACTCGACCTCAACATAGAGCCAACTTAATTATTTGTTACTAAATGAGCACCGGACATTCATGCAACATGGTACCGCCACCCTTTTATTAGTACCACCGCGTCGTGCGAGTAACAATATCATATAGACTAACATGGTACCTGTGCAATGCAGTGACGGTGGTGGGGACGACAGTCTAGTGGTGTCAGTGACCGTATTATTTGGTGGTGGCTGTGTCAAGTGGTGTAGGTTGATGTAAAGGTGATAGTGGAATATTTTAGAAGACAAGAGCTTAAAGTATTATTTATTAAAATAAGGGTTTAGAGTGTAAGTTAATTCATTAAGGGCAAATTTGGTAATTTATAAAACTTTTTCCATAGTGGGTATTTATTAAGGGTAATTTAGTACTTTTGCATTTTACCATTTTTTAACACTTTTTAAATATAGGGGTTGATAATTATTACTCCGTATAAAAGAGTATAGATAACTAAAATTGTCTTGCAAAAAAAACTTTTTGGGCTTTTAACCACTAACTTTTCCGTTTTTTAGGTTTTTGTCACATACTTTTATTTCCATTTCTTTACCCCTCAGAGTATATTCAGTCTCTCTCTCTCTTCTCTCGCTCTCTCTGGAGAGCCGTTGAGAGGTTTCTCCGGCTTCTCTTTGAGATCAAGATTTTTCTGGTTAAGTCTTCCACTCCGGTGGATCTAACCTTATTTTTTTCACCCCAGAGGTCCCTTCCACCTCGGTGGATCTGGAAGCAGCCTCCCACCTTTGTGCAGGGGTAAGGTCTGTTTACGTCATACCTTCCTCGTAGCCCGACTTATGTCGGGATTGAGTACTTGTTGTTGATGTTGTTGTCTTTACCCCTCAATTTTCTACACAGTTCTACTCATCATCCTCACATCTCTTCCTGTTCTCCCTCTGCCTTCTCCCCCCTGCTTCTTCATTTACTTTTATAACAAGAGGTACTATTATTTCACTTAATTTCTAATTTCGATCCTTCTTCTTGATAGGTTAATGTTTTAATCTTATTATCTTTTTATCCTTTAGGTTGTTGATGTGTTTGTGTCTAAAATTAACATCGAAAAGGTAACAGGTTTGAAAATATTAACGGTTTCTTGCTTTTTTTCAAATTCCTTTTTTTTTGTGTGTGTGTGTGTGGCTGGGGGGGGGGGGGGCCCTTTTTTGTAGATTGTTGGTGAGTGTAGATTTTTTTTTTTTTGCCCAGCAAGTAGGTCCTTTTCTACCTTTGTTAGAAGCTGGAAGCAGCCTCTCTACCTTTGGTAGGGGTAAGGCTGTCTACATATCAACCTCCCCATACACCGTTAAAGACGGTATTGGGACCCAAAACCCGTGGAAGAAGGCATTGGGAGTTACTTAACTTTTTTTCTTGGTGAGTTGGTGGTTTTTGGTTTTTATGGATTGGGTTTTTGTCATTTCCGAAAATATTAACAATTTTGGTAATATATATATATATATATATAGGGGTTGGGTATTGTAAAACAAGTATTAAAGTAAAACAAATAAGACAAGTCTTACCCTTAGATCATGGTTAAATTGATGCACGAAGATTCAAAAAACAATTGATGCACGATGAATTTTATGATGCACAATGATTTTCAGTGAAGAGAAACCTATTGTTTTATTTGTTTTACATTTATTTAATTGGGTGTTTCAAATTCTATGAGTAGACAGCTTTATGTATGCAACTAATCAACTTTTCCTATAATGCTTGATAACCATTCAAATGGGAAAATCTCAAAAACTATGAACATCACTTATAACAGCTATGCCTTATGATATTGAGGCTACTTGAAGATAAGTAAAAATACTACATTTTTTTGCCTCATGAAGCACATGATTTTTTCCCCCGTCAATTCTTGCATTGCGAATTCACGAGCTTTTAATTGTTCGTAGACCAGAATTAATCTTATTAATGTAATAAATATTTACGGCTATATGAATGAAAGTATTGTGTATGAAGTATGGGCCGATTATTGGGTGTTCAAATTGTAGAAGTGAGGAGTTAATGTCACAAAACACAATCATTTTCTAACTGGAAATTAAATTAGTGCTCTTTATTATGGTGCGAAATGTAAATTGCGTTTTCTAGGAAGGGTGAACTTTAAGCTCTCAATGGTTTTCTTCTCTCTTTTCTAGGAGGAGTTAATGTCACAAAACAGTGGATCTGCTCTATGACACTTTGACCAGTTTTTTTTTAATGATCGGTTGTTCAATCAAATGAAAGCTATGTACGTGCAAAGGGCGTAATTTACTCACGGGCCTCTAACACACCTCATATGTACCTAGCTCAAGATGATTTGATTGTATTTTCCGCCAGCCTGATTATACTGTCGAGCCAAAATGAACTCAATATGTCTACTGAACAAGGTAAAGCTAATGTCTGATGGCATATCACAGTTTACGAATACCATAAAGGTAAGACACTCGACTTAGTGGGTAACAAAATGGATAGGTCATCTATGTTGGATAACAAGCTCAGGCCATGGTCAAAATATTTGAGATTTTGAGTCTTTGGTACAGATTTTGTTACAAGTTCCATATAGTTAGAGAAATTTCCAGTTTGGGTTGAGTGAATACATTTTCAAAGTAGCCTATCTGCACATCATCATAATTACAAGTCCATATTATTCATTTTTCTCACTCGGTGCATTTATTCTCGGTTATACTATCCAACCAGTGGTTATCCGCTATCCTCATGTACAGTTTGATCAATGGTGATGATGTCTCTAATGAAGTTTCAAATGCTGGTGAATAAGCAGAGATATATAGCGTATGGAAAGTCGATTTTCGGAAGTTCTATGGTGATGATGTCAAGGGTTGAATGTATCTTTGCCTTCAATTTTTTAAAATGGATGACATTGAGGACAATCTGAAGGTGCAGTTGGTGTCTACGCACTTATATGATCATACTTTGGCTTGGCATCAACAATTTGTGGAAATGAATGGTGAAGAAGTTATTTGGATTACTATATGGACTCAATCTCGAAATGATACGGTACTGCCTATGATGATCCGCTTTCTGAACTTAAGAATTTGCGCCAAGAAGAGTACTGTACTTGCTTACAACAAGCCTGAGATCGAGATGGTAGTGCACATGCACAGACTTTGACTGATGTTCCTAAGAACGTCTCTCCTGTTAGACACCTCGAGTTGCTGAAACCTTAGCTATGGCTTTACCTGCTTTGAAGCCTAAAACTCCGTATGTGAATGTCACTCCTTGGAGACAGCTTAGCCAAAATATGAGGACAAGAGAGCTAAATGTTTATGTTTTTATTGTGATGGTGAGTTTGCTCCTGGTCAAATTCTGAGGTCAATTCTTTTCCTCAGAAGTATTGGCAGAAGAGGTATGGGTTGGTGATATTGTGATAATAAGAATACCGTGGACCAAGGTTTGGATGTTTTTCTTCCACAGACTAATGCTAGTAATCATATTGGTTCACTTATCTCTGAATGCTTTGACCGGATTCCAAAATGGTCACTCCTATTGGACTATGAAGGTGGTGTCATGTTAACGGACATACTATCCATATTCTGATTGATAGTGGAAGTACACATCATTTCTTGAACATTTCCACTGCCAAGACGCCAGGTTGTCAATCGATAAGAACCTGTTCATTACAAGTTGGTGTGGCCGCGTGGCAGATGGTAATTATGTGACCAATCTGTTTGAATGTAAGGGCCTTTCATGGAAACTACAAGGGGATCATTTACTGGTGATGTTATATTAGGAGGATGTGAAATGGTGCTCGGTGTGCAATGGCTTTCTACCTTGGGTGATATTCAATGGAATTTCAGTGAGTTGAGAATGGAATTTTCTTACCAAGGCAGAAAGGTTGCTTTAAGGGGTGCTACTAAATCTGATGTGCTTTGGTGAGGGAAAAAAATCTCTAAATCATTGCCAGAAGAGCTTTTCATTGCTATATCATCTTTGGCGTTGTATGTTTGTCCTGCTGAGTTTATGCAACTAGAAAGTTTCTTACAGACGGTCTTCCGGTGGTAGATTTCTATTTCTTTGAAGCAACTTTTAGGTGCTTTTCAAAATGTATTTGAGATACCTACAGTTCTACTGCCAAAGAGGGTTTGGACCATAACACCAACCCAAACTAGGAATGGGGTACCGACATACAATCTACGTTCTTTTTTAATGTATTGTTCTTGCTACAAGTAAGGGGTGAATGTTATAGCTTATTTTGAGGTACTTATGCTTTTTTGTAATAAGCTTATTAATGTTAATAAGTCCATACTGAAAAGCTTCTCATTTTGAGGTAATAAGCTTATTAATGTTAATAAGTCCACCCTAAATATGCCTATGTTGTTTCAGCTAATTCTAGTTCTTCTTTCCATGTTAGCCTTTTTGTTGTGAAAAAGGTTTGTCATGTTGCAAGTGAACATGCTGTTGACGTTAGCATCATTCAATGAGCAAAACTAGGTCGACATCTGTTCAAATAACCATTTTGTTTTATATTGGTCAAGCTTTTGATGCACCCACCCTGCTCAAGTGACCAGTTTTCTTTCGCATTTGTGAATTTTTAGATGCACCTCATGACTTGCTTCATGACTTGCTGAGAATGTAACTAGCTGGAACAAATGTAGGAGACTTATCTGCCAAGTTGGTTCACAGGAAAAGGTTAGTACTTAAGTTTTCCGAACTCTAAAATATGTGTGCATGTCCAATAAATATAAGTTAATTTGTAATCGTACCTCATTTGACTTTTTTGCTGTAAGAGCACAACACTTATGTTATCTTTCGCAGCAGTTACGTGGTGGCTACAATGGCTTAAATTTTAAAGAACATCGGTATCCCTGATGGAAATGAATACAGTATAATGGGCGTGCGTCATTAAGTTTGAATTTGAATACTCTTGATGTCTTGAGAGAGTCGATATGCGAAACTAATGACACCAATCGTTGTATTGAATGGCAGATCCAGGGGAAAATAAGCCTAGAAGACCAAGGCAGGTACTGTTGTACATATAAATCTAAAGCACAAATTTATTTCTGGCACATGGGATCTTGCTTTGTAGCTGATGCACATGTAAATCTTTGCCTCTTTGGTACATGGGTCAATCTGGCTAAATTTTGTTTTAGCTCCAATAGGACTGAAATAGTGTTATCTAGATAGAATTACGAGTCTTAAATTGTACTTCTACTATATCCGATTTTGCCGTATAGTAGAAGATAGCTAATGCAATAATATCTGCTGTGGTAATAAGAAAAGAGAAAACAACGATGCCATCAATCCAACCTAACCTGAACTGAATAGTTATGGTCTCACCTCACTCATCTGGACTGTTAACTCAATCCTTTGAACTATTCAGTTCCCACCTCTTGCTAGTTATTTAACTTCCATATTCAATTTTCCAGCTAAGGAAACTCTATGGGGAGTTAATAACGGCTGCTGCACGTAAGAGTACAGGATCAAGAAAAGGAAACTTTATGCTACATCGGGTTAGTAGCCAAGTTTATGCTTTATTTCAAATTTCAAATGTTTATGTTTTGAGATATTGAGGTGCAGACTCTTCTTTTTGTTAATCTTTTTAGAAACAGGTTTGTCAGTTATAATATGTGGAGAATAGGTTCAGTAGGGTTTTACTATAGCACCTGAAACCTGAATACCTGTTTAATAATTGGAGAAAATTCCTGGAATAGAGTGAATAGTTTGAATTAGATCTTTTACATACACAAACACTTAGGCTATACCTCTCCCACTAAAATACTAAATTTGCTTAGGCTACCCATGGCATCTTCCCATGCCCACATGCAAGTAGCCTAAGAGGAGGCCATACCACACCTCTTAGCCTTACCGTCTTATGCACAACTCTGACCTAGGTGTGCACCATATGTATAATGAACATAGGGTATGCACATGCAAGTCTACCTCTGTACCAAATTCATTCATCTACACAAATCAAGAAGGCCGTGTCATGTTGACGTGTCATTGTGGTCATCAGGACAAAATTGTGGTATTTTTCATTTGGGTCTTTAAAAAGCGGGTCAATGCACCATATAAATGTGGATCCGTAAATAAGTGACTTGATTAATTAAGCTTTTACATAACCTGGTTTGAACTTCCATACCTAAACGTATCATAATATCATATGTTATTCACCATATATAATACTAGTAATATGCAAGAAATAAAAGGCGAGTAAAGTCCAGATGTCTCCTAGTTACTCCCGAGTAATATTAGCATCGACATAAAGTTGCATATTACAGTATTAAAATTGACACCATCAATAGATAAAGTTGTCCAGTTTCATGACTTGTGAAATAGCTAAATATTGCCAGAAAGAATGCATCAAAAATAAATGCGACAAGCTAAAATATGCCTGCTGTTAACCCGAACAATAATAACAATTAATACTAATATAGTACGTAACCTAAGTCGACCAACTTGGCTCAATCCACGCATGAAGGTTAAGATGATGTTTAGTTCCCAAGAAACCCTCAAAGTTTTCTTCGACATTTCTGCAGTTAAAAGTGTGATACCTTCTTGTTTCAAGAGAATAAAACACTATCTTCCAATTCTTGTTATGTAACCGTGGAAAGTATATCTTGTTCTCCATTTCTGGTGTTTTGGCTTCGACGCAAAGACACGTTGTACCACAAATATAAATCATGTGCCTTCCTAAACTCTCTACTTTCTCCCAATTATATCTAAAATTATTATTGATCAGCTTAAATACCTCAACGAATTCTCCAAACTCGCCGACGATTACTTTTAAAAGATGTTGATCACATTGCGTTAGGAAACTCTCATGTGTAGAAGAAGAAGATCCACGACTACCCTTTCTTGGGCATTTAGCTAAAACTTTTCCCCACGTAAAAACATCTTTGTCTATATCAGTGAATTGATCAAGTCCTCCATCATTACACAAGGCATAAAGTTTATGGTTATAAAACGTTGGAAAGTGGAAGGAATGTGAATCATCAGCGTCAAAGTCTAGACGATATCTATGCCAATATGCACCCCGAGCTACAATGTGTATATAAACATGCCATTCCAATAACGTTGTAAATCCAACAACCATACAATCGGGGGAAGTTGGTGGCGCCGAGAAACAACAGCTTGTAAAATAAACAACTGGTGGAAGCTTGCGGATATCATTTGTGAAGGGGTTAAAGAACATCATGTCTCCCTTATATTTACGCATCAGCAACCAACCATACTTAGAAGAGTGAATTTGGAAATCACCAATCAATTCTTCAGGAGTTTCTACAAAGTACTTGTCACCAAACATCGGGTCAGTAAAAGAGATTATGCCTCTATGTTTGTCGAATAACATCAGCCATGGTGAACCTAATGAATATGTCTGCATTCTGCTTAGTCCTATTCCATTACTCCATCGAATCATAGGTGCCGCTAATAGGCAATGCTTGCATGTAGCACGGAAATTGAGGTATTCGAGACCAACACATCTCTCCATAATCATCTTCAAAACATCAAACGGAAGATTGAGAAGGTGTGATTCCATAGTTTCTTCATCCCTCGTGCTGTTATTATCAACCTCCTCGTAATCATCCCTAACCAACGTGATCTCATGATTTTCCGTGCCCTTGTCTTCTTGGTAAGGAGCTCTAGACTTAATCTCGCCATGATGACCTTGTAACCTACAAAACAAATTAATGATATCTCATTAAGAAAGCAAATTAAATCTGTTAATTAAGTTTTCTAGCTAATGCATGCTAACCAACAAAATTCATGTGTGACCCATATAACTAAGCACATGTGATCAATATATAACTAAGCACATGTGATCAATATACCTGCATTCCCACAATGATACATGGCTTGTTGGCAGCACCGGAGAAGGAATAGGAAGTAAGGATAAGGTTTTATTTTTGACGTCGTAAGAGCGTATTACTTTGCCAGTTTTGCCAAGAATCTGTACATAACCACCTAATTCTGAGTCAATTACAGGGATATAAGATACCGAGTAATCATGAGCCATATCTAGGAAAAATGTAGCATCTTTCAGATCTTTCAATTCTTCCCATGACATAGTTATCATGTCCAGTTTAAATAGATGCACAGCACCAATTCCGTTATTTGCTATGCCATCATAACCTACTATAATGTAGAACAGTTCTCCGATATAACCTTTCAGAAAACAAACTATCTGGGAATAACCACTGATGTAAGGAAAAGGGAGTTCCCCACATGGAAATAAACTTATCACAACATATGAATCCTTAACCACAATGTCAATGTTTATGTAATCATTATGGTGGGTGTGCAAGGCATAAACTTTACCATTACAGCAAGTTAGACTGTATACGTAACCATTATTATCTCCCATTATGCTCCCCAACTGTTTAGTGTATGACATTTCCATCCATTTTGACCTCTTTCTTTTCCGGTGTACCTGATAATAAACAATAGTATGTTTTTCGGTTGTTAACATGAGAACTGAACTTGGATCAACTGGAGGGGACGACAAACAACATTCTTCAATATGTTTAAACTTTTTACGTTTCAGGAACAAAGGTGGAAGATGTATGATGTCAGAAGTGATGGGGTTCCAAAGAGACCACATGTTGTTGTGTGGATGGTTTGAGAGAATCATCCAGCCATGGAAGCTGCCCCATATACGTTTTCCGAGCAACTCAGGGATTTCACATTGATATCGAGACAGCAGGTCATGTTCTCCAGTGTCGCTTTGAACTTCCTGGTTAATAGTAACCAACCATGGATACTTTGCAAACAAGGGAGGTATCCGATCAAATTCTAAATCAAAAGAAATCTGCTTCCGCTTCTGCTCCAGCTCCATCTAAAATAATCCATAATAATGTTTTAAACTTAACTAGTGCAGAAATATTTGATTACAGCAATTCAAATAAAATTACCTACTATTATATATTTGAAGTTGTAAAACGATAGTTAAATGGGGCGATATCTTTGTTGTGTGGGTGTATGAACAAATCCATGCATGTATTGTATATATATAAAGAATGGAAACTTAAAACATACACAAGTTAATACTCGTAGTTCGATAGTTAAATGCATTGATATTGATATAGATAGATAATTGCGATGTACACTTGTTGAAACATAACTTTGAACCATAAATAACTTGCAATATACTCTTGTTGTAAAATAATTTGCAATATACTCGATCTTGTTAAACTTAATTTTTAACCAAAGCTAGCTTGCAATATACTAATATATATACTTTGTACGTTTAAACTCAAGTTCCAACCATAAAAGTCATATATTATAATATTGTATAGATAAACAAATTTAGTAAACTATATATTATTGTTTCACGTAGAACACCATATATACGGACCAAAAACATACCGCCTATACAATTTTTTTCATACACGGACATACCCTCAGGGGCGGAACTATATATATTTTAAGGGTAGCCGGGGCTATAAGTCTGTTGATTATTCTGTAAATATATGAGATGCATGCAGTCAGCATATTGGGTTAGGGTGTGCCAAGTAATTTATCAAATACAAAATACTAAATATTATATGAAACTCTTGCAATAGAAAAGTTTATTTCAGTTGCAATACCGATTAAAAAAGATAATGAAAAAATTGAGAGATACCGAATAGGCGATTGTCGAAGACTTCTTAATCAGTTGATTGTAGGCCGCTCATTCGCTAAACCCCAATTCCCTTTTTGATCTTGACTTTTCAACTTCCAGATGTATATTTATAAAATTTCCCTTTTAAATCTTTTAATTTATGACGTACAACCACAGGGATCTTATAGTATTGGGCCAAAACAAATATTTTATATGGTGGGCCGACATAAAAATCCAGAAAATTAAGCTTTGAAACTATTGCTATTAGTGTGTTTGGGGGTGGGCCTTGGCCAACCCTACCCCCTTATACTATGTAAACAAATATAGGAAATCATAATAAGTAAACTAACTAAAATATGGGCAAAAATCATGCAAACTTGTTCCTATAAAACCTTGGTATCCATCATAAATTGAAGATCCAACAATTGCATATGAAAAAATGAGTCTTAAGCTTCTTACTCTATATATGCTCAAATAGATGGACGATTAAATCAAAGAAAACATTCACAACTTTATAAGTTCCTACATAACAAAAAATAAAAGTAAGATTAGATTAGATATGTATATATAACTTCAAAAAGTATAGGTCAAATTAACCTTTTTTTTCTTCCTATTCTTGCTGGTCATCCACCAAAGATAACAAAATTTCTATCTCAAGGTAACTTTGAATCTTGACCAGCCAGATCTGAAGTATCACAGCCTGTGAATAAAGAATAATTTAATCTTAAAGGTAGCCATGTATAATAATTAAAAAATAATAAATTATGAGGGAAAAAAAAAGAAGATGCTGGGTGGATAGCCATGGTTGTGAATGGATTGGGAAAAAAAATAATATAAGACCCTAGATCTTAGATCTTGCCAAAAACTCTAACAACTATCTTAGATCTTGTCGAAAAAACTGATTAAGATTCATGATTTGTAAAGAGGGGATGAAAAAAAAATTAAGGCCATCCGGTCTACCAATAAAAATCCGGCAAGTGAGAATGGTAGGTAAGAGTTGATTTGTACGAGAGATGGGAGGTGATGGGTGGGTTTCTTTTGATACTGAGTTTATCCAAGAGTATTGAATGGGACAACAACAACAACAACAAGGTACCCAATCCCGACATAAGTCGGGCTATGGGGGAGGTATGATGTAGACAGACCTTACCCCTACTCAAAGGTAGGGAGGCTGCTTCCGGTTCCACCGCAGTGGAAGGGACCTCCGGCCCGGGTGAAAAAAATAAGGTTAGATCCACCGGAGTGGAAGCTTAACCGGATAGGGATAATCTCGATCTCAAACTCTCAATCTCAATCTCAATCCCACTCTTCGGTTCACAAATTCAGATCTTAGATCTAGAAATTTGTTACCGTTAGGGAGAGGGAGAGGTTAGAGAGAGAGAGAAGAGAGAGAAACTCCCAGAACGTCTTATTTTGAGATAAGTTAAAATGAGTGTAACTTTAAAAGTAAAAATCAGAGGATAGAAAGTATATAGACCACTTAATTAGAAAGCAATAGGTCTGTAAAATTTTTAAGTTTAGAGACCGGTGTTTTTATAATTAACCGGTCTCTATTCTTGATTTTTAAGTGGGACCATTTATTTCACCGGTCTCTATACTTGGGCATATATAGAGACCGGTTGTATAAGTTTAGAGACCACACTTTAAGAAAATAACCGGTCTCTTTTTAATTAACCGGTCTCTATTGTCATAAATTTGTAGTAGTGATTTTTCTCTTCATATTTTCATAAGTATTTTAGTTTTTAGTTATTTAAAACTACTTATTTTTTTTAAGTGTAAGAACGGTAATATGAATGATTGAAGAAAACTTAGACTTTTATTGTTATTTTTATTTGACCCGGCCTGAATTATAGGACCTTAATATAATACCCAAAACATAACGATAGAATAAAAGTTTTAAGGCCCCCTCCAATCCTCCACTAAAAGCTTTAAGATCCGTCACTACCCATAGCAGCCATAACAATTAACTATACTTTAATAAAAATAAACATTTACATTTTGGGAAACAAAAAAAATACCAAAACCCTGTTTAGTCTAACGGTTGATGATTTTACTAAAAATTAGTGGAGCACCGTCAATGATTGAGACTAACGGATCCGTACCTCAATGATAGACTAACAAATTTGTCCCTCATTAATGATATACTAACTGAACGGTCCCTCAATAGACTAACTCAAATCTGTAAGCAAATATATGGTAGGAACTTGAATAGAATAAAAGATATATTGAAAAAAACTTCAATTGTAAGATTTTTGAAACCAAACAAAATTTAGAGATTTTAGAAAAATCAACCATGAGTTAAATACATGTTTAGACATACTGAAACAAATAAAACAACCAAAACAAACCATACGAACTTGTAAATATAATGAAAAACTTCTTTGTAAAGTTTGTCATTTAAGTTCCATATTTTAGAGTAAATGGTCAACAATAATGAAAGACGTAGCAGAAATGGGTAGCAAGAACCATCATACTGTATTTTTTTTTTTTACGTTAACACAGTATAATATTGTAGATCAGTGATTTGCTCATTGCCCATGTACTTGTAAATTTGTAATAATCAAAGCTGGTTAGCTCCATGAATTATTCAAAAATATATTTCGTAATAAATTTTTCTACATTAAGTTATGTGAACCCAGAAGATAAACTTCAAAGAGACAAATTTTATGAGGTAATTCATTAACCTTCTTCCTAATAAGCTGTTTAAAAGAAAAGTTGAATTTAAGTAGTTTATCATATATTAGTTTAACTATACATTTTAGTAAATGTTTTAAGTTATTATGAGCTATACAAAAGCTTATAAATTGCCACCACCACTTCTCATCTTTTCGCCTCATTAACACCACATTACTCTATTCTTACCAGAGAAAGGCAAGCAACAAGATAGAAGGGCCATGAGGGTCGATTTTGAGTGGTGTCGTTTAAGGGTCCGGGGTGTGCTCCTCGCCAAGACCAAGAGCCACAAAGGCTAGCCCCAGACGGCTCCCCCTTGGCCTGATGAACTCTTATAATTCATATATTATTCCCACATCAAACACACCTATAGTCCTATACTCCTATAATTCATAGATCTCTTTTATCGAAAATATTATTATATCTAAAACTTGCACCAAAAGATGAAAAGGAAGAAGAAAACGAGTAATAACTTCACATCATTGATATTCTCTATAATCAAGGTAACAAACTGTCCATTCATAGAAAAATAAAAATAAAATTTACTATTATGTATCCTCAAGTATAGAAATTGGTAAACAACCGACAAGAACCCCAAATTTACACCCACCCCCCTACAACTACAAAAACTTACGAAAATGACCAAAAGCTCACATCTACAGAATAGATCAACACACTACCATTCTAACTACTCCAAACCCAACTTCCTAAAACACCACCATCTTCCATTCCAAGAATCAGACATCAAAATAAAAAAGAAAACACATAAAAATGTAAGAAATCTATCGTGGACCAGGTCGAGAAAAGGACTCATCAATCGATAAATCTTGGTCATTGGCACATAAATCAAGGGATCCCATGTTCAAAACCGTTTGCCTTGACATTTCATCAGAGCTACGCTCTCGTGCAGCTGCATCCCCTCCCCTCTCTATCAAGATTGCATCTTGTATTTCCTTAATTACTTCAGACATTGAAGGTCTCATGTTCGCGTGTGGTTGCACGCACATCAGGGCTTTCTCGGCTATTTTCCACATTGATTGGATGTCGTATTCGTTCCCAAGAGCTGGATCAATGATTCCTTGAATGTCCCCGTTCTCTATATGCATCTTTGCCTGTCATCATATCATTAGTCATTAATAGAGGTTGCAAAATGGCCGGGTTGGGTAATGGTTTAAAACATGTCCGATCAAAACAAGTACTTCAAATTGTGGGTAAAAATGGGTCAGTTCAAGTTATAAAAATAATGTGCCAAATATTATTACAAAATAATAATCCAACCTTTATAACTATAAAACCTTTTTAGGAGGTTTTGTGTGTTTGAATACATTTTTGATTACTTTAATCAATTTTACGCGTTCACTTTTTAGTAATTCTTTTTAATTTATAGAAAAATTATAACCCAGATTAGCCAATTTGTAGGTAATTGGTTCAAAATTGCCACAGTCTAATTCTGTTCGAATCTTAGTAGATGGGGATGCTAAATGGACTTACCCATTGAACAATGTTTCGGCAATTCATGCCAAAATTTGAAATTGCTTCTTGGCCGGAGATTAGCTCGAGAAGAATGACTCCAAAACCATAGATATCGCTTTTGTTTGTTAAACGGTTTGATATGTAGTACCTACAATACACAAGTAACATAAAGTTTGAAGGATTTCATAAGCTTAATAAGTTAATAGCAAACGTGTTTTGTGTTCATCCTTCCAGCCCCTATAGAGTTTCTGTCCAATAAAAGTTGTAACATCTTACTTTGTACAAAGTTTAAGGATATTGTTTTATCATGTATCAAATATCAGACATACCCTTTTAATATAGACAAAACAAAAATTTCATCCCAGATCCACACCATATCATATGATGCAGCATAAGTACATTTAACAAGAAAAATTTCCATAAAAAAAGATAATGCATTAACATGGGACATCCTAAAATGGAAGTGTTGAAGAATTTATGACGAAAGGAGTATCACGATGCTTGAAAGGGAACTTACTTAGGATCAAGATAGCCAAGTGTACCACGAACGATGCTTGATACGTGTGATGTCCCATCAACTGCAAGCTTTGAGAGGCCAAAATCTGAAACTTTGGCTCTCATGTTCTTATCAAGAAGAATGTTGCTTGTTTTCAAATCTCTATGGATAATGGAAGGGACACAACCGGTATGAAGGTACTCAATTCCTAAAGCAATTTTCAAAAAGAACAAGTTAGCACATATATCACAAACAAATCTTGATTTCATTCCACCTGGAGTCTGGTAATTTGAACTTATTTAAACAACACAGTAGGCTAGCAGTCATGAACTTTTATATGAAATGTCGATTTTCAATAAAGCAAACCTTTGGTAGCCTCTTCAGCAATCTCGAGTCTTTTGATCCACTTGATCCCTTTCTCCCTAGCTAAAGGACCTAAATTAAACATAACAATTCGTTATCACAATGAAAAAACCTAAATAATGGTGTCGAGTCAGGAACATAGACAGTGGATATTAGACCAAACCGTAAAGATGTTCTTTGAGTGTTCCGTTATGCATAAACTCGTAAACAAGAATATCCTTCCCTTCTTCTTGGCAAAACCCTAGAAACTGTACCAAGTTTCTATGATGGATTCTTGAAAGAAGAGTCACCTTAATTGGCATAAAAAGTATAAGATTAGAATGAACACGAACAGCTCGTAATAGTAAGCATAACACCACAAGATTTTAAGGTGGCGATTTCAACCCAATTGCCTATGAATAGCTCTATCCAGGCTATGTTATGGCTTGGACAAGTAAAACTTTATATAGCTTAAAAGGAAATAAGTTAAAAGGACTCAACAGTTGAAAGTCACCAAAGTTCATGTTTTAAAGCTTGAAACCTCCTAATCAATTTATTCGACAGAATCATTCCATTATTGAGTTTAATCATAGAAAAACTGATTATATAGAAAACATTTTAACTTTGTACTAAAAGTGTGTTATGGCACGTACAAAATTATCGATATGACCATTACCCAACCTGCCCATTTTCCCACTCTAACAAAATAAAAAAAAAAAAAAAAAAAAAAAAAAAAAAAAAAAAAAAAAAAAAAAAAAAAAAAAAAAAAAAAAAAAAAAAAAAAAAAAAAAAAAAAAAAAAAAAAAAAAAAAAAAAAAAAAAAAAAAAAAAAAAAAAAAAAAAAAAAAAAAAAAAAAAAAAAAAAAAAAAAAAAAAAAAAAAAAAAAAAAAAAAAAAAAAAAAAAAAAAAAAAAAAAAAAAAAAAAAAAAAAAAAAAAAAAAAAAAAAAAAAAAAAAAAAAAAAAAAAAAAAAAAAAAAAAAAAAAAAAAAAAAAAAAAAAAAAAAAAAAAAAAAAAAAAAAAAAAAAAAAAAAAAAAAAAAAAAAAAAAAAAAAAAAAAAAAAAAAAAAAAAAAAAAAAAAAAAAAAAAAAAAAAAAAAAAAAAAAAAAAAAAAAAAAAAAAAAAAAAAAAAAAAAAAAAAAAAAAAAAAAAAAAAAAAAAAAAAAAAAAAAAAAAAAAAAAAAAAAAAAAAAAAAAAAAAAAAAAAAAAAAAAAAAAAAAAAAAAAAAAAAAAAAAAAAAAAAAAAAAAAAAAAAAAAAAAAAAAAAAAAAAAAAAAAAAAAAAAAAAAAAAAAAAAAAAAAAAAAAAAAAAAAAAAAAAAAAAAAAAAAAAAAAAAAAAAAAAAAAAAAAAAAAAAAAAAAAAAAAAAAAAAAAAAAAAAAAAAAAAAAAAAAAAAAAAAAAAAAAAAAAAAAAAAAAAAAAAAAAAAAAAAAAAAAAAAAAAAAAAAAAAAAAAAAAAAAAAAAAAAAAAAAAAAAAAAAAAAAAAAAAAAAAAAAAAAGTCACCAAAGTTCAAAAAAACCTCCTAATCAATTTATTCGACAGAATCATTCCATTATTGAGTTTAATCATAGAAAAACTGATTATATAGAAAACATTTTAACTTTGTACTAAAAGTGTGTTATGGCACGTACAAAATTATCGATATGACCATTACCCAACCTGCCCATTTTCCCACTCTAACAAAATCCATTGAATTCAAAAGTTACCTCATTAGCAAACTCTTTCTTGCCTTGATAAACATTGGTATTTTCAAGTAACTTGACAGCAATTTCCTTCCCATTGTTTAACTTCCCATAGTAAACAGTGCCAAATCCTCCCGAGCCAACTTTCTTCTCAAAATTCTCTGTGGCATTTCTTTTGATATATTATTATAAGACTGAAGGGAGTGGGCGATATATGGGGCGAACCATGCCTTTTTTCGCCCAAAGTCGCCCCCAACACCACCTCCCTTCGGCGAACCGCCCCCCTAGGCGAACACACAGGTCGCCCTTGTTTCATTGACTTTTGTGTGGACCGAGAAAAGTACATGGAATCTGATTTTTTTTATTATTATTTTTTCTCTTCCTCCTCTATATTTATAACACTTCCCTACCCCACATGGCGCAAGTCGCCACACTCTCCAAAATTCACCCATTTTCACCTTTTTTTAAGGGGCAACTCTTCCTACCCCACATGCCACATGGCAAGTCGCCCCTCCCTCCCAAACCTCCCACTCCTCTTAGTCTAAAAAAAATTACGACTAGGTCTGTTGTCTGTACATTATACACGTGCATTTTTTACGATATACAAGGTTCTGAATATGTAAAGTCAACCAAATTAAAGTCAATCACCTATATACCAACAAAACACTCCAACCCTTTTTATGTACCCTTTTATATTCCCCACCCCACAGTTCTTTTCACAATATATATTACATTTAGATCATATCATATATCACTATCATATATCATATATATATGCACACATACACAAAACACATATGAAATAGCAGTAATCATGAAATCATTAGTTTTGCATCATGCACGATAAGCGGTCTTAAGTCTTAACCAAGTACTAGAGAATAGAATGAAACTCAAACACACGCAGATAGATGAAATAGCTAGCAGAGTATGGAAAAAGCTTGTTGTGTGTGAATACATGCATTATTACTCGAGTCGCTTACCAACAGCTACCACTTGGTCGTTGGAGTTTGTCACGAGAAATCTGCCCAAAATAGGATATTTAGAGACTTTTTCAATGACGATGGGGTCAAGTGGGATGATCACCATGAGGGCTGAATCTCCGTTGGGCAGGGAATCTATCGATCTTGGCCAGAATCTTTGAAATTTTCACTCTAGAACGAGGCAAGTGATGATAAGGAGAAACTCATCATCATCATCACATTGACGTTGTATCCAACATCAACAAGATGTTGGAATGAAAGTAATCTTATTGATGTTGTATCCAACATCAACAAGATGTTGGGAAACCTTCGTTTTAAGATAATCGTAAAGGTCTCCAGAGTAACTCGGATAGGTAACATCTATCTACACTACAAAAACCTTGGTAAATACTCAAAGCACAATAATCTTCGGTAATAATTAAAGCATATATATATATAAAACACAATAATCTTTGGTAATAATTAAAGCATATATATATGATAGTGATTGGAATGGGTTTGGTCATGGTGAGACAGTGGAGTGGTTAAGAAGGTCCAGGGGATTGTTTTGGCCTTTGAAATGGTCATTGAAATATTCAATAGAGTATTAAAAGTAGAATAGTGTTAATTGTGAATGAGTTGCTAACTGGTATGATAAGTTGGTTTTTTCCAACTCATCTCATTTGTAATCATATGTATATATTTGATAGTTCAGTAAAATACCTTTGAGGGGAAAAAAAATTAAGCAGCATATATGTGTGTGTGATTTTGTAATCATATGTGTGTGTGTTGTGTGATTTTGATAGTTACGGTCAAGCAAAAATTAAGAATAAATGGGTACATGTCAAATTCATGGGTCAAGTACAAATAAAAAATGGGACCATATTTATTCAGAGGATAATGGGTCTAATAATGCACCTGTCAATAAGTCCAATAAGTCAGTGTTTACCTACTCCTAAGTCCGTCTCTCCTCTTAGACACTTCGAGCTGCTGAAACCTTAGCTATGGCTCTACCTCCTTCGAGTTCTACTTCGGCTGTGAAGCCTAAAACTCCGTATGATTACATATGATTTCCATCACGGATACGGAGTAATCATATGTAATCATACGGAGTTTTAGGCTCACAGCCGAAGTAGAACTCGAAGCAGGTAGAGCCATAGCTAAGGTTTCCGCAACCCGAAGTGTATAACAGGAGAGACGTACTTAGGAGTAGGTAAACACTGACTTATTGGACTTATTGACAGGTGCATTATTAGTCCCATTATCCCATGAATTTGACATGTACCCATTTATTCTTAATTTGTGCTTGACCCTAACTATCAAAATCACACAACACACACACATATGATTACAAAATCACACAACACACACACACATATGCTGCTTAAATTTTTTTCTTCAAAGTTATTTTACTGAACTATCAAATATATACATATGATTACAAATGAGATGAGTTGGAAAAAACCAACTTATCATACCAGTTAGCAACTCATTCACAATTAACACTATTCTACTTTTAATACTCTATTGAATATTTCAATGACCATTTCAAAGGCCAAAACAATCCCCCTGGACCTTCTTAACCACTCCACTGTTTCACCATGACCAAACCCATTCCAATCACTATCATATATATATGCTTTAATTATTACCAAAGATTATTGTGTTTTGAGTATTTACCATGGTTTTTGTACTGTAGATGGATGTTACGTATCTGAGTTATTCGGAAGACCTTTATGATTATCTTAAAACGAAGGTTTCCCAACATCTTGTTGATGTTGGATACAACATCAATAAGATTACTTTCATTCCAACATCTTGTTGATATTGGATACAACATCAATGTGATGATGATGATGAGCTTCTCCTGATCATCAGGTGTCACTTGGCTCATTCTAGAGTGAAAATTTCAAAGATTCTGGCCAAGATCGATCGAAAGTCAGGCAAAAAGATACAACTGAATCCCGATTCCCTGCCCAACGGAGATTCAACCCTCATGGAGATCATCCCACTTGACCCCATCGTCATTGAAAAAGTCTCCAAATATCCTACTTTGGGCAGATTTGAGATTTCTCGTGACAAACTCCAACGACCAAGTGGTCTCTGTTGGTAAGCGACTCGAGTAATAATGCATATATTCACACACAACAAACTTTTTTCATACTCTGCTAGCTATTTCATCTATCTGCGTGTGTTTGAGTTTCATTCTATTCTCTAGGTACTTGGTTAAGACTTAAGACCGCTTATCGTGCATGATGCAAAACTAATGATTTCATATATACTGCTATTTCATATGTGTTTTGTGTATGTGTGCATATATATATGATATATGATACCTAGAATGTAAATTTTTATTGTGAAAAGAACTGTGGGGTGGGGAATATAAAGTTAGTACTGCTTGCCCCACTCAAAATAGGTGTCTTATTGTCAAGCGACATGACAAGACTGCCTATGAAATTCTTAAGGGTAAGAAACCCCAAATTGGATATTTCCATGTTTTTGGATGTCCAGTGTTCATCCTGAATGATAAGGATCATTTGGGTAAGTTTGATCCCAAAGCTGATGATGGCTACTTTCTAGGATATTCTTCTATTAGTAAAGCTTTCAGAGTTTTCAATACTCGCACTCAAAAAGTAGATGAGTCAATTCATGTTACTTTTGATGAAAGATGTTCAGCTCTAGGAGATCTCTCAAGTGAGACATCTGCTGAAGGCATCCTCAGCGATCTTGCTGATCCTTCAGTAGAGTCAGCGACACATCATGATGTTGCTGACTCACCTAAGTTCGTTCCCCCCCCCCCCCCCCCCCCCCCCCCCCCCCCCCCCCCCCCCCCCCCCCCCCCCCCCCCCCCCCCCCCCCCCCCCCCCCCCCCCCCCCCCCCCCCCCCCCCCCCCCCCCCCCCCCCCCCCCCCCCCCCCCCCCCCCCCCCCCCCCCCCCCCCCCCCCCCCCCCCCCCCCCCCCCCCCCCCCCCCCCCCCCCCCCCCCCCCCCCCCCCCCCCCCCCCCCCCCCCCCCCCCCCCCCCCCCCCCCCCCCCCCCCCCCCCCCCCCCCCCCCCCCCCCCCCCCCCCCCCCCCCCCCCCCCCCCCCCCCCCCCCCCCCCCCCCCCCCCCCCCCCCCCCCCCCCCCCCCCCCCCCCCCCCCCCCCCCCCCCCCCCCCCCCCCCCCCCCCCCCCCCCCCCCCCCCCCCCCCCCCCCCCCCCCCCCCCCCCCCCCCCCCCCCCCCCCCCCCCCCCCCCCCCCCCCCCCCCCCCCCCCCCCCCCCCCCCCCCCCCCCCCCCCCCCCCCCCCCCCCCCCCCCCCCCCCCCCCCCCCCCCCCCCCCCCCCCCCCCCCCCCCCCCCCCCCCCCCCCCCCCCCCCCCCCCCCCCCCCCCCCCCCCCCCCCCCCCCCCCCCCCCCCCCCCCCCCCCCCCCCCCCCCCCCCCCCCCCCCCCCCCCCCCCCCCCCCCCCCCCCCCCCCCCCCCCCCCCCCCCCCCCCCCCCCCCCCCCCCCCCCCCCCCCCCCCCCCCCCCCCCCCCCCCCCCCCCCCCCCCCCCCCCCCCCCCCCCCCCCCCCCCCCCCCCCCCCCCCCCCCCCCCCCCCCCCCCCCCCCCCCCCCCCCCCCCCCCCCCCCCCCCCCCCCCCCCCCCCCCCCCCCCCCCCCCCCCCCCCCCCCCCCCCCCCCCCCCCCCCCCCCCCCCCCCCCCCCCCCCCCCCCCCCCCCCCCCCCCCCCCCCCCCCCCCCCCCCCCCCCCCCCCCCCCCCCCCCCCCCCCCCCCCCCCCCCCCCCCCCCCCCCCCCCCCCCCCCCCCCCCCCCCCCCCCCCCCCCCCCCCCCCCCCCCCCCCCCCCCCCCCCCCCCCCCCCCCCCCCCCCCCCCCCCCCCCCCCCCCCCCCCCCCCCCCCCCCCCCCCCCCCCCCCCCCCCCCCCCCCCCCCCCCCCCCCCCCCCCCCCCCCCCCCCCCCCCCCCCCCCCCCCCCCCCCCCCCCCCCCCCCCCCCCCCCCCCCCCCCCCCCCCCCCCCCCCCCCCCCCCCCCCCCCCCCCCCCCCCCCCCCCCCCCCCCCCCCCCCCCCCCCCCCCCCCCCCCCCCCCCCCCCCCCCCCCCCCCCCCCCCCCCCCCCCCCCCCCCACCCCCCCCCCCCCCCCCCCCCCCCCCCCCCCCCCCCCCCCCCCCCCCCCCCCCCCCCCCCCCCCCCCCCCCCCCCCCCCCCCCCCCCCCCTCACTGGACTTCACCCCCAGTCCAGATCTACTCTATTGAAGACGTTCTCACTGAAGTCAAAGACTGAAGTCAGAATAAAGAAGACTTACAAATGGCGGAGTCCACTGGAAGTCTTACCAGATCTGTACACTGGAGGATTGTCAGTGTTCTAGACCTTACAAGTCTGAACACTGATATCGAGTAATTGACTTTTGCCTTTACACACTTTCCAAAGAACATTCCACTTGTTCTTTACCAAAGTATACGTGTGTAAAGGTGGTTGGATAAAAGGATACAAAGTCATTTCCTTGAGAAAAATACTTTTAAGCATACATTTTGCATTAGAGTGAATTTGTCTAAATACTCTCGATCTTAAACTGGGATACTTCACAACTTTAAGTATCTCGATCCAAAAGAGTTATTTGACAAATATAGATCATTTGTAATTCATAGGTTGTTAGGATACATACTTATTTGTATTATCTTGATTCCGCACAACCTTGTATTTTATTTAACATCATAAATAAAATACACCATTGAAAAATACATAATGTTCCACTTTACTTGTTTATTGCTTTAAGTCTTGTATTACTTTATTTATATACTTGCATTTATATTTAAGTAATACTAGTCCAATCTAGTGATTATTAGACTTGTTGTATTTTACACTTTCTAGGTTAACCATCGTATTTTAGGGACTCACATTTGGTATCAGAGCAGAAGGCTAAACATTGCCTAGATCTGTTTCTTTGATGGCTAACCAAGAAAATACACAAGGAAGTTTTAATCTTGGTCCCGATCCTAATGTTAATATTAATGATCAAAATGAACCACCTATTGTTAATAACACTAATCCACCTCCTCCTCCTACTCCTGCTTCTCCACACGTGCATATGCACTATTCAAATAATCCTGTTCCTAAATTCAATGGGAACAGTGATGAATTTGGTACGTGGAAGGCTAGGATGGTTTTGCATATCACTGGTATTGAGAGGAACATGATGAAAATCTTAAATGAAGGTCCTTATGTCCCTACATCACCTCTCAATCCCCTTCTTGATCCTTCTGGATCTAGAAGAGGAAGGGAAAAGAGGGAGGAACATTGGTCAGAAGAGGAGAGGAGACTGGTGAATCTAGACACCCTTCTCAAAAACATGATCCTCGGGGCCGTTCCAGAAACCCTAATTCCCACACTAGTTCTTTTTCCTAGTGCTAAAACCATGTGGGATGAACTTTTAAACCAACATGAAGGAGGAGATGACACCATTGTCACCAGAAAAGTCTCCTTAAACAAGAGGTATGAGTCATTTTTTGCTCAGCTTAATGAGTCTCTCACTGGTACTTACACCAGATTTATGAGTATCATAAACCAGTTGAGAGGTCTTGGGGTTGAGAAGGACAAGGATATACTTCTGGAGAAATTTTGTGATATTCTACCCACCAAATGGTCTCACATGATCCTGGTCTTACGACAAGGAAAAACTCTGCACACACACACTCTCTCAACTCTTTATGGAGCTTTCAGGTACACTGAAGAAAATCAAGCTCAGAGAGTGGTGGCAGAACAAGATGCCTTTAACCATGCCTCCGGTAGTCCTAATGTGGCCAGTCATACTGAACCATAAAGTACAGCACTGATATCTTCTGAAAATGTATTTTCTATGAAGAAGATGGTGTCTGAACTTATGGATTCTGGAGAGTCCAGTCAAATCTCTCCAGACTGTTGTGATGAAACTGATGATGATGACCTCATTGCAATGATTGCTAAAACATTTAACCGTTTCAAAGCAAGAGCAAATAGGCCATCTGGACAATTTGCATCCAGTTCTTCAACTGATAAGACCAATTTGACATGCTTTAAGTGTGGCAAAAAGGGTCATTTCATGAAAGATTGCAGGTCCAACCAGTTTGTATCCAAGTCTGGTCCATTTTCTTCAAATAATAAGCCTGATGATAGCTATAAATTGAAATATAAAAAGCTTAAGGCCCAGATTGCTCTCATGGCACAACAAATTGAAAACAATAATAAGTGCATGATCGCAACAACTGAAGAGAAGTGGGTTCCTTCTGATGAATCATCTGCTGATGAAGAAGAAGAAAGAGATTGCTGTTACATGGCTCTGGCAGACGAAGAGCTCCTGGTGAAGGAAGATGTCACATCTGGACGATGGGTGGACATTGTTATTAAGAAGGTTAGTGATTATGATAATGCAACTGACCAAGAATTAAAACTGGACATAGCTGAAGCTCTTAATTCTGATTTGATTTTTGTAGAAACTGTTAGATCTGATTGTGTAAATGGTCTAGAAACAGATTCTTCTGAAATAACTGCTTTAAAATCAAAATTAAAAGAACTTCAAGACATTGAACTGGCATTTCAAGCCCAGGTTCTGGTAACTGAACAATTGATTCAAGAAAAACAAGATCTTGAAATCTTTTTAGAGAAAGAAAAACTGGTGATTAAATCATGGCTAGAAACCAAAAAGCCATATGATGCTGGAGTAAATCAATTTCTGCTCAAAAACGTGCATATTTAGATGGAAATACTCATGTAGCATCATTAATACAAGTAATCGATCGATTACCAGAGGGTTTCAGGCCCACCACTGTTTATGATGAGCCTGTAACTCCAAGGCCAATATTTTCCCAGTTCAATCCCCAGAGGTTAAGACTGGAGCATTCCAGATGACTGCTCCAGTTAAAGAGGTTTATCGGAATAAACCTTTGCCTCAGACCAATCCCCTACCTAAGCCTAGAACTGGAAAGACTAAGGTATCATCTGAAGAAAATATTTTGTCCAAGTTAGAGAGCCAGATTCAAATTCTGACTCGTCAATCTCAAAGTTTTAATGCAAGATTAAACTTTATTGAGGGTACTTCATCTGGCCCTAGACAAAACACAAAACCTTTTGCTAAGAAAGTTAAATCTATTTCTCCAGTTGAGAAAAAGAAAAAGGTTTCAAAACTGTCAACCCCAGTGGTCTTTTCAAATAAGACCACTGTTGAAGAAAGTGAACTAAACCTGATTGCCCCAGGGACCTATAAGGGAGGGTCCAGTGAACCCATCAGTCGATGGGTTCCCAAATCTAACTGATAAATATCTGGTGTATGTGCAGGGCGATCAAAAGAAATATATCTGGTATCTTGACAGTGCTGCTGGCAGGACGATGACCGGATGTAAGACCCTGCTGGAGGAGTTCACCATTTCTGATGGACCCTCCATCACTTTTGGAAATGATGGTTGTGGAAAGACTGAGGGATACGGTGTTCTGAACAATGGACAAGTCAAGTTCAGACGAGTTGCATTTGTGAATGGTTTGAAATATAACCTGATCAGTGTAAGCCAACTATATGATGATGGCTATCAAGTTCTATTCAATATTGCTCAGGGTATCGTATTCAACAAGAACTGGAAGGTAGTGTTGATTGCTCCCAGAAAAGGGAATGTGTACGTGATGGATATGGAAAGCTCTCCTTCAGAGCAGTGTTTCTATACTCAAGCAGATGAAGACACAAACTGGTTATGGCACAAAAGGTTATCCCATTTAAATTTCAAGAATATTAATAAGTTGTCCAGAAAACAACTTGCAGATGGGATACCTTCAGTTTCCTTCAAAAAGGAAAGGCCATGTCCAGGATGTGAGATGGGTAAGCAAAAATGTACCAGTTTCAAGACCAGACAGAATTTCAGCATATCTGAACCTCTTCATATGCTTCATATGGACCTCTTTGGTCCAGTGAATGTTCAGACTCGTGCTGGTAAAAGATACACCCTGGTGATCGTAGATGAATTCTCCAGATATTGTTAGGTGATCTTTCTGAGGTCTAAAAGTGAAGCTGCTGCTGAAATCATCACTCTTATCAAGCAAATTGAGCTCAAGTACAGTCGAAAGGTGTGTCAGTTAAGAAGTGACAATGGAACAGAATTCCAGAATGCAACTCTGGAGTCATTCTGTACTGATACTGGCATCTCCCAGAACTTCTCATCAGCCCGCTCTCCAGAACAAAATGGAGTGGTGGAAAGGAAGAATCGAACGCTGATAGAAGCTGCCGGGAGTATGCTTGCTGAATCTGGTCTGTCTACCAGTTTCTGGGCTGAAGCAATTGCTACTGCTTGCCACACCCAGAACCGGTCAGTGTATGTGAAGCGACACAAAAAGACAGCTTATGAAGTCTTAAGAAATAGAAAACCAAATATTGGTTATTTTCATGTTTTTGGATGTCCAGTTTACATCCTGAACGACTCCAGTCAGTTAGGAAAATTTGATGCCAAAGCTGATGAATGGTATTTCTTAGGCTATTCAGCCATTCGCAAGGCCTTCAGAGTCTACAACAAGAACTGGAGAAGGTCCATGAGTCAATTCATGTCACATTTGATGAATCAAATGCTGCAATCAACAAGAAGCCAGCCCTTGACACTCCCCCAGTAACTCCAATTGTCTTTTGTGAATCTAATCCTATAAACGACAATAAAGAAGATTCAAAAGACACAGTTTCTAGTCATCCTGATCTGGAACCTGTTCAGAAAAAGAAACTCTCAAGTAGTACTCCATTCTATCCTTCTATTATTTTCAAACTACCCTCTGAAATTAATATTGGATCAGATGTTCGTACTACTCCCCCAGTATCAGTGTCAGTTGAGAATATACCAGAAATGTCTTCTTATGAAGAATTCCAAACTGAACCAGTACTTCAAGAAATGCCTTCAAATGATGAATTTCATGATGCAAATCGTGATTTAAATGACTCAGATGAAGATACTGAAGTAGTCTGGCAAGATCCTCCTCCAGAAGCAACTCCAGAGGAGACTCAACTGAATTCTTGCACTGATATTGTTGTCAGTAACAATCCTGGTCAGTACTCCAGATGGACAAAAGCTCATCCTATTGATCAGATCATAGGTGACTCCAGTAGAGGAGTTCAGACCAGAAGAGCCTCCAGTAATCAATGCTTATACGTTAGTTTTCTATCTTTGATGGAACCAAAGAAGATTGACGAGGCTATGGAAGATCCAAGCTGGGTGACTGCTATGCAAGAAGAGCTTCACCAGTTTGAAAGGAACAAGGTCTGGTATCTGGTTCCTTTCCCAGTTGGAAAGAAAGAACCAATTGGAACAAGATGGGTCTTCAGAAACAATGTAGATGAAGATGGCCACATAATCAGAAACAAGGCCAGACTGGTAGCACAAGGCTACTACCAGTCAGATGTTGACTTTGATGAATCATTTGCTCCAGTGGCTAGACTTGAAGCGATCAGAATATTCTTAGCATTCGCTGCTTATCATCAATTCAAGGTCTACCAGATGGATGTAAAGAGTGCTTTCTTGAATGGAAAGCTTGAAAAAGAAGTTTATGTCAGACAACCACAGGTTTCGTTGATGAAAAGCATCCACATTGGGTATATCGTCTGGACAAAGCGCTTTATGGCCTCAGACAAGCCCCACGTGCCTGGTATGACACTCTGACTAAACATTTGTTGAAAAATGGTTTCAAAAGAGGTGCAATTGACAATACCTTATTTATTCTTCATGAAAAAGGTAATCTGTTAATGGTACAAATTTATGTTGATGATATTATTTTTGGGTCTACTGATGAAAACATGTGCAAGAAATTTTCGAAAATAATGTCAACTGAATATGAAATGAGTTTAATGGGTGAATTAACGTATTTTCTTGGACTCCAGATTAAACAAAACAAAGATGGCATTTTTATTAATCATGAAAAATATGTTAGAGATCTTTTAAAGAAATATGATATGAACTCTTCACCATCTAAACCAACTCCAATTTCTGCACCACTGACACTGGACTCCGATCCAGATGGTAAACCAGTGAACACCACTGTCTACAGAGGCATGGTTGGTTCACTGATGTATTTAACTGCCAGTAGACCAGATATTATGTTTTCAACATGTTTATGTGCCAGATATCAGTCTAATCCAAAGGAATCTCATATGCTTGCTGTAAAGCGCATACTGAAGTACCTTAAGAGTGTCCCCAGTTTGGGTCTTTGGTATCCCAAAGGCTCAAGCATGGATCTAATGGGTTATTCAGATTCAGATCATGCAGGTTGTAAGATAGACAGGAAATCCACTACTGGTGGATGTCATTTCCTTGGTGGCAAACTGGTCAGCTGGACCAGTAAGAAGCAAACTTCAGTTTCATTATTCACTGCTGAAGCTGAATATGTGTCTGTAGCCAGTTGTTGTGCTCAGATACTCTGGATGAAGAACCAGTTGCTTGATTATGGTATTAAATATTCAAAGACTCCAATCTTTTGTGATAATACCAGTGCCATTGCTATCTCAAACAATCCAGTCATGCACTCCAGAACGAAGCACATTGATCTCAGGTATCACTTCATTCGTGATCATATTATGAAAAACAACATTGAACTCCATTTTATTCCCACTGACAAACAACTCGCTGAGATTTTTACTAAACCTCTGGATGTCAAAACTTTTGAATATCTTGTTGGTGAGTTGGGAATGTTAAACCCTTAAATCTGGTGACTGCTCAGATATTGAACGCCTTTGTGTACTATCTTTGCATTATTAGATTTCTGGATCAACATTCCAGGGGAAGACTTGAAAGATATTTTTGTTCTTAAAAATGTTTTAAGTTCAGGGGGAATTTATTAATTTATTTTCTCACTGGACAAACTCTTCAGAAAATATTACTGGTGCTTTGTAAATGTGTCCCTCTCACTGGTAACTGGACAGGTTGAAGTGCGTGTTTGAGGTGACTTATGTCTCCTTGTAAATGTGTCCCTCTCATTTGTCTGTATTAGTTGACGTGCACGTTTGAGGTTACCAGTCTTTCAAAATGGTCTTCACTGGTACTTTACTGGAGTGTCCCTCCAGTGTACCATTAGTACATGTTCACTGGACTAATCCACCAGTGAAACTGGAGTGTCCAGTCAACCTCCAGATGCACTGAAATATGTCATAATTTTTTCTAAATACTTGGTCATTGTGCGTGCCACGTAAGCAAAGCTTTTAGAGATATTTTAATCCTACGTGGCATGTAAATTTTTCAACGTAATGATGGTATTTTTACCTTGGGAAGTCAAAAAGAGCAACTTGTTAATGTTTGTGGGCTGTAAACCGTCACACATTTATGTGTGATGTGATGTAATTAATGCGGATCTCAGAACTTCGATCAAAATTATATTTGATAATTTCAAATAAACCGTTTGAGTTCCACATTCTCTCTCCTATAAATACCCACTTTCAATTTCAATTGCATTTACTTCGAACATATTTACTCCCAAATCTTCAAATTCCTTCATTTACTTCTTCATTCAATTTCCAATCATATTTATCTCTCTTATTTACTCCATTTCCGTTCATTCCTTCATCAAATCTTCATCATAACCTTATATATTCAATTTCATCTTCATCTATTCTTTAAATGGCACCTAGACAATCAAGATCACCTAAAAATCTGCTTGCCACTGAATATAATCCTTCTGAAAATGTTGACAGGGCACCTCATATCACTCTTGAGGCAAATTCCATAAGAATCAACATGAACAACTGGATGGCAAGACTTTCTCTTTCCAGTGTTCATGATGCCCAATCGATTATTGGGAGATTAAACACTTTTTTTCTCTCTTGCCCATTATATGGTGCGTTGACACTAAATCCAGGAAGGATGTACCACGATTACCTGTGTGAATTCTGGTACACTGCAACATATGATGATGAAACTTCATCTATCAATTATACTCTCAAGGGAGGTACCAGATCCCTTGGTTTCACTGCTAGTCTACTCAGGTCTGTTCTACAGTTAAACTATTTTAATCAAATTGAGTTGCCAATCGAACTTCCCTCTGGTATAAATACAAGGGAAGTATGCAGACTAATGGGGCACACGGATATCATGGATGAGCATGGCCAGCTATCCAGGAAAGGAACTATCTACATGAGCAAGCTGTCAGACTCATGGAGATACTTTTTCACCCACATTGTTGAATGTCTGGGAGGTAGTTCTGGAGGGTTAGACCAGATAAATCAAACCCATCTCCAGATTGCCTATTGTCTATGGTTTGGGCTTAGAGTGGACTTTGCCTAGATTCTTTTTGATGACCTGGTAGAGCGTCTAAGAGTGAAAGGAAGAAAACCTTTTGTTCCTTATATTCGTTTCCTTTCACTAATGTTTAAAAATGCTCTTGGAGACCAGTATGATTTTGAGACTACTCACTTTTCTGTAAGTGAGTATATGAGGGATCTGGTCAACCTCAGATCTCCACTGGACGAGGTAGATATTCCTCAGTCTATGCTCTCCTTTCAGAGAGAAGAAGCTGAAATGGCTCCAGGTAGAGGTCCAGTTGGTGAAGGACTATCTGGTGATCAAGATGTACAGATAATAGAAACTGTACAGCCCATTAGACAAATTGCTCCTGAAGGTCAAGGTACAAAAGTTGTTGAACCTTCCAGACGACCTAGAACTAACAGGCGTCTGATGAGAGCGGGACTTCAGGTGAATCCTGAAAGATATCCTGGTGATGTCATGAATCTGGATGGGTCTCCAATTTTTGAACAAGAAAATGTACAAGAGGTTGTTGGGCAGGTAACTGATGAACAAATTGAAAATGTTGCCCAGATTGTTGAGCAGGTTATTGAGCAAGTTGAACAAGATGTTCAGACTGATGAACAGGTGTCTGGTGAGCAAGAGGCTCAAATAGACTTGAATGTAGAGGCTGGTGAACAAGTTAATGTAGAGACTGGTGAACAGTCTGGTGAACAGACAGTTGGGATGGCTCCAGAATGGGATGATTGTCACACCCGCCCTAGACGGGGTATGACGTACATGGATTCACAACACAAGATATACTGAACGACACAAAACGTTGTCGTTTTAAAATACATTTATATAAAAGCATTGTTCACAAATTTATATTACAATTTATGAAAGATATTATTCTTGAAAACATTTATTTAATATTAAACAATATTAAACAGTAGACAGAGACTTTAGCAAATTGACTTGTCTTTACTAGAGTCTGAGGGTAGGCCATGGTCCAGTATGTTGTATGCAGCGGAAAAAATGTCCCATGTATAGAGTATCGTCTAGTTACCTGAGAATACATGCTAAAATACGTCAACATAAAGTTGGTGAGTTCCATAAGTTTTTCATATAGAAAATATAGTTTCACGATATCCAGAGTTCAGTGTGACCATTGCCGTACCGCAATGTCAAGTATTTATGATACAATATAAAGCAAAGAGTGTCATAGGTTTTTAATTAAAATATAGAGTATGAACCACAAGATTTAGAGTAACTATTTGATCACACAATGGATCTAATAGAATATAAGAGTAGATACTGTATATACCATGTTCTAAGCTCATGAACCGAAACTAGACAAGTGTGTGTTTATTTGCCTCCAGAGTAGGTACCTTGTTCAGGGTACCCTAAGCTTTCCAAATATAATGCATCCGTATCCAGTTGGTATGACCAACACGGATGGGGGTGCCTACCCCAATAGTACTATTCATTATACCCACGTTTATGTTTCCATAATTAATCGTTCATGATAGTGAGGACTTTGAGTGAACAGAGCAACTTAGAATCAACCATATATACATTTCTGGAATACTTGTTCATCATAACAGTAAAGAGTTTGTATTTTACCCCGAAGGTAAAATAAATAAAGTGGAGTTACAAAATATATATAATATATATATATAATTTTGTAAATATACATATAAGTATATAACTTTGAAAATATACATATAAGTATAACATATATATATATATATATATATATATATATATATATATATATATATATATATATATAATATATATATATAATATATATATATATATATATATAATATAATATATAATTTTGTAAATATACATATAAGTATATACATATAATATAACTTTGAAAATATACATATAAGTATAACAAGTAGTTTTATTTCATGTATCTCAGTCCCCAAATAAATGTATAAATAATTGAAAAGGGGAGTATGAAGACTCACCTTAGTGTTGTAGAAGAAAGATCACTTAGACGTACTTAGTCTTGTGTGATTATAAGAGAGAAATTTAGAAGTGAATATATGTTGGTGTGAATATTAAGGTTGAATATCGTCGGCTATTTATAGGCGAACGAATTCGAATTCGTTCGAATTCGTTCGACGCGTTTTAAATATAATAATATTACTTTAACTTTATAATATAATAATATTACTTTAACTTTAATAATATCGATCGATCGATATAATTTTATTATTATTATATTATATTATTATTATATTATAAAGTTAATCATGAATAAGGGGTATGTATATATATAGTATTCTTTTTGTCCATATATCTAGTGAACTAAACCCGTGATTCATAATTTATAAATTTTAAATTATAAAGTAGATAAAAGTGTGTTTCCCACTACCTCTTGGACGTTTCTAATGATAGATTTCTTTTATACTAGTAGTATATATTTATACATTGTTTTAATCCTAAATTATGCATACGGACTCCTATTGAGAAAATTCAAGTTTCTATAAGATCAGAAAATTAAGATCTACAACTTTCATTTTAATAATTTTTACTCAACTAACCCCTGTGAGCGGGTTTTGGACGTTTATATTATAAGAATAAAGTATGAAAGCGATGTTTACTATTCAGCACTATTCACTTTTGAAATTATTCGAATTCAGAATTCAACGTAGACTTTAAATTATTTGACGTGGGTCCCACCTTTATATTATTTTATTTTATTACTCTTTTTACAATTTACTTTCTACCTTTACTATTTACAATTTACTTTTACCTTTACTATTTAAAATTTACTTTTACCTTTACTATTTAAAATTTACTTTTTACCTTTACTATTTACTGTTACTATTCACATGTACTATTCATAAATACGATTTACTATTCACGTTACTATTCACGGATACGTTACTATTCACGTCACTATTCATAAATACAATTTCTAGATACGATTACTATTCACGGATATGGTACTATTCATGTATACGTTACTATTCATAAATACAGTTATTGATAGTATAAGTATGAAAAAGTATTTACGAGCAATTCTCAAATAACTATTTGAGTTCTTGGCAATAATTATCCATAATTTATCAAAAAATATTTGTTCAGTTTATTATGCCGTAAAATGTTTGTTCATATTGTTTGATCAACAAAAATTTAAATAGTACACGTAATAGTAAATTAATCAACATATATTATATAAAAGAACTATATATTTAATTTGATCTTTCCAGAATATTACAGAAATAATAAATTAATAAAATTTTAAATTTACCCGGATTTTTGTCAGTTGTTACAATGATGTAGATTCCCCAATGTCTGAAGGCTTTGACGTAAACATGAATTTCTTGGGTGATGAAGAAGAAAATATTGACACATCTGCTATTGCTTCAGTCACCCAACCACTAGAATCCAAACATGCCACCACCACCACCACCTTCAATTCCAGAAAACACTCAATACTTCACTCCTGCAACCATTCAAACTTCACAATCTCAACCTCCACCTCGTGCGCCGGAGTCACCAGTTGCAACATCTGAAGCTGCAACTGAAGAGGACTGGGCACAAGTACCTCTTATGACCAGATTGCCTTCAAATCTTGAACCTCCAGTGGTCTCTCCACTTCATCTTCTGCCGAGGTCCAAGGCCTTTTAAGTAAGGTGGCGGACCTGGAGAGATCACTCCAGACTTCATCGCAGGTTATTTCAGACTTCAAATCCTTATTATCAAATAAACTTGCCTCTGAGATGAATCTGTTTGCTGGGAATGAGAAGCTTGTGTTTGAAAAGCTTGATGAACTGGTACTGGCCACAAACAATAATACTGAAAATTTCAAAGTGGCAGTCCAGGGTTTAGAGACAAGGCTGGTTAGTTCTGTTCAGACTGCAGTAACTGGTGAACTGGCAGGTCTGAAAGAAGAAGTTCAGAGGTTGGTGTCCAAGATAAGCTCTCTGGAGACTAGATCCACACTTGACCAGGATGCAGTTGTCAGTACAATAAGTGATGAATGCACAAAGAAGTTCAGAATCAGTATGCTGAAAGAATTATCTGAAGAGATTTCTGAGACTGTTCTTCGTACCATTCAAGATGGGGTGTTACCCCAAGTGGATAAATTGCTGGATGAAAAGTTGCCAAAACACTTGCCTGAAAAAGTTGCAAATGTTCAAAAGGAAGTGCATGCACTTAAGAAAGTTGTGACTGAAACAACTCCAGTGGCAGGTATAACATTTGGTGCACTGGACAGACATATGCTGGAACAGTTATGGAATGATCTCAAGTCAAGAACTGGTGATCATTCCAAGGGGGAAAATTCGTCTGGTGACCAAAGACAAAGAGCATATGGCACTGAAGCCGGGCTAACTGAAGAAGCTACTGGTACTGAAGCCAGTGAGCCCCAGTTTGAGTCCTTCCCAGATATACCAACAACTCTGAAGTCAGTTAAGGGAAAACAACAAATGGTATCTGGTGAAGAAGAGCAAACTGCTGAAGATGCTAATGATGAAACTTCCAAAAAGCTTGAACAAGAATGCATTATGATTGAAATTTTCAAAAGAAATCAAAAAGATGAACTGCTGGCCCATCAAAGGGAGATGGCATCAATGGGGACTCTGGACTCTTACAATGCTGGAAGGTTAGACATAAATGTTGATGTATATAAAAAGATGAAGGATGACCCCAGAGTTCATCAATGTTTGAATGCATTAGATGATGTTCATGTACGCTCATTTTACGCCGAAGAAGAACAGGTCTATGATTCTATAATTTATGGCGTGAGTGTACCAGAACTCATCAGACAAAGGAAGGATGAACTGGTAAGCCTCCAGAAAAAGATCAGAAAAAACGCTGGTGCTCTGGAGATAGAGTACAGGAAGAAACTTACTGGCTTACCAAAACTAACTGCCAAGCAAATCAAAGCGCTCAAAGATGCTGATGTAAGCAAATTCATTCCCCTGGACACTTCTCGAAAAATAAATCGTCAACAACTCCAATCTGCTGTAGAGCAAAAGAGAATGTCCAAGGAAACTGAAGCATTGATCCAGGCAGCCAAAGTGAAAGACAAGTACAATGAGATGTTAAATTTCAGGGCTGATGCTAGAAGGATCACTGGTGCTGAAATTAAATTGGCTGAAGATCATGAAGGCATGTCAAGGTTTGAAGTAAAGTTGACCAGGGAGGGTAACTTTACTGATGAAAGGAAAAGTACTTCAGTCCAAGCATTTGGATGGAGTGAACTGAAGGAAATTGCTTTAACGTTCAGGGGGAAGACAGATGTGTCGACTGATGTTAAAGCATTTCTAAAAAGAGTTGAAAAGGTATGGAGAAGAAAGCATCAGATGGAAGTTGCTATGGGCATGAAATCGCCAGAATCAATACCATCTTCTCCATCACCAAAGAGAAAGGCTACTGAAGATGCTCCAGGACAGACATCAAAAAGAAGGGCCTGACTCTTATCATTTACTTGTTGTAAATTATTGTTTTATGAAAATTGTAAACTATTTATCAGTTGATGTATGTAATAATAGTTGCAATTTTTGATTCATATAAGTAAATGATCAGATTTAGTCTAAGTTAGAACTTAAAAGATGAAACTGAAAACAACTCCAGTGGCAGGTATAACATTTGGTGCACTGGACAGACATATGCTGGAACAGTTATGGAATGATCTCAAGTCAAGAACTGGTGATCATTCCAAGGGGGAAAATTCGTCTGGTGACCAAAGACAAAGAGCATATGGCACTGAAGCCGGGCTAACTGAAGAAGCTACTGGTACTGAAGCCAGTGAGCCCCAGTTTGAGTCCTTCCCAGATATACCAACAACTCTGAAGTCAGTTAAGGGAAAACAACAAATGGTATCTGGTGAAGAAGAGCAAACTGCTGAAGATGCTAATGATGAAACTTCCAAAAAGCTTGAACAAGAATGCATTATGATTGAAATTTTCAAAAGAAATCAAAAAGATGAACTGCTGGCCCATCAAAGGGAGATGGCATCAATGGGGACTCTGGACTCTTACAATGCTGGAAGGTTAGACATAAATGTTGATGTATATAAAAAGATGAAGGATGACCCCAGAGTTCATCAATGTTTGAATGCATTAGATGATGTTCATGTACGCTCATTTTACGCCGAAGAAGAACAGGTCTATGATTCTATAATTTATGGCGTGAGTGTACCAGAACTCATCAGACAAAGGAAGGATGAACTGGTAAGCCTCCAGAAAAAGATCAGAAAAAACGCTGGTGCTCTGGAGATAGAGTACAGGAAGAAACTTACTGGCTTACCAAAACTAACTGCCAAGCAAATCAAAGCGCTCAAAGATGCTGATGTAAGCAAATTCATTCCCCTGGACACTTCTTGAAAAATAAATCGTCAACAACTCCAATCTGCTGTAGAGCAAAAGAGAATGTCCAAGGAAACTGAAGCATTGATCCAGGCAGCCAAAGTGAAAGACAAGTACAATGAGATGTTAAATTTCAGGGCTGATGCTAGAAGGATCACTGGTGCTGAAATTAAATTGGCTGAAGATCATGAAGGCATGTCAAGGTTTGAAGTAAAGTTGACCAGGGAGGGTAACTTTACTGATGAAAGGAAAAGTACTTCAGTCCAAGCATTTGGATGGAGTGAACTGAAGGAAATTGCTTTAACGTTCAGGGGGAAGACAGATGTGTCGACTGATGTTAAATCATTTCTGAAAAGAGTTGAAAAGGTATGGAGAAGAAAGCATCAGATGGAAGTTGCTATGGGCATGAAATCGCCAGAATCAATACCATCTTCTCCATCACCAAAGAGAAAGGCTACTGAAGATGCTCCAGGACAGACATCAAAAAGAAGGGCCTGACTCTTATCATTTACTTGTTGTAAATTATTGTTTTATGAAAATTGTAAACTATTTATCAGTTGATGTATGTAATAATAGTTGCAATTTTTGATTCATATAAGTAAATGATCAGATTTAGTCTAAGTTAGAACTTAAAAGATGAAACTGAAAACACTCATGATCTATAAAGTGTTTTCCAGTAACTTAGATTTTTTAGAAAAATCAAACTTGTGTTTTTCAAGCATACAAACTTGTATAGATTTAAGCTTGAAAACACTTGCATTATTTCTAAACAAATAGGGGGAATTTGTTAGGTCCAGATTTACTGGACTCGCTCCAGACTCGACTACTGGAGCCTTACTGAAGATCTGTCCAGAAACGTGTTCTACTGGACCTACTCCAGACTTGGAATCTGGAGTCCCTCTGAAGATTTGTCCAGAAATAATGGAAGACCAGTGAGCAAATACTTGTATAGGAAATCTGGAGTATTCTCCAGATTAGCTCACTGGACTTCACCCCAGTCCAGATCAACTCTACTGAAGACGTTCTCACTGAAGTCAAAGACTGAAGTCAGAATAAAGAAGACTTACAAATGGCGGAGTCCACTGGAAGTCTTACCAGATCTGTACACTGGAGGATTGTCAGTGTTCTAGACCTTACAAGTCTGAACACTGATATCGAGTAATTGACTTTTGCCTTTACACACTTTCCAAAGAACATTCCACTTGTTCTTTACCAAAGTATACGTGTGTAAAGGTGGTTGGATAAAAGGATACAAAGTCATTTCCTTGAGAAAAATACTTTTAAGCATACATTTTGCATTAGAGTGAATTTGTCTAAATACTCTCGATCTTAAACTGGGATACTTCACAACTTTAAGTATCTCGATCCAAAAGAGTTATTTGACAAATATAGATCATTTGTAATTCATAGGTTGTTAGGATACATACTTATTTGTATTATCTTGATTCCGCACAACCTTGTATTTTATTTAACATCATAAATAAAATACACCATTGAAAAATACATAATGTTCCACTTTACTTGTTTATTGCTTTAAGTCTTGTATTACTTTATTTATATACTTGCATTTATATTTAAGTAATACTAGTCCAATCTAGTGATTATTAGACTTGTTGTATTTTACACTTTCTAGGTTAACCATCGTATTTTAGGGACTCACATTTGGTATCAGAGCAGAAGGCTAAACATTGCCTAGATCTGTTTCTTTGATGGCTAACCAAGAAAATACACAAGGAAGTTTTAATCTTGGTCCCGATCCTAATGTTAATATTAATGATCAAAATGAACCACCTATTGTTAATAACACTAATCCACCTCCTCCTCCTACTCCTGCTTCTCCACACGTGCATGTGCACTATTCAAATAATCCTGTTCCTAAATTCAATGGGAACAGTGATGAATTTGGTACGTGGAAGGCTAGGATGGTTTTGCATATCACTGGTATTGAGAGGAACATGATGAAAATCTTAAATGAAGGTCCTTATGTCCCTACATCACCTCTCAATCCCCTTCTTGATCCTTCTGGATCTAGAAGAGGAAGGGAAAAGAGGGAGGAACATTGGTCAGAAGAGGAGAGGAGACTGGTGAATCTAGACACCCTTCTCAAAAACATGATCCTCGGGGCCGTTCCAGAAACCCTAATTCCCACACTAGTTCTTTTTCCTAGTGCTAAAACCATGTGGGATGAACTTTTAAACCAACATGAAGGAGGAGATGACACCATTGTCACCAGAAAAGTCTCCTTAAACAAGAGGTATGAGTCATTTTTTGCTCAGCTTAATGAGTCTCTCACTGGTACTTACACCAGATTTATGAGTATCATAAACCAGTTGAGAGGTCTTGGGGTTGAGAAGGACAAGGATATACTTCTGGAGAAATTTTGTGATATTCTACCCACCAAATGGTCTCACATGATCCTGGTCTTACGACAAGGAAAAACTCTGCACACCTCCTGTCAGCAACTCTGCACCCTCTCTAACCATTGTTCTTTCCACTTATTCTCTTGCACCAAATGATCCTACCTCTACCTTATCCGCTGTCTCTCACTCTTCTTCTATCCATACACCAGCACTCAAATGGACTGCTGATCACCCTCTTGACCATGTGATTGGTAATCCACACAATGGTGTCCAAACTCGCTCAGCAAGAAGTAATACTTGTCTCTATGTCAATTTCTTATCTCAAATTGTGCCTGCCAATATTGGCGAAGCCATGGCTGATCCTTCTTGGGTGGAATCCATGCAAGAAGAATTGACACAATTTGAAAGAAATCACGTTTGGTTTCTTGTTCCTCCTCTCTATAAGGAACCCATTGGCACTAGATGGGTTTACAGGAATAAGATGGATGAAGCCGGTGTGGTTATTCAAAACAAGGCAAGACTGGTTGCTAAAGGTTATACTCAAGCTGAAGGCATTGATTATGATGAAACCTTTGCTCCAGTCGCTCGCCTTGAAGCAATTCGTCTCTTTCTTGCTCACGCTGCCTACAAAGGCTTCACTGTCTATCAAATGGACGTCAAGAGTGCCTTTCTAAATGGTGCTCTTGATGAGGAAGTCTATGTTAAGCAGCCTCCTGGCTTTGAGGATCCAAAGCATCCTCACTATGTTTACAAGCTAAATAAAGCTTTATATGGTCTTAAACAAGCTTCTAGAGCTTGGTATGACACATTGTCTACCTTCCTTCTTGACCATGGCTTTCGTCGAGGAATCATAGACAGCACCCTCTTCATCTATAAGAAGAAAGCTGATGTTCTGTACGTTCAGATATATGTCGATGACATTATCTTTGGTTCCTTATCCACTAAGCTCTGTCAAAAGTTCAGCGCTCTCATGTCTAGTACTTTTGAAATGAGCATGATGGGTGAATTAACCTTCTTCTTAGGGTTACAAATTAAGCAGCTTCCCACTGGAATATTTATCAATCAAGAAAAATATATTCGGGATATGTTGCATAAATTTGACTTCACCCATGTCACTCCAAAAGGAACTCCCATGTCCCCTCCTAATAACCTCCATGCTGACCCAGATGGTAAGTATGTAAATCCTACTTACTATAGAGGCATGATTGGTTCGCTGATGTATCTCACAGCGAGTCGACCAGACATCATGTTTGCAACATGCCTCTGTGCTCGCTATCAAGCTTCTCCTAGAGAATCTCATCTTCTCGCTGTCAAGCGCATCTTTAAATATCTTAAAGGTACTCCCACGCTGGGTTTATGGTACCCAAAAGATTCCAACTTTGAGTTAGTTGGATATTCTGACTCTGACTATGCTGGTTGCATGCTTGATCGCAAAAGCACCAGTGGAGGATGTCAACTGTTGGGGGGGAAGCTAACTAGTTGGACTAGTAAAAAGCAACACACAGTTTCCATCTCCACCGCTGAGGCAGAATATGTCTCTGCACCGAGCTGTTGTGCCCAAATTCTTTGGATGAAACATCAGCTTGCTGATTATGATTTGGAATACTCCAAAATTCCAATCATGTGTGATAATACAAGTGCTATTGCTACTACACACAACCCTGTTCAGCACTCTAAAACTAAGCATATTGATATTCGATATCACTTTATTCGTGTTCATGTCATGAAAGGTGATATTGAAATCTATTTCATTCCAACTGATGATCAAATAGCTGATATTTTCACTAAACCACTGGATGAAACTAGATTCAAATTGCTTGTTAGCAAGTTAGGAATGCTGAATGGGGAATCAGCAACATGATTTATCATGTTAGCTATTTCAGCGAGCTTAAGTCTGTCTTGCTCACTGATCTTAAAGCAATGAAGAGCTTAAAGTCTTCATCTAGTCCAGTAGCAAACGGCTCTGGTAAAGACTTCTTAAATCCGTTGATCCCTGTTGCTTTGGGAAAAAGCAAAATAAAAGCAATGGAGGGCTTAAAGTCTTCATCTAGTCCATTAGCAAAAGGCTATGATAAAGACTTCTTAAATCCGTTGATCCCTGTTGCTTTGGGAAAAAGCAAAATAAAAGCAATGGAGAGCTAAAAGTCTTCATCTAGTCCAGTAGCAAACGGCTCTGGTAAAGACTTCTTAAATCCGTTGATCCCTGTTGCTTTGGGAAAAAGCAAAATAAAGCAATGGAGAGCTAAAAGTCTTCATCTAGTCCAGTAGCAAACGGCTCTGGTAAAGACTTCTTAAATCCATTGATGGCTGACAGTTTGCCAAAAACTGTAGTCAGCGACCAACGTTAGTTGTGAAGTCGCTGACAAAACATTATAAGCCAAAAGGTGATTGTCAAACCCAACAAGAGATTGTCAAACCCAACAATCATCTTGGCTCGCTTGACGTACCAAAAGGTGCAAAAGGGTATAAGCCAATGTTGGATTTCATCCATGCATCTCCTGCAAATCATTGCATCATGGCGGACCCAGAAAATATTTTTGTCCATCTTCTTAGAGAATTCTGGTGGACTTGTGAATATGATGATGCAAACAAGTCTATCATTGGTTCTGTCCGCCAGGGGGAGAAGACAATCACCATCACTCCTGCTTCTCTTCGTCTCACTCTTGGGTTTCCACAAGAAACCGATGATAATAAGTTTGTGGAGCCAGCAAATGAAAGTGAATGGAAGGCATGGTTGCCCTCCATTGGATATAATTATAATTTGAAGAACCCTCCAGCAATTCCAAGCAATCCCTTAAACCCCCCAGCAACCTCCAAAGCCTCCAAAAAGACCAAAAGTAAATCTAAGGCAGCATCCTCAACACAAAATACACAATCTTCACCCTCCGCTGACGTCCCAAAACATAAGCGGAGTGTATCAAAGGGCAACCCCAAGGTTAAGAAGTCCACAACGTCCATGGACACTAGTACCCAAGCCACCCCATCAACAGCCTCCCAACAGGCTGTTGACGAGACAAATGGGAACAGCAGGCAGCCACCTCAAACTTCTGTAGGCGAGGTTGGTGAAGATATTGGGTCACCCCAACCCATTAGAGGTCAATGTCCAACCCCTCCAAATATTTCCCCTTCTTCTCAAAACCCTTCTGAGTCGTTGTCAGCAGCCAGATCACAGGTGATGCTAGAGACAACACATTCTACGACCGATGAGGTCTTGGTGGAACAACACACTGAGACTGAGGCACCAGGTTCCCCTACCCAAATCTATTCTACTGTCTCGGAAACTGTTTGTGCAGGGACCGAGACAAACGCTTCTCAAGATGATAATGTAAGTGATGAAGAGTTAGGCAGCGAGTTTAGCCAACAAGATGATGAGGCTGAAATCAAACTCGCTGCCACTGAAGAAAATGAAGAAGAAATGGTCAGTGGTTTTCTGGATACTGATATGGGCTATCTGTTAATCTCCTCACCACTAACTGAATTTGAAGATGGTTCAGTGTCACTATCGGATATGCCTCCACCTCCTTCTTACTCACCAAGGCCCACTGCCTCTCATGAACAAATTGGGCACTTTGGAGATTATGTGTCGGCCTTGGATGATAATGAACTCCTCAGGAGGATGCAAATTTGTCTAGAGTACATCCACAAGGCTGATGTTTTTAATATAGAAGAGGATGTTGATGATGAAATCATCATGGAAGTGCCCTCATTGCACCATCCAGACTTTTTCAAGGTACCTTGCTCTACGTATCCTATCTCTTTGAAGGATCTCAAGGTTCCCTCTGCTGATGAAGCCACCACTGCTTTCACTGCTGTGAATGTGCCTGGTCTTGACTATGTTGAAACTTATCAATTGCAAGAAATGTTGAGAAGACTGCAGATTGTGCAAAGTCAAGGAAACAGGCACGGTTATCTATATGCATGGTTGGTAGATAAAATGGCCGAAATGAACACTGGGGCATTGGCCAAGTTTGGAGAATTGGTTTCTGGAAACAATGAATTGCTCGATGAGCTAGCTGAGTTGAAGGACAGAGTGTTTAGCATCACCAAAAAGCAACATGCTGACACCCTATCCAATGCTGATCTATTTAGGAGGAATCAAAAACTGCTTCACCACAGCATGAAGAGAGTCAGCAATTCCAACTCTAAAATCTATGCATCGCTGGATAAACTGAAAGCTGAAGTTAAGTCAGTGAATGTCGCTGAAGTGCCTGGTCTTTTATCCTCTCTCCAACAACTCTCTCAATCCAATATTCTTTTCACTGCTCATCTTTGCCAACTTCATAATACTGTTTCCTTCTTTTCCAAAAATCGAGATGATTTTCATACTTCTCTCTCCCAAGAAATTAACTCTCTCAAAAATAAACTCTTCTCTCACACGCCTTTCCAAGTTGCTGTTGACAAAAAGTTACTTGAAGAATCTGTCAGCAGGCAGCGAAAACTTGAAGCAGAGGTTGGGAATCTTAAAGAAATGATGAGTACAATGTTGTGACTCCTCAAGAAAGAGAAAGTGGAAGTAGCTAGTTCCTCAGCTGCTTCCAAGGGGGAGAAAACTGCTGAAGAAGCCCCAGCAACTGAAAATGCAAACTCTGGAAATGCTCCCCAAGCTGAAACTGAAAGTGTTGATAGGGTCGTTGAACCGGCAGCAAGTGTTGAGGGGGAGCAAGCTGATAAGGTTATTGAACCGGCAGCAAGTGTTGAAGGGGAGCAAGCTGATAAGGTTATTAAACAGGCAGCTGATATTGAAAAGGATAAAAATTCAAACACCGCTGAGGATGTGCCAGCGAGTGTTGTGAAAATGGTCGCTGCTGAGAGTATTCCAGCAAGACCAATCAATGTCTCTATCTTCAAGCCTACCGTTGAGTTCCATGCTGCCCTTGAAAAGAAATATGCTGATAAGGGTAAAGCAGTTGTGGCTACTCAAAGCAAGCCACCCAAAGTTTCCACT
>CM067171.1:31643713-31666104 GCA_034093135.1 Erigeron breviscapus
ATATATATATATATATATATATATATATATATATATATATATATATATATATATATATATATATATATATATATATATATATATATATATATATATATATATATATATATATATATATATATATATATATATATATATATATATATATATATATATATATATATATATATATATATATATATATATATATATATATATATATATATATATATATATATATATATATATATATATATATATATATATATATATATATATATATATATATATATATATATATATATATATATATATATATATATATATATATATATATATATATATATATATATATATATATATATATATATATATATATATATATATATATATATATATATATATATATATATATATATATATATATATATATATATATATATATATCTAAACATATTGTTTAGAATATTAATCTGAATAATAAGTCTGTAATAATAAACACTAAGATCTTCATATTGAATTCGATTGGATTTGTGTAAGTATTCTTTATTGTTATTATTATTGTTCTATTGTGTTTAAATCTTGTGCTACTGTTTGTGTGATTCTTGTTTGTTTGTTTGATATTATTTGTTGAATTTTGTGATATTATCTGTGGTTTAAGTCTGTAATCATGCCTGATGAAAATGTGTCACCTGTTAATGAAGATTCTGGTGAAACTTTGATAAGTAAACTTGATTTTAGTAATCCTCTCTATTTGCATCCTAGTGACACAACTAATGTACCTTTGATTAATTTCAAGTTAAAGGGGACTGAGAATTATAATATTTGGAGTTGTGCTATAAAACTTGCTTTAGATACTAAAAATAAAACTTGCTTTATTGATGGTTCATTTGAACAACCAACTGATGATGATGTGCATGCTAATCAATGGACTAGATGTAGGGCTATTGTTTTGTCTTGGCTGTTAGGGTCTATATCTGAGGAATTATATCTTGGTCAAATTTTTTCTACTGATCCTGCTGTTGTGTGGAAAGAATTAAAGGAAACATATGATAAAATTGATGGTTCTGTTACTTTCAACTTACATTTAAAGATTAATTCTCTAAAACAGAATGGTGCACCTTTATCTGAGTATTATCATAAGCTAAATTCTTTGTGGAAACAGTATGATGCATTGATTAAGCTACCTGCTTGTACTTGTAAGGCTAATAAGGTTTTTCAAAATCATAACAATCTAATGAAACTTATGCAGTTTTTAATGGGTTTAGATGATAGTTTTGCTAGTCAAAGAAGTTTAATTCTAACTACTGAACCTTTACCAAGAGTAAAAACTGCTTTTGCTTTGCTTTCAAGAGAAGAGTCACATAGAGGATTAGGAAGTAATGCTGCTGTTCAGAGAAATCAATCCACTGCTTTTGTGTCAAAAGTGTTTGATCCTAAAAGAAGGAATACTACTAATCTAAGAGGACCTAATCCTAATCTGAAATGTACTCATTGTCATTTTATGGGTCATACTGTTGATAGATGTTATGAGCTTGTTGGTTATCCTCCTGGTGTGAAAAAGAAAAATAATTTTCATTCTGCCAAAAATGTGTCTTCTTATAATACTGTTTCTGACCATCATTCTGCAAGTACTTCTTCTTCTTCTTCTGTTCCTATGTCTTTTACTCAAGAGCATATGATGAAACTCATGAGTTTGATTAATGATAAACCATCTAGTTCAGTTTCTGCTCCTCTCTCTCCTCCTTCTATGGCCAATATGGCAGGTACTTTTATGAACGCCAATGTGTTTTTTAATGAAAATTTTGACAAATTTGTTAATTTCAATAGCATAATTAATATTATCTTAGGCTGGTTAATGGACAGTGGAGCTAATCAACATATGACTGGTAGTGATAAGAATCTGGTTGATGTTATTGATATTTCTGACTTAAACTTAACTGTTGCACATCCTAATGGGACTAAAGCTAAAATAGTTAAAGTTGGAAATATGAGACTTTCTCCTAAAATTGTTTTGTTTGATGTTCTGGTCATACCTGGTTATTGTGTTAATCTGTTGTCCATCAATAAACTGGCAAGAGATAGTAAAACGTATATTGGCTTTTCTGAAAGTAAATGCTATATTCAGGATTTGAATTCCAAGGAAGTTCTGGGGACTGGTAGTGTGAAAGATGGTTTATACTTGTTTGATGATAATCTGTTAGGTAATTCTTATATGTCTACTTGTGATTTTGTGTGTTATCAGTCTCAAACTTTATGGCATTCTAGACTTGGACATCCATCTGATCAAGTTCTGCAAGTATTAAAACATGATTTAAAAATTAAAGTTAATTCTGATCATTTACCTTGTGACACTTGTCACAAAGCTAAACAAACCAGAGAACCTTTTCCACTTAGTGAACATAAGTCTAAAATGCTTGGTGAACTTGTTCATATTGATGTATGGGGACCATATAGAATCACAAGTAGAGATGGTTATAAATTTTTTCTAACAATTGTAGATGATTTCTCTAGAGCTGTTTGGTTGTATCTGTTAAAGTCTAAGGAAGAAGTTTTTGAAAAGGTTGACAGTTTTATAAATTTGATCAAAAATCAATTTAATAAGTCTGTCAAAACTATTAGAAGTGACAATGGAACAGAGTTTGTTAATCATAAAATGAGTGATCTCTTTTCTAAAACTGGTATAATTCATCAAACTACTTGTGTCTATACTCCTCAGCAAAATGGCATTGTTGAGAGGAAACATAGACATCTTCTCAATACTGTTAGATCTCTTATGTTTCAGGGGGGAATTCCTCTTAATTTGTGGTCTAAATGTGTTTTAACTGCTGTGTACCTTATCAACAGGATTCCTTCCAAAGTGTTAGCAGGAAAATCTCCTTATGAGATTATTCATGGTTTTAAACCAAAACTCTTCCATCTTAGAAACTTTGGTTGTCTTTGTTTTTCTACAAACTTAAATATTAGTGATAAATTTTCTGAAAGGTCTGGAAAATGTGTTCTTATTGGTTATTCCAGTTTTAAAAAGGCTTATAAACTTTTAAGTTTGAAAGATAAAAGTATATTTTATTCAAGAGATGTAAAATTTTATGAGGAAATTTTTCCTTTGAAGTTAAAAGGTGATTCTGTTTTTATGAAGTAAATTTTTCCTTTGAAGTTAAAAGGTGATTTTGTTTTTATGAAAGACTCTGAAAATACAAATCATATTAATTTTTTTGATTCTATTGATTCTGAAAATACAACCAAAGTTAACAATACTCCCAATGATGAGGGAAGAGTACATTCTGATCTCAATGACCAAGCAGATGTCCTACTTGGCAGTACTTCTTCTAGAGCTACCAGTAGTGATGACTCTTGTGTTGATGAGAATAATGAAGATATTATGCTTCAGCATACTATCCCTGAGGGAAATTCTAATACTGAAAATTCTTTCAATCCTCAAATTAATCCTGCTACACAAGTAGAAGGGAAAAGGGTGTCTTATATGCCTCATAAATATGGTGATTATGTTGTAGAGGGTAAGGTTAAATATGGCATAGAAAGGGTTGTAAATTATTCTTGTTTGTCTGATGATAATTTCTGCTTTATCTCTAATCTTAATAAAAGTAATGAACCAAAAACTTTTCTTGAAGCTAGTAAAGATTCTAATTGGATACAAGCTATGAATGATGAGATGAATGCCTTATATAGAAATAATACATGGGTAATAACTGATCTTGTAACATTCATGATTTTTACCGTTTGACTGTGCATGTAATTTGATTAACTACTTTAATAAACGAAAACTTTGGGCCTAATTGTGTTCGTTTATCTGTAAATTGGGCCAATTATAATGTCATAATTGGATTTTTAGAATTAAGCCCATGATTAACAGACTATGATATTGGCCCATTACATGTGATGGAAATTATAAAATAAACGATGATTGAGTAACTGTAGTAACAGGGAAGAACGTATATACGAAACCTTAAGTATAATGTACGGTTTCAATAGTGTCGGTGGCACAGTGTCGGTGGTTATCTAATAATTTCATTAATGGGACAAAGACCGACATAACTTTATGTAAAGAATAATATTTGTGAAATATCCGTTGTTTGTTATTGATCATGAATCTAATCCCTTAGCTGGATAAATACCCCATTTATCTACCTAATTTATTATACACTCAATCATTCAGGAACACACAACACACTCTCACCCTCTTTAGCTTTTCCTTCCAAGAACACACACAAATACTCATATTTCTCTCTAGATTTTCTATCAAATTCATTGAAATTGAAACAAGATTCAAGCTAGAGAAATCATCTATATCATCTTCTTAATATCATATTAAGAGTTGAGCTCACCAAGTGCAAGGAAACTCACATATTAGTTCAATATTCGGATTGGATAGCTTTTGGAAGATTTGGTAAGTTAAACTCATCCCATAATCATCATTTTATGATTATTAACATGTTTCTAGTTATATCAAAGTGTTTTTGGGTCACGAATCGGGTCAAAATGCAAATAGAGTATCATGTGAGTCGCACCGTTAGCGCATTGTTTATCATGTGAGTCGCACCGTTAGCGCATTGTTTATCATGTGAGTCGCACCGTTAGCGCATTGTTTATCATGTGAGTCGCACCGTTAGCGCATTGTTTATCATGTGAGTCGCACCGTTAGCGCATTGTTTATCATGTGAGTCGCACCGTTAGCGCATTGTTTATCATGTGAGTCGCACCGTTAGCGCATTGTTTATCATGTGAGTCGCACCGTTAGCGCATTGTTTATCATGTGAGTCGCACCGTTAGCGCATTGTTTATCATGTGAGTCGCACCGTTAGCGCATTGTTTATCATGTGAGTCGCACCGTTAGCGCATTGTTTATCATGTGAGTCGCACCGTTAGCGCATTGTTTATCATGTGAGTCGCACCGTTAGCGCATTGTTTATCATGTGAGTCGCACCGTTAGCGCATTGTTTATCATGTGAGTCGCACCGTTAGCGCATTGTTTATCATGTGAGTCGCACCGTTAGCGCATTGTTTATCATGTGAGTCGCACCGTTAGCGCATTGTTTATCATGTGAGTCGCACCGTTAGCGCATTGTTTATCATGTGAGTCGCACCGTTAGCGCATTGTTTATCATGTGAGTCGCACCGTTAGCGCATTGTTTATCATGTGAGTCGCACCGTTAGCGCATTGTTTATCATGTGAGTCGCACCGTTAGCGCATTGTTTATCATGTGAGTCGCACCGTTAGCGCATTGTTTATCATGTGAGTCGCACCGTTAGCGCATTGTTTATCATGTGAGTCGCACCGTTAGCGCATTGTTTATCATGTGAGTCGCACCGTTAGCGCATTGTTTATCATGTGAGTCGCACCGTTAGCGCATTGTTTATCATGTGAGTCGCACCGTTAGCGCATTGTTTATCATGTGAGTCGCACCGTTAGCGCATTGTTTATCATGTGAGTCGCACCGTTAGCGCATTGTTTATCATGTGAGTCGCACCGTTAGCGCATTGTTTATCATGTGAGTCGCACCGTTAGCGCATTGTTTATCATGTGAGTCGCACCGTTAGCGCATTGTTTATCATGTGAGTCGCACCGTTAGCGCATTGTTTATCATGTGAGTCGCACCGTTAGCGCATTGTTTATCATGTGAGTCGCACCGTTAGCGCATTGTTTATCATGTGAGTCGCACCGTTAGCGCATTGTTTATCATGTGAGTCGCACCGTTAGCGCATTGTTTATCATGTGAGTCGCACCGTTAGCGCATTGTTTATCATGTGAGTCGCACCGTTAGCGCATTGTTTATCATGTGAGTCGCACCGTTAGCGCATTGTTTATCATGTGAGTCGCACCGTTAGCGCATTGTTTATCATGTGAGTCGCACCGTTAGCGCATTGTTTATCATGTGAGTCGCACCGTTAGCGCATTGTTTATCATGTGAGTCGCACCGTTAGCGCATTGTTTATCATGTGAGTCGCACCGTTAGCGCATTGTTTATCATGTGAGTCGCACCGTTAGCGCATTGTTTATCATGTGAGTCGCACCGTTAGCGCATTGTTTATCATGTGAGTCGCACCGTTAGCGCATTGTTTATCATGTGAGTCGCACCGTTAGCGCATTGTTTATCATGTGAGTCGCACCGTTAGCGCATTGTTTATCATGTGAGTCGCACCGTTAGCGCATTGTTTATCATGTGAGTCGCACCGTTAGCGCATTGTTTATCATGTGAGTCGCACCGTTAGCGCATTGTTTATCATGTGAGTCGCACCGTTAGCGCATTGTTTATCATGTGAGTCGCACCGTTAGCGCATTGTTTATCATGTGAGTCGCACCGTTAGCGCATTGTTTATCATGTGAGTCGCACCGTTAGCGCATTGTTTATCATGTGAGTCGCACCGTTAGCGCATTGTTTATCATGTGAGTCGCACCGTTAGCGCATTGTTTATCATGTGAGTCGCACCGTTAGCGCATTGTTTATCATGTGAGTCGCACCGTTAGCGCATTGTTTATCATGTGAGTCGCACCGTTAGCGCATTGTTTATCATGTGAGTCGCACCGTTAGCGCATTGTTTATCATGTGAGTCGCACCGTTAGCGCATTGTTTATCATGTGAGTCGCACCGTTAGCGCATTGTTTATCATGTGAGTCGCACCGTTAGCGCATTGTTTATCATGTGAGTCGCACCGTTAGCGCATTGTTTATCATGTGAGTCGCACCGTTAGCGCATTGTTTATCATGTGAGTCGCACCGTTAGCGCATTGTTTATCATGTGAGTCGCACCGTTAGCGCATTGTTTATCATGTGAGTCGCACCGTTAGCGCATTGTTTATCATGTGAGTCGCACCGTTAGCGCATTGTTTATCATGTGAGTCGCACCGTTAGCGCATTGTTTATCATGTGAGTCGCACCGTTAGCGCATTGTTTATCATGTGAGTCGCACCGTTAGCGCATTGTTTATCATGTGAGTCGCACCGTTAGCGCATTGTTTATCATGTGAGTCGCACCGTTAGCGCATTGTTTATCATGTGAGTCGCACCGTTAGCGCATTGTTTATCATGTGAGTCGCACCGTTAGCGCATTGTTTATCATGTGAGTCGCACCGTTAGCGCATTGTTTATCATGTGAGTCGCACCGTTAGCGCATTGTTTATCATGTGAGTCGCACCGTTAGCGCATTGTTTATCATGTGAGTCGCACCGTTAGCGCATTGTTTATCATGTGAGTCGCACCGTTAGCGCATTGTTTATCATGTGAGTCGCACCGTTAGCGCATTGTTTATCATGTGAGTCGCACCGTTAGCGCATTGTTTATCATGTGAGTCGCACCGTTAGCGCATTGTTTATCATGTGAGTCGCACCGTTAGCGCATTGTTTATCATGTGAGTCGCACCGTTAGCGCATTGTTTATCATGTGAGTCGCACCGTTAGCGCATTGTTTATCATGTGAGTCGCACCGTTAGCGCATTATTCATTATATAAGTCGCACCGTTAGCGCATTGTTTATCATGTGAGTCGCACCGTTAGCGCATTGTTTATCATGTGAGTCGCACCGTTAGCGCATTGTTTATCATGTGAGTCGCACCGTTAGCGCATTGTTTATCATGTGAGTCGCACCGTTAGCGCATTGTTAATTATTAACTATGTAAGCCGCATCGTTGTTGATCGTTATTGATTGTTATGGAACGTTGTTGAATGTTATATGGAATCGTTATTATTGAATGTTGACTTGTATTGAATTGTGATAATGTGAAACCTTATAGGTTATCCTTGGATGTGATTAGTTCTCCTAATCCTCACTTATTGTTAACGGCTGTTATCCGACACGGTTATTCCTTGTTACTTGTCCCTACGAACTCACCAACTTTATGTTGACGCTCTTTAGTATACTTTTCAGGTAATCAAGTTAATCAGAGACAAAATGGATGATTGCATGCTTACTTGCTAGGATTGGACTAGCTTTGGACTTTCTGGATCCATGATCCTTACTTCCCTTTTATGGGTTACTTTTAGGATCAACTACTATCGTTTGAATATTTTTCTTTTAAGTATGGATTGAGTGTTTATTTTGATGAATGTTGATTATTGTAATATACTTGAATGAGCTTGTGGATTGTTTCAATCTATTGAATGCATATAGTTTGACTCTACATAATTCCCATGTCATGCTGTGCTTTTCTAAGTGATACCCCATGATTCCGCCATGTTGGGGTGTTACAGATCTTCCTAATGGTAGGGAACCAATAGGATGTAAGTGGTTATATAAAATCAAGTATAAGTCAACTGGTGAGATAGATAGATATAAAGCTAGGTTAGTAGCTAAAGGGTATAATCAAATAGTAGGATTAGACTATGAGGAAACTTTTGCACCTGTTGTTAAAATGGTCACAGTTAGGTGTTTGATTAATATAGCTGTTCAAAATGATTGGAAGTTGTACCAACTTGATATAAATAATGCTTTTTTGTATGGTGATCTTCATGAAGATGTTTACATGACTTTACCTGAAGGATTATTTGATAAAACTGATAATAGGGTGTGTAAATTAGTTAAATATTTGTATGGGTTAAAACAGGCTCCAAGGCAATGGAATGAAAAATTAACACTCTCTTTAATTGATATGGGTTTTGTTCAAAGTAAAAATGACTTTTCTTTGTTCACAAAGACTAGTGAATCTAGTTTTCTTGCCTTACTTGTTTATGTGGATGACATAGTTGTCACTGGAAATAATGAAAAGGAAATTGAAAATTTTAAAACTGTTTTAACTGAAAAATTCTTGATAAAAGATAATAGGGTGTGTAAATTAGTTAAATCTTTGTATGGGTTAAAACAGGCTCCAAGGCAATGGAATGAAAAATTAACACTCTCTTTAATTGATATGGGTTTTGTTCAAAGTAAAAATGACTTTTCTTTGTTCACAAAGACTAGTGAATCTAGTTTTCTTGCCTTACTTGTTTATGTGGATGACATAGTTGTCACTGGAAATAATGAAAAGGAAATTGAAAATTTTAAAACTGTTTTAACTGAAAAATTCTTGATAAAAGATCTAGGAGAGTTAAAGTATTTCTTGGGTATAGAAATACTTAAAGATAAAAATGGTTTGTGTTTATCACAAAGGAAATACTGTTTAGAATTACTTAATGAATTTGGTTTTTTAGGAAGCAAACCAATGAAATCTCCTTTAGATGCTAATCTTGTTCTAGCTGCTAAAGAATCTGAAAATGATAAATTGTTAACTAATGTGACTGAGTATCAAAAATTAATAGGGAAGTTAATATACTTAACTATTACTAGACCTGACATTGCTTACTCAGTTCAATGTCTAAGTCAATACATGCATGCACCCTTGCAGTCTCATCTTAAAGTTGCCTTTAGAGTATTGAGATACTTAAAAGGGAGTCCAGGTAAAGGTATTGTTATTGACGAATCAAATATTTCTGGATTAAGTGCATATTCTGGTGCAGATTGGGGAAAGTGTTTATCATCCAGAAGGTCAGTTTCTGGATTTCTTGTATACTTGAATGGTAGTCTTGTTTCTTGGAAAAGTAAGAAACAAGCTACTGTTTCAAGATCTTCAGCTGAGTCTGAGTATAGATGTCTTGCAACAACAACTTGTGAAATTGTTTGGATTCTGAAAATCTTAAAAGATTTAAATGCTGAATATAAACTTCCTGTCAATGTCTATTGTGACTGTAAACCTGCTATTCAAATTGGAAACAATCCAGTTTTCCATGAAAGGACCAAACACTTTGAAATAGACTTACATCTTGTTAGAGAAAAGGTTTCAAATGGTGTTATTAAACTTGTGAAAATTGAGTCTGATGAACAGCCTGCAGATATACTTACAAAGGGTCTTAATATAGCTGCTCATCATTATTTGTGTAGCAAACTTAGATTGAAAGATTTGTTTCAATCTTAGTTTGAGGGGGGATGTTGATTTATATAAATTCTCTTAAAGTCTTTTACTTATAATTTTGATTTTTATTTTTATTTTCATTTTTATTTTTATTTTATTTTTAGTAGTTTTTTGTGTCAAACTAGTTCTTATTTTTATTTTTATTTTTATTTTTTTTCTTTTTATTTTATTTTATTTTATTTTTAATTTTTATTTTTATTTTTATTTTTATTTTTATTTTTATTTTTATTTTTATTTTTATTTTTATTTTTATTTTTATTTTTATTTTTATTTTTATTTTTATTTTTATTTTTATTTTTATTTTTATTTTTATTTTTATTTTTATTTTTATTTTTATTTTTATTTTTATTTTTATTTTTATTTTTATTTTTATTTTTATTTTTATTTTTATTTTTATTTTTATTTTTATTTTTATTTTTATTTTTATTTTTATTTTTATTTTTATTTTTATTTTTATTTTTATTTTTATTTTTATTTTTATTTTTATTTTTATTTTTATTTTTATTTTTATTTTTATTTTTATTTTTATTTTTATTTTTATTTTTATTTTTATTTTTATTTTTATTTTTATTTTTATTTTTATTTTTATTTTTATTTTTATTTTTATTTTTATTTTTATTTTTATTTTTATTTTTATTTTTATTTTTATTTTTATTTTTATTTTTATTTTTATTTTTATTTTTATTTTTATTTTTATTTTTATTTTTATTTTTATTTTTATTTTTATTTTTATTTTTATTTTTATTTTTATTTTTATTTTTATTTTTATTTTTATTTTTATTTTTATTTTTATTTTTATTTTTATTTTTATTTTTATTTTTATTTTTATTTTTATTTTTATTTTTATTTTTATTTTTATTTTTATTTTTATTTTTATTTTTATTTTTATTTTTATTTTTATTTTTATTTTTATTTTTATTTTTATTTTTATTTTTATTTTTATTTTTATTTTTATTTTTATTTTTATTTTTATTTTTATTTTTATTTTTATTTTTATTTTTATTTTTATTTTTATTTTTATTTTTATTTTTATTTTTATTTTTATTTTTATTTTTATTTTTATTTTTATTTTTATTTTTATTTTTATTTTTATTTTTATTTTTATTTTTATTTTTATTTTTATTTTTATTTTTATTTTTATTTTTATTTTTATTTTTATTTTTATTTTTATTTTTATTTTTATTTTTATTTTTATTTTTATTTTTATTTTTATTTTTATTTTTATTTTTATTTTTATTTTTATTTTTATTTTTATTTTTATTTTTATTTTTATTTTTATTTTTATTTTTATTTTTATTTTTATTTTTATTTTTATTTTTATTTTTATTTTTATTTTTATTTTTATTTTTATTTTTATTTTTATTTTTATTTTTATTTTTATTTTTATTTTTATTTTTATTTTTATTTTTATTTTTATTTTTATTTTTATTTTTATTTTTATTTTTATTTTTATTTTTATTTTTATTTTTATTTTTATTTTTATTTTTATTTTTATTTTTATTTTTATTTTTATTTTTATTTTTATTTTTATTTTTATTTTTATTTTTATTTTTATTTTTATTTTTATTTTTATTTTTATTTTTATTTTTATTTTTATTTTTATTTTTATTTTTATTTTTATTTTTATTTTTATTTTTATTTTTATTTTTATTTTTATTTTTATTTTTATTTTTATTTTTATTTTTATTTTTATTTTTATTTTTATTTTTATTTTTATTTTTATTTTTATTTTTATTTTTATTTTTATTTTTATTTTTATTTTTATTTTTATTTTTATTTTTATTTTTATTTTTATTTTTATTTTTATTTTTATTTTTATTTTTATTTTTATTTTTATTTTTATTTTTATTTTTATTTTTATTTTTATTTTTTTTTTATTTTTATTTTTATTTCTTATTTTTATTTTTATTTTTATTTTTATTTTTATTCCTTGTAACCTTTTTTTTTATTATTTTTATTTTTATTTTTAGAGCAGCGATGACCTTGTAACCTACAAAACAAATTAATGATCTCATTAAGAAAGCAAATTAAATCTGTTAATTAAGTTCTCTAGCTAGCTAATGCATGCTAACCAAAAAATTCATGTGTGACATATATAACTAAGCACATGTGATCATTTTACCTGCATTCCCACAATGATACATGGCTTGTTGGCAGCACCGGAGAAGGAATAGGAAGTAAGGATAAAGTTTTATTTTTGACGTCGTAAGAGCGTATTACTTTGCCAGTTTTGCCAAGAATCTGTACATAACCACCTAATTCCGAGTCAATTACAGGGATATAAGATACCGAGTAATCATGAGCAACATCTAGGAAAAATGTAGCATCTTTCAGATCTTTCAATTCTTCCCATGACATAGTTATCATGTCCAGTTTAAATAGATGCACAGCACCAATTCCGTTATTTGCTACACCATCATAACCTACTATAATGTAGAACAGTTCTCCGATATAACCTTTCAGAAAACAAACTATTGGTTTATAACCAGTGATGTAAGCAAAGGGAGTTCCCCACATGGCAATAAGCTTATCACAACATCTGAATCCTTAACCACAATGTCAATGTTTATGTAATCATTATGGTGGGTGTGCAAGGCATAAACTTTACCATTACAGCAAGTTAGACTGTATACGTAACCATTATTATCTCCCATTATGCTCCCCAACTGTTTAGTGTATGACATTTCCATCCATTTTGACCTCTTTCTTTTCGGGTGTACAAGATAATAAACAAATAAACAATAGTATGTTTTTCGGTTGTTAACATGAGAACTGCACTTGGATCAACTGGTGGGGACGACAAACAACATTCTTCAATATGTTTAAACTTTTTACGTTTCAAGAACAAGGGTGGAAGGTCTATGATGTCAGAAGTGATGGGGTTCCAAAGAGACCACATGTTGTTGCATGGATGGTTTGAGAGAATCATCCAGCCATGGAAACTGCCCCAAATACGTTTTCCGAGCAACTCAGGGATTTCACACTGATATCGAGACAACAGGTCATGTTCTCCAGTGTCGTTTCGAACTTCCTGGTTATGAGTAACCAACCACGGATACTTTGCAAACAAGGGAGGTATCCGATCAAATTCTAAATCAAAAGAAATCTGCTTCCGCTCCAGCTCCATCTAAAATAATCCATAATAATCACTACTAGAAAAACAGCTATTTATGACCCGCAATGCGCGTCATAAATGGCTCAGATGACGCGCAAATGCGCGTCAAGGAAGGACGGGGTCATAAATTTTCATGACCCGCATTTGGGCGTCATCCGTCTATGACGCGCACTTATGACGCGCACTTATGACACGCATTTATGACCCTTTTTTATGACGTGCGTTTTTGCGCGTCATAACCTATTTTTTTTTTTTTAAAAATAATTTTTTTCAGTTCCTAATTTTCTATTAAATGAGAATTAAAAACCTGATAATACAAAATTAAAAACACAAATATCAAAATAACGCATTTCATATATATATATACATCAAAACACAATAGTACTTGTTAATTCAAGTACTAATTCACAATAAGTCACAAGTTAATTAACGACAAAAATTACATATCGATAGTAATTCACAAGTTAGTTTGACAGCTTCCACATCGACCACTGAGTATACAACAAGACTACCCGAGTCATCCGTGCAGCTCTCCTGAAGCAGTAGCAACTGACAGGTTTCTTTCGACCTCTAGACCACCCGACAAACTCAAATTCACAAGTACCGATGAGCCTGCAACAACCTCAGCTGGTTAAGAAGCTGTTTGTATCTTTCTCAGCCTTAGAGCTACAAAACACAAGTACACAAACAAAACAACATTTTAGTCGGTACACAAACAAATATTGAGCATTTTTTAAATATAAATTACCTGCTTGATGCATGTGATGGAGAATCTGATCCATTCTCCCATTTCCAGAAAGTTCTAATGGGAGACTGCAACTGATCAGCTTGCTTCTCTGATATCTCTTCAGTAGCAGTGTGTGGAAGCAATGAATGAAATGTTGATTCAGGAACTTCATTTAGAGGTTGTGAATCTTTTGATATCTCTGCGTCCCGGATTTCAGTTGGAGTCTGAGGTATAGCATGTAATGTAGTATTTGTACTCACATTGAACACACTTTTACAAAAATCTAAGATATGAATTAAACTAGTGTTTGCAGTTTGGGTCAATGCAATCGACCCGTGCAGACCGGCACTAAGATTACCCGTTTCAACGAGTTACCCAACCCGCCTTACCCGTCCATTTCGACACTTCTAGCAAACTGATCAGAACCTTTATAGATAAGTAGATAACCATACGTTGCATTGTAAATGCCATTAAATTTGATAAATCAATAATGCTTCAAGTTCAAAGAATAAGTAACAAAACATATACCCTGGTGTTGGTGCTGGTATTGATGTTAATGGTGCTTTTTCCTGCGCCTTAACTTGGCCAGAGTCGTATTGCAATGTCGCCTCTACCATAGATTCTGTCATTAAAGCCCTCTTTTCCCATTGAATAACTGAAGTCATAGCTTGCTCATACTTTTCCTGCATAGAACAAATACCAAACTGTGAGGTGTAACGGTAAATTGATGTCAAAACATCTATACTAATTCAATAAAATACTCATTGCATAGTATGCAACTTCAATTATTCTTCAAGCTTCATCTAAAATGCAAATATAATCAATCAATATGAACATTTAACTTAAAATGCAAATATACGCTGTTTTAACCAATTTTGAGACATGTCTCACAAGACATTATTCTTTTACAAGAACATCATTAAGTTTAAGATTTAACAAGAGCCAAAGCACTCATATCGATATCACTACGCATTTAACTAAAACTAAGAACCTAAGCTATAATTATTCACACTTGAATTATACGTAAAAACTAAGAACCTAAGCTATAATTAATTAAACTTACACATGAATTATACGTAAAAACTAAGAACCTAAGCTATAATTAATCAAACATCGGTTTTATATGCGTGATATATAAAAAGTACCTATTCTCATCTGAATCTGGAAGGAACGGTTAGTCCAGCAAACAAACTCAAAATCAATACTAATATCAACTCAACCATCACCTGCATATATTTTTATATACACAATAAATTCACAAAAAACCCTGGCATACATATATATACATATATAGTAATATATAAGTCAGAGAGATAAAAATGGAAATTACCTCATAAGGAGGTCCAGTAAACTCATCTTCAGTGATCTTAAGCAACGCCCTATCTGATTACATAAAAATAAAACAATTAATTAGAAGGTTAGGTTTTTAATTAATTAAAAATGAAACTGAAATCAGAGAGTTAGAAGGGCGATTACGCCGACAGCGAAGCTCATAATGTATCCTATCCAACCATCTGTCGTTGTCGCCTTATCAACCAAGACCCACTGCCTAGTCTCCATAACCGTCTTTCTTGTTTTCCGGTGATATAAACCGTCGACAACCACTATGTGTTACAGTTCTTATTAAGATTGTAAAGCTTTATTTATTTTTAGATCTATTTTTGTGATTGCCATAGTGTGGATCTGATGCCACAGGGACGATTGTTATTTGATGGGATTAGAAAATAGGGAAGATTTGAGTGAGATATCGGAAGAAAATAGGTATAGATATAGATAGGGGATGGCGATTGTCGTGTTGACTGGTGGCGGCGGCGGTGGTTCCTAGTGACCGGCGGTGCCTGGTGGTGTTTGAGGGTTGTAAGATTTATAGATCTAGATAGAGAGATATGTGAACAGCACCTAATTCCATCAAAATGAGACAAGGAATTCTTCAAATCTAATGAGAGTAAAATTTCTTTAAGGCATGTGTAAAATCATTGTGTGTTTGTTTGTATGTAAAAAGAGACAGGGACGATTGTTATTTGATGGGTTAGTTAGTGAATTTTATTTATTTGGGAAGTGAAAAGAGGGATATACAATTATTTTGATTTTGGGGAAAAATTTGGGCGGGATATAATGAAAAGTTAAAAGGTCAAGGGAGGGAAAAAAAATTGGAAACTTAAATTTTAACAGATTATGACCCATATGTTATGACGCTTCTAAAAACGCGTCATCCATTTACTCGTAATGACCCTTATTTTATGACTTCTCACTTTGCGCGTCATCTATTAGCGTGGGTCATAAAAAGCGGGTCAAGGATAGCCCTGTTTCTAGTAGTGAATATTTCAAACTTAATTAGTGCAGAAATATTTGATTACAGCAATTCAAATAAAATTACCTACTATTATATATTTGAAGTTGTAAAACGATAGTTAAATGGGGCGATATCTTTGTTGTGTGGGTGTATGAACAAATCCATGCATGTGTTGTATATATAATATATATAATCTATACTATATTATAAAGCAGATTCCCTTTTCAACTTTCAACTTTTCAACATTCAACATTCATCTCAACCACTTATTTTTTCTATCTCTTCAAATCTCAACCACTTATTTTTCTCTCTCCTCCATAAATCATTTTATTCATCTAACTCATTCAAAATCTTTTATCTCAAAAACCGTACATCGATAAATTATAAAAATTATATGAGTGTTTTTAAAATTTCATGCTCTTTCATTAGAGATGTCATTCGATATACTTTAATTTCGATGAATTTTTAAATCCGAGGGCGGAGCCCGTACGGCTAAGGCATTTGGTTATGACACTCTATGACATATCACCTCCTATAACATATCACACTCTATGACCTATCACCCTCACTATCTTACCGCCGCAACGCGCGGGTATTTGCTCTCGTGTATGGAATAGCTGATTATCAAAACATTTAAAGAATGGAAACTTAAAGCATACACAAGTTAATACTCGTAGTTGGATAGTTAAATGCATTGATATTGATATAGATAGATAATTGCGATGTACACTTGTTGAAACATAACTTTGAACCATAAATAGCTTGCAATATATTCTTCTTGTAAAATAATTTGCAATACACTCTTGTTAAACTTAATTTTTAACCAAAGCTAGCTTGCAATATACTAATATATATACTCTTGTACGTTTAAACTCAATTTCCAACAATAAAAGTCATATATTATAGTTATATTGTATAGATAAACAAAACTTAGTAAACTACATATTATTGTATAGATAAACAAAACTTAGTAAACTACATATTATTGTTTCACGTAGAACACCATACGGACCAAAAACATACCGCATATACAATTTTTTCATACATGTACTGATATACAGACATACCATCAGGGGTGGAACTATTGTTGAGTCGTGGATTCGCTGAAGATTACTTGCTAAGTCAAGTAGTCGCTGACAGCCTCAGCGAGAAGTTTCATCAGCGAGCCTTCAGCGATCATTATTATCTTCGAGTTAAAGGATAAGTTCAATGACTCACCGTCATATGTTGTAAGTCAAATATAGGCGGGAAAATGAAGATAAGAAGACTGGTCCCAAGGACACGTGTTGCAAGATCAAGATGGAGCCATGTGACCTTGTACCAAAATGGTACTAAGGTGTTTCTCTTTCATGCCGTTTTGGGAAAGAAACAAGATGGCAAACAGAGATGTCTGAAGACCAGTCTTACACACCAATAGATAGTTGACAACCTTCATGTGTCAACATCTATTGGGTTGTCATGTGATGTCTTTTCTCCCCTATATAAAGCATCACTTGACCTAGCCGCAAAGTTGTTGGTTCATTCTACAATAGTCACTTAGTGTGTTTTTCTCTCATTGTAGAATTGTATAATTGTTAAGTTTTCGTGTGTGCAATAACTTAACAATATTTCTTTCTTTCTTTCTTTGTAAACCAACCATGTATTCACCGTTTAATTAATACTACTTATGATTAAACGTGTTTACTTTCTTGTCTTGCTTTCTTAGTGTAATTTACATTAGTTGTTTAATTACATAATCGTTGCAAACTTGGGACTTTCTATATTTTAAGGGTAGCCGGGGCATAGTGTAAATATATGAGATGCATGTAAAATTAAGAAAGTTTTTGCTACCAATGAAACATATAAGTTATGTGTGTGCAAGTGAATGGTAAACGAAAGCTATCAAAAGTTCAAACTTCAAAAGACTCTTAAAAACAATCAAAAATAGCCAAAAATCCTTAAAAACTAATAGAAATTAACCATACAATTTATTCGTTTTCTATACTTTGCAAAGATAATAAGTTAATGTTAAAAAATTTGTACTACGAGTCACTTTTGATTTTGCGTCCGTAAAAGAAGAAAGCCAAATTAAAAGAAAATCGTAAGGTAGCCAAAGTGTGGCAGGATAAGAGTTTCCTTATTTTGAGAACCATTTTTTTTGTAAGAACCATGAGAACTCTTAAAATATATATTTGTTCACATGTTTTTTTTGTTCATTCACATGTGAAATGATATAAAAATGTATTTTGTAGAAGAAACTTTTTTAAGAAACCTTCAAAGTAGCCTTTTGTGAACTTGTGAATGAATTTGTTCACGTTTTTTGTTCACATGTGACAAACGGCTATATATAAGGTTTTGAAAAAAATTTTCTTCTGCAACATATGTTTTTATAACGTTTCACATGTGAATGAACAAAAAAAACATGTGATCTAATATGAAATTTAAGAGTTCTCACGGTTCTTACAAAAAAATGGGTTTTCAAAATAAGGGTCCCCTATATAAAATAAATCCAAATAAAAATCTGTCCTTTGTACGTGAGATATCGAGGGGTGGAGACGAGGCGTATGGGTTCAATGAGCGTTTGAAACAATAAAGAAAATTTTGTTTTTGTTTAGAAGGAAAAATAGATGTAGAAGAAGATTACCTGTGTGTGATAATTAATATAAGGGTTTTTCTAATATATGCCCTAAGGGCACACATAAAGTGCATTTATTACACCTCGTAAATTGAAAAAGTTAACAACATTCTTCTTGAAAAATGCATTTCTCAAATCCCGAAAAGAATGTTGTAACCTTTTTCAATTCCCGATAAGAATATTATTACCTTTTTCAATTTACGAGATGCATTAAATGCACTTTATGGGTTGGGTTTGGATTGTCTTTTGGATCCGATAAGATCTAATGGTTTTAATGACGTAATGATTTAATTTTATAATACTCCGTATTATTGCAATTTTTCATTAGCTAAAATAAATTTATTGTAATTAATGTAATAATTTATAATTTTGATAGCATTTAGACTCTTGCTTAACTAGGTGGGTTTACTTTGTGTTTGTAATTGTTAAATAGATATGTTAAAATAATAAAAGGGTATGTTATTATCAACCTCCTCCTCCGTAATCATCCCTAACCAACGTGATCTCATGATTTTCCGTGCCCTTGTCTTCTTGGTAAGGAGCTCTAGACTTAATCTCGCCATGATGACCTTGTAACCTACAAAACAAATTAATGATATCTCATTAAGAAAGCAAATTAAATCTGTTAATTAAGTTCTCTAGCTAATGCATGCTAACCAAAAAATTCATGTGTGACATATATAACTAAGCACATGTGATCAATATACCTGCATTCCCACAATGATACATGGCTTGTTGGCAGCACCGGAGAAGGAATAGGAAGTAAGGATAAAGTTTTATTTTTGACGTCGTAAGAGCGTATTACTTTGCCAGTTTAAACCACCTAATTCTGAGGCAATTGCAGGGATATAAGAAACCGAGTAATCATGAGTAACATCTAAGAAAAATGTAAGATCTTTCAATTCTTCCCATATCATAGTTATCATGTCCAGTTTAAATAGATGCACAGCACCAATTCCATTATTTGCTACACCCTCATAACCTACTATAATGTAGAACAATTCTCCGATATAACCTTCCAGAAAACAAACTATTGGGAAATAACCACTGATGTAAGGCAACAAAGAGTTCCCCACATGGCAATAAGCTTATCACAACATCTGAATCCTTAACCACAATGTCAATGTTTATGTAATCATTATGGTGGGTGTGCAAGGCATAAACTTTACCATTGCAAGTTAGACTGTATAAGTAACTATTATCTCCCACAATTTTAAGAAAAGTAATCATGGCAATAAGGGTGAACATATTATTATTATTATTATTATTATTATTATTATTATTATTATTATTATTATATATACTATATTAAAGCAATTAGACGTGAACAATAGACTTTTGTCTTTTCATGACACGCTCCAACATTTACATTATGCCCCTTTTCAAATTTACATATATAACCTTTATTTTTTTTTAAAACTTTGAGAACTCTTAAATTATGTATTGGATTACATGTTTTTTTTTGTTTATTCACATGTGAAACATTATACATACTGATATACACTATTAAGATAATACGAGGATCAAAATCATAAATATAAAATTAGGGGGTTGAAACTAGAATTCCAAACAAATAGCCATGGAAAGCTCGAATGTAATGGGTCCGATTCGGTAGCACCTTCTGCGCACCCTTAAAGCCGGCCCTATATACTGTGTTTGACTATTTTATGATCTCTCAACCATCTCAAAATTTTCTAGTTATTATATTATATATTATATATATATATATGGGACCTTTATTTTGAAAATCCATTTTTTTTAAAACTTTGAGAACTCTTAAATTATGTATTGGATTACATGTTTTTTTTTGTTTATTCACATGTGAAACATTATACATACTGATATACACTATTAAGATAATACGAGGATCAAAATCATAAATATAAAATTAGGGGGTTGAAACTAGAATTCCAAACAAATAGCCATGGAAAGCTCGAATGTAATGGGTCCGATTCGGTAGCACCTTCTGCGCACCCTTAAAGCCGGCCCTATATACTGTGTTTGACTATTTTATGATCTCTCAACCATCTCAAAATTTTCTAGTTATTATTATTAGTGTTATTATTATTATTATTATTATTATTATTATTATTATTATTATTATTATTATTATTATTATTATTATTATTATTATTATTATTATTATTATTATTATTATTATTATATATACCCTATATTAAAGCAATTAGACGTGAACAATAGACTTTTGTCTTTTCATGACACGCTCCAACATTTACATTATGCCCCTTTTCAAATTTACATATATAACCTTTAATTTTTATGTTTGATTAAATTGATATATATAGCTTGATTATTTTATTTTTGTTTTTTTTTACATTTATATATATATATATATATATATATATATATATATATATATATATATATGGGACCTTTATTTTGAAAATCCATTTTTTTTAAAACTTTGAGAACTCTTAAATTATGTATTGGATTACATGTTTTTTTTTGTTTATTCACATGTGAAACATTATACATACTGATATACACTATTAAGATAATACGAGGATCAAAATCATAAATATAAAATTAGGGGGTTGAAACTAGAATTCCAAACAAATAGCCATGGAAAGCTCGAATGTAATGGGTCCGATTCGGTAGCACCTTCTGCGCACCCTTAAAGCCGGCCCTATATACTGTGTTTGACTATTTTATGATCTCTCAACCATCTCAAAATTTTCTAGTTATTATTATTAGTGTTACTAAGTCATTTGTATTATGTCTTAATTATGTTATATTTGAATCTTGAAAGTTATCTATCTATGATATCAATGTTTGTTAATTAGATACTTTGTACTGGTTGTGATTTCTTTCTTTTTTCTCCCATGATTAGGGTGCTTGCAAGGAATATGTGCCTTTGACATATACTCCATGATTTTACTGACTAGCTACTTGTTCATTATTATGTTCATTTTCTAATCCCCATCGAAAGAAAACCACTTGACAATAGTGTTAAACATGATTGTTCAAAGTTTTTCCCTTTAAAAACTCTTTGATTTTTGGGTTCAAATACATGTTGATAAAGAGGAAAATTAAATTGAGCAAATAATTTTATCAAGTAATAATACGATTTGGTAGATAAAATCACTTGAATGTGAATGTTTCTTACACAAAGGCATGGTACCGGATAATGAGATGAAAAAAACCATGGAGATTGAAATTATTTTGTGGTCCAACTTGCTTTAAAAGTAAGAATCCAAAAAAAGTAACTAAAATGGTGATTTTCATATATGGCAAGAAGAAGACCAGGCTGTTTATGACATTAAGTCATGTTGAAACAAAAACTGTTGATTCACAATTACTTAATGTTAGGACCAGTTCACCTGGTAAACTGGTCAGTCTCCAGTTGCACCTGGAGACCCAGTGAAACTGTCCAGTGAAACTGGAGACCCAGATGATTTGTCCAGAAATATATTGAAGTCCAGTTGCATCGTACAGTTAACGCAAATGAAGACTTCCTCCAGTTGAGAACTGACCAGTTGAAGAATCATTCCAGTTGAAGTCGAAGACAGCAAGTGGAAGATAGAGAATGACAATGGCAGCGAAGCCCAGTTGACATTCTAGTCAGTTACAAACTGGAGACCATCAGTGGAAAGCATTTACAAAGCTTTACACTGATTACGAGGAATTGACTTTTTTGCTTTATGTCCTTTTACCCGGATAATAAGACTTATCTTATTATTTAAATACTAAAAGGTACATAAAGCTGGTTGAATAAAGTTGCTTTATCCTGCAACTTTACACTGC
>CM067171.1:31667104-31712104 GCA_034093135.1 Erigeron breviscapus
TATTGGATAGAGGGGGGTACTTAATAACAACTTTCATACTTAGAAAATATCTAATTTCATAATGAATTTCTCAGGGACAATCACTAGTTCTCAAGCGGTCAAATCTCAATATGCAATATCTATCTCAGTAGTAAGGACTAACCACCTTATCATAATATCTAGCAAGTACTAGTTCTCAAAAGTCAAATCTTAGAGCACAATAACTATATCGATACTAAGGCATACTTTTCTCATCCTATCCTAACATCTACATAAAGAAAACATCTGGAGTAGTTGCTGAGGGTCTCGCTGAGAAAGCACAACCCAAAGCTTCCAAACCAACAAAGAAAGCAAGATCAAAGTCTTCTAAGACTTCTGCTCCATCATCACCTTCCGTTGCTGCCCCTAAAAGAAAGCAAAAAACAGCAAAGGGGTTTGCAATTAAAGGTTTGGAATCCTCATAACTCTCTCTCATTGATGAGGAAGAAGTCTCCACAGCTATTGAAAACATAGAGCAACAACATACTGAAATAGAGGCACGCCTATCACCTACCCCTATCAACTACTCTATTGATGAAAGGGAAACAGCCATTGCTGATGAATCTGAAGTGCAAGCTGCTGGTGAAACTGAAACACAGGGTGCTGGATATGATGATCTCAATAAAGGTGCTGGTGGAAATGATGAAACAAATGAAGGTGCTGGTACTGGTGATATATCTGTTGAAAGTGTTGAAAGAAGAAATGAGGTTGAAGGCGTAGTTACTGTTGGTGATGTAGTTGTTGAACAGGAAGAGACTGTTGTTATTTTTGAAGTTGAGGATGATGAACATGAAAGTGATTTTGATTTAGAAGATTTTGCTGCTGATGAGTTCCAGCTGAACTCATACAATTATGCTGATGAAAAGGAGGCCAGTGACATGGAAATGGACGAAGGAGATGAGGTAATTGAACCATCTGATGAAAATGTAGCAGCCAATGTCCCAGTCACTGAGACAGAAAATGTTGACACTGAAAGTGTGTCAATAGCTCCCACTGCTAGACCTAAGACTCCTCCTATGCAACCAGTAAACACCATGCTATCTCTTGGCATGCCCTCCTTGTTCCAAGCTGTTCCTGGTTGCCCTTCTAACTTACCAACAGAAGTCGAGCCCCTTGTTGCTAAAGAACTGGGCATCTCCTACTCTACTTACTCTTCAAACCGACTGGAAAGGGTTGAGCATCAATTGAATGATCTCACCAAAGCTGCCACTTTGGCTGTTGAATGGAAAGAAAAAGAGTCTGGCAGGCTGGTTTCCACATTAACCAGCTGGTACAACAAGTAGAATGAGAACAACACAGCTATAGACACGTTGAAAGATAAAACAATCTCCATAGCTGATACTCAAGACAAGATAAATGCAACAACAAATGTTATCAAACGTGATCAGCAGATCATCAAGTCTGGTGCCTTGTCGCTGCTCAAATGTGCCAACTCTACCAGCTACTCAGCTAAGAAGGCAGCCTCTACCAGCAAGTCTGCTGCTGCTGAAGTAAAGAAGCTGAGTGATCTCATCTCCCCTCTGACAACTCAAGTTGAAAACAACACCAAGGCTATCCATGCCTTAGAAAAACAAGTGGCTGATCTTCCCATACCTCAACCATCTTTCACTGAGGAAGATCGCCAAAGGCAGATTAAGTTGGAAAGAGAAGTAGGAGAGCTTAAGAACATGCTGGTTCAGCTGGTAAACCAACAACAAACCAAGGCAGCCAATGTGGAAGTGGCTATTGATAATGCAACTTCCAAGGGGGAGAAAATTGATGAAACTATTGTTAATTTAGTTGGTGAAGCTGTAAACAAAGCTGTTGATCAAATATATGAAGAAGCTGCTGAAGAAGCTATGAGAACAATGTCACTGATAATATGGAAATTGTGACGTATAATAATGAAAAAGAAAGTGAAGTTCCCCCTGCTGGTGTTGAGGGGGAGATTGAAAAAGAAGTCAATGCTGAAGTTCCCCCAGCTAGTGTTGAGGGAGAGATTGAAAAAGAAGTCAATGCTGAAGTTCCCCCAGCTAGTGTTGAGGGGGAGATTGAAAAAGAAGTCAATGCTGAAGTTCCCCCAGCTAGTGTTGAGGGGGAGATTGAAAAAGAAGTCAATGCTGAAGTTCCCCCAGCTAGTGTTGAGGGGGAGATTGAAAAAGAAGTCAATGCTGAAGTTCCCCCAGCTAGTGTTGAGGGGGAGATTGAAAAAGAAGTCAATGCTGAAGTTCCCCCAGCTAGTGTTGAGGGGGAGATTGAAAAAGAAGTCAATGCTGAAGTTCCCCCAGCTAGTGTTGAGGGGGAGATTGAAAAAGAAGTCAATGCTGAAGTTCCCCCAGCTAGTGTTGAGGGGGAGATTGAAAAAGAAGTCAATGCTGAAGTTCCCCCAGCTAGTGTTGAGGGGGAGATTGAAAAAGAAGTCAATGCTGAAGTTCCCCCAGCTAGTGTTGAGGGGGAGATTGAAAAAGAAGTCAATGCTGAAGTTCCCCCAGCTGTGTTGAGGGGGAGATTGAAAAAGAAGTCAATGCTGAAGTTCCCCCAGCTAGTGTTGAGGGGGAGATTGAAAAAGAAGTCAATGCTGAAGTTCCCCCAGCTAGTGTTGAGGGGGAGATTGAAAAAGAAGTCAATGCTGAAGTTCCCCCAGCTAGTGTTGAGGGGGAGATTGAAAAAGAAGTCAATGCTGAAGTTCCCCCAGCTAGTGTTGAGGGGGAGATTGAAAAAGAAGTCAATGCTGAAGTTCCCCCAGCTAGTGTTGAGGGGGAGATTGAAAAAGAAGTCAATGCTGAAGTTCCCCCAGCTAGTGTTGAGGGGGAGATTGAAAAAGAAGTCAATGCTGAAGTTCCCCCAGCTAGTGTTGAGGGGGAGATTGAAAAAGAAGTCAATGCTGAAGTTCCCCCAGCTAGTGTTGAGGGGGAGATTGAAAAAGAAGTCAATGCTGAAGTTCCCCCAGCTAGTGTTGAGGGGGAGATTGAAAAAGAAGTCAATGCTGAAGTTCCCCCAGCTAGTGTTGAGGGGGAGATTGAAAAAGAAGTCAATGCTGAAGTTCCCCCAGCTAGTGTTGAGGGGGAGATTGAAAAAGAAGTCAATGCTGAAGTTCCCCCAGCTAGTGTTGAGGGGGAGATTGAAAAAGAAGTCAATGCTGAAGTTCCCCCAGCTAGTGTTGAGGGGGAGATTGAAAAAGAAGTCAATGCTGAAGTTCCCCCAGCTAGTGTTGAGGGGGAGATTGAAAAAGAAGTCAATGCTGAAGTTCCCCCAGCTAGTGTTGAGGGGGAGATTGAAAAAGAAGTCAATGCTGAAGTTCCCCCAGCTAGTGTTGAGGGGGAGATTGAAAAAGAAGTCAATGCTGAAGTTCCCCCAGCTAGTGTTGAGGGGGAGATTGAAAAAGAAGTCAATGCTGAAGTTCCCCCAGCTAGTGTTGAGGGGGAGATTGAAAAAGAAGTCAATGCTGAAGTTCCCCCAGCTAGTGTTGAGGGGGAGATTGAAAAAGAAGTCAATGCTGAAGTTCCCCCAGCTGTGTTGAGGGGGAGATTGAAAAAGAAGTCAATGCTGAAGTTCCCCCAGCTAGTGTTGAGGGGGAGATTGAAAAAGAAGTCAATGCTGAAGTTCCCCCAGCTAGTGTTGAGGGGGAGATTGAAAAAGAAGTCAATGCTGAAGTTCCCCCAGCTAGTGTTGAGGGGGAGATTGAAAAAGAAGTCAATGCTGAAGTTCCCCCAGCTAGTGTTGAGGGGGAGATTGAAAAAGAAGTCAATGCTGAAGTTCCCCCAGCTAGTGTTGATTGGCAGAGATTGAAAAAGCTTCCACTGGGTTCATCATCAGCATAAGGAAAAGATGTGCTAAAACAACAAACACCAGATGGTTCATCAGCAAGTTGGATGAAGAGTTGTTGAAACCTCATAGAAGGGATGATCCAGTGCTAAGAATTGCCAAACAAGAAGATGCTTGGGAGATTGAGGCTGCTAATCTTTGAAATGTCTTATATTGTAATAAAAATGCTTGATGTGTCAGCATGTAATGATTAATGATGAAATATAAGACATCTTTCTATCATTCTTTTATAAGTCTAGTTTACTCAGCAAGTCTTCTCAGCGAATAGGGGGAGATTGTTAAGTCAAGGATTCGCTGACCAGACTTGGTCGCTGACGTATGTCGTCAGCAAGTCTTCAGCGAGTCAGTGACTCTTATCAGCGGGTGGTTCACTTTCCAAGTTGTGTGTCAAGGTGGGAAGAATTTGAATCAAAAGAAGACAAGAAGTCACATGGTGGTTCATCCAACTGCAATTTACTTAGTATGGCAAAGATGCAGTTGGACCAAAAAAAGGGTTTTCTCTTTCATACCCGTTTTGGTAAAGAAGACAAAGGCTCCTGGATTCAAGTACTACGAGCCAATTAGATGTCGACAACCACCATTCTATCTCTATCAATGTAAGGCTGTGTTGCCCTAATTCCTCCCCTATATAAAGCAACACAGCCATCTTATAACACTTTGTGTTTGTCACCACAAGTGTGTGTCACTTATATTTCTTGTAATTGTTTGAGTTTTTAGTTTGTCTAGACTTAGCAATTATTAGTTCATTTGTATTCTTGTAAGACAAGTTGTAATATCGACCATGTATTTATCGTTTAAATCAATGATACATATGATTAGACTTGCTTAGATCTTTACACTTGAACTTTATTCTTGTTCTTGTTATTTACTTTCTGCATTTACTTTCTTATCTTGATAAATCAAAGATAAGTGTGCAAATCGTGGACTGTCACGTACTATATTAGTATTAGTATTAGTTGTTATTATTCGGGTGAACTTTATACACCAGCAGGCATATTTTAGCCTATCACATTTATTTGATATATTCTTTCTGGCAATATTTAGCTATTTCATATAATTACAAAGAATTTTTACTACGCAAATTGCAGCGGGCCGGGCCTTTGACGTATAGCATTTTGCTTTATACGTTCTATTTGTGCCTAATGTTGAGGCATTGATGAAAACTTTTTATTATTGAACAAAAAGTCAAAAACTATTTACATTTGTGCCTAATGTTGATACCATCATATGCTTGTGTTCATTCTAAGCTCTTGCCTACTCCTTCGCCAAGGAAAGAAATATCCCAAAACAGGTAAGCTCATGGAACATATATTGAGACGCTTTTCATGCACCACTATAATGGAGTTTGGATGCGCGTTTTCCAATTGATTGTGTACCATGTGAATTTCAATCTCAGAATGCAAATGCGAAGACCCCCTTTGTGTGTTTCAGGCATATATCGTTGCATAAATGTTTTTCCAACTGTTAAATGATTGTTTTTCAATGCTTTTTTTCTGCAGAGCCTAAAAATACCATGCCTGTGACGAACAATGCATCGACATAGGCTGCTCAATCCTTCTCATTATCTAAACTACGAAATGCCACAGAGAATTTTGAGAAGAAAGTTGGCTCGGGAGGATTTGGCACTGTTTACTATGGGAAGTTAAACGATGGGAAGGAAATTGCTGTCAAGTTACTTGAAAATACCAATGTTTATCAAGGCAAGAAAGAGTTTGCTAATGAGGTAACTTTTGAATTCAATGGATTTTGTTAGAGTGGGAAAATGGGCAGGTTGGGTAATGGTCATATTATTGGTAATTTTTCTACTATGATTACAATCAATAATGGTATGATTCTTTCGAATAAAGTGATTAGGCGGTTTTATGTTTTAAAAAATGAACTTTGGTTACATAGCCTGAATAGAGCTATTCATAGGCAAATGGGTTGAAATTGGCACCTTTAAATTTTGTGTTGTTATGCTTACTACTACGAGCTGTTCGTGTTCATTCTAATCTTATACTTTTTATGCCAATTAAGGTGACTCTTCTTTCAAGAATCCATCATAGAAACTTGGTACAGTTTCTAGGGTTTTGCCAAGAAGAAGGGAAGGATATTCTTGTTTACGAGTTTATGCATAATGGAACACTCAAAGAACATCTTTACGGTTTGGTCTAATATACTGTCTATGTTCCTGACTCGACACCATTATTTAGGTTTTTTCATTGTGATAACGAATTGTTATGTTTAATTTAGGTCCTTTAGCTAGGGAGAGAGGGATCAAGTGGATCAAAAGACTCGAGATTGCTGAAGAGGCTGCCAAAGGTTTGCTTTATTGAAAATTGACATTTCATATAAAAGTTCATGACTGCTAGCCTACTGTGTTGTTTAAATAAGTTCAAATCACCGGAGTGAAATCAAGATTTATTTGTGATATATGTGCTAACTTGTTCTTTTTAAAAATTGTTTTAGGAATTGAGTACCTTCATACTGGTTGTGTCCCTTCCATTATCCTTAGAGACTTGAAAACAAGCAACATTCTTCTTGATAAGAACATGAGAGCCAAAGTTTCAGATTTTGGCCTCTCAAAGCTTGCAGTTGATGGGACATCACACATATCAAGCATTGTTCGTGGATCCTGAGTAAGTTCCCTTTTAAGCATCGTGATACTCCTTTCGTCATAAAATCTTCAACACTTCTTAGGATGTCCCATGTTAATGTATGATCTTTTTTTATGGAAAATTTTCTTGTTAAAGTTACTTTTGCTGCATGATATGAGATGGTGTGGATCTGCGATGAGGTTGTTGTTTTGTCTATATTAAAAGCGTATGTCTGATATTTGATACTATGATCATATAAAATGTCTATATTAAAAGGGTATGTCTGATATTAAAAGCGTATGTCTATATCCTTAAAATTTTGTACAAAGTAAGATGTTACAACTTTTATTGGACAGAAACTCTATAGTGGCTGGAAGGGTGACCACAAAACACTTGTGCTATTAAGCTTATGAAATCCTTAAACTTTATGTAACTTGTGTATTGTAGGTACTATATTTCGAACCGTTTAACAAACAACAGCGATATATATGGTTTTGGAGTCATTCTTCTCGAGTTAATCTCCGGCCAATAAGCAATTTCAAATTTTGGCATCAATTGCCGAAACATCGTTCAGTGGGTAAGTCCATTTAGCATCCTCATCTACTAAGATTCGAACGTTTGACCAGATTGTGGCAATTTTGAACCATTTTTACCTACACACTAGCTGATCTGGGTTATGATGTACTTAAACGGGTAAAATGGATTAAAGTAATCGAAAATGTATTCAAACACATAAAACCTCCTAAAAAGGTTGAATTATTGTTTTGTAATAATATTTGGCACGTTATTTTGTATATAACATGAGCTGACCCATTTTACCCACAATTTGAAATACTTATATTGATCTGATTTGCATTAAACAATTACCCAACCTGGCCATTTTGCAACCTCTGTTATTAATGATTGTAATGATCTGATGACAGGCAAAGATGCATATAGAGAACGGGGACATTCAAGGAATCATTGATCCAGCTCTTGGTAACGAATACGACATCCAATCAATGTGGAAAATAGCCGAGAAAGCCCTGATGTGCGTGCAACCACACGCGAACATGAGACCTTCAATGTCTGAAGTAATTAAGGAGATTCAAGATGCAATCTTGATAGAGAGGAGAGGGGATGCAGCTGCACGAGAGCGTAGCTCTGATGAAATGTCTAGGCAAACGGTTTTGAACATGGGATCTCTTGATTTATGTGCCAATGACCAAGATTTATCGATTGATGAATCCCTTTCTCGATCTGGTCCTCGATAGATTTCGTACATTTTTCGGTGTTTTCTTTTTTAGTTGATGTATGATTCTTGGAATGGAAGATGGTGGTGTTTTAGGAAGTTGGGTTTGGAGTAGTTAGAATGGTAGTGTGTTGATCTATTTTGGAGGTGTGAGCTTTTGGTCATTTTCGCAAATTTCTGTAGTTGTAGGGGGGTCGGTGTAAATTTGAGGTGCTTGTCAGTTGTAGACCAATTTCACAATACATAATGTGGTGTTATTGCGGCACAAAGATGCGAAGTGGTGGTGGTAATTTATTATAAGCTTTTATATAGTTCATAACAAAAATTTACCAAATGTATAATTAGAAAGTAAGTAAATAAATTACCTCATAGTATTTGTCTATTCGAAGTTCATCATAAAGGTTATTACGAAATATAAATAAGTATCAAATATAAATATATCATTCAAAAAATAAATAGTATAAATATTTATAAAAATAAATCCTATTTCCATACAGAAAAGTGACAACAATATGGTGTCGTTTTTGACTATTCGATCTCCTCAAACGCCTAAAACATTTGATTTCACGAGCATGGTACCCGCGCGTTGCGGCGACGACGGTTTAGTGGTGTCGGTGACCGTACTATCGGTGGTGGTGACGGTGTCGAGTGGTGTCGGTTGATGTTAAGGTGATAGTGAAAATATTTTAGAGATAAAGGCTTAGAGTGTAAATTATTAAGATAAAGGTTTAGGGTATAAATTAATTCATTAAGGGCAAATTTGGTAATTCTCAAAATCTCTTTCCATAGGGGGTGTTTATTAAGGGCAATTTCGTACTTTCGTATGTAACTATTGTGTAACACTTTCCAAAAATGGGGGGTGTGATAATTTTTATAAAAGAGTATAGATATAGATGTGTTGAGTGAAAGAATAAAGGACTGAACATACCTGGACGGGGTTATAATGGGTGATCAAGAAGAATAAAGGACAGACGAGCTACCCACATCATATTACATAGACGAGTAAGCCTTTTTAAAAAAAAAAAAATTCTTTTAACGGTAAAAGTGGAAGTATTATATTTTATAAATAACTCAGTAGCAAGGAATTAGTAGAAAGATACTCACAAAACATGGAAACAAATCAAGAAATACAAGGCTTAATACACCAACTATCACAATGTAGCTCAACATTTTTAGCTCAATTCGGAATCCTTAAAAACATCATGGATCGAATCTCTTCAAAGGTCATTGCAACCGTAGAAAAAATCATATAGAGTACCGAATCATTTCTCGCTTTGTAAGGCTTTAAATAGCAATAAGAAAAATGACATTGAACATTTTTCCCGAGTTCTAAAATAAAGAAAGGTGTGTAAGTCATGGATGTGAAAAGCATAAATCGGACCTACCCAAAGCATTAATAGAGGAGTAAGCCTTTTTAAAAAAAAAAAAATTCTTTTAACGGTAAAAGTGGAAGTATTATATTTTATAAATAACTCAGTAGCAAGGAATTAGTAGAAAGATACTCACAAAACATGGAAACAAATCAAGAAATACAAGGCTTAATACACCAACTATCACAATGTAGCTCAACATTTTTAGCTCAATTCGGAATCCTTAAAAACATCATGGATCGAATCTCTTCAAAGGTCATTGCAACCGTAGAAAAAATCATATAGAGTACCGAATCATTTCTCGCTTTGTAAGGCTTTAAATAGCAATAAGAAAAATGACATTGAACATTTTTCCCGAGTTCTAAAATAAAGAAAGGTGTGTAAGTCATGGATGTGAAAAGCATAAATCGGACCTACCCAAAGCATTAATAGACGAGTAAGTTGTTCATAACTCTCAAGGATATCGTTTAAGCCACAATTAAATGTCGTGTTGAAAATAATAATAATAATAATAATAATAATAATAATAATAATAATAATAATAATAATAATAATAATAATAATATAGATTTTAATAATAATAATAATAATAATAATAATAATAATAATAATAATAATAATAATAATAAAATAAAATAATAATAATAATAATAATAATAATAATAATAATAATAATAATAATAATAATAATAATAATAATAATAATAATAATAATAATAATAATAATAATAATAATAATAATAATAATAATAATAATAATAATAATAATAATAATAATAATAATAATAATAATAATAATAATAATAATAATAATAATAATAATAATAATAATAATAATAATAATAATAATAATAATAATAATAATAATAATAATAATAATAATAATAATAATAATAATAATAATAATAATAATAATAATAATAATAATAATAATAATAATAATAATAATAATAATAATAATAATAATAATAATAATAATAATAATAATAATAATAATAATAATAATAATAATAATAATAATAATAATAATAATAATAATAATAATAATAATAATAATAATAATAATAATAATAATAATAATAATAATAATAATAATAATAATAATAATAATAATAATAATAATAATAATAATAATAATAATAATAATAATAATAATAATAATAATAATAATAATAATAATAATAATAATAATAATAATAATAATAATAATAATAATAATAATAATAATAATAATAATAATAATAATAATAATAATAATAATAATAATAATAATAATAATAATAATAATAATAATAATAATAATAATAATAATAATAATAATAATAATAATAATAATAATAATAATAATAATAATAATAATAATAATAATAATAATAATAATAATAATAATAATAATAATAATAATAATAATAATAATAATAATAATAATAATAATAATAATAATAATAATAATAATAATAATAATAATAATAATAATAATAATAATAATAATAATAATAATAATAATAATAATAATAATAATAATAATAATAATAATAATAATAATAATAATAATAATAATAATAATAATAATAATAATAATAATAATAATAATAATAATAATAATAATAATAATAATAATAATAATAATAATAATAATAATAATAATAATAATAATAATAATAATAATAATAATAATAATAATAATAATAATAATAATAATAATAATAATAATAATAATAATAATAATAATAATAATAATAATAATAATAATAATAATAATAATAATAATAATAATAATAATAATAATAATAATAATAATAATAATAATAATAATAATAATAATAATAATAATAATAATAATAATAATAATAATAATAATAATAATAATAATAATAATAATAATAATAATAATAATAATAATAATAATAATAATAATAATAATAATAATAATAATAATAATAATAATAATAATAATAATAATAATAATAATAATAATAATAATAATAATAATAATAATAATAATAATAATAATAATAATAATAATAATAATAATAATAATAATAATAATAATAATAATAATAATAATAATAATAATAATAATAATAATAATAATAATAATAATAATAATAATAATAATAATAATAATAATAATAATAATAATAATAATAATAATAATAAATAAATAATAATAATAATAATAATAATAATAATAATAATAATAATAATAATAATAATAATAATAATAATAATAATAATAATAATAAGAATGTTTTAGTTAATAATAATAATAATAATAATAAAATAATAATAATAAAAAAAATAATAATAATAATAATAAGAAAAAATAATAAAAAATAATAATAATAATAATAATAATAATAATAATAATAATAATAATAATAATAATAATAATAATAATCTCCAAGTTTTCTAGCAATCAAATTGTTGGGTTGAGGTTATGTATGTGTGTGGGTCGATTTCCACAAGGGGAAAAAGGAGAAAATGGAAGCTTGTAATTCTTCCACTCTAGTTGTTATAGATTAAAGGTATAATTTTATTTCATTATTATTTAAATTAGGGTTCATGCAATCAATTGTATTTGGGAAATTGGGGGTTTTATTGAATTGAGTTAAATTCCTATAATACAAGTTAGGGTTCTTGTAATTTAATCAAATTTAGGGTTTTAATTGGGTTGCATGATAGACTTTGATGAATGGAAGTAAGAACAGAAACTGGACAGATTCTGTCCCTGAATTTGCAACGTGTAAAACACCCCCATGTCAGAGTTTTTACTTGTTGAGGCCTAAGAACCTCCGGGGCCTAAGAATCCCGATAGTTGTTTTGAGAAGAGGCCTAAGAACCTCCGGGGCCTAAGAATCCCGATAGTTGTTTTGAGAAGAGGCCTAAGAACCTCCGGGGCCTAAGAATCCCGATAGTTGTTTTGAGAAGAGGCCTAAGAACCTCCGGGGCCTAAGAATCCCGATAGTTGTTTTGAGAAGAGGCCTAAGAACCTCCGGGGCCTAAGAATCCCGATAGTTGTTTTGAGAAGAGGCCTAAGAACCTCCGGGGCCTAAGAATCCCGATAGTTGTTTTGAGAAGAGGCCTAAGAACCTCCGGGGCCTAAGAATCCCGATAGTTGTTTTGAGAAGAGGCCTAAGAACCTCCGGGGCCTAAGAATCCCGATAGTTGTTTTGAGAAGAGGCCTAAGAACCTCCGGGGCCTAAGAATCCCGATAGTTGTTTTGAGAAGAGGCCTAAGAACCTCCGGGGCCTAAGAATCCCGATAGTTGTTTTGAGAAGAGGCCTAAGAACCTCCGGGGCCTAAGAATCCCGATAGTTGTTTTGAGAAGAGGCCTAAGAACCTCCGGGGCCTAAGAATCCCGATAGTTGTTTTGAGAAGAGGCCTAAGAACCTCCGGGGCCTAAGAATCCCGATAGTTGTTTTGAGAAGAGGCCTAAGAACCTCCGGGGCCTAAGAATCCCGATAGTTGTTTTGAGAAGAGGCCTAAGAACCTCCGGGGCCTAAGAATCCCGATAGTTGTTTTGAGAAGAGGCCTAAGAACCTCCGGGGCCTAAGAATCCCGATAGTTGTTTTGAGAAGAGGCCTAAGAACCTCCGGGGCCTAAGAATCCCGATAGTTGTTTTGAGAAGAGGCCTAAGAACCTCCGGGGCCTAAGAATCCCGATAGTTGTTTTGAGAAGAGGCCTAAGAACCTCCGGGGCCTAAGAATCCCGATAGTTGTTTTGAGAAGAGGCCTAAGAACCTCCGGGGCCTAAGAATCCCGATAGTTGTTTTGAGAAGAGGCCTAAGAACCTCCGGGGCCTAAGAATCCCGATAGTTGTTTTGAGAAGAGGCCTAAGAACCTCCGGGGCCTAAGAATCCCGATAGTTGTTTTGAGAAGAGGCCTAAGAACCTCCGGGGCCTAAGAATCCCGATAGTTGTTTTGAGAAGAGGCCTAAGAACCTCCGGGGCCTAAGAATCCCGATAGTTGTTTTGAGAAGAGGCCTAAGAACCTCCGGGGCCTAAGAATCCCGATAGTTGTTTTGAGAAGAGGCCTAAGAACCTCCGGGGCCTAAGAATCCCGATAGTTGTTTTGAGAAGAGGCCTAAGAACCTCCGGGGCCTAAGAATCCCGATAGTTGTTTTGAGAAGAGGCCTAAGAACCTCCGGGGCCTAAGAATCCCGATAGTTGTTTTGAGAAGAGGCCTAAGAACCTCCGGGGCCTAAGAATCCCGATAGTTGTTTTGAGAAGAGGCCTAAGAACCTCCGGGGCCTAAGAATCCCGATAGTTGTTTTGAGAAGAGGCCTAAGAACCTCCGGGGCCTAAGAATCCCGATAGTTGTTTTGAGAAGAGGCCTAAGAACCTCCGGGGCCTAAGAATCCCGATAGTTGTTTTGAGAAGAGGCCTAAGAACCTCCGGGGCCTAAGAATCCCGATAGTTGTTTTGAGAAGAGGCCTAAGAACCTCCGGGGCCTAAGAATCCCGATAGTTGTTTTGAGAAGAGGCCTAAGAACCTCCGGGGCCTAAGAATCCCGATAGTTGTTTTGAGAAGAGGCCTAAGAACCTCCGGGGCCTAAGAATCCCGATAGTTGTTTTGAGAAGAGGCCTAAGAACCTCCGGGGCCTAAGAATCCCGATAGTTGTTTTGAGAAGAGGCCTAAGAACCTCCGGGGCCTAAGAATCCCGATAGTTGTTTTGAGAAGAGGCCTAAGAACCTCCGGGGCCTAAGAATCCCGATAGTTGTTTTGAGAAGAGGCCTAAGAACCTCCGGGGCCTAAGAATCCCGATAGTTGTTTTGAGAAGAGGCCTAAGAACCTCCGGGGCCTAAGAATCCCGATAGTTGTTTTGAGAAGAGGCCTAAGAACCTCCGGGGCCTAAGAATCCCGATAGTTGTTTTGAGAAGAGGCCTAAGAACCTCCGGGGCCTAAGAATCCCGATAGTTGTTTTGAGAAGAGGCCTAAGAACCTCCGGGGCCTAAGAATCCCGATAGTTGTTTTGAGAAGAGGCCTAAGAACCTCCGGGGCCTAAGAATCCCGATAGTTGTTTTGAGAAGAGGCCTAAGAACCTCCGGGGCCTAAGAATCCCGATAGTTGTTTTGAGAAGAGGCCTAAGAACCTCCGGGGCCTAAGAATCCCGATAGTTGTTTTGAGAAGAGGCCTAAGAACCTCCGGGGCCTAAGAATCCCGATAGTTGTTTTGAGAAGAGGCCTAAGAACCTCCGGGGCCTAAGAATCCCGATAGTTGTTTTGAGAAGAGGCCTAAGAACCTCCGGGGCCTAAGAATCCCGATAGTTGTTTTGAGAAGAGGCCTAAGAACCTCCGGGGCCTAAGAATCCCGATAGTTGTTTTGAGAAGAGGCCTAAGAACCTCCGGGGCCTAAGAATCCCGATAGTTGTTTTGAGAAGAGGCCTAAGAACCTCCGGGGCCTAAGAATCCCGATAGTTGTTTTGAGAAGAGGCCTAAGAACCTCCGGGGCCTAAGAATCCCGATAGTTGTTTTGAGAAGAGGCCTAAGAACCTCCGGGGCCTAAGAATCCCGATAGTTGTTTTGAGAAGAGGCCTAAGAACCTCCGGGGCCTAAGAATCCCGATAGTTGTTTTGAGAAGAGGCCTAAGAACCTCCGGGGCCTAAGAATCCCGATAGTTGTTTTGAGAAGAGGCCTAAGAACCTCCGGGGCCTAAGAATCCCGATAGTTGTTTTGAGAAGAGGCCTAAGAACCTCCGGGGCCTAAGAATCCCGATAGTTGTTTTGAGAAGAGGCCTAAGAACCTCCGGGGCCTAAGAATCCCGATAGTTGTTTTGAGAAGAGGCCTAAGAACCTCCGGGGCCTAAGAATCCCGATAGTTGTTTTGAGAAGAGGCCTAAGAACCTCCGGGGCCTAAGAATCCCGATAGTCTCATTGGTTAGCTTATATGGATCCATATATGAGTTGTTAGCGCAAAGGTGAGTATGCAAGTGATGGTATGACGATGCCATTGGCTACATGTGAAAGTCCTTTGTGAAGTTTGCCCTCCTTCGTATGTATAAGCGTATGCAATGGTATTCACTAAGCTTTGGCTTATTCTTTTAGTTGTTTACCTTTTTATAGGTTGTCCCGGATGCGGAAGACAGTTAAGCAATGTAAAGATTGAAGTTAAAGATGCTTTTTGGATATTGATTGCTTTAGCTAAATGCGGATAATGGAATTGGTAATAGGACCCATAGCGACCCCTTTGAACTATCGGCTCTTTGTACTCTTGTTATGTCTTTTTGGAAAATTATTATGATGTCTAGTGTTAGACTCAAGTTTTGGGTATTTAAAATGGGTCGTTCTGTAGTTGTAATGTATTGATTTTGTTCAAATGTGTTTTGGAGAAACTCATAATCCGTAACAGGTTTGGATGATGATTTTACGAATGGGTCATGCCGAAATTTCCAATTTTGAATGTTGTCTTTTGTAATGTGTCAACTTGGGTAAAATGACCCGTTTGGTTGTAAAATGAATGTTTGGTCAAAGGATACTTTTGTCATGCTTATTTCCGAGTCTAAAACTTATTTGAACTTAGAAATGTGGTATTTTGAAGTTTGGCAAAGTGATTTAAGGGTTGAATGTGGGTTGGATGAGTTGCAAGTGGATTTTAAGTGTCAAGATGGAGTTTTGGAAAATCTGGGCAGCAGGTACCCACTGCGCCGCAGTGGGCAGGTTTAGCCCCACTGCGCCGCAGTGGGGATAATCTAAAAAAAAAAAAAAAAATTCTCTTATTTTCCTAAAATGAGTTTGGGTTCTTTCAAGTGGTATCAAAGCCGTGGTTTAAGGGATTTAGGTATTTTATTATTATACGGATACCTAGACTTAAACCATAGATGTGACTTGACCTTATGTGCATAGTTTGGTTTCTATGTGACATATGGAAGTATTTAGCGCAGTTCACTTGAGGTGTTATAATAAGTAATCATCATAATGACTGCAGCGTTATTATGATCACATATTATAATAGCTCAAGTTAAGTCCGTTAAATATGGAAGTATGTTAGTGCGAAGCCATAGGTTGGAGACCTTATTTGGCAATGTGAATTTTTTTTATGTTTTTACTCGTTGATATCTAAGTATGATAGAATATGAGCTTTGCATGCTAACTGGTTTATTGAATGGTTAGAATTGAAAATTTGAGATTGGTTTATGTTAACATCGTGAATTTTGACCCGTTGACTTTTCGTGTAATATGACTAACAATTTAAGTAATGAATTAATTGGGTCGTTTTGTGATTTTATGACTATGTGGTATATTAGTCGGGTCGTATGTGTAGTCGGTATGTAATTGTGCAACTACTGGTGGTATTGTGGTTGAAAAGGGAAACGGGTCGGCCCGTGGGTAGTCCATGACCCACCAGCCCCTCCCCAAGACCCATTCCCCTTATCCTTTTCTCAATTCTCTCATCTCTCTCTTTCTCTTCTATCCTCTCTAGTAAAAGAAACCCCCATCTAGTTTTCATTTTCTTCCATCTAAATTGTGTGTTTGGAATTGCTATAATACAAGAATCGTAATCATCATCATCTTCTCATTGTCGCCATCTTTGAAGAATCAAAAGTCAAGTTCTTGCCTTTTTATCCATTTTGACCTAAATTCGGATTTGTGCACTAGGAAGAGTTTTGGTAAGTCTAAATCAACCCATTTACTTCTATTTATGTTTGTTCATGTGTTTCTAGTTGATTTGATATGATTTCGAGTCTTTAAAATGGTAAAATGGAGTTTTGGGTTAAATTAGGGTTAGGGTTAGGGTTTGATGAATTTGTGGATGATTTTGGTGTTTTGGTCGAATTTGTGGGTTGGGTTATGGGTATTTATGTTCAATGATGCTAAGTTATGCTTCAAATCATGTTACAAGTCTGTACAAATCGATTTGGGTTGGTTTGGGTCGAAATGGGGGTTTTTGGTTCGTATTTCTTGATGATCTGCTGGTGCTGGCTGCAGGAGTGGTCACTGCGGCGCAGTGAGCTCACCTTGCTCACTGCGGCGCAGTGCTTTTCTACTGGTTCTGGGCCAGTTTAGCCACTGCGGCGCAGTGGGCATAGTTCTTGCCCACTGCGGCGCAGTGCAATATTTCTGGTCCTGGTCCAGTTTGGCCACTGCGGCGCAGTGGGCATAGTTCTGCTCCACTGCGGCGCAGTGGATAGTCACTGTGTTTTTTTATGTGTGTCGCTTTTCAACTTGTTTGAGATTGTATAGTTGACGTGGCGGTATTACGATGAATAATTATAGGTTGTGGACGTGTGGAACCATTTACTCGTTTGTAATCCTTTACTAGCTTCTTTGCCAATCAAGGGGAGTTTCGTATCTCCCTACCCGCTTGGGATTCGGGCTGAAAAGTGTAAACCTGGCGTGTTTACTTGTATTTATTGATGTATTGTTTGTTTGACTTGATTGTTGGATTGATGTGACGTATCCTTTCGTTTGATTGACTTGGGTGTGTTTTCGTTAAGTATTACTTATACATTAGGATAGACGTACATACATGGAAGTCGGTTATGCCTTCCTTTGGGTTTTAGATGTGGTGGGAAGGCTGCGGGTGACCCTATACATAAGCATCTGGGACTCGAAGAAAGTAAAACCCTCTGAAGTATATGTACGTATAGTTGGTTTATATTGTGATTAGTGATTAATTTTGATTGATGCATATGTTGTGCATATGTCCCACTGTTAGGGGATTTGACTTATGTATTGAGATACGGCCTTGTCCCTCTGTTGACAAGTGTGCCCGTTACGATTATTGATTGTTGGTTCATGTTGTCGAATGTTGATTATTGGTTTATGATTGACGGTTATTGATCGTTGGTTTATGAAGTATGCATTTACATTCGTTTGTAAGCATTGCATACATTATTGTTGGACCCTCGGCAGGGGATTGCCGGCATCCTGGTGCATAGATGTATGCACCCATTTTGGATGTAGACCTGACCCCGAGTATATAGACATATATATCTCGATGTTTTGAGATACAGCCCTGTCCATGGCGATGGCAGAGGGGTATCGTTGCATACGTGATTGAAGGTCACGCTTGGATAGGCATATTTGCTTATTCATTCATTCGGCATTTGCATTGATACATACATCATTTGTGCATCCTCATTACACTCTCATTTCTTTTGTGTAATCTTGTTGTTGGACGATATTGTGCACTTAGAGGCTCGCTGTAAGTCATGTCTAGCCTCTATTCCTATATTGTGATTATTGATGTTGGTTCGCTACGAACCATTACTACGAACTCACCAACCTTGTGTTGACTATGCTTAGTACACTTTTCAGGTAATCAGGTTCTCCCCGGACGTGGGGTTTAGTTGCTTGCTTGCTGTCTAACCCGGACTTGGACCTCATGGATCAAGGATTCATTAGCCTGTCTTTTGCATTATACTTAGGATTTGTTCGTCTTCTCTGGATGTTGTTATGTAGACTTTGATGACTATTTGTTCTTGTTGTATTTTGTTACTTGTTTCGCTATGTTCTGGATTCACCGAATCTATAATTGCATTTAGATAGTTCTATTGTAATTCCACCGGGTGCTATGTGTTTTCCGTGACATTTCGAGCTCCGGCTTGGGGTTTATGAGTTTAATACATTGTTTGATGATAGTAAAGAAGAAGACATGATAAGTACATGGTAAACGTGAAATGTATGCTAATGTGTAATTTGCTTGTTGATATGCGAATGAGATAGAGCATAAGTTTGCCTGAATAATTGATTACGAAATCGTAAAAGTGAAACTTTGAAGTGATTTGTAAGTTTACGAGATGATTTGTCGCTTATAAAGAAAAACTATGTTGAGAGATTGATGGATATTGGAAGTATGCGATTGAGTTGTGATATTTTAGTGTAAGACCATTGGGTAGTGAGACCCATGGCATCGTATTTATTTGGTATAAGACCATTGGGTAGTGAGACCCGTGGCATCATTATTGTATTAAGAAGGCCATACGAGATATGGCGATGAGAATCAGTTGTGTAGTAATGTGATTTAATTGACTGATTAATGTTATGAAGGCACATTATGTGTGTTAATATAAGGTTGTAGAGTTGGAGACTCATAGTCTAATTAAGTTTGCGTAGAATATATGTTGAAAGACCATGCGAAGTATAAGAGGAAGTAATTGAGTAGTAACATGTTTAAATTGGCAAGTTTAATGTAATGAATGCATGTTACATATTGATATAAAGTCGTAGAGATTAGAAATTCTAATATAACGATGATTATTTATGTGTGTGGATAAAGGACCATACGGAGTATGGTGAATGTGATTTTGACTTTGATTCACTTGTTTTTCTTGAATGAGTATTTGACTACTTGATGCATAACGATAAAAGTTAAGATGAAATTGGCATAGTAAGAACATGAAGATGATATGGTAACAATGAATTCGTAATTGATAAGTATGGTAGTTATAAGAGTTAGAAACCTAATCGGAAATCCTTCGAGCCAAATTGTTTTTCTTTTCCTTCGCAAGTGTGTAGTGCAATGTTTGAGAATGGATTGCTTAAGTGTGAACGATGCCGAAATTCGTGGGAGGAGAAGGCGACCTAGTTGAATATCCTTATTTGATAGAATATAATTGCCTTTGGCGGAAGAAAGGAAACGGTCGATTTATGTTGGTACTTTTACTCGTGCGTTTTGATAATCGTTGTATGGTAGTCGGGTCTTTTATATTTGAATCATCGACGCCGAATGGAAACCACGGTCTACGAAGAATACTTTTGTTGTTGTGATTTTTCTTAATGTCTTTTCATGAATTTTAATCGATCAAATAGTTCCCGAGAGGAATGATTATCCTTTTGATAAAAGCAAAGATGACATTATGCGCGTGTGTTTATCTATTCGTGAGCTCAATAAAGTAACAATCGAAGAAGAGTACCCGTCGACAAGAATCATGTTCTACTCGATCTTCTTATTATTTTAAGATGAATTTTCATTCCTTTTGATCATCAACTTAAGACGAGCGATGAAGATGTTTCCGGAAATGCTATCTATACTTGTTTTGAGAAGTTTGAATTTGTAGTTATGCTCTTCGATTTTATCCATGATTTTGCAAATTTTCATGAGTCTTACAAACCTCAATTGTTTCCGTTATCGTAAATGTTTTCATTGACAATGTTTAATCTAAAAGTCAACACGGCTACTAAGTTCGTTTACGCGAAGTAAAGGAGATATTATAAAAGGGGAGACTTCCCTGTCAAATCGTCGGATGAGCAGATTAAGAGAAGTGAAATTATCTCTATCGTGTGATTACCCAAAAGAGGGATTGAGGTCGATTCGGCTTGGATTAGTGCGGTGATGAAGTGGAGACAGCCTACAAGATCAATATAGATTAGAAGTTTCGTAGTTGACAGGTGATAAATGTCGCGTTACTTTCGGCTTTTTGAAGATTGCCTCGCCGTTGACCGAATTAATTAGAAAGAATGTGAAGTGAACTAGGAGAAAAGAAGGAGAAGTTGAACGAAATACTAAAAGAACTCAAGAAGAATCGTTTCATTCGCGGTTTAAAGTCCACCGGAGTTGTTTTCACTCTAAATTTTTTGGTGTTTTTACAATTAAAATGTCAAACTTACCACTTGATTTTGATCATATGAGTCTTAAGTGTTTTCTTTTCTTTTCGAACAACTGTTTTAAGAGTTGATTAACTCTTTCCAAAGATTACGTCGATGAAGTTTGGTGTTACCCCGAGGTAACTCAAGTGAAGATTTTGCAACAAGAACCTAAACAATCGAGAATTCGAATCACACGGAATATTTTCTAAATAGTTATGCAATCTTATTAGACATCATGATAGAACTCAGAATCTTCTCTTTAACGAATCAAAGCGAATTTGCTCCATGAAACCCTACCAGATTCGAATGCTCACCAATCAGGAATTGTAGCCATCCTTTATGTCGAGAAAGTAATAGCGAGGCGTGGAGTCTGACATCAATGTTTCTGGCAGATATGCGCGTTTTACTTCATGCTTTTGAAGTAAATGTCAAGAAAATGGACGAGTTGATCGAAAAGCACTGCATATTACCCTAGAGAGAATGGTCGCGTGAGAAAATCCTCCAAAATTTTAAGACGTGTGGTGAGCAGGAGTAGTTGATCTTTGGCGGAGCATAGAATTTACACTTGTTCCTAATAGGATATTCGTATAGCAATCACTATCGCGCAAGTATTCGGGTGTCACCCTGTGGAATGTTACTTGGTAGATTATGTGATCTCTGAAGAACAGTCGAGTACCTGGAGCTGAATTGCATGAAATATGGACATGACACCGACTAAGAAAATTTTCGCAATAAGATGACAACTCAAAGCGGGTCATGATCAGCAAGAATCTTATGTAGATAAAAGAGAGAAACCTATCGAGATCAATTCAGAATATATGCGTGAGACAGCAAGGTTACTAATTGCTTGGAGATTGTCCTCACTCTCGGGAATTCGTTGTATCTTTCGTATTCTTCGATATAAGAAGTATTATGTAAATAAGGTTCCATGTGTATTTTAAAGGAAGTTGAACTTTAAATGAATTGAAATAGGAAAGTGACGCAGAATCTTGGATTGTGTGAAGTAACGTTCAGGAAGAAGATAAATCAAGACTATTGTAGTGCAGAGCGCTAGGGAAGCATGGAAGGATGACGATGAGTTAATGTATATTAGAGAGTCGTTGCTAGATGCGGCTTGGATCACGAGGTCGTGATCCGTTCCAAGTGGGGGAGAGTTGTAACATCCCGAAATTTTAAGGCAAATAAAATAAACCTTTATTATAGTTTTAACATTAAAATAGTTTCCTAGTATTTTATTTTTAGATTCGGGGTTAATTTAGTTGGAACTTTAGCGGATAGCGGGTATTATACCCATTAAAATTTGTAAGGGGCGTGGCATCTCATAGGAGTGCCAGCCACTTCCTTCTTTGTTGAATCATAATTCCACCACTACACCAACCTTCTTCTTTATTTTCTTCGTCACCTCATTCTTACTCCAACAACTAAAGAGTTCATGCATCATTAGAAGAATTAATCCCTCAATCTATTAGTAAATTTTATGACAATAATAATAATAATAATCTCCAAGTTTTCTAGCAATCAAATTGTTGGGTTGAGGTTATGTATGTGTGTGGGTCGATTTCCACAAGGGGAAAAAGGAGAAAATGGAAGCTTGTAATTCTTCCACTCTAGTTGTTATAGATTAAAGGTATAATTTTATTTCATTATTATTTAAATTAGGGTTCATGCAATCAATTGTATTTGGGAAATTGGGGTTTTTATTGAATTGAGTTAAATTCCTATAATACAAGTTAGGGTTCTTGTAATTTAATCAAATTTAGGGTTTTAATTGGGTTGCATGATAGACTTTGATGAATGGAAGTAAGAACAGAAACTGGACAGATTCTGTCCCTGAATTTGCAACGTGTAAAACACCCCCATGTCAGAGTTTTTACTTGTTGAGTCCTAAAAAGAAAATGTAGGTTATTGTGTTAAGCAAATTTTGCCACTGGAATGGGTTGAAAATACGAAGTAGAACTCCAGTTATGAATTTTGAATTCAGTAGCGTCATGCTGATCTTTCAGCAAAAATGATTCTGTGTCAGTTTTTAAAACGAGTAAAACTCACGTATATGAGTCGAATCTTGTGTTGGTCACTGAAGATAAAATGTGCTAAAATGTGTTAAGAATAAGTGGCCACTGGAATGAGGTCAAAATATTGTGTAGAACTCAAGTTATGGTCATTTGAAGTCAGTAAGGTCAAAGCTGTTTAACAGCAGCAGTTTTGGTTTTTAAAACGAGTAAAACTCACGTATATGAGTCAAATCTTGTGTTGGTCACTGAAGATAAAATGTGCTAAAATGTGTTAAGAATAAGTGGCCACTGGAATCATGTTAAAAGAGTAAGTAGAACTTGAGTTATGCTTGTTTGAAGTCTGCTAGGTCAAATATGAAAATGACGATTTTGATATGAAAGTAACTCTTGGCCAATTGAAAATGATATAAGAAGTACATGTTATGTGAACCAACCCAAGATTATTATAAGATTGTAAAAGTTGGGTTGGGCATTGAAATGCTAGTAAAGGTAGTAATGTATGGCTTGTTGGCCTTGTGTTTGAGATAATTGAGCTTGATGACCTTATATGTGTAAATTGTGAATTATTGCTAGGTGAAAAGCATTATGATTGTTAGATGGTCAGCATGGATTTGGTTGTCGCGAAGGAGGTGAGTACTCTTGCATACGATTATATATACGTTGGGTCAATTGACCACATCATGTTGAAATGAGTTTATCCATGGGTGGTAATTGATTCGGCGTCAGGCCCATATGGGGCATAGCATTGTTGAGGCCTAAGAACCTCCGGGGCCTAAGAATCCCGATAGTTGTTTTGAGAAGAGGCCTAAGAACCTCCGGGGCCTAAGAATCCCGATAGTTGTTTTGAGAAGAGGCCTAAGAACCTCCGGGGCCTAAGAATCCCGATAGTCTCATTGGTTAGCTTATATGGATCCATATATGAGTTGTTAGCGCAAAGGTGAGTATGCAAGTGATGGTATGACGATGCCATTGGCTACATGTGAAAGTCCTTTGTGAAGTTTGCCCTCCTTCGTATGTATAAGCGTATGCAATGGTATTCACTAAGCTTTGGCTTATTCTTTTAGTTGTTTACCTTTTTATAGGTTGTCCCGGATGCGGAAGACAGTTAAGCAATGTAAAGATTGAAGTTAAAGATGCTTTTTGGATATTGATTGCTTTAGCTAAATGCGGATAATGGAATTGGTAATAGGACCCATAGCGACCCCTTTGAACTATCGGCTCTTTGTACTCTTGTTATGTCTTTTTGAAAAATTATTATGATGTCTAGTGTTAGACTCAAGTTTTGGGTATTTTAAATGGGTCGTTTTGTAGTTGTAATGTATTGATTTTGTTCAAATGTGTTTTGGAGAAACTCATAATCCGTAACAGGTTTGGATGATGATTTTACGAATGGGTCATGCCGAAATTTCCAATTTTGAATGTTGTCTTTTGTAATGTGTCAACTTGGGTAAAATGACCTGTTTGGTTGTAAAATGAATGTTTGGTCAAAGGATACTTTTGTCATGCTTATTTCCGAGTCTAAAACTTATTTGAACTTAGAAATGTGGTATTTTGAAGTTTGGCAAAGTGATTTAAGGGTTGAATGTGGGTTGGATGAGTTGCAAGTGGATTTTAAGTGTCAAGATGGAGTTTTGGAAAATCTGGGCAGCAGGTACCCACTGCGCCGCAGTGGGCAGGTTTAGCCCCACTGCGCCGCAGTGGGCAGGTTTAGCCTCACTGCGCCGCAGTGGGGATAATCTAAAAAAAAAAAAAAAAATTCTCTTATTTTTCTAAATGAGTTTGGGTTCTTTCAACATCATATATAACTTTTTGCAAAATTCTAAAATAGAATATATTCTTAAGGGTGCTATTATCATGAAAACTTAATAATATGTTGGTCTCGCATATTATTTATAAAGGGGTCGACACATATGTTAGTCTTGATTAGTAAAAGTATGTATGTCAGTATGTGTTATTATAACGATTCTCAAGAATATATTTTGACAAATCATTTTTTTTTTTTTTTTTGAAAGGTGAATTTCGCTTGAAACTTCGTGTCGCGATTCGACAGCGAGAGGTCTAGCATACGTTGTCTTAACTGGGTCCGCGCTAGAGAGCTCTCTCGAAGTAGAAATGCCTATTTCAAATACCCAATGGGGGGAAAACCCCCTACTAATCCGCCCGAAGGGCACGACGATTAATAGGGGTAAACCCTGCCCCCTCAGACTTGAACCTGGGTATACCCAAGCCAAGCCCTCATAGAAGGACTACCTATATCTCAAAGTTGGTGGAATGGAGATTCGAACCTGAGACCTATAGGTCATCAGGGGAACTCCAAACCACTCCACCAACTCATCATTTGACAAATCATTTAAAGTGTGAATGTTAATATTTTATTTGACCAATTTAAAAGTCAACGATTTGATCTAATGATTGTAAATTAAAGTTGAAACCTATCCAATAGTTCTTGGTAGATAATGAAATGTTTTAAAAATATATGGGTCTGTATGTAATTAAGTAACACCTGTTTCTAAGTTATATAGACATGAACGGCTTCTGGTTGCGGTTTGATACACATCTTGGCTTGTGAAGTAAGTTTGACTATGAATTCTTCGATCTTTTATTATTATTATTATTATTATTATTATTATTATTATTATTATTATTATTATTATTTTTATATTAAAAACATCACTTTCATTAGAAATTAATAGGATTTACAAGAAATTAGTGGGAACCGAGATACTAACTAGGCCAAGTTTAATAACCAAGTTTATTACGAGTAGTTTGATAGTTTCATGTGAACGTATGAAGAATTATGTTTCATGTTTAGGGTGTCACGAATATTTTTAGGTTATGAATAATTTATTTTCTTTGACCTTAAAAATTTGAAATCATTATCAAGTGATTTATTTTCTTTACAAATCTTATTAAATGTTTACCATCGTTGATATATGCTCTACTTTATATGAAACCTGACCCATTGTGTTTATGAACGGGTTTGATGGAAAGTTTGTTTATGTTTTCTTATTTAGAAGATGAATCAACATGTGGTATTTCGTGCTCGTTTAATTAAATAAACAAAGATGATGAATTTTAGTTTGCTAATTGTCAAAAACGAAGATGAATGAACAATATGGATGGTCTCGTTTACTTTAAAAACCAAGTTTGTTTTTTTTTTAATGTGTACCAAGTATCAATTAAGTTTAGTTTGCTAGCTGTGAAAAACAGATACTAATAATAGTTAAACTATCTTAGATGGAGCACGTATGTTATGATGAATTCCCTCCCTTGTCAGCAAACTATTCGTGGTTCGTTGCTCAGAATCTAGAACCCGGAGACGACAAAGGAGAACAGATTCTCTTCACAATGGACAGGGATCCACTGTCTACTCAATATAGATGTCGAATCCCCCAGTTGCTTGGAAAACGTATCCAGGGCTGCTTCCATGGCTGGCTGATTCTCTCCAACTATCCACTCAACAATAAGTGGTCTCTTTGGAACCCTGTCACTTCTAAGATGATATGTCTCCCACCCGTGCTTATGAAAGATAAACAGCGTCTTTATAACTTGGAACAATGTTGTTTATCCTCCCCTCCTGGCGATCCATGTTCAATTCTTTTGATAATAACTGAGTTCACATCAAGCATTCTTTTTTTCCGGTTAGACCGTAAAATAAAGAGATCAAAATGTCATACGCTAAACAGCTGAGGGACATAACGGGCGGATATGATTATGGTTACTTATACAGCCCAACTTGTTGCAATGGTAAAGTATATGCCCTGCTGGTCCAACATAACTGGTTGTTGGTACAAATCGACATTGCCTTTAAAAACAGGGAAGTTGTGATAAGTTTATTGAGATCTGTGGACGTCCCTACTAGTATTGACCTCCCTGGTTGTTCCTCCATTCCTTTTTTGAAAGGATGGTGTGAAGAACTGTTTTACATTATAACTACTCGTGAAGTAGCAACAAAAGCACTCGGTGCCGTGAGCTTGTTTAAACTCGACCCGACTAGTATGGAATGGAAAGAGATAGAAGATCTCAAAGAGGCTCTATTTTTCGTGGATTATGCTCATGCAGGTTTCCCAGTGTATTACAGCAATGCAATTGCCTCCGAGTCAGGGGGATATATACACATTCTTAGCATGCACAACCGCAAAGTAATATACTCATACAACGTCAAAAATAGAACCGTCTCTCTATCTTCTTTGCCTTCTCCATTGCTGCCAACAAGCCTTGTATCATTGTGGGATAGCAGGTACTATATATACTGCGCTTTTTCTTTGCTTTCTCATACGTACGTGTTCTTATTGATAGCTCTAGCAAAAAGGGAAATTAAAATTCATGCTTTCTTATAAAACATTTGTCATGTAGCTTACAACGTGATCATGGAGATATCAAGCGTAGAGCCAATAATCTTGAACAAGAAGAGGACGATACATGTAAGATCGTAGCAAGATCAGTTAGCGATGACAAGGTTAACAGTTGGATTGAACCATATAACGAGAATTATGAATCACCCCTTCTTAATATTCCGTTAGATGTTTTGAAGATTATCATGGAGTTTTGTGTTGGTATCGAGTACCTTAAGTTCCGTGCTACATGCAAACATTGTCAAATGGCAGCACCTATCATTCGATGGAGGAGCAAAAATGGAACAACACTCAGAAAATTGCAGACATATTCATTAGCTTCGCCGTGGCTGATGGTGTTTGACAAACATCAAGGCATTATTACACTTACTGATCCATTGTTCGGTGACAACTACTTTATAAGAACACCACCAGATGACTTGATTGGTGATATGCAGATACATTATTCTAGTTTTGGCTGGTTGTTGATCCGTAAATATCCTGGGCCCCTGGTGTTCTTTAACCCCTTCACAAGTGGTATTCGTCACCTTCCACCACTACCTTGTTTAGACAGCTATTGCTTCTCAGCGCCACCTACTTCACCGAATTGTATGGTTGTTGGATTTAGAAAAACATTGCAACGGAATGTTTACATCCATTTTGTAGCCCGGGAATCACATGATTGGCATGTAATCAATCTAAATCTTGGAGGTGGTGATGCACCTTCCTTCCGTTTTCCAACATTCTATGGCGGAGATCTTTATGCTTTGTGTGACGATGGATCAGCACTTGATTATTTTATTGATATAGACAAAGAAGATTACACTTGGAGGCATCTGATAGCCAAAAGCCCAAGCAACCCTTTTGGATGTTCAACGCAAAGTTTCTTAACAAAGTGCGACAAACATCTTTTACTAGTCATCGTTAGTGAGCTTGGAGAATCCATTGAAGTATTTGAGTTGAATGCTACAGAATGGGAGAAAATAGATAGCTTAGGAAGGTATGTGATTTATATTTGTGGTGCAACATGTCTCTGCATTGAAGCCAAAACACAAGAAATGGAGAACAAGATCTACTTTCCAAGATTACGTAATGAAAAAATAGTGTTCTATTCTCTAGAAACACGCAAGTATCACACAATCGACAAAAATGTGCAAGAAAGTTTCGGGGATTTCCTAGAAACTAAACATCATCTCAACCTTCACGCATGGATTGAACCAAGCTGGATAGATCAAAGTTGGTCTTAGGTAACTGCACTAGCATTAAAGTACGTTTTAAAAGGGTCTTGGTTTATTAGGGTGAACTATTGATTAACCAAAAGGATAACTATCTTGGAATGTATGTAACTTGTATATTTTTTCTATTGCATGTGTGGAAAAAAAAACTTTTATCCGCTTCATTGTATGTAATAACCTGCAAAATTGAACAAATTGTAACAGATTTTGGCTTCGTGGTGTTAGACAAGTGGGATCAGAAAATACTTCATCACTTCCCGGAAATAAGAGATCAAGACTTGAAGCCCAACTATTGAAGTCGGCCCAAGATTAGGTCCAGAATTAGAGTCGGTTTACAATACCTAAGTTTCCATAAATTGTTTTTCCATTCTTGTATAAATAGAGATGTAATCGATTATAAACATCAATAACAATTCAATAAATCTATAATTTTCGAATCCATTATCTCACATGGTATCAGAGCCGTTAATTCGGTTCTCATCATCTACCTAATCATCCGTTATACTCACAAACCATCGAGCAGCCACCATGGACGACGAAGCCGGCGGCTCAAGCTCGGGTTCCGAGTTGGCTTTTCAACTAGCCAATCTGTTGCAAACCAATATTAATCAACTAGCCAATCTGTTACAAATCAATATCAATCTCTTGAAAACCAATATCAATCAACAACCACAAAACCCGATTCGCCGGATCAACGGCAGAAAAAAATGGGTGAATAAAGATGATAAATCTCATCTTACCTGTGATGAATGTGGCATGAAGAGACACACCAGAGAGCAGTGTTTTCAGATCGTGGGTTACCCGGATTGGTGGTCCGATGGCACCAAAAAAGGTACCAAATCGGCCAAATCCGAGAAAGAGAAGACATCTACCACCAATACTAACTCCATCGGCAAAGCAAACACCAGCAACAGCCGCGATGGGCGGCGATCCGATGGTATTTTTGGAGGAGTAGTGGCGGCCAGAAAGGAGAAAGAAGAGAGCAATTTTTGGTTGACTGGTAAAGAGGGAAGAAAGTGTGAAAATAATACACACACTTTATTTTCTCAAAAATATCCAAGTGGAGTTTCGGTGGCAGAGGGAAAAGCAAAAGAGTGTGAAAGTGAAACTAATATACACACTTTTCCTAAGAATTATAATCATTCTTTTATTCCTGTACGTGTTTGTCAAAAGGGTAGAGTCCATGGATCGGCCCAAATGCTTCATTCAAAAGGAGATAAAGGTTTAGTCCATGGATCGGCCCAAATGCTTCATTCAAAAGGAGATAAAGGTTTAGTCCATGGATCGGCCCAAACAAGTTTCAATGGAACTGCTCACATGGTTCACACGGCCCAAAACAGTTCTGAAAATTCAAACGGGCCTTGGATATTTGATTGCGGAGCAACGGACACGATGACTTATGACGTGTCTGATTTTACTAAGCTATCAAAACCCGTCAAAACCCACATCAAAGCTGCAAACAAATCACGAATGGATGTGAAATCCGGGGGAACAATTGAAATTTCTCCGAACATTAAATTGTCTAAGTGTCTCTATGTTCCCTCTTTGTCACATAAGCTTTTGTCAATTAGTCATGTGACGAAAGAACTCAACTGCTCAGTACTCATGCATCCAACTTTTTGTCTCTTACAGGATATCAGGACGGGACGGATCATTGGGCGTGGCACTGAGAAAGGAGGACTGTATTATGTTGATGAGGTTACTGAAAGTGGGAATGTCATGCTTGCTCATGGAACTAGTGAAAGAGAAGCATGGTTATGGCATAGAAGATTGGGGCATCCGTCAGTTAGTTATTTGCATCTTTTATTTCCAAAACTTTTTCCGTTGAATAAAAAGATTGATTGTGAAACTTGCATTCTAGCAAAAAGTCATAGGCAATCTTTTAAACCTCGTAATAGTAGAGTTGAATTTCCTTTTTCATTGGTTCATTCAGATGTGTGGGGTCCTGCACCGGTTGTTGGAGGTCATAATTTCAAGTATTTTGTGATTTTTGTTGATGATTGCACCCGAATGACATGGATTTATTTTTTGAAAAATAAGGATGAAGTTTATGATAGATTCACTGTTTTCTATAACATGGTCCAAACTCAATTTCAAAAATCTATCAAAATCATGAGAACAGATAATGGTGGAGAATATGTTAATTCAAAAATGAACTTGTTTTTTCAATCCAAATGAATAATCCATCAAACCACTTGTCCTCACACCCCAGAACAAAATGGTGTTGCTGAAAGAAAAAATAGGCTTCTTTTAGAGATGACTATGGCACTTATTATTGAGTCATTAGTTCCAAAAAGTTTTTGGCCTGAAGCTTTAGCTACTGCTACCTACCTGATCAATCGTCTTCCTACAAAGATTCTCGATATGAAAACCCCTTTGAAAGTTCTTTCTGAGTTTCATAAGCTTCCATCAGTTCTTACTTTGCAGCCTAAAGTGTTTGGATGTACAGTTTTTGTTCATATTCCAAAATCATATCGTAATAAACTCGAACCGTGTGCTGAAAAATGTGTCTTTGTGGGATATGGGGTTACTCAAAAGGGGTATAGATGTTACAATCCTAAAACTCATCGTATGTTTACTACGATGAATTGTGATTTTTTGGAAACCAAGTATTTCTACTCTCAGGAACTCAGTGGTCAGGGGGGGAACAAAGTGACACACTGAGTTGGCTTCAATATTCATCAGAAGTTCAGACCACTACCTCATCAGAAGTTCAGACTCCAGATAAAGATTTACAGTCCTCCTCTCAAAGTGACAACCTAAATCCAGACCTGATATCCGAGGTAAATAGTTCTGAACCAAGCCATACTTTGAATGATATGGATATTCCAGCTAATGAAGTGCAGGAAAATGTTAATGGAGAGTCAGAAAATATAGAAGAAGTAACCCCTCCAGAAAATGCTCCAGAAAGTGCTCCAGAAAGATATATTCTCCCACCAAGGTCTACCAGAGGAATTCCTGCAAAGCGATATTCTCCAGAAAAGAGTTATCGGTCTACTAAGTATCCGGTAGACAACTTTGCTAATATTGCAGAAGGTTTTTTCTCCAAAGAAGCAAAAGCATTTGCAACAAAACTATATTCAGAAGAGCTCCCGTCAGATGTAGAGCATGCCTTGAAGTTAAAAAATTGGAAGGATGCTATGGATAGTGAAATGGAGGCTCTTATGAAGAATGATACATGGGAGAAGTGTATTCTTCCAAAAGGAAAGAATCCAGTAGGGTGCAGGTGGATATATACCATCAAATATAAACCAAATGGGGATGTAGAAAGATATAAAGCAAGACTTGTTGCCAAAGGGTACACTCAGACTTATGGCATTGACTATTCGGAAACTTTTTCTCCAGTTGCAAAGCTAGATACAGTAAGGGTTCTTTTCTCAATAGCAGCAAATCAGGGGTGGTCTCTTCACCAGTTCGATGTGAAGAATGCTTTTTGCACGGAGAATTAAAAGAGGAAGTGTATATGGATCCTCCTCCAGGTTTTTCCCGTAATTTTAAACATGGGGAAGTTTGTAGGTTGAAGAAGTCCTTGTATGGACTTAAACAGTCACCTAGAGCTTGGTTTGGAAGATTTACTCTTGCGATGAAGAAGTATGGATATCAACAAAACAATTCTGATCACACATTGTTCCTTCGTCATAGAGGGAATCTAGTAACATGTCTAATAATTTATGTTGATGACATGATTATCACATGAAATGATGAAAAGGAGATTGATCAACTAAAAACAGCTTTGTTTGCAGAATTTGAAATGAAAGATTTGGGAGATCTGAAGTATTTTCTTGGAATAGAAGTTTCAAGGTCTAAACGTGGAATTTTTATTTGTCAGAAGAAGTATATATTGGATCTTTTAGCTGAAACAGGAATGATTGATTGCAAGCCAGCAGACACACCCATGGTCATCAATCAGAAGTTGTTTATAAAGACAGATGCTAAAGCCACTGATAAAGATAGATATCAAAGGTTGGTAGGGAAACTTATTTATTTGGCTCATACTCGTCCAGACATAGCATATGTTGTTGGGGTGGTTAGTCAATTTATGCACCAACCTCAGGAAGATCATATGGATGCAGTTCTGTGAATTATCAGGTATCTTAAAGGGACTTCAGGTCATGGGGTGTTATTTAAAGCTAATGGTCATCTCAAGATTCAGATATATACAGATGCAGATTGGGCAGGAGACAAAGGTAATCGAAGGTCAACTTCTGGATATTTTTCAATGATAGGTGATAATTTGGTTACATGGAAAAGTAAAAAACAAAAAGTTGTCTCCTTGTCGAGTGCTGAAGCTGAGTTTAGAGGTATAGCTAGAGGGTTAGCAGAAGCATTATGGTTGAGAAAGCTCGTGTCTGAAATAGGTTTTGCTCCAAAAGAAAGTATTCAAATCATGAGTGACAATGAAGCTGCTATCCAGATTTCAGAAAATCCAGTTCAGCATGATAGAACCAAGCATGTGGAAGTTGATCGTCATTTCATAAAAGAAAAACTGGAAAGTGGAATTATCAAGTTGCCTTTTGTTAAATCTGAAGATCAACTTGCTGATATTCTAACCAAAGCAGTAGGAACATCTATGTTTCATAAATGTCTAAACAAGTTGAATTTCGGTAATCCCGCTATTCAACTTGAGGGGGAGTGTTAGACAAGTGGGATCAGAAAATACTTCATCACTTCCCGGAAACAAGAGATCAAGACTTGAAGCCCAACTATTGAAGTCGGCCCAAGATTAGGTCCAGAATTAGAGTCGGTTTACAATACCTAAGTTTCCATAAATTGTTTTTCCATTCTTGTATAAATAGAGATGTAATCGATTATAAACATCAATAACAATTCAATAAATCTATAATTTTCGAATCCATTATCTCACACGTGGCACCATTTGGCATCTGAGACGTGGCACAATGAGTGACCCTCACATCAGCATTTAGCATGTTACTTACACGATTCGTTAAGTTTTGTAAGTTAATTACATACGATGAACCGGATTAAAGTTTTTTCACACAATAGAAAAAGTGTACAAGTTAGATACATCCCCAAATACTTACCCTTAAACCAAAAGGTTTTGGATTTTTATGTAACATCCCAAACGTTTTATGTTTGACTATTTGACTTTCCGTTAGTTAACGTTAAGTCTATTATGTTTATGTGCCCTATAAGGGATTATGTGATTAAATGCTTATGTGTTTAATATGAAATGAAGTAAAGTGAATTAAATGAAAGTAATTTAAAGTAAAGTATGAAAGTTAAGTGCTTGTTAGATCGTTAAGTCTCCCGGTAAGTTAATTAAGCTACGAAAGTAAAGTTTAGGAAGTCGAGGGGCCTATGGGCACTAAAGGAAACTTATGGTCTGGAGTTTAAGGTCTAGTAAGACTCCAATAGCTGCTAATTTTCATGATTAAGCCCTAGGAACAGATCCCCTCCCTCTCAAGACAAGTTTTCTCCAAGAACAATCGTTTCGTGTCGTTTCGATCAAGTTTGATTAAGATTTCGAATCCTCAAAGTCATCTACAGGTAATATGGCTGATCTTACTCTTAAATCTGATCATGTATGTCTTAGAAGTGATTTCGATCCAGGCCATAGGGTTTGGGTTGGGTTATTTGATCAAACGTTTATCGAATTCATGTTATTCGGGTGTTTTAAAGATTGATTTATGATGTAAAGGATTAAGGGATTAATAGGATGGTTTAAGTTGATGAAAGTGCAATTAAAAGGATTAATTTTAAGTCCCCAGGTTGGATTTGGGGTATGGGTTCGTATGGGAATCGTTTGATCATAGAACAAAGATTAGGTTTCTGGTCGACACTCCAGGTGCGACGCACCAGGAGGGTGGTGCGACGCACCACAGCCAGATTTGGAAAAATGGTTTTCAGCCAAAAGCCCGATATGCGGCGCACCAATGGGTAGGTGCGGCGCACTTGCATCTATTCAGAATTTTCTGATGGATTTGTGCGACGCACCAAGGATTAGGTGCGGCGCACCTACTTATGTTCTGAATCTTCTGATCGATTTATGCGACGCACCATGTGGGAGGTGCGACGCACCTCTTGTCCAGTTTTCACAAAACATTTCGTTTAGCTTATATTTTGATCTTATACTCGTTCTAGGTTGTCGGGAGCACTTAGCAAGCACTATAAGATACTTTTAACTTGTTGGTAAGCTATATCGAGGTAAGATAACATCTTTTGTCACCTGTTGGTACAACAAAACACGTTTTCATAAGTTAAACCTTCCAATTGAATATGTATGTACATTTTATGTTCATGGGTGACTATGGGAGGTTGCAAAGGGATATATTACTTACCGTTTATGATGTTTAACATTCATATGCAGGTTGCAATGGTATGTGGTAAGTATATATGCATGAGATGATGATTTGATTATAAATGCATGAAATGATGAAATGATTATGTATGTATGAAATGATGAGATGATACGATATATGCTTGCATGTGTGGCTTGATCACCTAGTCACTAGTCCTTGATTAGGATTGCCATGTTCACGTGCACGTTAAGGGCCCTAAAGTAAAAGATGATATGTGATTAGCTTAGGTGAAAGAGTAGCCTAAACTAATTAAGCGATTAAAGTCTCGAGCATTATGTAAAGTCTTGTGTTAAGCTTAACCCGTGCTAGCTCTTCGGGGCTGGTGCGTACGTGGTCACTTGAGTTGCTCCTTGTGGCATAGTTACGTTTGAGTATTCCGGGTGGAGTAACTAATCACTAATGCGTAAAGGCATAAACGGTTTATTCAGTTGGATTGACTTTGTCATTCCTTAACGACGCCGATGGACCACCTTATGGTTTACCCATCATGTCGGGTGTGAGGACTCCATGTATGGTCTATGACCGCCTACATACAACCCCACATCCCTATGTAAGTGGCATAAGTCACTTAGCCTACGTCTTGGCAAAGAAATAAAGAAAGAAGGATGAAGAAAGAAAGTATAGGCACACTTTAGGACATGTTGAACCTAATGTGTATCTTATGATGTTACGTATGTATGTGATATTAACTTAAAATGCGGATTTTGTTAATATATGAAATTGGCAAACGTTTTCAAGTTATGTTATCTTACTTAGCTAATTTTATTAGCTAACACTTGCTCTTTGAAAATGTTGTGCCTCCAGGATAATCAAGTTTGAGCTAGGCGAGGATTAGCTTGGTGAGACTTGGGTAGACAAATAAAGAAGCTTAGCAAAGATATTAAACGCTTAGACTTCCTTTAGCCTTATGTTTGGCTATTTCCTTTATGATTAAAGACTTGTATTAATGTGGCATTTATGTTGGTGCCAAAGCTTGGATTTACTTTTATTGTTTTGATGATGCTAGTAGTAACACCAAATTTTAAAGGTACCATCCGTTACGGATGGGGCAGATTTTGAAAGTGATCATTTCCGCTTATTTTAAACGCCGTTTGGCAAAGTTTTGAAAAATCCAAGTTTTTGAACGACGGGTGTTACAAGTTGGTATCAGAGAAATGGTTTAAGTGAACCAAAATTCGACCAAGACCTTAGGATTTTGGACTTAAACCGTATGAGAAATGATTGGCTTAAGTAGTAATGCTTTAGCTCTATGATGAAAATGCTTTTAGGATGGGTTGGGATGAGTGTGAGAGTAGGTTTATGGCTTATATATGTATATGTTATGCTTATGTAATTTAGTAGGCCTGACCATACTTTGTTCTCATTCGATTCATCTCTAACATTTCGTCACTAAAATTGTAGAAAGATGGTTAATACCCGTGCTAGTAGTCAAAGAGATGGAGCTAATGCTAGCGATGCTCCGACTAATCCAAACGGGACTGGAAATGGTGTTAACCTAAGGCCTCCTCGAAGACCACTTTCGGGTGCACAACCTACAAGGTCTGAAATTGATAGAGCTAACCCCGTGATTGAGCAAGTTCCTACTCAAGCTGAAATGCATGAAGAGTTGAGGGCTATTCGAGCTCTTTTGTTGAGAAATGAAGAGGAGTTGAATCAACTTAGGGCTGAAAGAGAAGCTAGCTTGCAACGGGATGAGCATACGGATGGGAATTACTCCAACCGCTCAAACCGTACCGAGCCATCAATGGTAAGGTCACAAGTTGCTCCTGAAAATGTTGTTGCTAATGTGAATGGGGTTAATAATGTGGTGGAGCCTCGTGTTGTAGTCGCTCCTCGTACTAGTAACTTTAAGTATGAGAGCTTTCAGAAATGTGGAGCAAAGGCATTTGATGGTACTCTAGATGCTGTAGGTGCCATGGAATGGTTGGATGATATTGAGGTTGTGTTTGCTTCATGTTATTGCCCTGAGGATATGAAGGTATTGTGTGCTTCCCGTATGTTGAAGAAGAATGCACGTAATTGGTGGAGGGTTGCTACTATTTCTTTGACCCCCGAGGTGCTAGCTAATATGCCTTGGGGTACCTTTAAGGAGAAGTTCTTGGAAGAATATGTAGGTACTCGTGAACTGAGGTTGATTGAGAAAGAATTCAGAGCTTTAACAGCTAAGCCGGGTGCCATAACTGAGTATGCCCACTCATTTATGGAAAAGCTTAAGTTTGTTGGTCATTTGGTTCGTAGAGATGTGGATCAGGTTGAAGCTTACTGTGATGGTCTTCCCGCTAGCTATCGTGGCCTTTGTAGACAACACATTACATTGTCTGCTGCGATTAAGGAGTCCAAGAGGTTGGATGATGATTTCAAGGGTGAAAAGGTTGTAGTGAAAGCTAATGATGATAAGCAATCAGGTTTAAAAAGGAAGCATGATGGGTCAAGTGGGTCTAATAGGAAGTTCAAGAAAGGTCCGTCTTCAAGAGGTGGGGGCAGCAGCTATGCAAAGCCAAAGAATTGGTGTGGTACTTGTAAGGCGCCTCACTCGGGTCCATGTTCAGATAAGACCCGAAGGTGTGATACTTGTGGTGGTACGGGTCATCCTACTTCAAGATGCAAGGACAAGCCAAAGTGTTATCGGTGTCAACAAACCGGTCATTTCATCAAGGATTGTCCACAAGGAAGGGATGATGGAAAGAAGACGGCTGTCCAAAAGCCTAAAGCTCGAGCCTTTCAGCTGACAGTCGAAGCTGCCAAGGATAACGACGAGGTAGTAAGCGGTACATTTCTTGTTAACTCAAAACCTGCTTCTGTACTTTTTGATTCGGGTGCAAATAGATCTTTTGTGTCCACTTTATTTGCTCCTAAGCTTGATAGGATCACTACTCCTCTTGATTGCTCTATAGAGGTTGAAATTGCTAACGGTACCATTAGTGACATTCAAGTAGGTTATGATGATTGTTCTATTGAGATTGAAGGTCGCTCTTTTTCGGTTCAATTATTGCCTACCACTCTAGCCGGTTTTGATATAGTGATAGGTATGGACTGGTTGTCTCAAAATGATGCTACTATAATATGTTCTCAAAAGGTCGTACGATTCGCTACTCCGGATGGTGAGGTCATTTCCGTTTATGGAGATAAGAAGAAGGGGAGCATAAAGATTATTAATTTGATGAAGGCTCTCAATTGCATTCGGCATAACAAGAATCACTTTCTTGCCTATGTTATCGATACACGAAAAGAGAAGTCTCCGATCCCTAATGTTGATGTAGTTCTGAATTTTCTGATGTCTTTCCGGATGATCTTCCCGGTATTCCTCCCGACCGAGAGGTCATCTTTCAGATTGATCTCGTACCCGGTGCTACTCCTGTTGCAAAAGCACCATATCGTTTAGCTCCTACAGAAATGAAAGAGTTAATGTCCCAGCTTCAAGAGCTACTTGACAAAGGTTTCATACAACCAAGTTCCTCGCCTTGGGGAGCTCCGGTTCTTTTTGTCAAAAAGAAAGACGGTTCTATGCGCATGTGCATAGACTACCGTGAGCTGAATAAGCGAACGGTTAAGAATAAGTATCCTCTCCCGCGTATTGATGATCTTTTTGATCAGCTCCATGGTGCTTCTTACTTCTCTAAGATTGATTTGCGGTCTGGCTAACATCAATTAAAAGTCAAAAAGGAAGATGTGGCCAAGACAGCTTTTCGTACACGTTATGGGCACTATGAGTTTCTTGTCATGCCTTTTGGGTTGACAAATGCTCCAACCGCTTTTATGGATTTAATGAATCGGGTATGTCGCCCATTCTTAGATCATTTTGTGATTGTCTTCATTGACGATATTCTAATTTATTCAAAGTCTGAAGCCGAGCACCGTGAGCACTTAAGAGCTGTTCTTGAGGTTCTTAGGGAGAAAAAGTTATATGCAAAGTTCTCCAAGTGTGAATTCTGGCTCCGAGAAGTTCAATTTCTCGGGCATGTTATCTCTTCTGAAGGTATTAAAGTTGATCCTGCCAAGATTGAAGCTGTATCTAATTGGGAACAGCCAAAGACACCCACGGAGATTAAGAGTTTTCTCGGTTTAGCTGGCTATTATAGGAGGTTTATTCAAGATTTCTCCCGAATAGCTAAGCCAATGACTGAATTGACAAAGAAAGGAGTAAAGTTTGTATGGACGGAAGCTCAAGAAAAGGCCTTTCAAACGCTTAAGACAAAGTTATGTGAAGCTCCTGTCCTAGCCTTACCCGAAGGTACTGATGATCTTGTTGTGTATAGTGATGCTTCTATTTCAGGTTTGGGTTGTGTCCTTATGCAAAGGGACAAAGTTATTGCATATGCTTCACGTCAGTTGAAGCCTCATGAAAAGAATTACCCGACCCATGATCTTGAATTGGCGGCAGTAGTGTTTGCTTTGAAGTTGTGGAGGCATTACTTATATGGCACCAAATGTACCTTGTTTACGGATCATAAGAGTTTGCAATATGTGTTCTCACAAAAGGAAATGAATGTAAGGCAAAGGAGATGGATGGAACTTCTGAAGATTATGATTGTGAGATTAAATATCATCCCGGTAAAGCCAATGTGGTGGCGGATGCATTAAGTAGGAAAGTGCAGAATTTTTCTTGTAGATTGATGAGCATGGTTGTTCAAGCCAAGTCGGGGTTACTTGACCGCATCAAGGAAGCCCAAGTTAAGGCTTTAATGAAGGATAATATCGATAATGAAAGTATTGGAAAGAAGAAAAGACTTGTGATGGAGACGAACAGCCGTGGATTTAAGACTTATAAGGGTCGAATATGGGTACCATTGCTTGGTGGTAATCGAGAATTGATCCTCGAAGAAGCTCATAGGTCAAGATATTCAGTCCATCCAGGTATTACCAAGATGTATGCAGATTTGAAGCCCATCTATTGGTGGCCAAACATTAAGGGAGAAGTTGCTCATTTTGTTGAAAGATGTTTGACTTGTGCGCGTGTGAAAGCTGATCACAAAAAGCCATATGGAATGTTGCATCAATTGGAGATTCCGGAATGGAAATGGGACCATATTACTATGGATTTTGTGACCAAACTACCAAGAACACCGAAAGGAAATGACATGGTATGGGTTATTGTGGATAGATTGACAAAGAGTGCTCATTTCTTGGCAACAAGACAGATGTACCACTAACTAAGATGGCAAAGATGTATGTGGATGAGATCGTAGCAAAGCATGGTGTTCCTTTATCCATTGTTTCAGACCGAGACACGAGATTTGTGTCTAACTTTTGGAAGGGTCTTCAGCGAGAGTTAGGTACTAGAATTAATTTGAGCACCGCCTATCACCCTCAAACTGATGGGCAAAGCGAAAGGACCATACAAACGTTGGAAGACATGTTGAGAGCTTGTGTATTAGAGTATGGTGGAGCATGGGATGAACACTTGAAATTGATCGAATTCACTTATAATAACAGCCACCATGCAAGTATAGGAATGCCACCATTTGAAATGCTTTATGGTAGGAGATGTAGGACTCCGAGTTGTTGGATGGAACCCGGTGAAAAGCAGTTTATGGGTCCTGAAATCATTGAAATCTCAGCTAAAAAAGTTAATGTGGCAAAGGAAGCACTTCGTGTGGCTAGAGAACGACAAAAGACTTATGCCGACAAGAAAAGGAAGCCAATTGAGTTCCAGGTTGGTGATTTGGTAATGCTGAAAGTTTCCCCATGGAAAGGAGTAATTCGTTTTGGAAAGAAGGGAAAGCTAAGCCCACGTTTCATAGGACCTTTCAAAATTCTGAAACGTATCAAGGATGTAGCTTATCAATTGGAACTACCCCCAGAATTGGATGGAATTCACCACACATTTCATGTTTCGTATTTGAGGAAGTGTTTGGCCAATGAGTTGAGTGCTATTCCAATTGAGGATGTGAGCATTAATCCTCAGAAAAGAATAGTGGATGAACCAGTAGCGATACTAAAAGAAAGCAAAAGAAACTTCGCCGAAAGTTGATTGATCTCGTGTTGATAAAATGGAAGCATAACCACGGTGAAAGTTTAACTTGGGAGACCGAGTCGGTGATGAAAGAGAAATATCCAGATTTGTTCACTTCTGAGGCGATTCCGAGGACGGAATCCTCTTAAGGGGGAGGAATTGTAACATCCCAAACGTTTTATGTTTGACTATTTGACTTTCCGTTAGTTAACGTTAAGTCTATTATGTTTATGTGCCCTATAAGGGATTATGTGATTAAATGCTTATGTGTTTAATATGAAATGAAGTAAAGTGAATTAAATGAAAGTAATTTAAAGTAAAGTATGAAAGTTAAGTGCTTGTTAGATCGTTAAGTCTCCCGGTAAGTTAATTAAGCTACGAAAGTAAAGTTTAGGAAGTCGAGGGGCCTATGGGCACTAAAGGAAACTTATGGTCTGGAGTTTAAGGTCTAGTAAGACCCCAATAGCTGCTAATTTTCGTGATTAAGCCCTAGGAACAGATCCCCTCCCTCTCAAGACAAGTTTTCTCCAAGAACCAATCGTTTCGTGTCGTTTCGATCAAGTTTGATTAAGATTTCGAATCCTCAAAGTCATCTACAGGTAATATGGTTGATCTTACTCTTAAATCTGATCATGTATGTCTTAGAAGTGATTTCGATCCAGGCCATAGGGTTTGGGTTGGGTTATTTGATCAAACGTTTATCGAATTCATGTTATTCGGTGTTTTAAAGATTGATTTATGATGTAAAGGATTAAGGGATTAATAGGATGGTTTAAGTTGATGAAAGTGCAATTAAAAGGATTAATTTTAAGTCCCCAGGTTGGATTTGGGGTATGGGTTCGTATGGGAATCGTTTGATCATAGAACAAAGATTAGGTTTCTGGTCGACACTCCAGGTGCGACGCACCAGGAGGGTGGTGCGACGCACCACAGCCAGATTTGGAAAAATGGTTTTCAGCCAAAAGCCCGATATGCGGCGCACCAATGGGTAGGTGCGGCGCACTTGCATCTATTCAGAATTTTCTGATGGATTTATGCGACGCACCAAGGATTAGGTGCGGCGCACCTACTTATGTTCTGAATCTTCTGATCGATTTATGCGACGCACCATGTGGGAGGTGCGACGCACCTCTTGTCCAGTTTTCACAAAACATTTCGTTTAGCTTATATTTTGATCTTATACTCGTTCTAGGTTGTCGGGAGCACTTAGCAAGCACTATAAGATACTTTTAACTTGTTGGTAAGCTGTATCGAGGTAAGATAACATCTTTTGTCACCTGTTGGTACAACAAAACACGTTTTCATAAGTTAAACCTTCCAATTGAATATGTATGTACATTTTATGTTCATGGGTGACTATGGGAGGTTGCAAAGGGATATATTACTTACCGTTTATGATGTTTAACATTCATATGCAGGTTGCAATGGTATGTGGTAAGTATATATGCATGAGATGATGATTTGATTATAAATGCATGAAATGATGAAATGATTATGTATGTATGAAATGATGAGATGATACGATATATGCTTGCATGTGTGGCTTGATCACCTAGTCACTAGTCCTTGATTAGGATTGTCATGTTCACGTGCACGTTAAGGGCCCTAAAGTAAAAGATGATATGTGATTAGCTTAGGTGAAAGAGTAGCCTAAACTAATTAAGCGATTAAAGTCTCGAGCATTATGTAAAGTCTTGTGTTAAGCTTAACCCGTGCTAGCTCTTCGGGGCTGGTGCGTACGTGGTCACTTGAGTTGCTCCTTGTGGCATAGTTACGTTTGAGTATTCCGGGTGGAGTAACTAGTCACTAATGCGTAAAGGCATAAACGGTTTATTCAGTTGGATTGACTTTGTCATTCCTTAACGACGCCGATGGACCACCTTATGGTTTACCCATCATGTCGGGTGTGAGGACTCCATGTATGGTCTATGACCGCCTACACACAACCCCACATCCCTATGTAAGTGGCATAAGTCACTTAGCCTACGTCTTGGCAAAGAAATAAAGAAAGAAGGATGAAGAAAGAAAGTATAGGCACACTTTAGGACATGTTGAACCTAATGTGTATCTTATGATGTTATGTATGTATGTGATATTAACTTAAAATGCGGATTTTGTTAATATATGAAATTGGCAAACGTTTTCAAGTTATGTTATCTTACTTAGCTAATTTTATTAGCTAACACTTGCTCTTTGAAAATGTTGTGCCTCCAGGATAATCAAGTTTGAGCTAGGCGAGGATTAGCTTGGTGAGACTTGGGTAGACAAATAAAGAAGCTTAGCAAAGATATTAAACGCTTAGACTTCCTTTAGCCTTATGTTTGGCTATTTCCTTTATGATTAAAGACTTGTATTAATGTGGCATTTATGTTGGTGCCAAAGCTTGGATTTACTTTTATTGTTTTGATGATGCTAGTAGTAACACCAAATTTTAAAGGTACCATCCGTTACGGATGGGGCAGATTTTGAAAGTGATCCTTTCTGCTTATTTTAAACGCCGTTTGGCAAAGTTTTGAAAAATCCAAGTTTTTAAACGACGGGTGTTACATTTTATCTATGATAAAATCTCTCCATCTCTCTCTATATAATTGTCTATATTAAAGTAGGTTTCGGATTCTATGTGTGACAAATCTATCTCTATGTATTAAACTCTTAATTTGAATTTATGAGTTTTTTTCTTCAACTTTGATCGTAAATATTTTTGTTTGTAACATATAATGCTTGATGTAAATTTTATGAATAAATTGACTTTTAAATTTATTTCTTTTTATATAATTTGTATCAATGATTATATAATACAAACAAAAATATTTACAGTTAAAGTGGAAGTAAAAATCACTCATATGGTCAAAGACAGAGGTAGTATAATTATATATCAACGTGATTGTGCGTGTATGATATAATGAACGTTTCGTGTAAAAAGTCACCGGGAAAATTCTACTCCGGCAAGGGACATGACATGGTTACATGGATAGAAATCTGATGTGGCATACCTTTAAAAAACGAGCAGTTAAATGTGGTGATAATTTTTGTTGCGTAAATGTACAGTTAAATGTGGTGATAATTTTTGTTAACAAATCCATGGATAGTAAAACAAATTCTAAAACAGATAATGTAGTAAATCTACATCTGCCCTTGTCCCATTGGATAAGCCAAGTATATACATTGCAGTTAATATCATAATACTGATGTGAGTTTGTAAAAATAATTAGTAAAAAGTGTTAGTCACTATATCATTCCTCAAAGAGGAATGCTAGGATGACTAATAAATTACAAACACTTTTCTTACTAACCTATGTGGCAGATAACGTGGTCTTCCAAGTCACACCGTAATATTTAGGTTAATTAACCTAGGTTAAATAACATTAACTGACTATGATTAGATTTCTCCCTCATTCTGTACATCAAGTAAATATGTATTCTCCCTCCAATCGCAACTTCATGTCACCGTGATCTGTAACACAAATACACAATCTTCTCCTCTAAATCACAAACGAATTATCAACATGAATCAATCTTCATATTTTTCTTCTCCATTACATGATGAAGAGACATTATCGGATCACTTTTCATATTTTTCTTCTCCATTACATGATGAAGAGACATTCTAATCAAGGGTTGTTACCAGATTCTGATAAAGGGTTATTACAGCATCGTTCTAATCGAGCACCAGGCATCATTAAAAGCTAAGAGTTTTGAGTATGATGAGGATGTAAATGTGTAAGTTAAGTCATAACGGGTATGCTAATTTCTAGGCTCACTATGGTGGATTCTTTCCAAGTTATCCTATGCAAAATCATCAATTTCATGTGCAAAGTGGAGATATGTTTCACCAATCTTCTCCACAGCTGCAATATGAATCTTAAAGTGTACTATCAACTAATTTCAATACAACCAATTATAACAAACACCGATCTTTATATTCAAATGACTACTTGATAATTTCCTTGAAAAACTTTCTTCTCTGTAGTTGTATACTTCACATCACCATATGATAAATCATTCACTTCATGTAAGTTGTAAGGTTCATGGTAAGCTAATTAATCAGCCAAACAAATAATTGTGGAATTTCATCAAACACTTGGTGTACATTTCTTCAATCCATCAATAAAACTTCAATATAGAAGTGCATACCAGAATGAATCCTCTTAGGACAAGAAAACTAATTTTCAACATAATGGGAGAAAACCCACGATCTGCAATGCGAAGAACCGTCGCTCATGTGAAGAACCCACGATTCGAACATCATAAATCGACGAATACAACGTTGTTACTCATGTGAAGAACCGCAAGAAAGCATCATGAAAAACATAGAAAAACAAATACCTAAAATCCACGATTCATCAATAGCTTTTATCTTTTTGTATTTGGGGAGATTTAAGGTTTAGAAAGAGATTAAGTTTATGGTTTTATAACTGGTAGAAAAATTGATAAAGGAAAAATTTGTTAACCATAGTTAGTTAATGGAATGATGTGGACCTGCCAACTCATCTGCCATGTAAGTTTGTCAAAATTGATTTGTAAAAAGTTTGTGGTTACAACATTTCTCTTCCTCAAATAATATACATGTGAAACAAAACTGTCCATCCATTCATAAACAAATAATATAATAATACTAG
>CM067171.1:31717104-31719604 GCA_034093135.1 Erigeron breviscapus
TTTACCTTTACTATTTAAAATTTACTTTTTACCTTTACTATTTAAAATTTACTTTTTACCTTTACTATTTAAAATTTACTTTTTACCTTTACTATTTAAAATTTACTTTTTACCTTTACTATTTAAAATTTACTTTTTACCTTTACTATTTACAATTTACTTTTTACCTTTACTATTTAAAATTTACTTTTTACCTTTACTATTTAAAATTTACTTTTTACCTTTACTATTTAAAATTTACTTTTTACCTTTACTATTTAAAATTTACTTTTTACCTTTACTATTTAAAATTTACTTTTTACCTTTACTATTTAAAATTTACTTTTTACCTTTACTATTTAAAATTTACTTTTTACCTTTACTATTTAAAATTTACTTTTTACCTTTACTATTTAAAATTTACTTTTTACCTTTACTATTTAAAATTTACTTTTTACCTTTACTATTTAAAATTTACTTTTTACCTTTACTATTTAAAATTTACTTTTTACCTTTACTATTTAAAATTTACTTTTTACCTTTACTATTTAAAATTTACTTTTTACCTTTACTATTTAAATTTACTTTTTACCTTTACTATTTAAAATTTACTTTTTACCTTTACTATTTAAAATTTACTTTTTACCTTTACTATTTAAAATTTACTTTTTACCTTTACTATTTAAAATTTACTTTTTACCTTTACTATTTAAAATTTACTTTTTACCTTTACTATTTAAAATTTACTTTTTACCTTTACTATTTAAAATTTACTTTTTACCTTTACTATTTAAAATTTACTTTTTACCTTTACTATTTAAAATTTACTTTTTACCTTTACTATTTAAAATTTACTTTTTACCTTTACTATTTAAAATTTACTTTTTACCTTTACTATTTAAAATTTACTTTTTACCTTTACTATTTATAATTTACTTTTTACCTTTACTATTTAAATTTACTTTTTACCTTTACTATTTAAAATTTACTTTTTACCTTTACTATTTAAAATTTACTTTTTACCTTTACTATTTAAAATTTACTTTTTACCTTTACTATTTAAAATTTACTTTTTACCTTTACTATTTAAAATTTACTTTTTACCTTTACTATTTAAATTTACTTTTTACCTTTACTATTTAAAATTTACTTTTTACCTTTACTATTTAAATTTACTTTTTACCTTTACTATTTAAAATTTACTTTTTACCTTTACTATTTAAAATTTACTTTTTACCTTTACTATTTAAAATTTACTTTTTACCTTTACTATTTAAAATTTACTTTTTACCTTTACTATTTAAAATTTACTTTTTACCTTTACTATTTAAAATTTACTTTTTACCTTTACTATTTAAAATTTACTTTTTACCTTTACTATTTAAATTTACTTTTTACCTTTACTATTTAAAATTTACTTTTTACCTTTACTATTTAAAATTTACTTTTTACCTTTACTATTTACAATTTATTTTTACCTTTACTATTTAAAATTTACTTTTTACCTTTACTATTTAAAATTTACTTTTTACCTTTACTATTTACCGTTACTATTCACAGTCACTATTCACGGTACTATTCACGTTCACTATTCACAATCACTATTCATGATCACTATTCATAAATACAATTTCTAGACACGATTACTATTCATGGATACGGTACTATTCATGTATATGTTACTATTCATAAATACGGTTATTGATAGTATAGGTATGAAAAAAATATTTACAAACAACTTTCAAATAACTATTTGAGTTCTTGGCAATAATTATCCATAATTTATCAAAAAAAAATATTTGTTAAGTTTATTATGCCATAAAATGTTTGTTCATATTGTTTGATCAACAAAAATTTAAATAGTACACGTAATATTAAATTAATCAACATATATTATATAAAAGAACTATATATTTAATTTGATCTTTCCAGAATATTTCAAAAAATAATAAATTAATTAAATTTTTAAATTTTACCCGAATTTTTGTCAGTTGTTACAAAGCTAGTTTGTATTATAAGGGGTATAAATATAGATATAGATTAGATTTTAGACCTGTGTCCAACACTGGACACGAGACTTACGATATTATCAATATTAAATCTTCATACATTTAAGTCATAAAAGCTTATAGTTTTCAAGATATACAGTTCCAATTGTTATACTTTGCAAGTTGTAGTACAATAATCACAGGTTCGTCACTGTCATTATTAGGAAGCTACCTACCTTCGAACTGAGATTTATTCTCTATACAATAAAAAATTAGCTGAGACATATTGATGGAATTATTTGTCGTAGTCATTCCACAAGGCACATGCTACAATAATTTCTCTATTATAGAGTTTTTTGAAACCAGTTATATTCATAATTTGATATTATTATGAAAGTTAATTAAAAATTAAAATATAAACATACTTGTGATCTTGTACTTGACATTCAAGTATATGTTTTTGATCATGATGCGGTCCCTTAACACGAATAAGTTTATTTTCAATCACATGTCCTATGATAATTAGATAACAA
>CM067171.1:31724604-31760383 GCA_034093135.1 Erigeron breviscapus
CAGTATTTACTTGAAATTTTACATTTTCAATGACTGTATGATTATGTGAATATATTATCTTTTATCTTGTTTTCTTATTGTGTAAATGCTACCTACTTGTTACTTCTTGACTGTATATGTTTTCAAAATCGGGAATAGTTACATGAAAGCGTTGTTTATTTTCTTTGAAGTACTGATTTGTATATGTTATCTTGTTTTGTCATGGTTTTGGTTAGTTTTGTGTGATGTCAATGCTACTTGAATTAATAGAACTATATGTTTTCAAAATGTGTGTTGTCTAGACTTATCGGAGACAATATATTAATATGTCTAAAGTTTTCCTTAGTTGCGACTAACATAAGTTTTCATTTAATGTCTGAACTAGACGAACATGGCAAACCAGATGCCTCCTGATCCGAACAGACCCGTAGGATGCGCAATTTGTAAAAACATAATGACTGCCAAAGAGTTTGAAGAACACAAAGTGAACTGCGCTGTATGTTTATTGAACTTGATTTGTATTTAATCCCTTTTGAGGGAAGCTATGCTAATGATACATTGTTTTCTTCTATCTAGGTTCAATCGTTGACGGAGTGTGCCTTAACACTGGGCCTTATTGGAGGAGATGTTTCTCCTGAAATGTTCACCACTGACCAGAGTTCTGCTGAAGCATCTATCAAGGGCCAGAGTTCTGCTGAAGCTTCTACCACTGGCAAATCTCGTCCCTCTGGCAAGTTCCTTTATAACCTCACCAGAATTTTAACATACAATTTTTTTAAGACAACATAATTATTTTTTCAATTCATATCTGTGCAGAGAATAAAAGGAAACCCAACCTTGCTATAATAGTCACTGGTCCAGAGCTTTCAGGAAAATCTACCCTCACATCTCAGCTGATGCTGATGCTAGGCTATATCTTTGAAACAAAACAGGCTGGGGGTGAGTGCCCAGAGAGAATCTCAGGAATGGAAAAGATGCTAGAGAAACTCAGGACTTGCAATGATGATGAGATATGGCAGTTTGACACAGACAGTTACTTGGTGACAACTAATGACATTCCTGGAGGTGCTTTATACACAAAAAGTATGGTTACAGGGGCCTTCAAGGCTGATTGTGCGCTGCTTGTCATTGATGCTTCTACCAATGACTACAAAAGTTATTTTGACGGTAACAATGCACAGGAGCATTCTTTCCTTGCATTTACCCTTGGTGTCAAACAAATGGTCTGCTGTTTAAACAAGGTAATTGTTATTATTTATTATATTGATATGTGGTATATATAGATTTTATAAATATCATGTTCAACTACTGTCTGTATTTTATTTGAATGGATGGATGGGTAAAGTATGACTAAAGGTGATTGATTGACTTCAGATGGATGCTACCGAGCCACCTTATGCTCAATCTCGGTATCAGGAAGTGAAGACCAATGTGTCTGCTTATCTCACGGGGATTGGATATGACATCAAGAGGATTTCCTTTATACCGATCTCTGCCTTATATGGGGATAACATCATTGAAAGTTCAAACGTGAATCTTCATTGGTACAGCCCTGGTGTAACTGTTGTCCAAGCTGTTAACAGAATGCAGAGGCCAAACAGCGTAGGCAGGCCTCTAAGGATGCCGATTGATAAAGATGGTTGCATTAGGGGGCGTGTGGAGACCGGTACAGTTAAACTTGGGATGCTTGTGAGTGTTGGCCCCCCAACTGACCAGGCATCTGGTGAAGTGAAGAAACTTGAGCTTGAAACCTACTACGATAAGATCATCGATGCACTGCCTGGAGATGTGGCGACACTGAAGATACAGAATGTGGTTAGAGCTGATATTCGACGTGGTTGCGTCGTTTCGAACAAAGTGAAACCGGCAAAGCATTGTATAAGTTTTCAAGCTGAAATGTATGTGATGATTGATGGATATGTCAAACCAGGTTTTCTTGGGATACTCGAATGCCACACGTCTACTGTTGGTGTGGTGTTCTCCAAGTTGTTATCTACTCACGATGGTAAGACAGGAAGAAGACTGAGGAATAGGCCAGAGTCTATCGAGAGCGGTGAATACGCACAGGTGGAGTTGGTTCCAGCAAAGCCCCTGATCGTGGAAACAGCGTCTGAATTCCCTCGTTTGGGAAGGTTTCTGGTAAGAGACATCTATGGTACTCTTTTGGGGATTGGTGTCATCAAGGCTGTGCTAACATAGATAACTCATCCAGCAATGCTACAAAAGATCAACAGGTGACATGAAGGTTAAATGTGAATAATCATGGTAAAGACTATTTGTTTACCAGTTTCTGGATGATCGGGGTTTTATAGTACTGTAAACATACATCAACTGGTAAACAAATAGTCTTTACCATGATTATTCACATTTAACCTTCATGTCACCTGTTGATCTTTTGTAGCATTGCTGGATGAGTTATCTATGTTAGCACAGCCTTGATGACACCAATCCCCAAAAGAGTACCATAGATGTCTCTTACCAGAAACCTTCCCAAACGAGGGAATTCAGACGCTGTTTCCACGATCAGGGGCTTTGCTGGAACCAACTCCACCTGTGCGTATTCACCGCTCTCGATAGACTCTGGCCTATTCCTCAGTCTTCTTCCTGTCTTACCATCGTGAGTAGATAACAACTTGGAGAACACCACACCAACAGTAGACGTGTGGCATTCGAGTATCCCAAGAAAACCTGGTTTGACATATCCATCAATCATCACATACATTTCAGCTTGAAAACTTATAGTAGGAATGAATGAATGATGGCACCTTTTATGGTTTGTTCTGGGAGATGAAATATGCTTTGGCATTGGAAATAGTTCCAATGTATACTTAAAATGTCATTATTATTACTGTATATATGGTAGTTTAAACCTAAAAGCTCATTAAAATACTACTAGCTTTTTTGTTTTTTGAACGAGGATTTTTTTATACATCAACTGAGCATACCATATGAATATATAGCAAAAGGAAATAAATGGTTTATAACTTTATTCACAGAGAGAGATTTATTTGTAGAAATTATATAAGAGTATATATATTTCATAAATTTAAGTTGTGAAAGGATCGTTGCTTGTTTAATTTTCGGAAAGCTTCTTCTGCATTTGGAAAAAAATTCTATAGAAATGTTAGCTTTATCGCTTGTTTTGAAAAAAGGTTATGTTTAGTTGATACAAAAAAGAATAAAAATGGTGTAGATACAATTCAGTGTTAATATTGTATTTATGAATGTTGTAAGTTTTGGTATTGCCATTAAAAAAAAAACGAAAACAGGAATACAAGCAAAACGTCAAACATTGGAAAACATTATTCTCTTTTCTTTTAATTTTATATTTTAAACCTTTTTTTTAAACTTAAAAGTCATTGTATACTCAATTCCTAGTTTTGAAAAGAACAAAAGTTATTTTTTAAAAAAAACGGTTCAACCGGAAAACCGGTCAAAACCACCCGTAAAGAATACTGAAAATAACAGCAGCTTATCCATGGTGCATGGTATAATCTAACGGTTTTATATCCGTATTTAGAACATTGCTAAACACCATAACATATCTATTTACCAATAATTACCTTTCAAACAAAAAAAAATTCTACTTACCAATAATTATAAACAACAAATAAAACCCACTTAGATTAAGCAACGGAGTCTAAATGCTATCGAACTCATAAGCTTTTATTGTGTGAAAAGCACGATAAAGAAACATGATGAAAAGTAATGAAGCTTGAAATATTGGTCAACGAAACTAACATTTCATTGAATACTTTTTTTTAAGGTGAATTTCACATGAAATTTCGTGTCGTGATTTGATAGCGGAAAGTCTAACATACATTGTCTTAACCGGATCTGCGCTAGAGACCTCCCTCGAATCAGAAATGTCTATTTCAAATACCCGATGGGGAAAACCTCTATAATCCGTCCGAAGGCACGACGATTAATAGGGTAAACCTGCCCCCTTATATATTCAAGTCAAACCCTCATAAAGGGACTTCCTATATTCTCTCCAAGGCTTAAACACAAGACCTCATAAATAAAGAGATGACATTTCAACAACTGAGCTAATGCTCAATGACCATTTCATTGAATACTTTTTTTTAGAACGGCAGAAATTTTTATTAATAAAGCAAATTAACAAGATGTTAATTGCTAAAAGGTACAATTACAATATAAATCTAGAAATAAACTCGAAACAAGTATTCTAGACTCTTCCTGTAACATTAACTGCAAAGATTACAAAATGAGTGAAAAGAAACTCGTGCCAATTATAGACACGAGAAAAACTCCCAGCCGACGAAGGCCGAGCGATTGATTTTCACTTCGGGGCGTTTTTTATGTAATCTCATACATATTCCGAGAACCGACCAAAACCAACATAAAAATGAAATACAATAATTTAGGCGAGAAGATGAGGGACTTGAAACACTACCATGCCATTAATAATTGCAATTTGATATGGGAATGCAGGAGCTTAAATTCATTCCAGTACCACCAATATGCCACAGCAACATAAAAAAAAAATTAAACTTGAGGAACTCGAGCTGCCAAGAGTACTAACCGAATTAAGTAGTTTCGAAAAGCATTTGTCATGTCATATATATGGGATCGAAAGAAAAGGAAATATAGCTCCAGCCGCATGAACCATAAATATGGATATCATCAAATTAGACAAAACCAAAAATACTCTCGAGATCTCCGTATAAAGAAAGTGTTTCGTACTCTAGAGGGGATAATACGTTGCAACAAATGTCTACAATAACATACACAAATGTAAAAGATATCTTGAAACATTAGTCTTAGATGCAAGTTATAAAAAAAAAAAAAATCATAACCCGACCCATTTTTGTAATATCCATAAATTAAGAACTACTTCTACTTTTTAAATGTGTACACTTTAGGTATATTTATACCATCTTATAAAACAAACTAGCCATCAATTTTTAAGTAAATTAAGCACTTTTTCTAAAATATTCCTAAAATACCCTTAATAACTACTTACACATCAAACACACAATCGTGTATCTCTTTCTCACACATAAGCACACATCAACACCAGCACCGTCCATTATCACCGTCGGCTGCCGCCGCCACCGCGCCACCGTCATTACATCGTCACCACTACCACCGCCGCGACCGCCACACGCCACCACGACCCGTCACCCCACCACCACCGCCGCATCGCGCGGGTATCCTTCTAGTATGAATAAACATGAATAGAATCATGATGAGAAAAACAAACGTTTTGAATACTTAAAAATATTAAATTAAATGATAAAAAGATAAATGACAATTATGGTTTAAGTATGAAATGACTTACGATACAATAACAGGTACTGAAAAACTTATGAAAAAAAAAAAGTTGGGTACGAAAACACTCGTAGAAATTGAACATAGTAAAAGACTCTTTATTACTTTAAATGACTTACGATACTTGGATCAGTAATTCCCATTTTAGTGAAGATATTATAAATAGAAAATAAATACATGTAGCTATTGCTAGTTGAAGTAATTTTTGCGATTGAGAAAGGAAATGTATTTCTTTTCATTATACTCATTTAACTTAGACATATTGAGGTGACCATATTATTTAACTTCCATTTATGTTCGATCTGGGTGAGTTTTCCTTCCAGTTTCTGGATGATCGGGGTTTTATCAAGATGTTTAAATTGGAGATCTATTCAGCGAGGGGTCTCTCTAACACGGGTCCAGTTAAGACAACGTATGCTAGACCTTTCGACATTCGCGAATATATTCACATCTTTCAAAAAAAATGTTAGAACTTAAAATCCAATTTTGATTGGATTATCAAAATACCAAATTCAGACCATACCCATTTGAACTCAATTCAATGTGATATCAACTTCACAAAAATGAAATCATTTTTGTTCGAATCAGCTGGAGAAAATTAATATGAATCCAAAACCTGACTCAATAAATGTACTTCTGGTTTGTCTCCATTTGAAAAAAATTCTGGCTGCCATGGCAAACATTTTTGCTAGGTTTGTTTTCTTATAAGAACACAATCAAACACATACAAGGCAAAAATTGCCGAACTCGTGTTGAGCAAGTCAACTTCGATAAATTGTTAACCAAAGAGAAATTTACCGAGTTCGCGTTCACCAAAATGAAACCGATATCCCTTTTGACCCACAAAGGAACGAGACCCAAAACCATCTTTGATATTGGTGTGTGACTTAAAACTTAAACGGATATACACGATTAAAGGTAACAAATGGTACATTACCAAAACTGAAAATTGTGTGAAATAGAATCGATACCGAATACCATTGGATTGGTATAGTATTTTGGTATCGATATCGACTACCATCAGTTGGCATTTAGATACTAGTACAGTATTCAACTTTTCAGTAATTTTGCTCATGCCTAACAATCTAAAATGTGTGTTATTTTATTTTTAACTTATTTTTTTATATTCTTGGTTGGTTGCAAACTTTGAAAGTATATGTGATAGAGTAGTTTTTAACTAAATAATTGTAGATTGAATACAAGTATACTAACAAAAAGAAACTGTATCAAAACGTTAAACAAAGTTCTGTAATGCGGGGTCGAACTCACTAGTTGAAATAAATTGAAGGGATCAGATTTTTTCATTTTAGATTTTAAGGTTTTGATTTATTATATATGAAGATTAAGATTAAGATTAAAGATCAATGGACAAAATATGGAACAAGGGTATTAATGTGGTGGTCCGTTAAACATGGCCATAAAAATGATTCGGCCCAAAGCCAATTTATACATGGACCAATTTAATTGCAACTTTGCAACGGATAAAATGTGGAGAATAGGAGATTTTTGTTTCATTCTTCTAAGTTCTAATACACTAATACTACTTTGGGGAAAGGTTGGATGCAGTCAACCGCATCATGCGGTTGAAGTTTTCACCGTGAAAATCAGGGGGGCATTTTTGGGAAAGATCAATCATTTAATTGTATGTGTGTGAGACTGCAGCCATGGAAGCTGCAGTCGACAGCAGCTTCGATTTCCCCTACTACTTTATAAGACTTCTCCACCCACTACAAAATAAAATGTCAAAAAAGTTTCAACAAATAAGTATTTTATTTTTAACAAATTAATTAATTTTCTCTTATTTATTCACTAATCTAAACATCTCCATCTAAAATACCTATAATACACCTAATGAAATAATTTACAACATAGATCCTTCAACTTTAAAAATAATTGCACTATCCCTTTTACGTCAATTACTTTTAAAATAATAACAACACCACTGCCACCGCTATCAATCATCGACGTCACCACCGCCGCCGCATTGTGCGGGTAAAATACTAATTACCAAAATATATACCTCATATCAATTTTTAGCGGTATAATTTAACTTCTGCTTAAACAAAATCTTCCATTTAGGAGCACTTTAATATGGGTCTAACTTTTAAATTCACAGTTATATCTATACTGTTATTAGGATCTAAACCGAACTAACCAAACAGTCTAACCAGTTTATTAATGGTATTAAAAACTTACATATAACAAATAGTTAAAATGGATATCATCATTGTAATTTACATCTCATAATTTCACAATGTACTTCGAAAACCAAATACACAACAAGATACATTTAACAAATATTTATAATAATATAATAATAGTTACACAGTATGAGCTTTAATATATCATCAATTTTAACCCATTGATAGAGAAACCCTCCTCACTTATTGCTCGAGAGAATATATCATCAATTTAAACCCTTTATAAAAAAAAACCCGTATTATCTATAAATTTAAAGTAAAAACTCATCTAAGACTACCACAAATGAAAAACTCATATATATAGCCACCCTAGATATGTGTATGAATATAGGATATGACTCAAACCTAAAACCTCTCGTGAGAAAATATGTCTCTTTGCTACTAAACTATTTGATGATGATTATATGATATTGAGTATTTTTTTTTTTTAAACGGTAAACTTAAACTTGTATCTTCATATACCTATGTGAAAAAACATGTATTTTAAAGTATTTTGTTTACATATGAACATCAAATTTAATTTTGAATAAAAGTCATTCTATTGATGGTTTACTTTTTAGTTGTTACTATAAAGAAAAGGAGTGAGGAGTACAAAAAAAAATAAAAATGATTGGATTAGTGGTAAATATTTGGCTTCTGAGAAAAAATGTTTGAATTTAATCCCTTATGTAAAAGTTGGAGGGTCTTTATTACCATTTAGGTAGTCGTAGAAGTAAAGTCTACATAAATGGCTAAAATGAGTGGATTAAGATTACCTAAAGTTGTCCCAACTTGACTAGTCAAGTTGGTAAGATCTTGACCCTTGGATTTTCATCAAGGGTCAAGATGAAAATCAAAGGTCAAGATTATCCAAGTTGGGACAACTTTAGGAATCCCCTTCCAAAATGAGTAGTGTTTTTTTTTTTAAGTGAGAGCAGCAAAACCCATCTGAAACGTCTCCTTTCTCCCAACTCCTTCTCCAGCGTCCGATCTCCATCCTTCAACTCTCGCGCCTAATTCGCTCTCCATATTCTTCTTACTTTTATATTTGTTTTAATTTAACAAACAAACTTTCCCATCTGGTAAGTCAATGCACTAATTACATTAGTAACACCACCATTGCCCCAATGGCCAATTCCTTACTCACATACGCTCACCCCAAATTTCTATAATCTATATCTATATCATTTTTTCTTGAAAAAACATTTTCCAAATTAAGTTCATGTGTTTCCAGTAATCTTGTATTGTTGGGTTTTTAGAAAGTTTGAATCTTGATTATGTTTTCTTTCTTAATTGAAAATTTTAGGGTTTAGGGTTTTATATTTTACTCACATACGCTCACCCCAAATTTCTATAATCTATATCTATATCATTTTTTCTTGAAAAAACATTTTCCAAATTAAGTTCATGTGTTTCCAGTAATCTTGTATTGTTGGGTTTTTAGAAAGTTTGAATCTTGATTATGTTTTCTTTCTTAATTTTTGTTATTTTATAGTTTTAGGGCTGAAGGTTTTATTATATCCATTTTAATTTTTCTGATTATGTTTTTGCTGAGTTTATAATGTATTCGTAGGGTTTATATTTATTTGTAACTAACAGATATTGTTTCCATCTTATATCAAAACAATCTGAAGTATGCATGTAGTTGATACTTATTTTGTTGATTTGTAAAAAGTATGAAGTTTGATCATGTTTTTTTTGTTAGTTTTGTGGTTTTGGAAATTTAAGCATTTGGGATGGCAGAGGGTCCAGCTAGTCCAGGTGGATGTGGGAGTCATGAGAGCGGCGGGGATTTGAGCCCGGCCAATGTTCGAGAACAGGATAGGTTCTTACCGATTGCGAACATTAGTAGAATCATGAAAAAGGGATTACCAGCTAATGGTAAAATGGCCAAGGATGCTAAAGAGACTGTTCAGGAATGTGTTTCTGAATTTATCAGTTTTGTCACTAGCGAGTACGTATTTTTACATATATACTCGTGAGATAAATTGTCTGTTTGATACTGATTGAATATGTGTGTATGGTTTTCTGTTGAGCTGCCTTAAATTGTTAATAAGGTTTTAGAACCATACGTCCAAATAACGGACTAAGATTTTTTACGACTTTTTAGAGTAGCAGCAAAGTGGCTGATGTTTAAGTTGCAATAATCACTTTTAAAATGCACTTTCAAACGCTTTTTGAATATAAAGGAATAAATCTGTATGTAGATAGATCTAGAAAACCATACTAGAGTGGTGAAAGTCGTGTGGCTATGAAAGGCCTTTGGTAATCAGTTAATCACTATGCATACGAGGGTTGTAATATCTGGTTTGTTATGAGTAGAAGAAACATTACATAGTTTGGGAGTACTAAATTGAAGGACAATACAACAGTTAATGAATAAGTTTGTTTTTGTGACAAAAAAGAAAATAAGTTTTGTTTCTTATTCTGCAGAAGTTTTTTGATTCTTTGAGTAAGAGTGAACTCTGAGATTCATAGAATGCAATTTTTGATTTTTAAAATAGCTCAATTATAGTATTTTCTGTTTATATTGTTATATGTTGTTTGCATGCTTATATATTCGTTAAAACAGTTTTAATTGGTATTTATGTGTAGGGCAAGTGACAAGTGTCAAAGGGAAAAGAGAAAAACGATCAATGGTGATGATCTTTTATGGGCAATGGGAACCCTAGGGTTTGAAGAGTATATTGAACCACTTAAGTTATACTTGAACCGATATAGAGAGGTAATTTCTCTTTGCTAATGTTTTTTCTTGGATTCGATCTATGGTTAACTTATAGATGATTTCTTTCTGTATAAGCTTCACTGATGATTTGATGTTTGTGTCTTTGTATGCTCTGATCGGATCACCATTGCAGATCGAGGTTAGAAAGTTTCTTCTATTTCTCCTCATTGCATCATTTAGAGACGGGAAAATGGGCGAGTGGGATGGGTTGGGCAGCGGGGAAAACGAGCGATTTTATGCTGCACTAAATGAGTCGGGGCAGGTTGTGCCAACCTGGTTTAAGCATTTAGAAACTCTCTGGCTGACTTCTATTCTTAGACCGTTTAACCTGGCTGGCCTATTTCACTTTTAGCCAAGTTTAAGCCAAACTGGCTCGTTTTCAAGTAGTTGGTTGAAATTGCCACTTCTATCAATCTATTGTTATCTTTCGAACCTTCTATGCATATTTGTTAATATAATTCCTTTTTGAAGGGTGACACTAAGGGAACCCCAAAAGGTCAGGAAGGATCAGCTAGGAGAGATGGGGTGCAGCTCGATCATAATGCACAGGTGTGTGTTGTGAATTGCTTATTTATCCCAAAACAAAGATGTGATATATATATATGCTCTTGGTATGGAACCTCGATCAGATAGTTGGCAAAATGGGTGGGCTGTTTTAGGTTAACATACACACTTAAGTTCTAGGATGGGTAAAAAGGGAGCCGGCTGACACGTATTTTTGTGTTTTAAATTTATAAGTAATATAGGAAATTACACAAACTTTGACTTGGCTTTTAGTAGCTTTTAGAGCATCTGAGCTATTTCTTTCTTAAGTAAAGTTCCTTGTTTGAACCATTTGACATGTTGTCAATATACTATGATGCAAATTGACCCATCATAGATGGTTAGTTTAAAATGATCACTTTTCTTTGGGGGATGAGTCCCTCCCACTGGGTACCCTCTAATTGCATTAATAGCTAATCACCATTTCGTGCGTTTCTGCAGCTTGCTCATCAAGGTTCGTATTTGCAGGGATTCGATTATGGGAACTCGCAGGTATCCTTTTTTGTGTGCCTTATGTTGTGTACTATTCACTAGTCGCTATTATTTTTTTTAGTTGAATCGCTATTCTTGGTGATCAGTATCGTGCTTTTGTTCTAATTAGGAAAAACGAGTTCTTTGATCTTTTGATCATCAAATTTACTCAAAAGTATTTTCTAATATTAGGTATGAGTTATGATGATGATTTGGCACATAAAGCATGTACCACATGAGATTTCCAATGCATGTTTACAGTACATGTATATGACCATATATGTGTATGTGTGTGTATTTTGCATGATCAAATACTGATATTAGGGGTTGTATGAAACTTGACATTCACAGGGTCAACATATGATGGTTAAGATGCAAGGCAGGGATTAGCATTTTGTGGTTCGGTGGCCCATGGTCAAAAGTTAAAACCCGTTTAGCACCTCAGCAGTCCGTGTTCTAAACTAGGGCATGTACTAACTACTAAGTATGCCCTTGATTCGTTAGGCTATGTAATATCATATATATACTTTAATTCAAACCGTTTGGTGGATTTTAAAGAAATTGCTTCTATCTAACGAATGTATTATGTTTCGGAGGTGTTTAAATCCGTTCGATGGTGTGTACTTTATTTTGCTGCAGTTGTCTTAGCTACTTGGCTGATAAATGAGTAGAAGACTCATTTTGAAATGAATATCAGACCCTAACCATTAACCCCGATGTTCAAGTCATTTTATCTGTTTTTATTTTAAAAACAAAATCTTTTGGATTGACAGGTTTATATGTTTATCTATATATATATATATATATATATATATATATATATATATATATATATATATATATATATATATATATATATATATATATATATATATATATATATATATATATATATATATATATATATATATATATATATATATATATATATATATATATATATATATATATATATATATATATATATATATATATATATATATATATATATATATATATATATATATATATATATATATATATATATATATATATATATATATATATATATATATATATATATATATATATATATATATATATATATATATATATATATATATATATATATATATATATATATATATATATATATATATATATATATATATATATATATATATATATATATATATATATATATATATATATATATATATATATATATATATATATATATATATATATATATATATATATATATATATATATATATATATATATATATATATATATATATATATATATATATATATATATATATATATATATATATATATATATATATATATATATATATATATATATATATATATATATATATATATATATATATATATATATATATATATATATATATATATATATATATATATATATATATATATATATATATATATATATATATATATATATATATATATATATATATATATATATATATATATATATATATATATATATATATATATATATATATATATATATATATATATATATATATATATATATATATATATATATATATATATATATATATATATATATATATATATATATATATATATATATATATATATATATATATATATATATATATATATATATATATATATATATATATATATATATATATATATATATATATATATATATATATATATATATATATATATATATATATATATATATATATATATATATATATATATATATATATATATATATATATATATATATATATATATATATATATATATATATATATATATATATATATATATATATATATATATATATATATATATATATATATATATATATATATATATATATATATATATATATATATATATATATATATATATATATATATATATATATATATATATATATATATATATATATATATATATATATATATATATATATATATATATATATATATATATATATATATATATATATATATATATATATATATATATATATATATATATATATATATATATATATATATATATATATATATATATATATATATATATATATATATATATATATATATATATATATATATATATATATATATATATATATATATATATATATATATATATATATATATATATATATATATATATATATATATATATATATATATATATATATATATATATATATATATATATATATATATATATATATATATATATATATATATATATATATATATATATATATATATATATATATATATATATATATATATATATATATATATATATATATATATATATATATATATATATATATATATATATATATATATATATATATATATATATATATATATATATATATATATATATATATATATATATATATATATATATATATATATATATATATATATATATATATATATATATATATATATATATATATATATATATATATATATATATATATATATATATATATATATATATATATATATATATATATATATATATATATATATATATATATATATATATATATATATATATATATATATATATATATATATATATATATATATATATATATATATATATATATATATATATATATATATATATATATATATATATATATATATATATATATATATATATATATATATATATATATATATATATATATATATATATATATATATATATATATATATATATATATATATATATATATATATATATATATATATATATATATATATATATATATATATATATATATATATATATATATATATATATATATATATATATATATATATATATATATATATATATATATATATATATATATATATATATATATATATATATATATATATATATATATATATATATATATATATATATATATATATATATATATATATATATATATATATATATATATATATATATATATATATATATATATATATATATATATATATATATATATATATATATATATATATATATATATATATATATATATATATATATATATATATATATATATATATATATATATATATATATATATATATATATATATATATATATATATATATATATATATATATATATATATATATATATATATATATATATATATATATATATATATATATATATATATATATATATATATATATATATATATATATATATATATATATATATATATATATATATATATATATATATATATATATATATATATATATATATATATATATATATATATATATATATATATATATATATATATATATATATATATATATATATATATATATATATATATATATATATATATATATATATATATATATATATATATATATATATATATATATATATATATATATATATATATATATATATATATATATATATATATATATATATATATATATATATATATATATATATATATATATATATATATATATATATATATATATATATATATATATATATATATATATATATATATATATATATATATATATATATATATATATATATATATATATAGAAATATATATATATATATATATATATATATATATATATATATATATATATATAGTATATGTAAATACGACCTCATATATATATATATATATATTATATATATATATATGTGTGTGTGTGTTATGATATATCGGTGATGATTTTGGTAAGTTACAAGGATATGATGATGATGATTTTGGGTTGTTGCTGAAGATATGTATTACGAGTATGAATCTGGACAAATGAAAAGTAGCAAAAATAAACATTCACGGTATATATAACTTTGGCAAAATGATTTTTTTTAGAACTTTCCATGCAGACAACTCTAATTCTTTCATATCCTTTGAGCTGCTCCACGTTTTTTTATTTTATTTTTAATAGCCGCCCCATTATTTGTTTAACAACTCTTTCTCTTTTGATTTAGAATCTTTTGTACGACACTCACACAGATCAAAAGCCAAAGGTTTTTGTCTCCTTGTCTTTGTATGGCATAAGTATATATATATTTATTGTTTGAATTGATGCACATATGTGATGTTCCAGTCGAGACCCACAAAGCATTGTTGGGAAACTAGATAAAAGTTTATTGATCATGGCCATTTAATAAATTGGCATGACTAGTTAAACCACACCAATGATGGTGTGAAATATATATAAACAAGGGAAAAGCTAATTACCTAATGGTAGAAAACTTTTAATAGAGGACGCTCTATTTTTACCCAAAATCAACAAGAAAATTGTTGAGTTTATATATATATATATCATAATGGTTATGATACTCAGTCAAGAACTGATGAAAGTGATAATTATTTACATATTGTAAAGAAAGATCATATATTGAAGAAACTGCCAAAGATCCATTTTTGATATGCATTATATAAATGTGCCTCATGCACATATGGCAGTCATAGAAAAATATGATGATTATAAACTTATGGCATGACAGATTAAGCCATTAAGGATATATTATGATGAAAAGGATCCACATGATCCTAAAAATGATTAAAGGATACACATATCCTAGCATGATACCATTTAGTATTTAAATCGATGCATCGTCTAAATGGGTCATCAAAATTGCAGCATGAAGCTTGCGTGATTATTTGCTCAATTTATAAAATTGAAAGCATGTTCCATATTATATATTGGAAATAATGATCAGTTTGATAAATGATCATTTAAAGAGCAAAATGAATGACTTTTAGTTTGGGGTCATATGCAATAATATGATTGCGTATCGTATAAATAGTTTATTGTATTCCCTCCCCAATAAAATTGGTTTATGGTCACAAAGATGATACCACAAAGAATGTTGGATATAATGTTGGAAAAACATTGATAAATAAAGTGTCTGTTTTGGGTGTGAGTTGAAACATGTAAAATGTTTTACCAACATTAGGGGGAGATGTTCCCAACATTAAGGGAAAGATAGATGTTCCCAACATTAAGGGAAAGATAGATGTTCCCAACATTAAGGGAAAGATAGATGTTCCCAACATTAAGGGAAAGATAGATGTTCCCAACATTAAGGGAAAGATAGATGTTCCCAACATTAAGGGAAAGATAGATGTTCCCAACATTAAGGGAAAGATAGATGTTCCCAACATTAAGGGAAAGATAGATGTTCCCAACATTAAGGGAAAGATAGATGTTCCCAACATTAAGGGAAAGATAGATGTTCCCAACATTAAGGGAAAGATAGATGTTCCCAACATTAAGGGAAAGATAGATGTTCCCAACATTAAGGGAAAGATAGATGTTCCCAACATTAAGGGAAAGATAGATGTTCCCAACATTAAGGGAAAGATAGATGTTCCCAACATTAAGGGAAAGATAGATGTTCCCAACATTAAGGGAAAGATAGATGTTCCCAACATTAAGGGAAAGATAGATGTTCCCAACATTAAGGGAAAGATAGATGTTCCCAACATTAAGGGAAAGATAGATGTTCCCAACATTAAGGGAAAGATAGATGTTCCCAACATTAAGGGAAAGATAGATGTTCCCAACATTAAGGGAAAGATAGATGTTCCCAACATTAAGGGAAAGATAGATGTTCCCAACATTAAGGGAAAGATAGATGTTCCCAACATTAAGGGAAAGATAGATGTTCCCAACATTAAGGGAAAGATAGATGTTCCCAACATTAAGGGAAAGATAGATGTTCCCAACATTAAGGGAAAGATAGATGTTCCCAACATTAAGGGAAAGATAGATGTTCCCAACATTAAGGGAAAGATAGATGTTCCCAACATTAAGGGAAAGATAGATGTTCCCAACATTAAGGGAAAGATAGATGTTCCCAACATTAAGGGAAAGATAGATGTTCCCAACATTAAGGGAAAGATAGATGTTCCCAACATTAAGGGAAAGATAGATGTTCCCAACATTAAGGGAAAGATAGATGTTCCCAACATTAAGGGAAAGATAGATGTTCCCAACATTAAGGGAAAGATAGATGTTCCCAACATTAAGGGAAAGATAGATGTTCCCAACATTAAGGGAAAGATAGATGTTCCCAACATTAAGGGAAAGATAGATGTTCCCAACATTAAGGGAAAGATAGATGTTCCCAACATTAAGGGAAAGATAGATGTTCCCAACATTAAGGGAAAGATAGATGTTCCCAACATTAAGGGAAAGATAGATGTTCCCAACATTAAGGGAAAGATAGATGTTCCCAACATTAAGGGAAAGATAGATGTTCCCAACATTAAGGGAAAGATAGATGTTCCCAACATTAAGGGAAAGATAGATGTTCCCAACATTAAGGGAAAGATAGATGTTCCCAACATTAAGGGAAAGATAGATGTTCCCAACATTAAGGGAAAGATAGATGTTCCCAACATTAAGGGAAAGATAGATGTTCCCAACATTAAGGGAAAGATAGATGTTCCCAACATTAAGGGAAAGATAGATGTTCCCAACATTAAGGGAAAGATAGATGTTCCCAACATTAAGGGAAAGATAGATGTTCCCAACATTAAGGGAAAGATAGATGTTCCCAACATTAAGGGAAAGATAGATGTTCCCAACATTAAGGGAAAGATAGATGTTCCCAACATTAAGGGAAAGATAGATGTTCCCAACATTAAGGGAAAGATAGATGTTCCCAACATTAAGGGAAAGATAGATGTTCCCAACATTAAGGGAAAGATAGATGTTCCCAACATTAAGGGAAAGATAGATGTTCCCAACATTAAGGGAAAGATAGATGTTCCCAACATTAAGGGAAAGATAGATGTTCCCAACATTAAGGGAAAGATAGATGTTCCCAACATTAAGGGAAAGATAGATGTTCCCAACATTAAGGGAAAGATAGATGTTCCCAACATTAAGGGAAAGATAGATGTTCCCAACATTAAGGGAAAGATAGATGTTCCCAACATTAAGGGAAAGATAGATGTTCCCAACATTAAGGGAAAGATAGATGTTCCCAACATTAAGGGAAAGATAGATGTTCCCAACATTAAGGGAAAGATAGATGTTCCCAACATTAAGGGAAAGATAGATGTTCCCAACATTAAGGGAAAGATAGATGTTCCCAACATTAAGGGAAAGATAGATGTTCCCAACATTAAGGGAAAGATAGATGTTCCCAACATTAAGGGAAAGATAGATGTTCCCAACATTAAGGGAAAGATAGATGTTCCCAACATTAAGGGAAAGATAGATGTTCCCAACATTAAGGGAAAGATAGATGTTCCCAACATTAAGGGAAAGATAGATGTTCCCAACATTAAGGGAAAGATAGATGTTCCCAACATTAAGGGAAAGATAGATGTTCCCAACATTAAGGGAAAGATAGATGTTCCCAACATTATGAAAGAAAGATGTTCCCAACATTAAGGGAAAGATAGATGTTCCCAACATTAAGGGAAAGATAGAAAGCTCATAATGCTCGTTATTGAATCATAGAAACATTTGAAAGTGGTAGAAAAATCGATTCCAAATAAAAAGCCTCGAAAGAAAAGGAGCATAAATATAAGATGGTCAAAGTCGAGGTATAAAGACCCCATAAGAGATATATGATGAGAAACTAGACATGAAGGTTTTTGAGAAACCCAGGTACCTGAAAATAATGAGATCTCAATGAATTGTGACATGTCTAGAGAATTGTGGAATCGAAAAATAAATAAAAGCGACGTCGAGAATGATTGTATATGATATAGCGCTAAGTATTATGAATAATGGTAAGGATCTTGAAAGCATGCATGCACGTAAGTGATATGATATGAATGATTGGCCAATGATGAAAAGACGCTAGTATTTTGGACATGAAGTCCAAGCACTTGAAGTGCATAAATTATATGATGTAAATCGGTCTATGTTCAAATATTGAATTGAATTATGGCACATAGAATGTTGAACAGACCTTATATTGATTATGAGCAAGAAATGTCATATGGTGGAAGCAATTATTGATCTACTGAAAGTCTGGCAAAATAAGATATTTGATTTGCGTCTAAAGAATACGAACAGAGCTCATTTGGTATTAATATTTCATAAGAGATATAAAATGCATGAAGCATATTTTGTGATTTGAAAAGCTTAAAAACCTATGTGAAATTGGAATGTGATATAATTGCCTTAGTGTATATTTATTAAAATGTGCCATAGAATTGCTATGTTTGCTCATGAAACTCCATAAAGAAATTTGGATTTAAATATGATATGAGTTTTCAATAGAACTCCGAGAGAGTGTCCAATACAAATTGAATTATTAGAAAATGAATGTGAGATAAAAGACAAAAACTGTCTTGATTTACGAATTGACTATGTTAAGGATAATATCATTGAGCATCATAATATGTAACACCCCAAGCCGGAGCTCGAAATGTCACGGAAATCATACAGCACCCGGTGGAATTACAATAGAACAACTAAATGCAATTAACGATTCGGTGAATCCAAAACATAGCAAAACAATAGCAAAATACAACGGGAGCAAATATCCATCAATGTTCACATAACCCATCCAAAGATGGCAACGATCCTAAGTATAATGCAAAAGGAGGGTCAATGAATCCTTGATCCATGAGGTCCAAGTCCGGGTTAGACAGCAAGCAAGCAACTAAACACCACGTCCGGGGAGAACCTGGTTACCTGAAAAGTGTACTAAGCATAGTCAACACAAGGTTGGTGAGTTCGTAGTAATGGTCCATAAAGAACCATCAACAATAATCACAATATACGAATAGAGGCTAGGCATGACTTGCAGCAAGCCTCTAAGCAACACAATATCGTCCAGCAACAGGATTACACAAGACAATAAGAGTGTAATGAGAAGGCACAAATGATGTATGAATCAATGTAAGTGCCAAATGCATGAATAAGCCAACATGCCTATCCTATGCGTGAACGCAGTCACCAATGCAACGATACCCTTCCGTCATAACAATGAACAAGGCTGTATCTCAAAAACATCGAGATATATATGTCTATATACTCGGGGTCAGGAACTACATCCCTAACGGGTGCATACATCTATGCACCAGGATGTCGGCAATCCCCTGCCGAGGGCTCATCAACAATGTATGCAATGCTTACAATCAAATGTAAATGCATAATCATAAACCGACAATCAATAACCGTCAATCATAAACCAATAATCAACATTCGACCACATGAACCAACAATCAATAATCGTAACGGGGCACACTTGTCAACAGAGGGACAAGGCCGTATCTCACTATACATAAGTCAAATCCCCTAACAGTGGGACATGTGCACAACATATGCATCAATCAAAATTAATCATTAATCACAATATAAACCAACTATACGTACATATACTTCAGAGGATTTTACTTTCTTCGAGTCCCAGATGCTTATGTATAGGGTCACCCGCAGCCTTCCCACCACATCTAAAACCCTATGAAGGCATAACCGACTTCCATGTATGTACGTCCATCCTAATATAATTGTAATACTTAACTAAAACATAACCCAAGTCAATCAAACAAAACGAACTGTCACGTCACTCCAACAATCCAGTCAAACAATCAACAAATCAATAAATGCAAATAAACACACCAGGTTTACACTTTTCAGCCCGAATCTCAAGCGAGTAGGGAGATACGAAACTCACCTTGATTGGCAAAGAAGTTAGTAAAGGATTACAAACGAGTAATGGGATCCACACGTCCACAACCTATATATATATTCATCATAATAACATAAGGTCAACTCAACAATCTCAAACAAGTTGATTTAGAAGGGTTAAGTCAATTTGCAAACCCTAAATGTACTTACAACTTAAACGAGTATGAACAATGCGCATTAGACTCGACATTTTTAGAAATGAAAGAAGTTTCATACGAAATGAATGTTACTATAAGAAAGTAGACTCTCTCACGATTCCAATGATAGGTCATACGACTTGTTTGGACTTACGGATCAAAAGTTACGACCTTTCAAACTAAAACAGTTTTTGCTGCACTGGAGGAAAGGTGCGGCGCACCAATGATGAGGTGCGGCGCACCAAAAGAGGTGCGGCGCACCAAAGAGGAGGTGCGGCGCACCAAGAGGAGGTGCGGCGCACCAAGAGGAGGTGCGGCGCACCAAAGAGGAGGTGCGGCGCACCAAAGAGGAGGTGCGGCGCACCAAAGAGGAGGTGCGGCGCACCAAAGAGGAGGTGCGGCGCACCAAAGAGGAGGTGCGGCGCACCAAAGAGGAGGTGCGGCGCACCAAAGAGGAGGTGCGGCGCACCAAAGAGGAGGTGCGGCGCACCAAAGAGGAGGTGCGGCGCACCAAGAGGAGGTGCGGCGCACCAAAGAGGAGGTGCGGCGCACCAAAGAGGAGTGCGGCGCACCAAAGAGGAGGTGCGGCGCACCAAAGAGGAGGTGCGGCGCACCAAAGAGGAGGTGCGGCGCACCAAGAGGAGGTGCGGCGCACCAAAGAGGAGGTGCGGCGCACCAAAGAGGAGTGCGGCGCACCAAAGAGGAGGTGCGGCGCACCAAAGAGGAGGTGCGGCGCACCAAAGAGGAGGTGCGGCGCACCAAGGGAGGTGCGGCGCACCAAAGAGGAGGTGCGGCGCACCAAAAGAGTGCGGCGCACCAATGAGGGGTGCGGCGCACCAAGCCAGGAGGTGCGGCGCACCAAAGAGGAAGTGCGGCGCACAAAACGATGCGGCGCACCAAAGAGGAGGTGCGGCGCACCAAAGAAGTGCGGCGCACCAAAGAGGAAGTGCGGCGCACAAAACGAGTGCGGCGCACCAATTGAGGGGTGCGGCGCACCAAGCCAAGTGCGGCGCACCAAAGAGGAAGTGCGGCGCACAAAACGATCAGGGACCAGGGAGGTGCGGCGCACCAAGAGGAGGTGCGGCGCACCAAAGAGGAAGTGCGGCGCACCAAAACGATGCAGGCGACCAAAGAGGAGGTGCGGCGCACCAAAGAGGAGGTGCGGCGCACCAAAGAGGGGTGCGGCGCACCAAGCCAAGTGCGGCGCACCAAAGAGGAAGTGCGGCGCACCAAAACGATGCGGCGCACCAAGAGAGGTGCGGCGCACCAAAGAGGAGTGCGGCGCACCAAAAGGAGTGCGGCGCACCATTGATGAGGTGCGGCGCACCAAAGAGGAGGTGCGGCGCACAAATCAACCAGGGAACCCAGTCCAAGCTTTGGTGCGGCGCACCAAAGAGGAGGTGCGGCGCACCTGCGCCCAGATCAGTTCCAAAACCCTTCAAACCCGAACCAAACTTAACCCAAACTCCATTTTTAGTCACCAAATCGACTAGTGATGTTTCAAGACTCATTTTGAAGCTTATACAAACATATTTCAACATAAATAAACATAACCCCTATCTTAGTTTCGATTCAAAACATCATAATCACACCCAAACCCTTCAAACCCTAATTAAACCCTAGTTTGACCCAAATCAAGATTTAAGCCGATTTAGGACATGTCAATACTCAAAATGACCAGAAATGCATTACTAATCATAAATAGAAGTAAATGGGTTAAATTAGACTTACCAAAACTCCTTTCACGAGCTAGAACCCGAATTTAGGTTAAAAAGGACAATGCTTGAACTATGAACTCCAAGGTTATGATTTCAATGGGATTAAGTTATGACAATGATGATGATTCTTGTATTAAAGCAAGTCCAAAACACAATTTAGATGCAAGTGAGATGATGAACTAAGGATGGGAGAAGATTTGCTTTTACTTGGAAGAAATAAGGGAAGTATAGATAGATAGATAAGAAAGAAAAGGAAGGGAAGGGGGGGGGGGAAAGTAGGCCTTGGGGCTGGTGGGTCATGGGCTACCCACGGGCCGACCCGCTTCTCCCACAAGCCATAAAACAAACGTTACACATTTAAACACCCATCAAAACATATTATCGACTCAAATAACACACATTGTCATTTAATTCACCAAACGACCCAATTATTTCATTCAACTAGATTGTTAGTCAAATTACACAAAAAGTCAACGGGTCAAATTCACGGGTGTTACATAATAGCTAAAAGAGGAAGCTATACATTTTGTAGACAAGTGACGCCCATGGCTATGAGGTCACATGATGTTGAAAGAACCCCCTCGAATTTCAAAGAAGATGATCACAATGATAGTTCAAAAGTGTCGCTAAAGTATTGATAGTTATCGATTTCTCATTATGCATCATTTAAATTGAAGTTGTTTATAGAGTTTAGATTATGAAGTACGGGTATGTACTTAAATGAAATGTTTGATGCATGTTGAAATCCTAAATTGGATATGAGAGTCATATGTGGAGAAATCAACATATAGCAAGTTGGTTCATGAGAAAATCAAATTGATTTATCAAGACATTTATTACGATAACCTGAGACTTTGGTCAGTGATATTGATTTGTGTTAACCAATGAGTTTAAATGATGTGATCATGAGGGGGAGAAAATACGCATTGCACTCTTTTTCCCTTAGACTATGGTTTTATCCCATTGGGTTTTTCCTGGCAAGGTTTTTAATGAGGCAATATCTCTAAGCGTATCAAAAGACTTATGTACTCTTTTTCCTTCATTAGATTTTTATCCCATCGGGTTTTTTCTAATAAGGTTTTAACGAGGCATAATCTTTCACATGAACACCCAAAGATGAATATTATACAACATGTTCATGGATCTTGTAGTATTTCTTCAAGAAACAACGCTACAACAATTTTGTATAAAGGTGATGCAGCTTGTATTATTCAACTTAAAGAATGATACATCAAAGAAGAATAGAGATATGCATATTTTTTATTAAGGCACTTCGAGCCTTATAATTCAAGAAGTTAGTTCAAGATATTGGATTGCATCAACTTAAAGATCTGAAGTGATATCATCATCAGGGGGAAACACAATACGCGTTGCACTCTTTTTCCCTTGACTATGGTTTTATCCCACTGGGTTTTCCTAGCAAGGTTTTTAATGAGGCAACACCTTTAGGCGTATTGTACAACAAACATCCAAGGGGGAGCATTACAAGTTGCACTCTTTTTCTCTTCACTAAGTTTTTGTCCCACTGGGTTTTCTTAGTAAGGTTTTTAATGAGGCAACATACCCGATCCAGAAGTATCAAAGGAGATAACAAGTGCTGCACTCTTTTTCCCTTAGCTATGGTTTTCTCCCACTGGGTTTTTCCTAGCAAGGTTTTTAACGAGGCAGTAGTTCAAAGCGAAACTTCAAAGTTGAAAAGTATCATTCAACATGAAACATATGAATTATTAATAAAGTGAATGATAGTAATATGTCTGAGGGGGAGTGTTATAATCAGACATATTTAAGGGGCCATATTTGAAGACCCGTGAACCAATTTTGGTTTCTTTACATACTTTATATTTATCTATATAATGAAAATATAGATGAGAAAATGGATAGATTTTTTCTCTCTTTTCTTCTCTCTTATTATAAGCTTCTTCTGCTTCTTCTAGTATTAAGAATGAATACTTGTTGAGAATTCAATTACTTCTTAATCTAAAGTCATAACATTTATAACAGTTATTATTTATAAAAGTAAAGTATTTGGTTAAGAGGATTAATCATTTTCCTTTATAAAAATGGATAATCTAAGTGAACACTTTGTTTATTCAACATTTCAACCATAAACTTGAAAATTAATTAAGGTAAATCACTTTTTATTTTATAAGAGGGCTTTTTATTTATATTTATATATATCCAACTAGATTATGCCCCATGCGATGCATGGTAATATACACATTACATTAAATTGATTACAAATATAATATTTTAAGTAATATTACTTGAAAACAATGATTAACATATATACGTCAAGAGTATTAATAATGTTATATAATAATAATAACTAAAAGGATTTTTAATGATATTATACTTTTATTATGCATGTAAAATCTGAAAAACATATATAAAGTAGAATATAAAAGAAAAAAAGGAGGAAAAAGAAGATATAAAAGTGAAGAGGAAATTTAAATCGAATATAAAAACAAATATCAAAAATATGTGTGTGAAATTGATAAAGTAAATATCTAATTTAACATTGATAATATAACCGGATAGTAAAATATTAGATAAAATTATCAATATAATCTAGTTTTATATTATATTAAAGTAAATTATATTCACGTACAAAGATAATTAAATACAAAGGAAAATAGAAAAAGATAAGTTACAAAGATTGACAATTATATTATCAATGTCTTTTAATTAGTTTTAATATTCACTAAATATCTACCGTAGTTTTGCAAAAAATAAACAAATATTAAGTTAGATCAAGTGGTTTGTGCATAATACTAAAAGTTAGAGGTCATGAGTTCTAATCTTGTATTTGGCTTTTTTATTTGCTATTTAAAATTGATAAAAAAAAAAGAGCAAATGTCCACGTAGACAAATGATGACGTGGCAAATGAAGTGCCACATGAGCACTAAAAAATTATAAATGTCAATATATCTAAAACATTAAAATTACCATAAAATGCCACTTAAGCAAAAAGAGAAGTAACACCTAGGAAAAAAACTATCATCTCTTAGTTATACAGAGAGATATATCAACCCTACCTTAAAAAGTTAATAATACTCTTTTCATCATATACTAATTATATTTTATATAGTTGTACATTTTATATTAAAAGATATGTCTATTGTTGTGTATCACTAAAAGATATTGTGGGAAATTTTCTTTCATCAAAACTCTAAAATTTTGTATTTTGGTATAAGATTTATATAACATCAAATATATTGTAACTCTAAGTGCAGCACTAAACTTTTACGTGTATCGGTGACTCGGTGTATGCTAAATTTTTTGCCACAGTGCCTCCTATTAACCTAACATAATCACTCTAATGATATAAAGAAATTTCGATCGTTTTAATTGTTTAACGCGTTATTTGATTTTAAGATAATTGATTTTTGAAAAAAATTGAGTATAACAAAGTACTAAATTTGATAAAATAGATATATAGATGACCAAGATTGCTAACATTATATTTAAATTCTTTTTATTGGCATTCTATGATCTCATGAGTAAAACAACAATGCTTAGAGTAAATAAAGTTTATGACGCGTATCAAAGGTAATGCTAAAGTTACAAGTACTAAAGTACCATAAAATATAATTTCATTATTATTGGATGTACATATCACATGTCATTTCCATTCTTTTGTCCAATAAAAAAAACTTCAAATTGAATTGAAGTATATTTAATTGATTAATCTCTACTTTTAAAAAAAAAATTATACTTCCACTATTATATTTTACAAACATGTTTGGGTTAAAAAATTATAATGATAGTGATTGCTCAATAATTGAAAAGGAAAACCAGTAAATAATTGTTGATGTATCTATACTACATTGTTATAAGTCATTTGACATGTACTCTAATTTTTAAGTATTATGTTTGTAAGATTTTACTCAGAGCCGACGGTCGGTGAACGTGATTGCTAACTACCATCATCCATAATTGCATGTACTAAACAAGTTTTATGAATTTTATTTTTAAGTTTGATTTATACTAAAACTTAAATAGTTGTGGTAATTTATGAAAGTATGAAACTGTATACAGGTAGTATTTTATTTTAGTAAAAAATGGTTTTGATGATTTACTAACTTAATGATTGGTTAAAATGCAAAATTTAACTTCAATTAGTACATGAGTCCTGTTCTGACTTCTGAAAACATTAGTACATTACATTAGTCGAAATTTTTTTGTCACAAACAAAATAAGGTTTAGATTTTAAACGAATCCACCCCCATAATCACAAATCGTCAACGAAAATACACCTAACATTATCGAAACGAGATTTAACTGGTTTGGGCTATTGGTTATTAACATTTGACAACGATTTGTTGAAATGCCTAAAACATTTAAAAATAACAAAATCTAATATCAAAATTATAATATTTACATATTATAATTTATAATTTATCTAAATCTATATCTACATTACTATATAAAATTCCAAGTCTCTCACTTTTAAAAATAGTCGGAAGAAAAAAATATATGAAATAACGATTTTACCATGAAACAAATTTTTGGAAAAAATTTATAGAAAACTACCCAAATCTTTATTTATAAAATATATATCTTTCTCACATCCTTTACGTCAATGACATGCACATCAACTTACACCACCCAACGTCACCGCCGCCACCATCACCAATAGTCGCTGTTATCACATCCATTCGTTGTCACCACCAGCCCGCCGTTACCGTCAACGCCGTCGCATTGCGAGGATATCTTTTTAATAATTTATAATTTATTAATAATACAAGTAAGCATTGCTTAGAAAATAATGATGTCATACAAATCTTGTTTTATTTATATATAAGAGATAATCTATACTCCTTTATAAAAATTATCACACCCCCCATTTTTATAAAGTGTTACTCAAATGTTACATACGGAACTTGTAACGCCCCACACTTCTAAATCCAAATATGGAGTGTCATTTCGAACTTAAACAATACAAGTGTGCTAAACAGAATTTCTCTTAATATTTTTACAATTGTTGTAGCCTAAACGATCCTTGACCATAATCTTCAACAAATCCTTTATGCGCGGAAGCTAGCTAAAAGTCCATTGCTCTATCTTTCTTAAAACCTGCCGCAGGGAAAGAAAAACTGCGGCTGAGCCAATTGCTCAGTGCGCGGATATAGAAATACATATAATAGACCAAGAAGTTTATATAACAAAAATCATTTAACTCATAAAAAGATTTAAAAGATGCTTTTAACGAACCAAAATATTAAAGAGACATTTTAACTAAATAATATTAATTCGGAACAAATATAGTCATAATATCATATCAAAAATTTTCGCATTATCAAAAGAACATATCAATATCCAACATTATCAAAAAGCCTACAAAGCTTCATATTTTCAAATCCAACATTATCAAAATACCTACATTTCAGAGTTCCATATTTTCAAAGCCAACCGAGCTCCTACAACAAAAACGCATACATTTGCATATCGAATCCAATGGATCGATAAACAAATGCCAGACATATGTACAATGGACCTGCAGATCCAAGTGTACCCTACAAATGTGAAATGGTGTGTCGGGCACAACACAACCATCCACCCTACCAGAACAGAACCTACAAACTAGAGTCGACTCATACGCCTTCTAACAAAAATGGCCAATGCCATTATAACAGACAAAAGAAGACGCCGTAACCAATCACACTGTCACGGAAGTGTCACACCATTTGCCCCGAATGATGTGCCTGTAGTACCCCTACAGGTGGTTAGCTCGGGGTTTTCATATCAAATTTCCATATATCAAAACAAATTTATAATTAGCTTCTCCAAAATAATCTTATCGTATAATGTCTCAAAAGCTTTCTTATTTCAAATCAAATAATCCACATAGACAAAAAATTTAAAAATAACTCCTTCGTACATATATATCTAAAATTAGATTTTGTATAAGAATACTTCAAAGCATAGCTAACATTATAAAAGGTACGAGCAAAATACTTTTGAGGCCTTAAAAGACACGTCAAATCACTTACATAACAGAGTAACGCTGAAGGAACAAACGGAATTCAAATCATAGTTTCAATATATATATTAAGTTTAAAACAGAAATCCGTACTATTATATAACGAACATAGTTTAAAATAGGAATCCGTACCTGAACCGTAGTCTAAAATTCTAAAGCCCATTGATCCGTACAAACCGGAGACCACCACCCCCCCCCCCGGCCTAAAGCCGATCGATCCACCACAATCCTTACAAATCTCCTGCTCATTCGTGACGAACTCGAGCCAAGATATCACAAGATCTTGAAACGAACTAGAAACTTTATTCCAAGACGATCGCACGATGAATAGCTAAAACCCAAAACTGATCTATTAAGCTACGAACTTCCTTGTTTACTCTAGATCAAAACCTCCTGTTTCTAATCGATTTATTTATTATGGTTAAAAGAAGGAATGGAACGTACGGTTATTTATAGTGAGGCTGGGTCGTTTATACGAATAAATATCTCAACAGTGACCGGTTGTATATATGTAACATCCGCGAATTTTGACTCGTTGACTTTACATGTAATATGACTAACAATATAGGTTAATGAAGTATTCGGGTCGTTTTGGTGATTAAATGGCAATGTGTCGTATTTGGGTCAAAAATGTATTTTGAGCGGTGTTAAAATGTGTAACGATGGTAATTTGGCTAGAGATGAGAACGGGTCGGTCCGTGGGTAGTCCATGACCCACCAGCCCCCTTGACCCATCTTTCCCCCCCTTATCTCTTCCTTCACCTCTCATTTCTTTCCCTTCTCTTTTCTCTCTAGCAAAAGCAAGAACTTCACATATCTCTCTTTCTCTTATTAATTCTTGCATCATTGAGTGTGTTGAATCAAAATCTATACAAGATCGTCATCATCTTCTTAGTATTAAAAGCTTGAATCTCATAGTGCAAGATTTTTACCCATTTTGACCTAATTTCGGGTTTGAGCTCAAGGAGGAGTTTTGGTAAGTCAAATTCATCCCATTTACTTCTATTTAAGTTTGTTTATGCATTTCTAGTCATCTTGACCAATTGCAAGTCTCGAATCGAGTCAAAAGACGATTTGGGTCAAATTAGGGTTTCGTTTAGGGTTGGAGCGATTTGTTATGATTTTGATGTTTTGGGTCGAATTGGTGGATTGGGTTATGTTTATTTATGGTCAATGATGTTTATTTATGCTTCATTTCAAGTTATAAGTTCCTACAAATCGTTTTGGTGAGGTTTGGGTCGAGTTTTTAGGGTTTTGGCCTTGCTTTTCTTGCTGCTGGTGCAGCTGCTGCTGCTGGTCAGATTGGAGCCACTGCGGCGCAGTGGCTTGGGCCTAGCCCACTGCGGCGCAGTGGCTAGGGTCTGGTCTAATTTGGGTCAGCCCACTGCGGCGCAGTGAGCTTGGCTAAGGCTCACTGCGGCGCAGTGGTTAGATGCTGGAATTTATGCGCGCCGATTTTGAAACGTTAATAACTTTTGATCTGTAAGTCCAATCGAGTCATATGACCTATCGTTGGAATCGTAAGAGAGTCTAGTTTCTTGTAGTAACACTCATCTTGTATGATTCTTAATCCATTTCTAAAAATGTCGAGTCAAAGCGTCTTGTTTCATATACGGTAAAGTTGTAAAGGCGTCTAGGGTTTGACGATTTGACCTAATTGTGCTAAACTTACTTGTTTATGTTTGTATAGTTGACATCATGGTATTATGATATATATTGATAGGTTGTGGACTCGTGACGGTCGTTGGACATTTATAGCTCGATATTAACTTGTCGTTTTGCTTGGAAATCAAGGTGAGTTCCGTAGTTCCCTACTCGCTGGAGATTCGGGCTGAAAAGTGTAAACTTATGTGATTACTTGTTATTTGTGTTTGTAAATGATTGTTGGTGTTGTTTGATTTTACTCGCGTACAAAATGTCTAGTTGGTGACATTGGATGAATGATGGATAGTTTTGCTTAAATGCTTGAGGGGTTTGTATGAGATTGTGATATTGTTAAATAAATTAGGATAGTAGTGTATACATAGAGGTCGGTTTTACTTTCAAAAGGTTTTAGATGTGGTGGGAAGGCTGCGGATGACCCTATACATAAGCATCTAGAACTCGATGAAAGTAAAATCCTCCGAAGGGTATGTACGCGTTGTTTAGAGTGATTGGTGGATATTGGGAATGTGTTGGGATGTTCATATGCGCTTTGTTATACTTGACTTGTGCGGTGCACACTCAAACATACTTTTATTGTTGCATTGATGACGTTATTGATACGCATTTGATATACATCATGGTCTTACATACGTACGATACATGATCTGACGTTAATAATTCGCGTACTCATTTATTATGCGATGTTGCTTTACCCCATATGGTCTTGTAGTGATTTGATATTGTGATCAGGATAGTTGTACATACAGGGAAGACGACGATACCTTTAGTGAATTATAGATGTGGTGGGAAGGCTGCGGGTGACCCTATATATAAGCATCTATGATTCCTTAAAAGTAAAGTCGTATGAAATGTATGTGCAATGTAATTATGGTTGATTCTAGTAAAGGATTGAGATATATATATTATTGTGATTATTATTACTATTTAGGATGGACGTGCATACATGGAAGTCGGTTACGCCTTCAAAGAGTTCTAGATGTGGTGGGAAGGCTGCGGGTGACCCTATATATAAGCATCTAGAACTTGATGAAAGCAGAATCCTCCTAAGTGTATGTGCGTGTAGTTTATTTTGAGTTAATTATCGATGGTTGACGATTGTTGAATTGTGGTTGGTGTTTATTCGCGGTTCACACGCAAGCATATATATATTTATACGCGGTTCACACGCAAGCATAATATATATATATATTCATACGCGGTTCACACGCACGCGGTTCACACGCAAGTATGACCTGTTTATATATGCGGTTCACACGCATGCGGTTCACACGCAAGTATACTTTGTTTGGTGTATTTTGTGGCATGGTTGATACGAATTCGATATGTATTACAATAGGCGTTATGATTGTTTATGCTTTTGGCGTTTGTGTTGATATTTACATCATTTGTGCACTCTTATTTCACGCTTACTCGTTTTGTGTGATCTTGTTGTTGGACGTTATTGTGTTACTTAGAGGCTCACTGTAAGTCATGTTTTGCCTCTATTAGTGTATTATGATTTGGAGGATGGTTTCCTTGTGGACCATTACTACGAACTCACCAACCTTGTGTTGACTATGCTTAGTACACTTTTCAGGTAACCAGGTTATCCAGGACATGGAGTTTGATTGTTTGCTTGCTGTTGAACCCGGACTGGACTATATGGATCAAGGATCCATTTGCCTTATGTTGCATTGTACTTAGGATTGTAGCATTTCTTTCGTTGTCGTTTTGTAAACCTTGACGATTACTTGCTTCGGTTACAATTTGATACTTGTTTCTTTCATTGTAAGGATTCACTGAATCCTTTATTTGCATTTAGTTCATGTTCTACATTAATCCCACCTTGCGCTATATGATTTCCGTGATATTCTGAGCCTTGGCTTGGGGTGTTACAATATATATAAGCTTTAAGTTTTACTTGATAAACATTAATTTGGCCGATGACTTCGTGATAATAGACGTAATCTATGGAAGTTTTGTTACACGGGTTTCCTAACTTATCTCTAAAACCAATAATACTTATCTACAATATATTTGACATACTATTATTTAACCTTAATCCTACACAAAGTATATCCTATATATCAGTTAAAATAAATATTCTCATTAATATAACATTTTTTTTCCGGGTGTTACAATTCTACCCCTCTTAAAAAATTTCGGCCTCGAAATTGGACCGCTAAACTTGTAACAATTTATAAAAGCGGCCTCGAAATTGGACCGCTAAACTTGTAACAATTTATAAAAGATAAAGGATACTCGTATCAAGCTGTTTCTTTCTACCCTAAAGTACTAACGTACCTACAATCTTTTGATGTTTTATTTCATTTTAGCCTACTACATAAGTTCATGATCTAATAATATAAACGGGTAAAGAACAATGGTAAAGTTGATAAAAGCGAACGACTTAAATGGAGACCTTATGAAATCTTGGAATAACAAATGTGCGAGAACTGAAGCCCAAACCTTAAGTGTAACACGCCAAAGGAGAGACAAAGCTAAACCACGTATTCAATCAAGCAGGAAATGTACATAGGTCACTAGATTATTTCTAGAACCTAATTATAATTAATGAATTCACAAAATCCTATATGCGTTTTAACCCTTATCTTCTAAATTTTCCACTATCACAATTACATCAACCACACCACTTGACCGCACCACCACCAATAGTACCATCACCGACACCACTAGACCGCCGTCCCGCCACCGTGCCGCATTGCGCGGGTACCATGCTCGTTATTATAAATATAAATAATATTATTATTTGGCATGACATATGAGATATATACTATACTAGGTGGTTCTTTGCCGCTCGTTGAGCGGCGTTGGTTAGTGTGAGATTTTGTGCAGTAATGTGTACGTCGTTTTGCAATTCCTTGCTAGTGCTTCCAAATTTCTGAGTTTCAGGCCTGTTTAAAGATACTACATGATTAGTAAAAATAAAAAGATATGAGTATTAGACACATGCTAATCTTGTAGATACATCCTGAAATATTTCAATAAAGGGGTACTGATACGAACAATTTCGGTAGACTGATGCACTAATGCCGAAATCTTTACAAACCTTTATATAGACTTATGAAATACATGCAAAACATGTAGGAATACGTTACATATAATACTGCCATGGCCAAATCAAAGAGAGAGAGAGACCAAGCCATCAAATAGGCCAAAACTTCTTTAAAGCTAAAAGCATTTAACTAAAAGCATCATACTATTTTCAGGAGCCTTTCACAATGGGAGGGCCTTTGTGTATCTACTTAATGGTTTTAGTTTTATTTAAAAGCTATGACATGAACTTGTCAACCTGCATCCATTCTTGTTTTAATCCAACTATGTACTTAATCAGATGCCAATGCTTAGCACATTTCATTTGATCTTATTGTGAATAATATGTAGGATCAGTCCCCATTTGCAGAGATAAAAGATAACGGAACTTGCAAAAAGGAAAAGCTTACATTACTTTAATAAAGGACATGGCTATATATAGCCTACAATACATACGGTTACAACTTGCTAGTTACCACCCACTACTCCTAATATGTAGCCACTAAAATACTTCCTAAATATCCGGTCAAACTATGGCCACTTCTTAACTATATAGAACATGCATAAAATATATAATTGTTATGAAAGTGACATACATATTATATGTGTATATATATATGAGCTTTGATGAAATCAAAAACACATACAAGAGAAGAAATAATAATTCTCTACTCTTTCTCTCCTTTCTTCTTCATATCTTATATATCAGTATTGTTGTTCGATCGTTGATCCAAGTGTAAACATTTATAACACGTTATCAGCACGAAATTGCTTTTGATATTTTTTCGATCATTGATCATTGGATTCAACAATCTCATCAACCATTCTCGTTAATCTTCTGATCTGTTGATCTGAGGCATTGACAGGAAGTCAGAAATTTTTCCTCGGCGATTCTCCGGTCACCAGAATTTTTGCTACGCGACATCTGCCCAATTTCAATCCATAAAATGTTGTGGTAAGTACTCTTCCCATTTTTTTTATCATCAACCATAATAGGATTATATCCACATAAAGTGTGGATCAAAATTAAATACACTATATCAAATGATGAATTGTATAAAAATCGTAATCGATGTGTTACCTTAAAAATCGTAATCAAAGTTATTCCGTTGGCATAGTTCATAATTGATAATAATATCGATCTTGTTAATTTCAAAACAAGATTATATTCTAAATGATAAAAAGTTTACAGTTCTTCGAAATTAATTACGGAGTATATGATGAGAAAGTGTACGTATATCGGTATATGTTATATTCACAAACATACCTTGCTCTTCTGTTTTGGAACCAAACCTCAACTTGCCTAGGCCTTAATTTTAGCTCCCTTGCAAGTTCTTGCTTTTGCTTCTGCTAATATTCAACACTAGTCATCGTTAGTTTTAATTTCGTTACCATAATTAACCTTCATTAATTAATAATCTTAATTCCGGCGGGCTGCGGCTGATTCAGGCATTCAGCGATAGATGATGATGACGATTTTTTTTTTTGAGATTAGTCACCCGTACATGTTATGAATGAGAACCTTATTGTCGATCGCCATCATACATGTACGTTGTATCTTGAACGAACTAAACAAGCTAATTCACCTGGACTAGTTGTTAGATCCCTTACAATTTACGAACCTCCCTCTCCATATGATATGACCGATTTGTTTACCATGTTGAAAAGTTTGATGAATAGCCTCATATATGGAGTTGGCAACAAATCTATTTGTTTTTTGGTGAATTGTAGTTAGTGGCTGACTTAAATGGATTTGATTTGCTTTTCTTTTTGGCATGAAACTCCACTTTTCTTCTCCGCTCATTATCAGATTTTAACTATATCATAGAAAATTTATATTACTATTACAATAAATTACTTGTATATCAATGGAACAATAGGTTTGATCGGTTATAGCATACTTCGAGTAAGTTTTGGCTAATTTGACCTATTCTCAAATATTATAGTAATGCTGTAGTTGTTCAACCCATTCTAAATAAAATATAATGTAGATTATTGTTGCAATCAAGGATTTTATTTTCCCTTTTATTATATATTCAAGTTATTAACTTTTACATAATATTAAATACTTATAAAAGTATACTGTTACATATACATATACCTGACAAATGATTTGAAATTTTCCAACCTACAATATAATTTTTACTTTTTAGAAAACGTAGTTAAGTGATTTTCAACTAAGATTAGGTGTTCTTCTAAACATGTAGCCATATATTTATAGTTAAAAGGTCGAAAATATAATATCTCCGATGTTTATATATTAATATATTTGCAAGGATGTCCATTTCCGTAAACTATAATAGAATTAAAGGAGGACTATACATTGGGAACTAACATAAGCATAT
>CM067171.1:31761383-31776383 GCA_034093135.1 Erigeron breviscapus
GGCATTTGCATTGATATTCATATCATTTATGCATTTCTCATTTTCACGCGTTGTGCCTGTGTAATCTTGTTGATGGACATTATTGTGTTTTGTAGAGGCTCACTGTATGTCAGGGTTAGCCTCCTTTCGTGCTTATGATTTTGTCTATGGTTCCTTGTGGGCCATTACTACGAACTCACCAACCTTGTGTTGACTATGCTTAGTACACTTTTCAGGTAATCAGGTTTCCCGGGCGTGGAGTTTAGTTGCTTGCTTGCTGTTAAACCCGGACTATGGACTTCATGGATCAAGGATTCATTGGCCTGCCTTTTGCATTATACTAGGATCGTTTGCCATCTTTAGATGTTATTATGTAACTTGATGACTTTTGCTCCTGTTGTATTTTGATACTTGCTGCGTTATGTTTTGGATTCACCGAATCTATAATTGCATTTAGTTTGTTCTATTGTAATTCCACCTGGTGCTATGTGTTTTTCGTGATATTCCGAGCCTCGGCTTGGGGTGTTACAGAATGGTGGCCCATGCGTGGTCGTAGAGAATTAGGCGGTTTGACCTAGACTACGGCTTAAGTTTAAACTCTTCATATAGCATGCATGGTTAGGAAATTCGTGTGCAATGTGAATTATGTGAATCCCCGTGTGAGTTCGTAGTTAAGACCTCTTGTGTGATAGCTTGAATTCAATGTGATGAATGTGAATTGTAGTTGTTATGGGTTGTTGTTAATCGTTGGAATTAATGCGTTGATTTAGGGCAAAATGATGGGATGCCAGTAACTTAGTATAATATTGTGGCAACCCTAAAAGAACCCGATCAACTCTTTTATGGTTACCCGTATTATAAGTTCATGACATCGTGGATTGCGCACGTGTGGCTTTAAAGTATAATAAGGAACCGATATGCTTAATGGAAGTTGATTAGGTGGAAGGTTAGCCGTTGGTACACCTTGTATACATACCCGGTCAATAACTAGAGAGCATATCGAATTCGGACTATACTTTGAATCATTTGTGTTAGTTGCTTGATTGTGTAATATGTTGAACCTGAGTACATGTAATTACAGATGATATGCTAAGTAACAATCTCATAGGATTCTAACACTCTTGCCTTAGCTTAATGATATGAAATGAGTATGTGGCATCGGTATGAGAGCATTGACTACTTGTGTGGCTAACATGTGAGCATTTGAGACTAACTCTCGGGTCAACGTGTCACTTGTTTTATAGAAATGGCGAGACCAAGGAGAGTCGGAACGAACTATAGGACCGAAGAGGAAGAACCGCAACCGGAAGCTCAACCAGAAGTGCAAGGAGGTAGGGGCCGTGGTAGGGGCCGTGGTAGAGGTCGTGGTAGGGGCCGTGGTAGGGGTCGTGGTGGAGCTCCTGAGCCAAACTTGGCCGAGGTAATCGCACAAACGGTCGCCGGCATCATGCCAACCATCATTGCTCAAGTCACGGCAAGTCTTGGGCAAAACAATGGGCCTCAAAACAACGAAGCCCAGAAAACGTAAACAATGAAAATGATCAACCTTATGCCGAAGAAGATGAAGGAGAGGAACCAGTGGGAGTTGGTATCGGGATGCCCATCAATAATCAATATGGCGGATACCGCCAAGGGTGTATATTTAAAGATTTTAAGAGTTGTGGGGCACCGGAGTTTCGATGGGAAAGGGGGTCCCACGGAATGTATAAGGTGGTTTGAGGCGATAGAGGCGGTGATTGAAAGGAGTCATTGCACCTATGATTACCGGATTTCCTATGCATCCGGCATGTTTAGGCATGACGCCTTGAGTTGGTGGAACCAAGAAATAACCTTGGGACGGACTCATAACTTGGAGTGGATCGACTTCAAGAACAAAGTAAAAGCAAAGTTTTGTCCTCCCTATGAACTACAAAACTTAACCATTGAATTCGCAAATCTAAACATGGAGGGAGCCGATTACAAGGGCTATGTGAGACGATTTCAAGAGTTGTCTACCCTCATTCCTCACTTGGTGGGTACCGAGTCACAGGCATCCAGAAGTTTGTATTGGGCTTGAATCCTCAAGTCCGATCTTATGTAAACTCCAACATGCCTACTTCTTTGGCTAATGCGGTCAACCAAGCCGGGAGTGTGACCGAAGATTTATTGAGATGTGGTGTTTTGAGTAAGTCCTCATCAAACAAGAGGAAAGAAGTGGGGGAGTCGAGCGGGGTAAGGAAAGTGGGGAGGTTTGACCCCAAGAATGCTAATAGGGGTAGGTTAATGGCGGCGGTAGAACCGGTTAGGAGGCCTTATACCGGGCCTCATCCTTTCTGTGGGAGGTGCAACAGGCACCATCCCGCCACTACTCCATGTGGGGCATGCTATAATTGCAACCAAGTTGGGCACGCATCCAAGAATTGAAGAGCACCAAGAGCCGGCCCAATGAATGCGGCTCCTATTCGGGCCGTTCCTCCTCAAGGTAATCAAAGAAGAGGCGAATGTTTTGAATGTGGTAGCCGTGACCACTACCGTAATAATTGCCCTCGATGGGTGGGGCAACAAGTGCAAGTAGCCGTCCACCCCAACCAACTACAAATGGTCGGGCCTAATCAAAACCGGGGACCACAAGGCCACCAAGTGCAACCACGCGGCCGAGCCTTTGCGGCCAATGTAAATGAAGCCCGCAATGATCCTAACGTTGTAGCAGGTACTTTTCTCCTTAATGGTCTCTATGCCACCGTTCTATTTGATTCCGGGGCTGATTTTAGCCTCGTGTCTTCTAACTTTGTTCCTTTGATTGATGTGCATCCGTGTGCTCTAAACTATGTGCTTGACATTGAAATGGTAAACGGGTCACTAACTAGAATTAGTCAAATACTTCGAGAATGTGTCTTGACTTTGGAAGATGTCGACTTCTTCATTGACCTTATGCCCCTTGACATTGGTAGTTTTGATATTATAGTGGGTATGGATTGGTTGACGGCGGTAAATGCAACCATTGATTGTGGCGAGAGAGTTGTTAAGATACCTTTGACTAACGGTAAAATTCTTAGGGTTCAAGGTGAAACCTCCGATTCCTCGCCTTCTAAAGTCTTTAGTGCTACCATCTCAAAGGTAGAATTTGAAGACCGTCCCTATCGTTTGTGATTTTCCCGATGTTTTTCCGGACGACTTACCGGGGTTACCTCCGCCCCGTGAACTTGATTTTCGTATCAATCTTATTCCCGAAGCCGCGCCCATAGCAAAAGCTCCATATAGACTAGCCTTAACCGAAATGCAGGAGCTACAAACTCAACTCAAGGAACTCCAAGAGAAGTGTTTCATTCGCCCTAGTCAATCTCCTTGGGGTGCTCCTGTTCTCTTCGTCAAAAAGAAAGACGGATCCTTCAGAATGTGTATTGACTACCGGGAATTGAACAAGCTCACCGTGAAGAACCGATATCCTCTCCCAAGAATTGACGACTTGTTTGATCAACTTCAAGGAGCTAAGCACTTCTCAAAAATCGATCTTCGTTCGGGTTATCATCAACTCCGGGTACATGAAGATGACATCCCCAAGACGGCTTTTCGCACAAGGTATGGCCATTTTGAATTCACCGTGATGCCTTTCGGGTTGACTAATGCACCGGCGGTGTTCATGGACTTGATGAACCGGGTGTGTCAACCATACTTAGACAAGTCTGTCATTGTGTTCATTGATGACATACTTGTATACTCGAAGACAAAGGAGGAGCATGTTGAGCACTTGCGTGAAGTGCTTGAATTACTAAGGAAGGAGAAATTGTATGCGAAATTTTCCAAGTGTGAGTTTTTGTTGGAAGAGGTCCACTTCCTTGGTCACGTAGTGAGCAAGGATGGCATTCATGTGGACCCAAGCAAGATTGAAGCGGTCAAGAATTGGAGAAGACCCGAGACGCCATCCGAGATCCGTCAATTCCTTGGATTGGCGGGTTACTATAGAAGATTTATTGAAAATTTCTCCCGTATTGCACAACCACTCACCCTCTTGACTCAAAAGGAGAGAAACTTTGAATGGGGCGAAAGACAAGAGAACGCCTTCCAAACACTTAAGGATATGCTATGTGATGCTCCTATTTTGACACTTCCGGATGGGATCGAAGATTTTGTGGTTTATTGTGATGCTTCGGGGCAAGGATTGGGTTGTGTCCTTATGCAAGGGGTAAAGTCATCGCTTATGCCTCTCGGCAATTGAAGGTGCATGAGAAGAACTACCCGACACATGATTTGGAATTGGGGGCGGTTGTGTTTGCTTTGAAGTGTTGGAGGCATTATCTCTACGGCACCAAATGTGTGATTTATACCGATCACAAAAGTCTCCAACACATCTTCAACCAAAGTGAATTGAACATGAGGCAAAGGCGTTGGTTAGAACTATTTAGTGATTATGATTGTGACATCCGTTATCACCCGGGCAAGGCAAATGTAGTAGCCGATGCCTTGAGCCGAAAGGAGAGAGTGAAACCAAGACGGGTCTAGAGCTATGAGCCTCACGGTAGGGCCAAATATTCGTGATCGGATCATTGAAGCCCAAATTCAAGCCACCCTACCGGAAAACTTTGGAAACGAAAACCTAGATGGCATGGAACAACTATTTGACCGAAAGAATGATAATGGTCTATACATGGTTGAAAGACTTTGGGTTCCTATTTTCGGCGACTTAAGAATGCTTATTATGAATGAAGCTCACCTATCGCCTTATTCGGTCCATCCCGGGTCGGATAAGTGTCTCTCACGTGTCGGCCCACCGCTCGGGGCGGGCTTGCAAGAAGGAACAGGACGGGTGGTGCTGATAGGCTCGGGCCTCTCGCTCAGGAGCCCTGGGTTCACATCGCCGTCGTGTTCTGGCGTAGTTTGGGCTGTCCATCCCGGAACAACAACGTGGGATGAGACAGTTGTACAACTTAAAGTTGTGTGAAAGGTTGGGAAAACACCAGAAAAAAAAAAAAAAAAAAAAAAAAAATAATCAAACTGACAACCGCGACCTACCTTGTACTCAATGAACCGTGACTCTCCGACTCACATGTGGCAACGTTTCACAATTACGGTATCAATCGATCACCAATCCAAGCCGCACATACAACGCACGTCACACAATCAGCCCTCTCCTCCCTCTGCACGCAGGCGCGGCGACCATCGCCTACTCCCCCAACACAAGAAGCCACCCGGATTGTTGGTGCAACCGGTGATGCCCGAATGGAAGTGGGAACATATTTCAATGGACTTCATTACTAAGCTACCGAAGACAAGAAGCGGTCGTGACACGATTTGGGTGATAGTAGATCGGTTAACGAAGTCGGCTCACTTTTTAGCCATTCGCGAAACCGATAAATTTGACACTTTGGCTCGTTTGTACATTAAGGAAGTAATATCTAAGCATGGAGTGCTGGTTTCTATCATTTCCGATAGAGATGCCCGTTTCAAATCAAAATTTTGGGAAGCCTTTCAAAAAGCCATGGGTACTCGACTTGACATGAGCACGGCGTTTCACCCTCAAACGGATGGACAAACCGAGAGAACCATTCAAACACTCGAAGACATGTTAAGGGCGTGTGCCATCGATTTTGGTGGAAGTTGGGAAGACCATTTGCCGCTAGTGAGTTTTCATACAACAATAGCTACCATGCTACCATTCAAATGGCACCCTTTAAAGCATTGTATGGTAGAGTATGTCGTTCTCCTCTAGCTTGGGCGGAAATTGGAGAGAGTCAACTTATCGGGCCAGAAATTGTGATTGAAACAACTAAGGTAATATATCAAATTAAGGAGAAGTTGCAATTGGCCCGTGAACGTCAAAAGAAGTATGCCGATGTGAGACGAAGACCGTTGGAGTTTGAAGTTGGTGAATTTGTACTTTTGAAATTGTCACCTTGGAAGGGAGTCGTACGTTTTGTGAAGCGGGGAAAACTTGCACCAAGGTATATTGGTCCTTTCAAGATTCTTGAACGAGTTGGGAAAGTTGCTTACCGGCTAGAATTGCCTCAAGAGCTTAGCGGTGTGCATGATGTGTTTCATATTTGTAACTTGCGCAAGTGTTTGGCGGATCCTACACATCATGTGCCTATGGACGAAATTAGGGTTGATTCGAGCCTAAACTTTGTTGAAGAACCGGTAGAGATTTTGGATCGTCAAGAAAGGAGACTCAAGAAGAAGCGCTACACCATTGTGAAGGTAAGATGGAGCGCTAGACGTGGGGCCGAGTTCACTTGGGAGAGAGAAGACCATATGAAGACTAAGTATCCGCATTTATTTAATAATTAGGGTTTTGTTGAATTTCGGGACGAAATTCTTTCAACGGGGGAATAATGTAACATCCGTGAATTTTGACCCGTAAAGGGGTAGTGACTCTTCCTAGCTTAGGAGCAAATAAAGTAGACACAAACGACCTATTTGCACCCGAATCAAATAAAACAGAAGCAGGTTTCGAATTAACAAGGAAAGTACCACATACCACTTCGTCGTTGTTCTTAGCATCATCAACAGTCATTTGCAAGGCTCTCACTTTTGTTGCTGAAGTAGCTGCTTTCTTCCCGTCATTCTTCATTTGTGGCAATCGGCAATAAGATGACCCGTTTCTTGACACTTGTAACAACGAACCTTGTCCCTACATTCTGTTGCAAGATGTCCCGACTTCCCACACTTATGACACCTTCTTGTCTTATCGGAACATTTACCTTCATGAACATTCTTGCAAAAAGCACACCAAGACCCATTCTTCTTTTTATCTTTGTCACCACTCGAGCTAGAATTCCCACGAAACTTCTTATTATTATTATTGTAGTTAGATGACCAATTTGACCCTCTTTTGAACCCTGCTTTCTTGTCATCAATCTTCACCACAACTTTCTCACTTTTGAAGTCATCATCCAACCTCTTTGACTCCTTAATAGCCGCCGATAAAGTCACATGTTGTCTACATAATCCACGATAGTTAGCGGGAAGACCATCACAATAAGCCTCAATTTGGTCCTCCTGCCTTCGAACCAAGTGTCCAACAAACTTCAACTTCTCCATAAACGAGTGTGCATATTCAGAAATTGCACCGGGTTTAGCAACTAACGATCTAAACTCTTTTTCAATCAGCCTTAACTCACGCGTTCCCACATACTCCTCAAGAAATTTCTCCTTAAAAGTTCCCCAAGGCATAACTGCAAGTACCTCAGGAGCCATAGACACTGTAGTAGCCCTCCACCAATTACGGGCATTCTTCTTCAACATCCTACTAGCACACAAAACCTTCATATCATTCGGACAATAGCAAGATGCAAAAACTACCTCAATGTCCTCAATCCACTCCATAGCTCCCACTGCATTTTGGGTACCATCAAATTCCTTAGCACCACATTTCTGAAAACTTTCGTATTTGAAGTTATTAACACGAAGTGCATTAACAACTCCATGTCCTCCATTATTAACTCCATTAGCACCCACGGCTGCCATGGATGGTTCAGCACTTTGGGAGGGATTAGAGTAATTCCCTTCCGAACGCTCACCTCTTTGTTCACTCCCAATCCTTTCTGCATTTCTCTCAGCCCTCATTTGAGCTAACTCTTCTTCATTTCTCATTAAGAGAGCTCGAATAGCTCTCAATTCTTCATGTAGTTGGGCTTGATTAGGAACCTGCTCTATAACCGGGTTTGCCCTATCCACTTCAGAGACAGTTGGTGGATCACCAAGACGACGATTTTGTGCACGGGGTGGCCTTTGCTCTACTTCATTTCCAGCCCCGTTTCCATTAGGAGGAACACCATCACCATTTCCTCCTGCTCTCTGATTACTAGCTCTAGTGTTTGCCATTAACTCTACAAAGCAACGACGACGGTTAGCAAGAGTTAAAGAGTGACTACATATGTTAAGGCTCTACTACATATAACTACATTATCACACACAATAAATAAGCCTTATATCACACTCTCACTCACTCCCCAACCCGTCCTAGAGCATTCCACTTCATTAGCTAGGCATCCTACTTAAGCCTAACCTACTTCTCATCGGTCTAAGTCCAAAATCCTACGGCATAAGTCGAATTTTGGTTCACTTAAACCATTCTCTGATACCAACTTGTAACACCCGACGTTTAAAAATATGGGTTTTCAAAAACTTTCACCTAACGGTGTTAAATTGCGGAAGAAAAGACTTTAAAAGTCAAACCGATAAAAACATTTCGGTTTCTACGTTTTATTGGTGTTACATGCCATATCAAACATTAGTTCAAATGAAAACCCATCGGTTGCCCAACATTAAACAACCGTTCACACATTATTACATAAATTCGACATCAAAATGAAATGTATTCAAAGTCTCCATAATAAGCAACTATGGGTAGCTAAGGCTCCTTCATTGCATCTACCCAAGCTCATAAGTCCCGCGTCACTAGTCCATCAAGCTAAACCTGAGGGAACAACCACATTAAAGAAACAAGTGTTAGCTATAAGAATAGCTAAGTAAGATCACACTTATTTAAAAGCATTTGTCCAATTAAAACATTTCTCCATTATTAGACAAGCTCATTAGGCACAACGCACAACACACAAAACTGCATAACAACTTCATATCAATTAGGATGAATCACCCTAAATGTGCCTATCCTGCATTACTTCATTACACACGTTTAACCACATAACTGCTTTCTACATTGACTGCTTTACTACGTTTTAACTGCTTTACTACATTAACTGCTTTACTACGTTATTAACTGCGTTAATGTGTAACATAAGTTACCCCCGACTAGATGACAAACCCCACACGGTTGTACATCAAGCGTCGTTAAGGAATGGCAAGCCAATCCAAGAGTAATCCGTATGTGGAGGTTGGTCAGACCCCTCGTATTACTCGCCCTGCATTATAAAGACCATGTTGCAAGGAGTCACCCAAGCAACAACTACGTCAACGCACTTAGCCGGGCTAGGGCAAGTACGGGTTAAGCTTAACACTTTCCTGCATCAAAGTTTAACGAGCTCGATCCTGCATTACTTAGTTTAGGTGACTGCATTACCTAAACATTTACTACGTTTACTGCTTTTACGTTTTGGGCCCTTAAACGTGCACGTGTCATGGCAACTTAACGAGTCTAGTGTACTAGTTGAGCAAAGCCATACAATCATGCACATATCAACAATCAACAACATACACTACATCTCAAAGCATCACAAGCTACTTCATAATACTACATAAACTGCATAACAATATACTACATTAAGCAATACTTCATTTCACTACGATAGGGTCTGCATTTCAGGTCTCATGGTCAACTACATATCCCATAATGCCTCCCGTGTAACCCGAGATACCCACATATATCATAAGTTACCGTTAAGGAAGTTATAAGTATGAAACCTTTGCTTGTTGAACCCTCAGCGTGACAAAAGTAGTGTATCTTACCTTGATACAGCTTAACAACAAGCTACAAGCACAATACAGCGATGACTAGGTGTCTCCAATAACCTAGAACAAGTATAAGATCGAAAGATAAGCTAAACGACACCTTTTGTAAAATCTGGGCAGGTGGTGCGCCGCACCTTCCATGTGGTGCGTCGCACCATTCCTCCAGGGAAATTCAAAATAACTACGAGTGCGCCGCACCTACCTTTGGTGCGTCGCACAAAACCATCAGAAAAACTTATCTATCAATAGGTGCGCCGCACCTACCCTTTGGTGCGTCGCAAAACGGGGTGTACCAAAATCAAAACTGGCCAGTGGTGCGCCGCACCTCCCACACTGTGCGTCGCACAAACACTCCAGAAACTTATATCCTCATTGGGTGCGCCGCACCAGCCCTTTGGTGCGTCGCACCAGGGGTGCAGACCAGCAACTACACTTTACGCTTTGATCAAACGAATCCCATACTAACCCATACCCCAAATCCAACCTGGGGACTTAAAATTAATCCTTTTAATTGCACTTTCATCATCTTTAACCATGCTATAATCCTTTAAATCATTAACATCATAAACCAACCATTTAATCGTTCTAATAACATCAAATTGATGAACGTTTAACCAAATAACCCAACCCAAACCCTTATGGCCTGGATTAAGACTAATATAAGACTCACACAATCAATTCTCAACTGAGGAATACCTATATTACCTGTATTTGGTGATCAAGATCCAAGATCTAAGCAATACACGATCGATTCGGCTCCAAAACGAATAAGATCAAGGGAGAAACTAGAGAGGGAAGGGAGGGGATCAACTAGGGCTTGTTTTAGAGGAAGAAAATCTGCATAAGGCTCTCAATGACAACCATTAAACCTCTAAACCCGTTTTTGACTTTGCACACATGTCAAAACTAACCCCTAAGCTTCCTAATCCTTCATTATTGGTCACAAACTACTTTATTGACCATATACATCATTAATCCTTCATTAAATATCACTACATAGACATTAACCTTCATATTACACACATTTATACTACATTAACATTTAGGCTTACAAGCCTCACACATAACACACATTAGCTACATATAAACATTTAAATCTAAAATAGACTTAACGACACACACAATATTGACTTAACGGCATTAGTCAACTAGTAAAGAAAAGTTTGGGATGTTACACATAGATGCATTTAATATACACATTACATTAAATTGATTACAAATATAATATTTTAAGTAATATTACTTGAAAACAATGATTAACATATATACGTCAAGAGTATTAATAAATGTTATATAATAATAATAACTAAAAGGATTTTTAATGATATTATACTTTTATTATGCATGTAAAATCTGAAAGAAACATATATAAAGTAGAATATAGAAAGAAAAAAAGGAGGAAAAAGAAGATATAAAAGTGAAGAGGGGAAATTTAAATCGAATATAAAAACAAATATCAAAAATATGTGTGTGAAATTGATAAAGTAAATATCTAATTTAACATTGATAATATAACCGGATAGTAAAATGTTAGATAAAATTATCAATATAATCTAGTTTATATTATATTAAAGTAAATTATATTCCACGTACAAAGATAATTAAATACAAAGAAAAATAGAAAAAGATAAGTTACAAAGATTGACAATTATATTATCAATGTCTTTTAATTAGTTTTAATATTCACTAAATATCTACCGTAATTTTGCAAAAAATAAACAAATATTAAGTTAGATCAAGTTTTTGGGGGGGGGGGGGGGGGGGGGGGGGGGGGGGGGGTAATTGGATTTGATATTAAGTTAGATCAAGTGGTTTGTGCATAATATTAAAAGTTAGAGGTTATGAGTTCTAATCTTGTATTTGGCTTTTTTATTTGCTATTTAAAATTGATATAAAAAAAAGAAGCAAATGTCCACGTAGACAAATGATGACGTGACAAATGAAGTGCCACATGAGCACTAAAAAATATAAATTTAAATAATCTAAAAAGACATTAAAATTACCATAAAATGCCACTTAAGCAAAAAGAGAAGTAACACCTAGGAAAAAAACTATATCTCTTAGTTATACAGAGAGATATATCAACCCTACCTTAAAAAGTTAATAATACTCTTTTCATCATATACTAATTATATTTTATATAGTTGTACATTTTATATTAAAAGATATGTCTATTGTTGTGTATCACTAAAAGATATTGTGGGAAATTTTCTTTCATCAAAACTCTAAAATTTTGTATTTTGGTATAAGATTTATATAACATCAAATATATTGTAACTCTAAGTGCAGCACTAAACTTTTACGTGTATCGGTGTATGCTAATTTTTTTGCCACAGTGCCTCCTATTAACCTAACATAATCACTCTAATGATATAAAGAAATTTCGATCGTTTTAATTGTTTAACGCGTTATTTGATTTTAAGATAATTGATTTTTGAAAAAAATTGAGTATAACAAAGTACTAAATTTGATAAAATAGATATATAGATGACCAAGATTGCTAACATTATATTTAAATTCTTTTTATTGGCATTCTATGATCTCATGAGTAAAACAACAATGCTTAGAGTAAATAAAGTTTATGACGCGTATCAAAGGTAATGCTAAAGTTACAAGTACTAAAGTACCATAAAATATAATTTCATTATTATTGGATGTACATATCACATGTCATTTCCATTCTTTTGTCCAATAAAAAAAACTTCAAATTGAATTGAAGTATATTTAATTGATTAATCTCTACTTTTAAAAAAAAAATTATACTTCCACTATTATATTTTACAAACATGTTTGGGTTAAAAAATTATAATGATAGTGATTGCTCAATAATTGAAAAGGAAAACCAGTAAATAATTGTTGATGTATCTATACTACATTGTTATAAGTCATTTGACATGTACTCTAATTTTTAAGTATTATGTTTGTAAGATTTTACTCAGAGCCGACGGTCGGTGAACGTGATTGCTAACTACCATCATCCATAATTGCATGTACTAAACAAGTTTTATGAATTTTATTTTTAAGTTTGATTTATACTAAAACTTAAATAGTTGTGGTAATTTATGAAAGTATGAAACTGTATACAGGTAGTATTTTATTTTAGTAAAAAATGGTTTTGATGATTTACTAACTTAATGATTGGTTAAAATGCAAAATTTAACTTCAATTAGTACATGAGTCCTGTTCTGACTTCTGAAAACATTAGTACATTACATTAGTCGAAATTTTTTTGTCACAAACAAAATAAGGTTTAGATTTTAAACGAATCCACCCCCATAATCACAAATCGTCAACGAAAATACACCTAACATTATCGAAACGAGATTTAACTGGTTTGGGCTATTGGTTATTAACATTTGACAACGATTTGTTGAAATGCCTAAAACATTTAAAAATATCAAAATTATAATATTTACATATTATAATTTATAATTTATCTAAATCTATATCTACATTACTATATAAAATTCCAAGTCTCTCACTTTTAAAAATAGTCGGAAGAAAAAAATATATGAAATAACGATTTTACCATGAAACAAATTTTTGGAAAAAATTTATAGAAAACTACCCAAATCTTTATTTATAAAATATATATCTTTCTCACATCCTTTACGTCAATGACATGCACATCAACTTACACCACCCAACGTCACCGCCGCCACCATCACCAATAGTCGCTGTTATCACATCCATTCGTTGTCACCACCAGCCCGCCGTTACCGTCAACGCCGTCGCATTGCGAGGATATCTTTTTAATAATTTATAATTTATTAATAATGACAAGTAAGCATTGCTTAGAAAATAATGATGTCATACAAATCTTGTTTTATTTATATATAAGAGATAATCTATACTCCTTTATAAAAATTATCACACCCCCCATTTTTATAAAGTGTTACTCAAATGTTACATACGGAACTTGTAACGCCCCACACTTCTAAATCCAAATATGGAGTGTCATTTCGAACTTAAACAACAATACAAGTGTGCTAAACAGAATTTCTCTTAATATTTTTACAATTGTTGTAGTCTAAACGATCCTTGACCATAATCTTCAACAAATCCTTTATGCGCGGAAGCTAGCTAAAAGTCCATTGCTCTATCTTTCTTAAAACCTGCCGCAGGGAAAGAAAAACTGCGGCTGAGCCAATTGCTCAGTGCGCGGATATAGAAATACATATAATAGACCAAGAAGTTTATATAACAAAAATCATTTAACTCATAAAAAGATTTAAAAGATGCTTTTAACGAACCAAAATATTAAAGAGACATTTTAACTAAATAATATTAATTCGGAACAAATATAGTCATAATATCATATCAAAAATTTTCGCATTATCAAAAGAACATATCAATATCCAACATTATCAAAAAGCCTACAAAGCTTCATATTTTCAAATCCAACATTATCAAAATACCTACATTTCAGAGTTCCATATTTTCAAAGCCAACCGAGCTCCTACAACAAAAACGCATACATTTGCATATCGAATCCAATGGATCGATAAACAAATGCCAGACATATGTACAATGGACCTGCAGATCCAAGTGTACCCTACAAATGTGAAATGGTGTGTCGGGCACAACACAACCATCCACCCTACTAGAACAGAACCTACAAACTAGAGTCGACTCATACGCCTTCTAACAAAAATGGCCAATGCCATTATAACAGACAAAAGAAGACGCCGTAACCAATCACACTGTCACGAAGTGTCACACCATTTGCCCCGAATGATGTGCCTGTAGTACCCCTACAGGTGGTTAGCTCGGGGTTTTCATATCAAATTTCCATATATCAAAACAAATTTATAATTAGCTTCTCCAAAATAATCTTATCGTATAATGTCTCAAAAGCTTTCTTATTTCAAATCAAATAATCCACATAGACAAAAAATTTAAAAATAACTCCTTCGTACATATATATCTAAAATTAGATTTTGTATAAGAATACTTCAAAGCATAGCTAACATTATAAAAGGTACGAGCAAAATACTTTTGAGGCCTTAAAAGACACGTCAAATCACTTACATAACAGAGTAACGCTGAAGGAACAAACGGAATTCAAATCATAGTTTCAATATATATATATAAGTTTAAAATAGAATATTATATATATATGTAAACATACAAGTTTAAAACAGAAATCCGTACTATTATATAACGAACATAGTTTAAAATAGGAATCCGTACCTGAACCGTAGTCTAAAATTCTAAAGCCGATCGATCCACCACAATCCTTACAAATCTCCTGCTCATTCGTGACGAACTCGAGCCAAGATATCACAAGATCTTGAAACGAACTAGAAACTTTATTCCAAGACGATCGCACGATGAATAGCTAAAACCCAAAACTGATCTATTAAGCTACGAACTTCCTTGTTTACTCTAGATCAAAACCTCCTGTTTCTAATCGATTTATTTATTATGGTTAAAAGAAGGAATGGAACGTACGGTTATTTATAGTGAGGCTGGGTCGTTTATACGAATAAATATCTCAACAGTGACCGGTTGTATATATATATAAGCTTTAAGTTTTACTTGATAAACATTAATTTGGCCGATGACTTCGTGATAATAGACGTAATCTATGGAAGTTTTGTTACACGGGTTTCCTAACTTATCTCTAAAACCAAT
>CM067171.1:31783883-31817180 GCA_034093135.1 Erigeron breviscapus
ATAATAATTCTGCATATGGGTCATGTGATTCTGATGAAATGGGTGATGTAGAACAAAGAAGGAATAGACGAGAGATGGCTGATTACCAAAGGCAGAGGTTGTCAGGCGATCAAGTGAAATTCAAGAGGGTATTATCGAATTTGAATGAACAAACTGAAGAGTCTGAACAACAGGATGCCCTTAGAGAACTCTGTGAAATATTATCTTTTTGCACGGATAGTTCTTTATCGAGTTTGATGGCGGATTCGTTATCCCCTATACTTATAAAGTTGGCTGGCCATGAAAGTAACCCCGAGATTATGCTTTTATCTATTAGGGCTTTAACTTATCTATGTGACAGTCATCCTCGATCCTCGAGTTTTATTATTAGACATGATGGAATTTCGGTACTATGTAAGAGATTGCTGGCCATTGAGTACGAGGATGTAGCTGAACAGGCAAGGCGGTTATAATATTTTTGGATTGAGGGTTTGGGAACAAGGGAATGAGAATAAAAATGATAAAAAAAAAGTGTGTAATTTTAGGCTGTGGTTTTTAAAAAATCAGGAAGCATATCTTCAAGAGTTGGTTTTAGAAATTTATTCTCGTTCCCATTCTGTCCTGCTAAAAACCCATACCAATATTGATCCCTTACTGCAAACTAATCACAATGAATTCTGATACGCAACCCTTTTCTTTTTTTAATACAGTGTTTGCAAGCATTAGAGAAAATATCACGTGAGCAACCACTTGCGTGCTTACAGTCTGGTGCAATAATGGCCGTTCTTACCTTTATCGATTTCTTTTCGACTAGTACTCAGGTAAGACTGTAGGTTTACATTACAAAAGATTTAATATGAATATCATATTTATTATCCTGGAGACATGTTTGTTGGAATGGCTGTTTACTTTGATACATTGTATTCATCCATGTTGTATCTTGTTTCTTTCTTGGAATTAAAAGAGGGTTGCTCTTTCCACGGTGGTGAACGTATGCAAGAAGCTTCCATCTGAAGGTTTTTCACAGTTTATGGATGCAGTTCCAATATTGTGCAGACTTCTGCAATATGAAGACAATCAGGTATACTTGAAATGTTGTCACTTAGTTTGCTGTTTTTGTATTTTATTATAAATTTAATGTGTTCAATGACTTCTATCACAAATGTTAATGACTTCTTTGACAAATGTTTTGCTTCCAGCTTGTTGAACATGTTGGTTATTGCCTAATTAAAATAGTGGAACGAGTACATCAATCCCCTGAGATGTTGGATGAACTTTGTAAACACGGGCTGATCCACCAGATCGCACATCTTGTAGACTTGAACAGCCGGACCACTCTATCTCATTCTGTTCATACTGTATGTTTATTTTGTTCTTTCTAAGTTTTCTTTCTTGGAATTAAAAGAGGGTTGCTCTTTCCACGGTGGTGAACGTATGCAAGAAGCTTCCATCTGAAGGTTTTTCACAGTTTATGGATGCAGTTCCAATATTGTGCAGACTTCTGCAATATGAAGACAATCAGGTATACTTGAAATGTTGTCACTTAGTTTGCTGTTTTTGTATTTTATTATAAATTTAATGTGTTCAATGACTTCTATCACAAATGTTAATGACTTCTTTGACAAATGTTTTGCTTCCAGCTTGTTGAACATGTTGGTTATTGCCTAATTAAAATAGTGGAACGAGTACATCAATCCCCTGAGATGTTGGATGAACTTTGTAAACACGGGCTGATCCACCAGATCGCACATCTTGTAGACTTGAACAGCCGGACCACTCTATCTCATTCTGTTCATACTGTATGTTTATTTTGTTCTTTCTAAGTTTTCTTTCTTGGGTATCATATATTTTTAACCAGATCTTTTGAACTTGTATGCAGGGTCTGATTGCGCTACTTGTTAAACTTGCTTCTGGTTCGATGATAGCTGTGAGCACGCTTTTTGATCTTAATATAAGCAACATTTTGAAGGATATATTGTCAACATATGATCTTTCACATGGAATGCCTTCCCCTCGGGCAGTTGATGGTCATAGTAATCAGGTCAAACGAAAAAAAAAATATTCAAAAATTTTTTGTATCTAGTTATTCATGCTTGTGAATGACATATGTGTGTTTTTCCTCAGGTGCATGAAGTCTTGAAGTTGTTGATTCAGCTTCTGCCTGTTGTAGCTAGAAACGACGGAGTTCAATTGGCAGAAGAAAAGGCAGCTTTCTTGATGAATCATCCTGAACTTCTGCAGAAGTTTGGGAATGATTTGTTACATGTTTTAATCCAGGTTGGTTATCAATCATGTTCTAGTGCTTCCATGTTAACTATGAGAATTGCTGTTATGTAGGTGTGAAAAATCGGAATGGACCAAGTTGCGACTGAACTGTAATAAAATAATTGAATGGAGAACCGGACTGGTCTGAAAGTCCGGTTGGGTTCAGGTTTTGATCTGGATCGAGAACTGACTTTTTAAAATATCCTGAACCAAGAACCTAATTTTCAAAACTCTACAACAAGAGCGTACTAATCTGATCCGGTCTTGTCTTGGTTCAGTTCGACGTTATGAACACCCCTACGAAGATGCACTTTTCTTAATCCTTCTCCTTTTCTCATCCCCAAACAGGTTGTTGATTCAGGTGTAGATTTACATGTATGTTATGGATGCCTATCTGTTATCGACAAGTTAGTTTATTACAGCAACCCTGATACGCTTCTTGATTTGCTAAAGCAAACCAACATTTCAAGGTTAACTAATCTTAAATTCTCAACTTCTCTATATTACTTTTTAGTAGAGACAGTAAATTCAACCAATCTATCTATTAATGGGCTTATTTTGCTTTATGTTTTAAATGATGGGTCAGATGGTTAACGGGTCAAATAGGCACCAGACAGATCAAAAGTCAATTTAAGCGTATTTTAATGCGCAAAGACTCCGAAATTGCGTTCTTAATCATTTTTAGATTATTTTTGTAACTTTCTATTTATATATAGGATGGGAATATAAGGCTGTTCCCGCATCTAAGCTTAGGTGTGGAACCTCACATACTAATTTTTAATTCATAAAAAACATGGTGGAGCAATCATTTATTCATTATACAAGTATGTGAGGGGTTCCACACCTAAGCAGCTAAGCTTAGGTCACTTTAGGTGTGGGACAACCTTATATTCACTTTTCCCTTATATTAACAGTTTCTTTAATCGTATTTAACCTTTTTTTGATGGGCTATTTAGCATATTAATTATCTAATAACTTAAAGAACAAAATAGGATAAGAAATATGTTAGTGGGTCGGGACAACCTGTTTCGAAACACGCTATGAACTACCATTTTTGACCCGTCACCCATATTGTCTGATCCGTCTATATGGCCATCTGGGAGGTTTAGGTTGAGAATGTAAGTTGATATTTTTATCGTGCAGGTTTTTGGCTGGTGTGTTCACTCGTAAGGATCAACATATTCTTCTGCTTGCCCTTAGTATTTCTGAGACCATCCTTAAAAAAACTTCTGATGTATTCGTGGGACCCTTTGTAAAGGAAGGAGTTCTTTTTGCCATTGATGCACTTATATCTCCAGAGAAGGGTTCACAGTTTATGTTTACAATGTTCAACGACATTCATCTATCGAATAATTCAACTAAAAGAAAATGCTTATGCTCTTCTTTTGACATTTGTTCGTTAGCAGCAACTTCAGAATCACGTGATTGTAAGTTGGAAAAGGATTGTGTTCAAACTCTTGCAAAACACATAAGAACTAATTACTTTGAGACAAACTCGTCCACCTCTGCGAATGCAACAACTGCTATTCTGGAAAAGCTTAAATCTTTATCTGCTGAATTAGCTTCAATGATGACTGATGGGATGGTTGAAGAAGAGTATGATCGTGTCTTGCATCAAATTATGTCACATCTTAATGGGGGAGATGTGATTTCTACTTTTGAATTTGTTGAAAGCGGAATTACCGGGTCGTTGTTTAGTTATTTATCCAGCGGTGAATGTTCCGGAAGAAATGCCGACAATAGTGGGTCAAAAATTCAACCCTGCATTGCAGAAAGAAGACTGGAGACTTTTGGAAGACTTTTTTGGTCAAACTTTTCATTATCTGAATTTATTTTAAAATTACAAAGTGCGTTATCTTCTGTCGAAGATTTTCCCGTAGTATTGAATAGTGTATCCAAACAGAGAAATTCGTATGCTACTGTTCCGTATAGGCGTGCTACCACGTATCCTTGTCTGAAAGTTTCGTTTGAGAAGGAAGAGGGAGAGTTGACATTAAGTGACTACTCGGGAGATGTTCAAAATGTTGACCCGTTTTCAGATTTTGATGCAATTGAAAAGTTCTTATGGCCTAAGGTTTGTTCAAACAATAACAAAGATACAAGTCCGCCCATGAAGGTGGCAGATGAAGATGGCTCCAGTGCTCAATCACCGTCGGATACAAGTCGCTACAATGTCGGACAGACTAGTTCTGAATCATCAAGTGGGAATGAAGTTCGAACTGTAAGTGCATTCTTTCATGTTTGATTTACTAACTTTACCAAATTTGTTATGTTCTCTAGGTCTCTGCATCAATAGCATAATAGGAAGGATGTATTCGGATGTGCAATATGAAAATGCTCATATGATCATTGTGACTTGAAGTCACAATAGTCTGTTTTCTGTTCTTGGATAAAATGATTTTAATCACCTAATTATTTAGATGGTCATATATTCAGTGTGATACCTGATGCGAAACTAGATATGCTTCTTTACTCCCCTTGTTTTCACTTTGAACTAATTTATTGTTAATATTTGAATATTTGATCCTAAAAGAACATAGAATTTAGAGTTAATTTCATTAGGTGTCCTTGTGGTTGTCGATATTATCTGTTTCCACCTTGTGTTTTTTTTTATTGCTAGATGCCCCTATGGTTAATGTTAATTACTCCACCCGCCCTTTTGACTAACGATCGTTAAACTCACCGTTAAATCCCTCATGTGCAATGCACATGAGGGCATTTTAATCTTTTTACATCTAAAACACCCAATCTTCTTCTTCTTTCTTCTCTGAATCTGGAAATCTCTCCTCCATCCCCAACCATCTTTTTCTCTCTATATCATGTCTATTTCTACATCTTTCTAATATATACCTATTTAATCTATATACGCATCGAATCTATATACTTCACACCACCAAACCCAGATTGAAATCAAAGATTTCAGATCTAAAATCAAAGATTTGAGAAAACTTCAAGATATCTAATCTATTTATCCCACATATACATACAAACACATACATATACATACATTCATCTAAATCAAACCCTCATACCATTCGGATCCGAAAACAGAGAAGAAGAAGGAGGCAGGAACAGACAGCGACGGTGGTGGTGCTTTATAGAAGCTCCGGCCAGTGGTGCTTGTCTGGTCAAAGGCGGCTACGGTGGTGGTTTATGAAAGCTCCGGCCAGTGGTGATTCTGTATTAATCGATTTCATGTGTAAGGCATTTATTGCATCCATGCCATTCTTCCTTAATTATACTTGAATTGCAATTTGGTGTTACAAGTTTTTATTGGTTAAACAACGTATTGAAATATGCTCACTGATGAGATAACGGGAAGGTGCTATGGAGCAATTTATAGTAAATTAATGTTATGGGGTTAGAACAACATTAATAGGGATTAGGGGAAGATGCCATTAATAGTGGTATGATATGATGGGTTTTTTTTGAGGAAATGAAGAAAAGTGTGAACAAATAAAGATGGGTATAGAGATATAGATGATAAAGATATAGATATGTATGTATATATATGTCAACAATCAACAAAGGGATTATTCCCTATTCTGTTTAGGATGAAAGGGGGGTTTTGGGTTCAAGATCTGGTTTGTTGTTGTTAGATAATGATGGTGGTTGTTGTAAGTTGGGTGTATTGTTATTTGGTGGTTGGGAAGATGATTTTGATGGGAAAAAAAGAGATGAGTTTGATCTGAAAAGGAAGATGAAGGAGGAGATGATGTTTTATGCAAAAGTACGAAAAGGCCCTCACGTGTAATGCACATGGGGGCTTTAACGGAAAGTAACTAATGATCGTTAGTCAAAAGGGCGGGTGGCGTAATTAACATTAACCATAGGGGCACCTAGCAATAAAAAAAAAAAGCACAGGGTGGAAACAGATAATATCGACAACCACAGGGGCACCTAATGAAATTAACTCTAGAATTTAGTAAATTGATTAAAACGAACTGATATATTTTGAGTTTGGATATTTTAATGGTGTACATTAAGATATCTATATTTTTTGGTTATTTTATCCTGAATTAATCAAAAAGTTAGAATTTTGCTTCACAATATCATACCGCATAAGCACATCGAAACAATGCACTGACATAGTTATATATAACAACTGATTAATCTAATATCACATTATCAGTTTCAAAATACACATCCAAACACCCTATAAAACTTCTTTCAGCATTAAGTAGGTGTTTGTTTATAGAGTTGGTGTTCTTATTTTAGGACTCCATGGAGATTGACCAACATGCTTCACAAAAAGATAGTAGCATGGAGATTGACCAACAAGCTTCACAAAAAGATAGCAGCATCAGCAGTGAGCATCCTGAAGCCAGTATAAATGATGGTCAACTATTGTTTTATCTCGAAGGAAAGCTGATGGATCGGGAGTTGACTATATATCAAGCCATACTTCGACATCACAAAGCAGAATATGACACTATCAGTCATGCAACCTTATGGAATCAAATACACAAAGTAGCATACAAAAAAGCATCAAATTTAGAAAAAAGTAGCTCCTTGCTTCTTGGCTGTCATGCATGTTTGTCAGCTTCCTTGGAAAAGCCTACATTATGTGCCCCGTTTTATTCACACATGCTTTTTTCTGAAATTGGTTCAGCAGTGGTAAAGTCAACTCCATGTCATGATATATTGTTTTTGCTGAGAACTTTGGAAGCTGTGAACAGGTTTAGGTTCCATATCATGTCTAACGAAAAAATATCAGCTTTTGCTGAAGGCAGAATTAATGACTTAGATGGTGTAAAAGCGACAGGTGAGGGTATTCTGGGCGTTCTGAAGAATGAGTTTGTAAATAGTAGGTTAACCGAAAAGCTAGAGCAGCAGATGCGGGACCCATTAGCCATCTCTACTGGTGGAATGCCATCATGGTGTAAACAATTAATGACATCATGCCCTTTCTTGTTTAGTTTTGAGGCTAGATGCAAGTACTTCCGGTTGGTGGCACTAGGTAAGCATCAGGGTCAACCCCTGGTATCGTCAGGCTCAACCTCGCGTATCCAAAATGATGCTTCTATGGCTCGGAAAAAGTTTCTGGTTTATAGACATCAGATTCTTGAGTCAGCTGCCAAAATGATGGAATTAAATGCCAACCAGAAAGTTGTTCTTGAGGTGAAATATGATGAAGAAGTTGGTACAGGACTTGGCCCGACAATGGAGTTCTTTACACTGGTAAGTAATGAGTTTCAAAAGCCAGGCCTCAGGATGTGGCGGGGAGACAATGTGTCGGGGGCTTTATTTGAATGCTTAGGAAACCCTGATTCTGTGCTTGTTGCATCTCCATTTGGGCTCTTTCCGTGCCCATGGTGTCAATCCATTAGTGTCTCAAGTGGTATAGATTTCTCAGAGGTGAAAAGAAAATTTGTTCTTTTGGGCCAGATTGTGGCAAAGGCTATTCATGATGGACGGATTTTGGATCTCCCCTTCTCCAAAGCTTTCTATAAACTAATCCTTGGACAGGTATGGTTTCTAGCTGATAGGCATTGGCAAAAATGGGCTGGGTTGACAAAACCAAAGAACCCAACTCGGGTTTAGCTGACTATGTTCGGCTAGTTCTTGTTTTATGATACCTTTAAAGAACCTGTTCACGGTTCTTATTAGTTCTGGTCAGCTGGCATAACAGAAGAATCTAACCAGGACTGGGTTGAGTCATGAGTGGCTGACTTTATTCTGTCTGGTTATCAGATTTGGAGGTTTTCAGAAAATGTTTTTTGGTTTGGTATATTTTAAATTTACGTTTTTAATTTGGTTCACTCCAGTTTGAAACCAGAACAGGAATGGGATGGTTTACGGTTTCCGTATTGCCCAACTTTCCACTGTAGTCCTGGTTCAGTGTGGTGCTTCAAGTTTCATCCTGATAAACATCCCTCAATCAGATTATAATATAATGCTGGTTATAATATACCGTATATAATATTACTTTGCAGGAACTCACTATGTATGACATCCAGTCATTTGACCCTGTTTTGGGTAAGACCCTTATCGAGTTTCGGGCTCTTGTTGAGAGGAGAAAGTATTTAGAATCAATTGGACAGAGTTCAGCTGTTAATCTTGATCCATGCTTCCGAGATACAAAAATCGAGGAGTTACACCTGGATTTTACTCTTCCTGGTTATCCAGATTTCATGCTCGTATCTGGGCCTGATAAAGAAATGGTTAGGGATTCATTGTTATCACCATCTTTTCACTCATCATCTGTTATGTTGAAAATAATCAAGTATTTGTTTAATTTGCCAGGTGAATACAACAAATTTGGAGGAATACATTGAACTTGTGGTCGATGCCACAATAAATTCTGGAATCTCTAAACAAATGGATGCTTTTAAATCAGGATTTAATCAGGTCCCTTTTTTTGGTTTTAAATGCTTATGTATTGTTTATTTCTGAAACAGGGTTGCAGTTTTAGTTGGTCATTATCAGAAGGGATCTTTTTATAGTTATAATTTTTTTTTGAACAGTTTTATAAGCTGTTACATCCGGCTTCTTTAATTGTAAAAAATTTGCTGAACCATTTTATATTTTTATTGTTCAGGTTTTTCCAATAAACCATCTTCAGATATTCACTGACGAGGAACTTGAACGTCTTCTATGTGGAGAAAGTGAAACTTGGAATGTATGTGTTAGTCAACTTTGTTGGCAAGATTGAAATTATAGTCTGAGATGCTAATCATTACTTCTTTCGACAGGCGAACCAACTTTCAGATCTCATTAAGTTTGATCATGGATATACTGCTAGCAGTCCTCCTATTATACATGTTAGTGTCTCTCTGCTCATGAACAACTGAACATATAGAATGTCTACTGGTTATTATTTCTAGGTTTAGTCCAATTTAACCGAATACCTTTTTCAACAAAAATGCAGTTTCTAGACATCATGCAAGAATTTGACCATGAGCAGCAAAAAGCTTTTGTGAAGTTTGTGACTGGTGCCGCACGGCTTCCTCTTGGTGGTTTGGCATCACTTAACCCAAAACTCACTATCGTGCGCAAGGTTTGTATTGTAATTTTCTTTCTTTTCGCAGTGAATTTTTTAAGAGGTACAGGAAATTTCGTCATTCTCAAAGGGGTTTTTGTGTTTCTGTTTCTTGACAGCATTGTGATAAAGTGGTGGATGCTGACCTCCCCAGCGTGATGACATGTGCTAATTATCTCAAATTGCCTCCATACTCTTCAAAGGTTAAAAACTTCCCTTCTTCGCTAGCTTAGTATATTATAGCATCTTTTTCTTGAGGGTATTTATATACATTATTGGTGAAAATTATATATTTTGATGGATAAAAATGAATATTTGGGTCGCAAATCATGAGAGATTTTTGTGTTCGAAGAGCTGATTTTGTAGAGAATTCAAGTACTATTATGGGAAATGAGCCTCTTGCTGGTGCATATTCATATAGGTGATAATGGGCGGGTTGGGTAATAAGTCAGAAAGGTAGGATAATATGCATGTTTTATTAATAATTAATGTGTTAAATATGATTGTCATTCTGTATTATTACGATATCATATAAAATGTGAAAACAATTTTGGAGGTTAGCATTAAATAAATGACATTTGTCCTGTTTTGAAAAAGAAAAAAATAGAACACAACCAAATCAACAATAAAGAAAAGATGTTCTGCGTACAAAATCATAAAGAAATGATTACAATAAGCTTATAATCGCCATAGATAAGGTACTCAGATATAATCAATAGAAATGAATCATTGGGTAGTAGATAATGGGCGTGTTTAAAAGAACAACTTTGATAATGTATACAAGTGAAAACAATTGGAACAAGTTTAAACTACTGCTTTTTTTGCAGGAAACAATGAAGGAAAAGCTCTTATATGCAATAACAGAAGGCCAGGGGTCGTTTCATCTTTCCTAAGTTAAAGGATCTTGCCCAGAACAGATATATAAGTTTGTGAATATGTAATTATCAGGCTAGGCAGTGGATGTACAGAGGTCGTGACACAGGTGGTCGTGGATGGTAACTGGTGATTTTGGTAGTCGTGGTGGCGATGGCGATGGAGGTTGAATGTGTTGGATACCTGTTAAGACAGACATAGGTAGATGGTCTAGGTTTGGAGGAGAAACTGTATAGAAAAAGATGCATGGTTTCTAGTTTGACAAGCATCATCGCCCCCTTCAGAATGACGTATTTGAAGCTTTGTACAGGTCACGTTTAACATAACGATGTGGTTGGTTTCTAGTCTTATTTATACTTTTTTGGATGATTGCCTTTCTCTTGCGTTTGTTGATTTGCTTGGTTGATGGTTTTCTGTATATCTGTGTGTTACAAGTTTTCATCGTTCCGATTTCTATTATTCTCAAGGATAAAATCACGAGTCTTGACCTTATTCCAAAATTGGTCTAAACATAGTGGCCTCGCTATGAATATTTGTATGGGAATGATATTGGCAGTAGACCCAAACAAGAAAAAGTCCTAAATTAGAACATTGTCAAACTTCAAAGTAACAAAATCAAGACAAGTGGTAAAATCAAGAGTTGAGATTAGGAAAAAGAGTTAGTGGAATCTACTTGTCATGATTTGGAGGTTTTAGGAGGATCTTGGTTAGGATTAATCATTTTACTTAAGGAAATGATAACTAATTTTAAAAACTTAAAATGATATGTAAAATGAAAAAGACCACTAAAAAGACAGTTTTATAAACTACTTTAATGGTTGAGTCAAACGGTTCATTTAATTTTTCTTCTTTATTATTGAGATTGATTGATTTTTCTCCCTATTCTAACTACTTTTTATGCTAAAGTAAAATAGTTACGGGCTGTCTATAGTTGTGCCTTACCACTTCGCATGCAGACTGCTGGACTCATGACATATAACAATTCATATGGGCCTGTCACACTCGAATTCAATTTTACTGGATCGAGCAATTAAACGAGATTTCTAACAAGCTAGGGTTCGTGATAAAAGTTTAATGTTTACACTTCTTATATGGCTAAAGGGGTACTCACGCAATACGATAGTAGTGACGGCTACGGGCAGCGGCGACGATGATGGTAGTGACAGGTGTTGGTGGTAGTGACGACAGTGGTAATAGCAATGTGATTATTAATATATAAATAATTTATGTAAAAAGGGATAGTATAGTTATTTCAAGAGTTGAGATTGTATGTTGTAAATAATATTTTAAAGTATTATAGTATATTAGATGAAGAAAAAGATTAAATGAGAAGGTTGCTTAAGGAGAGAAGGAGAGAAAGTTGATATTTATTTATTTTTTCTTATTTTCATTTATATTTTTTATTTTATTTATTTTTTTAGTGAAAACCCATTACGAATAAATAATTTAAAAAATTAAAAAAGTTTTTCCCTACACATGTGAAAGTTTTTATATCTTAAGTTGTCTTTTTTTTTTATAGCTTTTAATTTTATTATTTTTTGTAACACCCCAAAGATTTTAAGGTAAAAAGAATTTAACCATTTTTATAGTTTTGGCATTAAATTAATTTCCTAGTATTTTATTTTTGGAAATGGGGTTAATTTAGTTGGAACTTTAGCGGTTAGCGGGTATTTTATTACCCAAAAAGTAAATGGGGCGTGGCAGCCCCATAGTGTGCCAGCCACTTTTTCTGTTGGTGATTCACCATTCCACAACTCCCACCTATTCTTCTCATTTCTTCTTCATTTCTTTCCATTATCAATTCATGCAATTCAATCAAGCTACTCTAAGATCATCATGACAATAACCTCTTAAAATCAAGCAATTGAAAAGCTAGGGTTTGAGGAAAGAAGTGGTGGTGGCCGAAATTCTAGAGGAAAAAGGGGAGAAAAGAAGTTGTAATCCAAAGTCTTGATTTAACTTATTGTTTGTGAGGTATTGATTTTCCTCTAGTTAATTTCCATCTTCTTTTGAAATTAGGGTTCAGGGATGAACCAAATTTGGGGGTTTTGCTAGAAAATGAATTATGGCTAATTTTCCCCAATTCCTTAGTTAACCTAGTTGTCATTGAGTTATGTGTTGAGTTTGATTATGAAATTGATAAGCTTATGTGATAATTTTGGTTATGAGAAAAGATGAGTTTTTACAAGTAATTGAAATGTTGATGAAAATGGTAGGTTGAACTACCTATGATATGGTGGAGGTAAAAAGGAGACTCAATGACAAATGGGTTGGGTTTTGGATTTAGAAAGGCTAGTGATTGAGTATGGCTAGGTTAAGCTAGTCAAGTTGTGATTATAAGCTTATGCATTTTATGACATGATTATAGGTTGAAGCTTGTTTGTGCTTAATCGTTTTAGCTTTGTTGATCTAGTTGCGGAGGAGGTGAGTATATTTGCATACCTTTATGTTTACGTTGGGTCAATTGACCACATCATGTTGTAATGCGATATTCATGTGTGGTAATTGATTTGGCTAGACCCGGGTGGGGTCAATTGTTATGAGGCCTAAGAACCTCCGGGGCCTAAGAACCCCTATTGTTGTTTGAGAAAAGGCCTAAGAACCTCTCACCTCTCGGGGCCTAAGAACCCCGATATTCTCTAATGGATCCATATATGTTGTTTATTGTGCAAAGGTGAGCATGTAGGTATGGCACGACGGTGTCATGGGTTACATGTAATAGTCCTTTGTGCGTTGCCCTCCTTCGTATTCGTAAATGTATGCAAGTATATTCACTAAGCCTTTGCTTATATTTTAGTTGTTTACCATTTTATAGGTAGTTCCGGGAGAAGGAACTAGTGTTGTTGAATTGAAAGTCTTGGTTTAGAGCTTGAAGTGTTTCTGGAAGACGTGAAGGTACTAGGTCATTCTTGGATGAATGACAACTTTTGGTTTAGAGGCTTAGAAATCCCTCTCCTCTTGGCTCTTGGTACATTTTGATTTGATGGTCATACTTTTGTTAAAATTATGTAAAAGTCCAGGAGTAAAGCTTTTGGAAAGTTTGTGAAGTTGCATTTTGGTCGAAATTGTGTCGAAATGGATAAATGACCCACTTGATGGTGTTCATGGGATTCAAAACAAGTTGATGTCGTAATGTATGTTTAAAATGTGTCCATGAAGTTGATATCAATTTCTGAATTGTGTTTTAAGATGTTTGTGTTGAATTTCGAAGGTTACAAACTTGGGCAAGTGTTGAAATGATTTTTAGGTCTGCTGTTTCTGATGCTCACTGCGGCGCAGTGGGGTTGGTTTTGCCCACTGCGGCGCAGTGAAAACCCACTGCCATAATTTCTTTCCTCCCACTGCGGCGCAGTGGGGCTTTTCCAGACCCGAGTCAGAGATTTCCCACTGCGGCGCAGTGGGAGGTTCTCCACCCACTGCGGCGCAGTGGGGTATATATATATAAAAAAAAAAAATAAAAAAAAATCTTGTGTTTTCGGTTTATCGAGTTCAGTTCTTTCATTTTGGTGAATGCATTATTTATGTTAAAAAAAATAGAAAACAAGTTAAAAAAAATCAAAAATGAATTTTTTCTCCTTCCTCTCCTTAAGCTACATTCTCTCTAGATCTCTACCCAGATGAAGATATTTAAATTAGTAAATGTAGAGGGGTATTTGGGAGAATAGGGTTTGGAAAAACTTTTGGGGTATATTGGGTAGATTTTGTATATAGATTGAGAAGGAATTAAAAGTTGAGGGATAATTTAAGTATTTTAAAGATTGAAAAGTTAAAAAAAATATGGTTTTTTTATAAGGGAGCATAGATATTATATGTTAATTATTGCAGCTCAACAAAGGCTTAAATAGGTTTAGTTTGTTTAGTGAGAGAATTTGTTTCTCTAGCAGTTTTATCCGAATTTTGTCTCATGTTAGTTTAATAACTAATTTAAAGAGATGCAATGTGACAAAATCTAAATGGTTAAAGAGAATGCGACATGAAGGGATCGGAACAGTGTCAAGTTACGTCGCACTGCACTGTTCATAGGTATGACTATTAATAGTATATATATATATATATTATATATATATATATTATATATATATATATATATATATATATATATATATATATATATATATATATATATATATATATATATATATATATATATATATATATATATATATATATATATATATATATATATATATATATATATATATATATATATATATATATATATATATATATATATATATATATATATATATATATATATATATATATATATATATATATATATATATATATATATATATATATATATATATATATATATATATATATATATATATATATATATATATATATATATATATATATATATATATATATATATATATATATATATATATATATATATATATATATATATATATATATATATATATATATATATATATATATATATAATTAATTAGTATATACCAATATAAACTTACCTTTTCGATTAAAAAAAAAGTTAACTTAATTAAGTTTCTATTTAAATTAAATTTTAATCTAATTATGCTAATTCACTTTTCAACTAGGGGTTATTTAAAAAAACCTAATGTTTTTCCATAACCCATATATATATCGAAATATATATATATGATCATGATTGAAGATTGAAGATCGATCGATTGGGACTTATAGCGCTGTACGTGTTCCGATAGCTTGAAGTTAGTTTAATTTGAGGTATAATTATTCAATCTATCATCTTTAATTTTATATATTTGATCGTGTTACATATATGCATGCAACTATCTAGTTCAACTAGCAACAATAACAATACCCAAATTAAGTAGATCATATCATAACCAATGTGAATGTAAACAGTTGCACTTTTTAATTCAAATATTTTGCTGGCAAATTAGGTGGTAAGGATTTATGATTTCGGTTTGTAAAGTATTTTCTGTTGCATTGTAGTATTGTAAAGTTGTGCTAGTTAGTTAGGTTGTGGAATAAAGTTGTGCATAATTTGGGAATTAGGCTTTGAACCCAGCTTAAAGTTAGTTTAATTTAAGGTATAGTTCTATCTATCATCTTTAATCTTAGATATTGATCGTATTACATATATGAGAATATGCATGCAACTACCGATCGAGTTCAACATACTAGCAACAGTAACAATATCCAAATTAGTTCCGTGGAAGGCGTGGGTATACAGAGGTGAGATGTAAACTCTCATATCTCTAACCGCGAGTTGTGAGAGTGTTTTCAGATGATTTTATTAAGTAGCATTAATGTTAAATTTTTATGATAAATATATGGTTGAACCTTTACCATATATACCTTTTTTTTTAAAAGTAGATTTTATTTACACTCGTCCTGACAAAACGTCGGCGGTCAATATTCACAAATAGTTACATGAGATTAAAGTTACACCAATCGTGCCAAGAGAGGCTCTTATGTTTAGTTCTATTTCTATACCATAAATACCCAAGAGTTTTGATGCTTTGAATGACTCCCCTCATGTCCATGTTACCGTTAGCGAATTTTATCTCGTTCCTAGCCTTGCAGATGCACCAACAACTGGTTATGATCACGCCTTTAGCACCCATCTTTTCCATTCTGCTCTTGCCCGGTTGGTCATGAAATTCCAAGAGGTCTTTGACATTGAACACATAAAATGGTGACGTTTTACGCCAGACTACACTAAAGAATTAAAAAACCCTCGCAGCCATTACGCACTTAGAGAATAGATTACAGCCATTTCCCATATATACCTTGTTTATGGCGGGATGGGGTACGCAAGTTGTTATTGTATATAGTTTAATTCTTACTAGGCCGACCGTTCCTTAAACTTGGTAAAAAAAAGTGGATCTTATCGTAACCATGGTGAATGTAAAACAGTTGCACTTTTTATTTGTTGCAATAATTTGCTCTTATATTACATGTTTGTTGGCATATTAAGTTATAAGGATATATGATCTAGGTTTGTAAAGAATTTTCCTGTTGCATTGTATCATAAAGTTTTGTGTTTTTTTTTTTTATATAAATATTGAATAATTGTTCTAATTTTTTTTTAGTGATTATATATATGGGGAGGTTACTAGGGAAAATGTTATTCGATACGGGCTCTACTCTTAAGGGTATCAATAAATGGTAGCTGATGGGGTGATCGGTGATGTGATCTACTTGACAAGCGTCGACCTTAGCCAAGATGCATGTCAGTAGTAACTTAGTGACATGCATCTTAGTTACTAAGACGTATAACTAACATACATGTTAGTTATTGAGAATGTTACTAATAGTTAAGCTGTGTATTAGTGCTTCTTACCCTTCCTACTTTAAGAGCCTTCGCATAGTAACCCACAATATATATATATGTTGCAATATTTGAGTTTGAAATAATATGATGACATCCAGGTGTATTAATCCAAATTCATCAAAGAACATCTTTGATGGAACAGGAGCAGATTTGTTATGTTTCAGACCGCTCCGTATTGCCTTCCTTATCTGCAAACCATCCATGGTTTGTGACTCAGAACCTGGATGCCGAAGATCAAACTGAAGTCCAGATCTTTTATACATTACATGGCCCGACATCTCATTATCGATGTCGAATCCCTGAGCTACTGGGGAAACATATCCGAGGGTGTTTCCATGGTTGGGTGCTTCTCTCTAGTTATCCCGACAACATCAAGTGGTCTCTTTGGAACCCCATCACATCAAAGTCCATCCATCTCCCACCCTTAATTCATATTGGAGATATTGACAAGATCAGATGTTGTTGTTTGTCAGCTCCCCCTGATGATCCCAATTCAGTTCTATTGTTAACGAGATTCAAAAGACCCGATTTTGTGTTTTGTAGGCTAGATCGTAAACGAAAGAAATTAAAATGGACTGAAATGACATATGATATAAAGTTGAGGAGCATTACTGGTTTCGATGGTTTCCTGCATTGCCTAACTTACTGCCGTGGTAAAGTATATGCGATGGCTAGATTCAATTCCATAGTTACCAGTAATCATCTCATACAGGTTGACATCTTGGTTAAGGATAGAGAAGTTGTGATAAATCTGTTGCCAATTTCGGAAGTCCTTTGTCCTTCAAGCTTTGGTGATTGTGATGACATGTTTGGTTCATTGAAAGGATCCGGTACAGAATTGTTCATGATTGCTGTAGGTTTTAAAGACAAAACAAGAAAAATTGTTTGTGCAGTGCATTTATATAAGCTGGACATGGTTAGTATGATGTTGAATGAAGTGGAAGACGTTGAAGACAGTGTCTTTTCCATGGAAGTTGATAGTGATTTTCTGGTATCTTACAGCCCTGCAATTGCATCAGAGTTTGGGGGTTATATACATATCTGTTGTGAAAAAGGAAAAATAATATACTCGTACAACGTCAAAGATAAAACTACAGCTTTATCTTCTATGCCTTCTCTAGTACGAACAAGCCACTTGTCAGCATGGGAATTGCTTGAATGCAGCAGGTATCATATATATTCGCCTTTATGTATGTATCATACAGGTTTTATTTTTACGATTATGTTTTTTTAAGATCATACGTATCTTGTGTAGCTTAGAAGGCGGTGATGCTGATTTTAAACAAGAAGAGGGAAAGGATGATGAGATAGTTGTCAGATCAATAGAGGATGATGAGGTCGAATCTAATAGCATGACCATTGCAGCAGACCAGCTCAATACTCGGCTTTGTTTTTTGGAAAAGATTAGGAAATATTGTGTTGGTAGAAAATGCGTCTACTCAGTTTTTTCATGTTTTGGATACGAATCCAGGTATTGAATTGCTTTCCGTTATTTATCATATATGCGCCTTTTAGCACACTTGCTTTCTTAAAGTGGTACGTATTTCGTGTAGGTTAGAAGATGAGATAGCGGTTACATCAGCTAACGGTGCTGAGGTGACAAATGAATCACACCTCCTCAATATTCCATTTCATCTTTTGGAAACGATTATGGAGTTTTGTGTTGGCGTTGAATTCCTCAATTTTCGTGCTACATGCAAACGTTGTCACTTAGCAGCACCTCTGATACAATGGAGTAGCAAAAAAGCATTAGAAAGATTTCAGAACTATTCATTAGCTTCACCTTGGTTGATGGTGTTTGACAGGCTTCAAGGCATTATCACGTTCAAAGACCCGATGTTCGGTGACAATTACTTTATGAAAATACCTCAAGAATTCATTTGTGAGGATTATTTTAAGATACAGTGTTCGAGAGATGGGTGGTTGTTAATCCTTACACAATATGGAAATAAGTTGGTGTTCTTTAACCCCTTCACTAGTGATATTCGCACGCTTCCACCGGTGCGTTATTTAGAGAGCCACTGTTTCTCAGAACCACCTACGTCTCCCGATTGTATGGTTGTGGGACTACGTGCATCACATGTTGATACAGAATGGACTATCTTCATTCACTTTGTTGCTCGGGAGCCATCTTGGCGTACATTTGTTCTAAATATTTCTAAAGTTGATCAGGGTTCCTTTCCTATTCCAACGTTCTATGGTCGAGATCTTTATGCTTTGTGTAAAGATGGAGTAGTTGGTGTTTTAAGAGATATAGGTGCAGAAGATCACTCTTGGGAAGCTGTTGCAGGTGAATCCCCGACAACTGTTTGCAGATCCTTGGCACGGTATTTCCTAGTGAAATGTGATCAACATCTTTTACTAGTCGTAGTAAGCGAGTTTGGAGAATCTGTTGAGGTATTTAAACCCACTGATGATTTAGAATGGGAGAAAATAGATGGTTTAGGAAGGCACACGATATTTATTTGTAGTACAACATGCCTCTGCGTTGAAACGAAAACACCCGAGATGGAAAACAAGATCTACTTTCCACGTATGCATTCCGGTAACGAGAAAATAGTGTTCTATTCTCTCGAAACATGCAGGTATCATACTTATAATGGTAAGAACATCCAAGAAGAATTTGATGATTTCTTCGGAACTAAAAATCATATCTCCTCTCATGTGTGGATTGTACCAAGTTGGTCCTAGTTAAATTCTCATGTGTGGATTGTACCAAGTTGGTCCAGTTAAAATCATATGTTTTCTTCCATACTCTTGTTTTCTTCCTTGAGGCCAACTTCCCCTAGCCCAAAAACACGTCTCATTGAAGAGTGAGGCTTCGGCAGAGATTGCTCGTTGAAGATCTTTGCCTTAGCATGCCCGTTGAGATTTTATTGTGTTTTGGTTATTTGAATTGTTTATCGATTTCTTGAATTGTCGTGATGCGTAACACCAAAACCTTTGATTGACATTTCGTCAGGAAATGAATTTTTAATGGGACCTTTTCCACATTTAATGATTTATTGCAGTTAGTATAGTTTTACAGATACCCTTCATCATATATCATATCAAAGCCAACCCAACTACTCTGTAAATATGTTAAACATTGTAAGCACTAATTAATAAAGACCAAAGACACAACCAATCACAATCTCAGTAATTAATACAAAAGAAGCAGTATGTGATAGATAGAAGGTGCAGGTAGCAATATCTCTACTACCTCTTTACATCAATTAACTTTAAATCAATTACTTATATCACTCGGCTCCGTCACCCCACCATCAATGGTCACCACCATTTCCACCCGTCCCGCCACCACCCTACGCCACCCCTCTAATCTATACAAAGGAATAAGATAGTTATAATTAGATATATACTTGCTACTATCATCACAACATTCACAAGTATATAAGAAATACAAGTACAACAACGTCTAAATTGTGTAATCAAAAGAAACTGTTGTTTAAATTCGAAAAAACTGAAAGAAGTCTTGGATCTGCCCTGTAATGAAAGGCATCTAAACAGCAAGTGCAAAGACGAGTCTTCTTATAGCGGCTCCCGTCATTTTTCAAGATTCACGTATTTATAAGAAAAGGGGGCTTGGGGATAAACACTTAATATCTCAACTTATGGAGCAAAAAGTCAGGAAACTAGATCAATATGCATATCAATGTGTTACACTTTAGGCAATTTCTAGCAAACACTTTATAATGGGGTACATAACATATATAGAACTTGGATAATACTACCTGCTGTGATAAAGTTGCTTGCAGGTTGAATGGCTGATTGTTTTATCGGCTCGTTCACTTCTCAATTGGTCATACATCTCGTCCAGCTTTCGCTTTTGCCTGTCAATGTGAAGTACAAAACTTTTATGAAGCTTCAACCATTTCAGATGGCAGAGAGTAGTTATAGAAGAAGAAGGCAAAATTTACATTTCAGGTTATTTTTGTCCGATGAAGGAGAACATAACAATTATGTATGCACTCTTCATTGCTTTACATGTGTCAAGAAAGATATACGTAGTAAAGTAGATACATGATAATATAAACTTTCAAATGAAAATATCAGGTTAATAGGATAATTGATAAGGGGCCTGACAACTTAACCAGGGAAGAAAATTGGAAAATTTCTTTAAATGGTCGTTTTTCGATGGTCTTTTGTCAAAACAGTTTTCGCAAAATTTTTTTTATGAAAGTGGTGAAACCGGCACTCCTACTACCGGACTCAAAAATCAAACCCGAGACCGGTGTTGCCACTACCGGCCTCGGTTCGATTAGCGAGACCGGTAGTGGGAATACCGGCCTCGAGGAGAAGACGACAAGGTGGCACAGTAGAGTGGCAGAGCGTGCAGTGAGACACCGAGACCGGTATTCCCACTACCGGTCTCGCAGGGAATGTTTGACTGCTACATGCACGACAGTGAACGACAAATTTGGTAGACAGTAAAAGTGTATAGATTTCGCGTATATAATTATATACATATAGTTTGAAGACTTTTATATCACACCTTTTTTCTTCTTCTTAAAAAAACTGCCGCTTCATTTAATACTTTAATTTCTCAAATGGCAGGTCCATCTTCAGCCCCTAATCTCAGACGGTTTGGAGCACAAGAGAATATTCGAATTCACGGTATTGATGATAGCAAGTGTAAAAATAAGGTGACAACTTTAATTGATCATTTGAAGGCGAAAAAATCAGAGTATGAGGCTGAGATTGATGAACGTGCAACAGTGGTCCACCCTACCAAAGTAGAGAACAGATACATGGACTACCTGCAGGAGAAGGTCCAATGGTTGCAAGTAAGCATTAACCATCTTACTTTGACCGAGTCCTCAATATTTAGCACGATGCAGCACGAGACTACCTATCGTTATGAATTTGGCTCGGTTGGTAGGCGGCCTAGCGGTTACGTGACTGACCCGGGAGAAGAATACGTAGAAAAAAACCCCGAAGCTGCACCCTTCCATGACTATGAGCCCGGTGAATACATTCACCGTAATGATGGTGACAGTGACGTGTCGTCTAATGATTCCCGATTTGGTTCGCCATATTATTCGGTTCACCGTAACGATTGCAACCTTTAATTGTTAGGATTTATGTAATCGTTTTCGTTTGAAATAAAAGTAGTTTTATTTAATGTAATCGTTTTCGTTTTTTATGTAATCGTTTTCGTTTTATAATGTTTTTAATGTTGTTTCGTTTTAAAATAAGTGACAAAAGGATACCTAATAAGCATAAAACTGATATTAAAACAAACATAAATTTCATACTAATAAGAAAACAACATAAAACTGATATTGAAAGTAGTCATGTTACAAGAAAACACCTAAGAATTCAGAAAAAAAAAGATAAAAAAACACACAATAACGGAAATAGATAAGCGACAACATTATTGCCATATTCAAACTTCAGGGCAAGTCTTCCTGTTATGGCCCAATCCGCCGCAAAAGCCACATCTAGGTTGTTGTCTTGAGGTTGAAGATCTGCTGGTAGAACTCTCATCCATCTCGTTCCGGTACCTTCTGGTGCGTCTCCTACCCCTATGCGTGACCAGTTTTCTCGGGTCTCCCTGAATCTCCCAATCTACCTTCGCCCAGTAATGCACGTCTCGGAGGGGAGCAAGTGCAGCATTATACTGATTTATCCACGTCCTAGTTGTGTACCTCTTACTAGGAAGATTAGCAGCTCTCTCTTGTCTATATCCGCAAACAGCAATGACATGAGAACATGGAAACCTTTGATGTTGCCAAGCTCCACAAGAGCATTTTTTCCTATTTTCCGCCATGACAACATTGCATGTGTACTCGCCTTGTGCATTTCTTTGGTTTGTTATGACTGTGTAATTTCCTGTTCGCTCATCATACACTTCCACCCTATGGCTTGTTGAGGCTCTTTCACGCATCTGATAAACCTCCCACATTTTGCGAGCTAGTGGTGGGTTCCAACTGCTGGCCCTCCGGTATTGGCTGACAAAATGGTCTCGTGTCCAAGTATAAGTGGTCTCAATTAAAGCTCTAATAGGTAGCATTCGAGCCTTACCAAGGATATTGTTTTGGCACTCGGCAATGTTTGTCGTTAAGTTACCCCAACGACGAAGCCCCGAGTCGTGCCTTAGAGTCCACTTATCCAAACCAATGTTTCTCAAATACGGCCAAACAACATCATCTTCACCTTTGACTTGATTCACCGCCCAAGTATACTTGGATGATTGGGATGTGGAACCGATAACCCAAGCCAGATTTTTGATTTTCCTGTTCTTGAAGTGCGAGTTCACATTGCTACAAACGTGCCTCAAACAATACCGATGATGCCACCCGTCAATTTGGTTCACTGCATTAAGTATGCCTTGGTGACGATCTGAAATGATACACAAATCACCCTGCCGCTGCGATCCGACATGCTCTTCAAAGAGATTTAGAAACCATCCCCAACTTTCATTAGACTCTTCATCAACCAAGGCAAAAGCGACCGGCAATAGTTGTCCATTGGCGTTCTTCGTCACTACAGTTAGCAACTTACCCTTGTAGCTGCCTTTCAAATGAGTGCCATCGACAAATATCACTGGAATACAACGTTGGAATGCCCTAATTGCCGGTCCAAATGCCCAAAATACAAACTTGAATGTATGTATATGGCTTGAACTGGTTGGAGAATGGAGCCATTCCACAACAGTGTCTGGGTTAGCACGTTGTAATTCAGCAACATACTTGGGCAATGCATCAAAGTTACTCGGCCAAGTTCCATACAACCTTTCAATTGCTATCCTTCTTGCATTCCACGCCTTGGCGTACGTCACATCCACATTGAAAGTTGTTTTTACTTGCGCCTGGATCTGTCTGACTTTATAAGTTAATTCTTCCCGCACGTTAGGCAAAATTTCAGAAGCAATCATACTTGCTGTCATACATCGGTTGTTGTTAGATATCACTTCTCCATAGCAATTGTGACTCTCCACCCACTTTGTGATCTGAAACAATCCTAATTTGTTTCTGCTAGATCCAACTACAACCCACCAACACGGGACCCGGTCCATAACACCACGATAATTCTTCCCCCTGGTCATGCACTGTGCTTTCCAAAACGTTGGCCTCGTATCCATAACAATAAGTTCTCTGTTTTCTCTTATGTTCCAAAGCCTCACAGCGTTTACAAGTTCCGCCTTGCTTTGAAAAAAACATTCCTTTTTCTATCACATTTCTTTCTCTCGACCAAAATACCACATGTTCTTGAACTTCATTGAATGACATTAGTTGATCATCATTATCATTATCATCGACAAGATTAAGATGTTGTTCATGCTCCAAAGGACCTTGTGCATGGGCCCCTTCTTCTTCTTCATCTCCAGATACATCCCCATCAACGCTATATCCGTCGATGGTATCATCACTTGTATAAGGTGCCTCGTCACTTGATCCATCACCCATTGGATCAATTTCATCATCATGTTGAACATGTACATCGTCTTCATTGTCATTGTCTTCATCATCTTCGTTATCTTCATCATCTTCATTATCTTGTGGCTGGTTACTCCCTTGAAAAAAACATTGGCTTTGAGTCAAGCTTAACAACTGGTTTGTAAAAGTAGGCACGACTTCACTTCAAATTGCGCTTCACCCAGATGATAAATCATTGCCAAAGTATTATCATCCGTAATTAAATTTCTAAAAGGAACACCCTTAAATTCATACCATAAATATAATTGCAGTCTGAACTCTTGTTTTGAAACACCAAAACAACTGTAAGTGACATCACAAATTTCAGCATAACTCTTTATGTGAAAAAGAGGGAAACTTCTTCTTTTTGATGGATCATTATTTTGAAGGATGCCATTTGCGAATGATACACAATCATCCCATATTAACTGAACCATAATTGGGTTGAATGATGAAGAAGATGTCATTTTTTGGGAATTTTTGTTGATTATTGTTGTTTGAGTATTATCTGAAAATATATTTAGTACTGATAAATGCTTGAAAATACATCATCACATTTACATAGTATATATATATATTTAAATCACATTAGGGTTTCACAAGAAGTTGCCACGTGTAGGGTTTCAGACACTATTTTGTCGGTTCACTGTATCAGTCAAAAAAGGACCAATATTCCCTGCGAGACCGGTAGTGGGAATACCGGTCTCGGTGTCTCACTGCACGCTCTGTCACTCTCCTGTGCCACCTTGTCGTCTTCTCCTCGAGGCCGGTATTCCCACTACCGGTCTCGCTAATCGAACCGAGGCCGGTAGTGGCAACACCGGTCTCGGGTTTGATTTTTGAGTCCGGTAGTAGGAGTGCCGGTTTCACCACTTTCATAAATATTTTTTTGCGAAAACTGTTTTGACAAACGACCATCGAAAAACGACCATTTAAAGAAATTTTTCAAGAAAATTGATAAGGGGGTTACTCTTTCTCAACAAAAATGTCTCTTTAGATGTTCTGATGGATTCAACCACTGCACATAAAATAGTGTCAACAATGGAGTCAGCATCTGCATAAATTTATATCTTATGAGCATAATATAAACACCATAATTGCAGCCTTATCAATGACCATAATATAAACACCATAATATAAGACAGATCTGATACACCAACATTCGGATAACAAATTCAGAAAGACAAATAATTACTTAAATGACAACAAAAATTTATATTCTTGTGTATCATATAAGCTATAATACTGAAAATACTTGGGGCTAACTTGGGTTATAGAATATTGTAAATGGACTTCAATTAGCACCAGCAGCAAGAACTCCTATGTGTATGCTATCAGTAGATAAAACGGATGACGGTGAAGTTGTTTGTTGACGACTTGCACATCTTTACTCCCAATAATAATTTTGATTTTTCATCCCTGCCACAATATACAAGTACAAAGTACTTTACAAGGATCTAAATTCACCTTAGGGTGTGAAAAAGCTGCTTAAGCATTATGCGGTACTCCTGATAAATAGGACTGCATTGCCCTGCTTTAAAAGATGCCATTTTGGCTGCCTGCAAAATCGAGTCTTATTCAAAAGTAGATGTGACATGACAATTTGGTTGGCCCAGTCAACGCTTTTTTGTCCATTTTAGAAAGAATTCAATAAGTTTTTAACACATTAGATGTTACAGGAAAAACGATAAGGCGACTTTCAGGCCACATCTCAAAGAAAACTTGGAAGACCAATCTGACGTGTTGCAACAATAAATACCTAAATTGACCTCTACACACGCACATTGGAAAAATTAGAAAAACTTTCAGTGTTCAGAGGTTGAAGGCTCATTTGTGCATAAATTTCATTCGTGTCTTTGTCTGCCTATTTCAGAGAAAGGATAACTTAGCGTCAAAAACAAGTTGACAAAAGAAACAAACAAGCAGTTTTTCATGCAAATTTAGATGAAATACATGTAGTGTGGTGTTCAGAACTTGGCACAATAGCTGAGAAGGAAGGTTCGGATAGTTAGGAACTTGCGTTGTTGCAATTCTATTTATCGTGGCCGCCATCTATAAACCATATTTAAGCTTTAGTTAGTGATCAAATAATCAATTTTGTGTGTTACTTGCTATGGCTTAATTGACGTATAGCGGTTAGATAACCACTTACATACTAGCCGCGACAAGGGTATACAAGTAATATGATGTTACCTCCGGATAATTAGCTGGCCATACACATGTTCTGAAACTTTACATAAATACACTTTTTGTAATTCTACCAATTCCATCACTACCTATACACATAACTAAACTTGCACAAAGAGCTAAAAACATAATAGACCCGTACTATTACTATACAAATCTAATAACAATTGGAAGATAACAACAACAGCCTCCAAATTCTTAGTGCATTGTACTTTCGTAACAAGCAATTACCTAGCATGCCCTCTGACTTGTCAATATACCCAACTGATCAAAATCTCCCAACCGAAATATAGGCATCATTAACAACCTACTGAAATATCTGGCAAACACTTAACTTCACTAACATCAGCAGCTGATTTGATTGTCAATGACATAACTTATAGCCTCACCACATCGGCAGCCGTTTGTGGTGTATGATTCATCTAAGAGATCTGGATGTGTGTATGCATGTGTATGTATTGGATTTTGTATCGTACAGAGATATAGATATAGAGTGGGTATGATATATAGATATATATGGAGAGTGGATGATCTGATTTGAATTTTGATCAGTAGAATGAATACTTGACGTTGCTTCAACAGAAGATCTGTAAGAAACAAGAGTATCTATACTTCCCCTGGGCGTAGACTTTCTATTGATAGTGGAGGTTGATGATGTTGATTCTGAAGAACATTCACTTATAGAACTAGCACAAGGTATGCGTGAAAAAAGTTTAGATGAGACAAAGCGGAATGGAAGGCGAGAATTAGGAGGTGCTGGCGCTTTGGTTTCGTGCTAATCCTTGAAGATGTTTTGGGAACTGATCCGGCTGTACATTTACCTGTTTTGGGTTCAACTTTTTTCTTGAAAGTTCGTCTGAGGTTTTTACATCATTAACACTTGAATTGGTTGGACCAGTTGGCAACCAAGCTTGAGATTGTATAGCTCCAACCTAATTTTCCCTGCATGAGAATGATGATTTCACGAACATTGTAAATGTGATTTTTCACGAACATTCCATGCACACGATGCTAAAAGAAAGTATAAGGTGGTGTTTTTCTAGAATGGGATTTGTAAATGGGTATTTTTCACGAACATTGTAAATGTGATTTTTCACGAACATTGTAAATGTGATTTTTCACGAACATTGTAAATGTGATTTTTCACGAACATTGTAAATGTGATTTTTCACGAACATTGTAAATGTGATTTTTCACGAACATTGTAAATGTGATTTTTCACGAACATTGTAAATGTGATTTTTCACGAACATTGTAAATGTGATTTTTCACGAACATTGTAAATGTGATTTTTCACGAACATTGTAAATGTGATTTTTCACGAACATTGTAAATGTGATTTTTCACGAACATTGTAAATGTGATTTTTCACGAACATTGTAAATGTGATTTTTCACGAACATTGTAAATGTGATTTTTCACGAACATTGTAAATGTGATTTTTCACGAACATTGTAAATGTGATTTTTCACGAACATTGTAAATGTGATTTTTCACGAACATTGTAAATGTGATTTTTCACGATTAACACTTGAATTGGTTGGACCAGTTGGCAACCAAGCTTGAGATTGTATAGCTCCAACCTAATTTTCCCTGCATGAGAATGATGATTTCACGAACATTGTAAATGTGATTTTTCACGAACATTCCATGCACACGATGCTAAAAGAAAGTATAAGGTGGTGTTTGTTTCTAAATGAGATTTGTAATGGGTATGGGTATAGGTTTGAAAGAAAATAAAAAAATAATCTATATTGTTAAATATTAATAAAAACGAGAGAGAAAGAATGATAAGGATGTATGTAAGAAGATAAAGTGAAAAATAAAGAGAGATTAATGAGATTTATTGTGTGAATGAGAAAAGTTCATGGTAGGGGTGGGTTTTTACAAACCCATGTGTTGTGGGTTTTGTAAAAGTCATTGAAATCAAACAAACATGCACTATAACTTTCATATTCATTCCCATATGCAAAAAGCCAAAAACACTACTTGACTCTGGAAGAGATGTAAGTTATGATGCATCATGTTAAGGATTTCATAGAAGATAATAAGTAAAAGATGATATGAACTAACCCCATCAAAGAACCTGATCTTGGGTGAAGGCATTCTAAGTCCTGTTGGTTGAACAGATGGAGGTCGAGAAAGAGAACCAATTTGCGAGGGAGAGACAACTACCGCCTGGTTTCCAATCTGATTTGAATTTTGATCAGTAGAATGAATACTTGACGTTGCTTCAACAGAAGATCTGTAAGAAACAAGAGTATCTATACTTCCCCTGGGCGTAGACTTTCTATTGATAGTGGAGGTTGATGATGTTGATTCTGAAGAACATTCACTTATAGAACTAGCACAAGGTATGCGTGAAAAAAGTTTAGATGAGACAAAGCGGAATGGAAGGCGAGAATTAGGAGGTGCTGGCGCTTTGGTTTCGTGCTAATCCTTGAAGATGTTTTGGGAACTGATCCGGCTGTACATTTACCTGTTTTGGGTTCAACTTTTTTCTTGAAAGTTCGTCTGAGGTTTTTACATCAGCTCCTGAAGAGCACCTACTAGAATTGCTACATGATGAAGAAGGTCGTGTGGGCTGTCTTGGATCCCAAAGAAGATGGCTCGGAACTTGGCAAAGGCTTCGGAACTCCCCTTCAAGGACCAATCACTCCAGTTACATTTAGTCCTTGTTTTTGCTGCTAGAGTCCCTTTCTGAGTAACTGTTGCATGAATGTGAAAGTAAATTAAAACCAGACTTTATTAATTTCACAGAGATATTTTAGTGTATAGAGATCCTTCTTGTGATTACCATGGGCTAGTTTTAGATTATCATGATCCTTCTTTGCAACATTGGTACTCAAAGCTCTTTTTGTTAATGTTGATGTGGACTTTACTTTTGTTATTATCTTGGGTTGTGGAATTTTTGAACCATTGTCTTTGAATCTCGCAACAGGCTTGATGTGTCGTATTTTATACCATTTCCCACATGATTTTAGAACCAATTATTCATAATTTTTATAGTTTTATATCCAACTTTCGATGCTTTGAGGTAGTGTTGAGTGTTTTCAGGTTGGAAAATGAATATACGGATGAATTGGTTCATTTTGATGATTCGCGGAAGAAACGAGAGAAGGACTCGGTTGAAATCAAGTGAAAGACAAAGAAAACGAAAGCTGGAGCTTCTAACGCCCGTTATCCCTGTAACGGCAGTTAGGCATTTCTTTCTGTAACGGGTGGTAACTGCCGTTAGGTGTTCTTCAGAGGTGTAACACCCGTTACATGTGTAACGGCCGTTAGGGCTTATTTTTTTGCAATTAATGCTAATTAATGATTAGGGCTCGTTACTGTAGCGTGTAACGCCCGTTACACCTTGTAACGGCCGTTACGCGGGTTACACCTGTAAGGCCGTTACATGTAACGGCCGTTACATGTAACGGCCGTTACATGTAACGGCCGTTACATGTAACGGCCGTTACATGTAACGGCCGTTACATGTAACGGCCGTTACATGTAACGGCCGTTACATGTAACGGCCGTTACATGTAACGGCCGTTACATGTAACGGCCGTTACATGTAACGGCCGTTACATGTAACGGCCGTTACATGTAACGGCCGTTACATGTAACGGCCGTTACATGTAACGGCCGTTACATGTAACGGCCGTTACATGTAACGGCCGTTACATGTAACGGCCGTTACATGTAACGGCCGTTACATGTAACGGCCGTTACATGTAACGGCCGTTACATGTAACGGCCGTTACATGTAACGGCCGTTACATGTAACGGCCGTTACATGTAACGGCCGTTACATGTAACGGCCGTTACATGTAACGGCCGTTACATGTAACGGCCGTTACATGTAACGGCCGTTACATGTAACGGCCGTTACATGTAACGGCCGTTACATGTAACGGCCGTTACATGTAACGGCCGTTACATGTAACGGCCGTTAATGTAACGGCCGTTACATTAAGTTAATTAGGGCTCGTTACTGTAGCGTGTAACGCCCGTTACACCTTGTAACGGCCGTTACGCGGGGTTTTGATACATTTACCTGGCTAGGGTTCAGATGGATGTACGTTTTTCATTAGACTTTTTCTTAGCATAACACATAGTTCTTGGTATTTTGGAGCAAACAAGCTTTTAGGGTTTTTCATCTTGGAGCTTTGGATTGTAATCATTATTGCTACCAGATTATTCGCAATTCATTGGTATAATATGATTTCTTCTATTCTTGTTCGTTTTGATTCAATTATTATGAGTAGCTAAATTATTTAACACCCGCTTGGATGGTGAACATGTCATAGGGTTAATTTAATGTTACTTGCATTTGTTGAATAAGATTTTTATGTTTAATCGCAGATCCGCATTTATTTGAGTTTAAATATTGTTCTATCTTTTATATTAATTAATTGATGATTGTAATTAGAAGTTCGGGAGAAATCTATGTCATTGTCAATTGATTTATGAAACGGTTAATCGGTCTTTAATTAACCTAAAGTTGTTGGAGTTCGGGAGAAACTAGCGATAAAGATTTTAAACAATTAAATTCATTTTGAGTGTGTAAACATCTATGATAGAGGGATCTGATTAGGTGAATAAGCAGTTCGGGAGAAAGCTTTTAAAGATTAAATCATTAAATCAACTTAAGTTCTTAACGCTTAATTGTTTCGAGTAGAAATTATTCGCGGGAGCGATAACTATATTTTGAGCAATTAAAGTTTCAAGTATAACGGGAGTTCATCTTGATTACCTTTTTAAGTGTTCAACAATGCAAGTAATGTTTAGACCCGATGATTGACATGTAAGCTGATCCAAGTAGGTGTCTTTCAATATTATTGTCTTTAAGATCATTTGGATTTCTTTTCGATTAATCCTTTGGGATTACTAATTATTGACTAACTTTTGCAAAGTGACAATTCGGTCACAACCCCCCTTTTAATTAGAATTACTTAATGTCTACAATTACTTAGTTTTAGTCCCTGTGTTCGATCCTGGACTTACTTTTTAGCTATACTATATACGAACGGGTCCACTGCCCGAGAGTGTGTAGTAGTCAGTTTTAGGGTATTTCTTGTTTATAAATTTTAAACTCGATTTACACATCAAGTTTTTGGCGCCGCTGCCGGGGACTTAATTTTAAGTAGTTGTTTATTTTTGTAGTTCGATCCTTTTTCACATTCATTTGTGAGAAAGTTATTGCTTTATTAGATAGTTGTATTTCATTTTATTTCAATTATACCACAGGTGCGGTTGACGGTTTGTTTGTGGTGAGTGTGCAGGTTCTTGTTAGTTGATGAACACAAGAGCTTCTGGCCGACCTTTGCTTAGCCCATTGTATAATCCAGGGAAAGTCAGACGTCGACTTGTGTCAAGAGGTAGCCAGGAACCATTCACACCAGTCAAAATAGATTTAGAAACCGAAACCAGTGACCCACCCGTTCAGGATTTAGAAGATCAGTTGGTTAATAAGTTGAAACAAGCAGGTAAAGTATTCGGGAGTGGAGAAAACTCAGATTCAGAAGAAGAAGAGAAAATTCAAACACCTGAACCGAGTACTATTGTCATACCTAGGACCAACCTTAATCTTAACCAACAACAAAGGGGTAGAAGAATGGGTGATGAACAACCGGTAGATCCTAATGCCCGTCCTTACGGGGAGAGAAGAAGGAATATACCGGCGGATCGGGGCACAACTATTCGCCCTCCGAATATTTCAGTGGATTTCTCTTTGAAAGGGAATCATCTCAAGAGTGTGGAAGAAGATAAGTTTGATGGGATTTGAAGAAATGACCCATATGCACATCTTGAGAGGTTTGAGAAGATATGTAGGCTTTATCAATATGGTACAGGGCAAGCGGAAGCCGTTAAGTTGGAACTATTTCCTATGACTCTCATTGGAGATGCATCTTCATGGTTTAAAGAGTTACCCGAAAACTCATTTACCACTTGGGCCGAACTTCGGGAAGGCTTTATTGATGAGTTTTATTCGGTTAGAACTCAAAGGCAATTAGAGAACAAAATCCGAGGTTTTTCTCAAGAACCGGGTGAAGACGTGGTTGATGCATGGAAAAGGTTCAAAGAAATGCTTAGAAATTACCCCGGACATAGTATGGGCACCGAAGAAAGCTTCGAGATTTTCTATGATGGTTTGGATAGGAAAACCAAAAGGGAGCTCGGATATGCATTTGGGGGAAGTCTCAACAACATTTCCCCAAATGAAGGATATAAGATTTTCGAGGATATGGCTAGAGAGTTTTCTACAAGAGATGACGATCGAGATAAGAGGTCTAGTAGAACCACCGTGGCTAAGGTGGAAAGTAGTGATGACTCTAAGCTTATCACCGAAGTCAAGGCTCTCTCGAAGCAAATGAATGAGAGATTTGATAGTCAAGATACTAGATTCAAGAGCCTTGAGAGAGATGTTAAGGTTATGGCCGACGGGTGTGAGCATTGTGGAGACTTGCATTATTCGGAGGATTGCCCGGATAAACCCGTGAAAGATGTTAGCTATGTTCAGAATCAAGGGAACTTCAACCAAAATACCGGTTATCAAAACCGGCCATCAGGTAGTTCTTACCCTTCTTCTTCTTTTGTTAATGCTAACACTTCTGGTTATGGTGGAAACAGGTTTAGTAGGTTCAACAACCAACGAGGCTCGGATCCCGAGTTAAGAGACATAGTGAAGGAGTTCATTGGTGCCCAAAAGGCAACTAATGAACAAGTTGCAGAAGAATCCAAGAAGGTGATTTCTGTTTTGGACGCTTGACTACTCGCTTGGATGGGCTTGGACATAAGTTGGATCAAGGAGCTAAGAATCAACATGCTACCATCAAAGATTTAGAAGGAAGACTCAAGAGGCTAGGAAACTCGAATAGGCAGCCCGGTACTCTACCAAGCAACACTCAACAGAATCCAAAGCCTCAATCCAATAACCAAGGGCAAAGTAGTCAAGGATCGGGACAGAAGTATACCCCTCCAAATGCTCGAAATGAGCAAGTGAATGCCATAACTACAAGGACGGGTAAGACTTATGATTTTGCAAATCCTTTACCTAATGATTCTTCTCCACTTGTGCAGGAAAATGAAGAAGAGGAGACGGTTGATGAAGAAGTTGAGATGGAACCGAACCAAGCCGTACCGAAACCGGCCGTTCCATCCAAAACCGCTGAGAAACCGACGGTGAAGCCATATCAACCAAAGATTCCATTTCCTCAACGGTTGAGGAAAGAAAAAGTGAAGGAACATTTTAAGAAATTTGTTGATCTTATTCAATCTGTGAATATAACTGTTCCTTTAGTTGATTTGCT